>OY728131.1:1993629059-1994284635 GCA_963277665.1 Viscum album | reverse complement strand
CATCACTTCCATAGTTCACCAATAAGCACGGGGAATTCATAACTTCTAGAGATTTGGATAGTTTTGAGGCCTCTTTGGTTTTGGTTCTTGTCTATTCATCTTGATGAGTAAGGAATCACATGATCTAAAAGTGACATCAACTATATAGGATGAATTCCTTCTCCCACAACACATTTTTGTTGAAATAATATATCTTTGGAAGGTTGTGGGAGCCTTTTAGAATCCAATACCCCAACATTTTCCCAATTGAAAACTTGATACCCTCATGTTATCAAGTCACTAATCCTACCAAATTGGATTTTCACTAAAAAATACTATTCTAATCCTTAACACCCATCTTTTGTTTTTCATAACATGAATGACAACCCAATTAAATCTCATAGCTCTCAGTCACACCCCTGTGGACATCTCGCCCACCCCCTAGACACCCACTACCCCCTGGACAGCCTTGCCACCCTCGTGGACAGTTCATCCACCCCCCTAGAGACCTTATACCCCCTGGACAACCCCACCACCCCCGTGGTAAGCCTTCCCACCCCCGGGACACCCCCTACTCCATGGACAGCCCCCCAACCCCGTGGACAGCCCGCCCACCCCCTCGACACTCTCTCCCCCCCCAGACACCCTCACCCCCTGGACACCTTTTACCCCCTGGAAATCCCCCCCCCACCCCCACCCCCGTGGATAGCCCTCCCACCCCCCTGGACACCCCCTCCCCCCTAGACAGCCCTGCCACCCTCGTGGACAGCCCGCCCACCCCCTGGACACCTCGTACCCCCTGGAAAACCCCGCCACCCCCGTGGACAGCCCGCCCCCGATTACATAGAAGTAAATAACTCTGCATTTCCCCCGATTTCCAGAAGCCCCCGCGCAGGTGAACCCTAACCTGAGGTCTTCCATATGATCGGCTGCAACTCCCCCATCTAGGTTATACTCCTTCAACCTCTTCCCAAATACAGACATAGAAGCCCTCATTGAGGTAATTGACATGGTTGGGGTAGTGGGGTAGGTGGTTTTCCTTTTTTTTAGAGGGTTGATATGGTACTTTCTTTGGAATTTAGTTTGGGTGTTATGAAATGTACTAACTTTTCACAATATTTCCATTTTTTAGAATTAATAACTTATTTAAAAAACTCTCTTTACACATTCTGCATCTTTCATGAAAATCCTTCACTTTGTAATATCTTGAACAATGTTTTATCAGGTCTATGGTGTCTTCTTGGTATGTGATAAATGAAAAAATTACAAAACACATCTCACCTCAAATCTAGGCACACATAACTGAATTAATTAGTATATCTTTATATTGTTTTAATAGTTCACTACATCAACTAGAAACTCTTTCCTTTATCATTTACTTCAATGTATTTTCTATTAAAGTACAATACTATTGAATTGTTTATGAAAAAATGACTTATATAAATTCTTTTTACAGAATGGACAAAAGTTGGATGTATTAAACCGATCGGATTTAAAGTGATTTTCAAAACCATTTGGAGAGATTTATATATTTTGAATTTCACAATGCTTCAGATAGTGGTTGCATACACTGCCCATGTTCCAATTGTGTTGGTAAACCCTGGCTGAGCCATGAAGAAATCAGCTACCACATAACCAAAAATGGTTTTCAAGCAAACTACTTTGTGTGGTATCATAATGGGGAGAAAATGAAATCTCAAATTGGTGATGATCGAAATGAAAGGACTGGAATGGAGAATTTGTTAGATAATCGGTTTCCGTTTATTCATTATCATGAAAACGAAAGGATTTTGACTCAAGAAGACTTCAATATGAGGACAGTTGATGCATCTAGTGAAAATGATGATATTGATAGGGTGAAAAAATTGAATTATGCTACCATGACTCCAATATATCGACAATGCGATAAAATGAAAAAGCTGGAATTTTTAATATGATTGTTTCATGGGAAAACTATGTATGGGATTTCTAATATAGAAATCGATTACATTCTTACCCTCTTAAAGGATTTACTTTCAGGTGATGCAGATATTCCCTCAAACCACTATATGGCATGGAAGTTAGTTGAGGAACTTGGATTTTCAAGAAACAAAATTCATGCTCTCCCGAAAGATTGCAGTTTATTCTGGGAGGAAACCACTGAACAAAATTATTGTATAAAATGTGGCACATCCTGCTGGAAGTCAAAATCTGATGGAACACCATCCCGCGTTCCACAAAAAGTAATGTGGCACTTTCCATTGATCCCTAGACTCCAGAATCTTTTTATGTCTGATGACATATCAATAAAAATGAGATGGCATGATACCGAGAGAAATAAGACTAATGATGAGTTGGTTCATCCTGCAGATGGATTTTCATGGCAGAGATTTGATGCTCGACATCCTGATTTTGCAGCTGACGTGCATAATGTGAGGCTGGATATTTCATGCGACGGTTTTAATCCATTTGGGTAGATGATTACTTAGCATAGTAAATGGCCAGTTTTTATACACATTTATAATCTTCCCCCATGGTTGTGTATGAAAAAACCTTTCACTTTCATGAGTATACTCATATCTGGTCCTTCTGATCCTGACATTGATATTGATGTCTACATGAAACCTTTAATAAAAGAGTTGAAACTTCTTTGGGATGTGGGTGTTCGCACATACGATGCATGTTTGAAAGACATATTTCAGATGCGTGCTATGCTTATGTGGATGATCAATTATTTTCTGGCTTATGAAATGATGTCTTGATGGAGCACAAAGGGAAAATTGTCATGTCCAGTTTGTATGAAGAATACACGATCCAGAAGACTAAAACATCACTGTAGTTTCAGTTTTGTGGGACATCGACGACTCTTTCCAAAGGATCATCCATATAGAATGAATCGTCGAAGATTTGATAATACCATAGAGATCGATGATCCACCTCAGTGTATGTCTAGAACTGACGTGCTTAATGAATTGAAAGATTTCAGTTTTTCATTTGGGAAGGGTCAAATGAAATCTGGAAAGAGAAATAATGTTTCCACTGAAACCTATTACAATTGGAGGAAGAGGAGTATCTTTTTTGATTTGCCTTATTAGTCAACCAAATTGTTACTTCATTTCTTAGACGTAATGCATATTGAAAATAATATATGCGAAATGTTGCTTTCGGTTCTTCTAAATGTCAAGGGGAAGACAAAAGTTGATTTACAATCTCGGCGTGACTTGGTGGATTGGGGCGTCAGACTAGAATTATATCTTGTGCGTATCAGTGAAAATAAATGGAAACTTCCATGTGCTTCTTATGTGATGACACCTACGAAAAAAACAATTTCTGGAAGTATTAGAGACTATTCGAGTTCCCGATGGCTATTCAAGCAACATATCTAAACGGGTCAACAAAAGAGAGTTGAAGCTAAAATCTTTGAAGACTCATGATTATCACGTTCTAAAGCATGAGTTGCTTCCAATAGAAATCCATCATCTTTTGTCCAATAATGTAAGGGTGGCTGTTATTCAGTTGTGCCATTTGTTTAGAGATATTTGTGCTAAGAAGTTGTCCAAGTCTTTCTTGAAAAAAATGTTGACAGATGCCCCATTAATTTTGTGTGAGTTAGAGAAAATATTTCCTCCATCATTTTTCACATGCATGCTGCATCTGACTGTCCATATTCCCCCTGAAATACTTCTCGGAGAATCTATTTCTTTTCGTTGGATGTATCCAACTGAAAGAAATATGTTCACATTAAAGTCTTATGTCTGAAACAAAAATCATCCTGAAGGCTCTATCGTGAACAGTTACTTGGCTCAAGAATGTATGGATTTTTGATCGATGTATTTGTCTGGTCTTACTACAAGATTGAACAGACCAATGAGAAATGAATAAAAATAGTATGAGCAAATTGAACCCATTTTTCCATCACTTACTCAAATAGGAGGAATTCCTGGATCATATACATTGAATACATTAATCCATGAAGAGCGGGAGATGGCACATCGCACAGTTTTTTTCAATTGTGATTTGTTCGATGACTATATCAGGTAACTAAATTGATTATGTATATCTTACATATATATCTGTTAAAATATTCATATTTTTTATCTACAGGGAACATAAAACAATGATAAATAGGAAGCATCGTTCTTTATCTTTTGAGAAGGAGAGAGACTTTGCATAGCAAAGAGTTTTCTGCTTGGTTAAAATTGAAGGTATAAAAAAACTAATGTTTAAAATAATTATATCAATATTTAATTAAGTTTAATAGCCATTTATATTGTAGGTATTGAGTTTGTCTGCTAACTCTGTCTCTGAGGAAATAAGATCTTTGGATTTTGGTCCTAATACCGTGGTTCGTGACTGTAAATCAATTGTTATCAATGGGTACAAATTTATTGTCACTGAACGAGCAAAGAACATGAGAACACAACATGATGGTTTTATGGTTACTACCACAACAGATTGTTATGCCAGTGCATCAGATAGTAGACCGCGATTTAAAAATGTGGGTTATTATGGAGTTGTTGAGAAAATAATAATATTGGATTATTACTCTCATGGACGAGTCACAATGATGAAATTCCATTGGTTTGATTCGATGATGATACATGGAACATTTATTGATTATTGTGGATTTAGAGTAATTAATATGACTCGCACTCTTGCTACCGAAGAACCATATGTGTTGGCATCAATGGCTAAACAATTTTTTTATGTCAAAGGCCAACTTTGACCTGAATTTGGTGTCATAGTTGAAGTAATTCCAAGACATGTTTTTAATGATTGTGATGATGGAATTGACACTGTTCCTAGTGCCATTGGAACCAATCCATTTATTTCTTTTGATGACTCAAATAGCTCAATTGTCAGAGTTGATTGTGAACCTGAAGTTGTGGTTAAAAATATATAGAATCATTCATCCATGTTCTCAATTCTTTTGGTTTACCTCGAGTTGGGTTGTTAAGGTTGGTAATATTCAAATTGATTTAGTATTGATCACAAATATGGTTTAGCTGACTTGACCGTTATGTGAATTTCCAATGTTTATTGGTTGCAGTTTTATTTGAATTGCATTTTCTAATTTGGAATTGAACTATATTCAAACATATTCAAACAATATTTCTAACTTGGTGAACATTGCAACTTTTATGATTTATTAAATCCATTCAAGCTCTTCTAAAACAATTGATAGTTGACTTGAATGTTATGTGAATTTTCAATGTTTATTGGTTGCAGTTTTATTTGAATTGCATTTTCTAATTTGTAATTGAACTGTATTCAAACATAGTCAAACAATATTTCTAACTTGGTGAACATTATAACTTGTATGATTTATTAAATTCATTCAAACTCTTCTAAAACAATTGATAGCTTACTTGACCGTTATGTGAATTTTCAATGTTTATTGGTTGTAGTTTTATTTGAATTGCATTTTATAATTTGGAATTAAACTGTATTCAAACATAGCCAAACAATATTTCTAACTTGGTGAACATTACAACTTGTATGATTTATTAAATTCATTCAAGCTCTTCTAAAACAATTGATAGCTGACTTGACCGTTATGTGAATTTTCAATGTTTATTGGTTGCAGTTTTATTTGAATTGCATTTTCTAATTTGGAATTGAACTGTATTCAAAAATAGTCAAACAATATTTCTAACTTGGTCCCCGGACTGCCCCCCAGACAGCCCCTCAGACAGCCCCCCCCCCCCACCCTCTTCCTTGGACCCCGGACAACCCCCCCCCCCCCCCCCCCGCACAGCCCCCCACCCTCCTCCTTGGTCCCGGGACAGCCCCCCGGACACCCACCGGACAGCCCCCCAGACAGCCCCGCCGGACATCCCCCCCACCCTCCTTGATTTTATTTAATACTAGAAAATCTATAACATATATTTTATTTATTTTCATTATGATAATCAATTTAAATCACATTTACACATCTAATCAATATCATAGATTCTTGGTATGTTATAAAAGAGATGTATTCATTGGGCATGACATTGTTAGCTCTGAAATGTTTCATAGCATTATAAACTAAAATCTAATTCATACTAAGAATGATATAAAAATATTTTATATAAATATCCACAAGATTTTAAGTAAATACCATTCCACTAATAGACACATGAGGATTCTCATAAAATGGACAACATTTTAAGTACATATGGAAAACTAACCAAACGCATTCGGTTTCCATTTAAACTTTTGGAGAATGATCCATGGGTCATGTGTGACGTGTAAGAATCAACCCCGCCTTAATCCGAGGCACGGTGTGGCCTCCACCACTCAAAGTGATTGCCTTTTGTTTCAAAAGGACGTCATTTTAATTGAAAAACATCAACTGGCATACGGAAAACTGACCTAACGCATTCATATTGTGTCGATACTTTAGAAAAATGATCCATGGGTCATATGTGACATGTAAAAGTCAACCCCACCTCAATCGGAGGCACGGTGTGGCCGCCACCACTCAATCTGTCTGTCTTTTGTTTCAAAAGGATGTCATTTTAAGTGAAAAACATCAACTGACATACGGAAAACCGACCAAACGCATTCGGATTGTGTTAATACTTTAGAAAAATGATCCACGGGTCATATGTGACGTGTATAATTCAATCCTGACTTAATATGAGGCACGGTGTGGCCGGAATCACTCTAAGTGTCTTTCTTTTTCTTAAAATGGACAACATTTTAAGTACATATGGAAAACCAAAAAAATGCATTCGGTTTCCATTGAAACTTTATGAGAATGATTCATGGGTCATATGTGACATGTATTAATCAACCCCGCCTCAATCTGAGATGTGGTGTGGCCGGCACCACTCAAAGTGTCTGCCTTTTATTTCAAAAGGACGTCATTTTAATTGAAAAACATCAACTGGCATACGGAAAACTGACCAAACGCATTTGGATTGTGTCGATACTTTATCACAATGATCCATGGGTCATATGTGACGTGTACGAGTCAACCCCGCCTCAATCTGAGGTGAGTTTTGGCCGCCACCACTCAAAGTGTCGGCCTTTTGTTTCAAAAGGACATCATTTTAAATGAAAAACATCAACTAGAATACGGAAAACCGACCAAACGCATTCATATTGTGTTGATACTTTAGCACAACAATCCATGGGTCATATGTGACGTTTATGAGTCAACCCCGCCTCAATAAGAGTCACGGTATGGCCGGAACCACTCAAAGTGTCTGTCTTCTGTTTCAAAACGACGTCATTTTAATTGAAAAACATCAACTGGCATATGAAAAGCTGATCAAACACATTCGGATTGTGTCAATACTTTAGCACAACGATCCATGGGTCATATTTGATGTGTATGAGTCAACCTCGCCTCAATCCGAGGCACGGTGTGGCCACCACCACTCAAAGTGTTTGCCTTTTGTTTCAAAAGGACGTCATTTTAATTGAAAAACATCAACTGGCATACGGAAAACTGAACAAACGCATTTGGATTGTGTTGATAATTTAGAACAACGATCCATGGGTCATATGTGACATGTACAAGTCAACCTCATCTCAATCCAAGGTGTGGTGTGGCCGCCACCACTCAAAGTGTCGGCCTTTTTTTCAAAAGGACGTCATCTTAATTGAAAAACATCAACTGGCATATGGAAAACCGACCAAACGCATTCGGATTGTGTCGATACTTTAGAACAATGATCCATGGGTCATATGTGACATGTACGAGTCAACTCCGCCTCAATCCGAGGCATGGTGTGGCCGTCACCACTCAAAGTGTTTGTCTTCTATTTCAAAACGACGTCATTTTAATTGAAAAACATCAACTGGCATACGGAAAACCGACCAAACGCATTCAGATTGTGTAAATACATTAGAAAAACAATCCATGGGTCATATGTGACATGTACGAGTCAACCTCGCCTCAATCTGAGGTGCGTTGTGGCCGCCACCACTCAAAGTGTCTGCCTTTTGTTTCAAAAGGACGTTATTTTAATTGAAAAACATCAACTGGCATACGGAAAACCGAAAAACGCATTCAGATTATGTAAATACTTTAGAACAATGGTCCATGGATCATATGTGACATGTAAGATTCAACCCTGCCTCAATCCGAGGCGCGGTGTGGCCGCCACCACTCAAAGTGTCTATCTTTTGTTTCAAAAGGACGTCATTTTAAGTGAAAAATATCAACTGGCATACGGAAAAGCGACCAAACGCATTCATATTGTGTCTATACTTTATCAAAATGATCCATGGGTCATGTGTGACGTGTAAGAGTCAACGGCGCCTTAATATGAGGCACGGTGTGGTCAGAATCACTCTAAGTGGCTCTCTTTTGTTTAAAATGGACAACATTTTAAGTACATACAGAATACCGACCAAACGCATTCAGTTTCCATTGAAACTTTAGGAGAATGATCCATGGGTCATATGTGACATGTACGAGTCAACGTCGTCTCAATCTGAGGTGCGTTGTGGCCACCACCAATCAAAGTTTCTGCCTTTTGTTTCAAAAGGACGTCATTTTAATTAAAAAACATCAACTGGTATACGGAAAACCGACAAACGCATCCGGATTGTGTCTATACTTTAGAACAACGATCCATGGGTCATATGTGATGTTCAAGAGTCAACCTCGCCTCAATCCGAGGTGCGGTGTGGCCGCCACCACTCAAAGTGTCTGTCTTTTGTTTCAAAAGGACGTCATTTTAAGTGAAAAATATCAACTGGCATACAGAAAAGTGACCAAATGCATTCGGATTGTGTCGATACTTTAGCACAACGATCCATGGGTCAAATGTGACGTGTATAAGTCAACCCCACCTTAATCTGAGGCATGGTGTGGCTGGAATCACTCTAAGTGTCTCTCTTTTGTTTAAAATGGACAACATTTTAAGTACATATGGAAAACCGACCAAACGCATTCGGTTTCCGTTGAAACTTTAGGAGAATGATCCATGGGTCATGTGTGACATGTAAAAGTAAACCCTACCTCAATCAGAGGTGTAGTGTGTCCGGCACCACTCAAAGTGCATGTCTTCTGTTTCAAAAGGACGTCATTTTAATTGAAAAACATCAACTGGCATACGGAAAACCGACCAAATGAATTCGGATTGTGTCAATACTTTAGCACAACGATCCATGGGTCATATGTGACATGTACAAGTCAACTCCACCTCAATCTGAGGTGTGGTGTGGCTGCCACCACTCAAAGTTTCTGCCTTTTGTTTCAAAAGAATGTCATTTTAATTGAAAAACACCAACTGGCATACGGAAAACTGACCAAATGCATTCAGATTGTGTTGATACTTTATCACAACGATCCATGGGTCATATGTGGCATGTATGAGTAAACCCCGCCTCTATCCAAGGTGCAGTGTGGCCGCCACCACTCAAAGTGTCTGTATTTTGTTTCAAAAGGATGTCATTTAAAGTTAAAAACATCAACTGGCATACGAAAAACCGACCAAATGAATTCGGATTGTGTCGATACTTTAGCACAATGATCCATGGGTTATATGTGAAGTGTAAGAGTCAACCCCGCCTCAATATGAGGTTTGGTGTGGCCGCCACCACTCAAATTTTCTGTCTTTTGTTTCAAAAGGATGTCATTTTAAGTGAAAAATATCAACTGGCATACGGAAAAGTGACCAAATGCATTCAAATTGTGTCGATACTTTATCACAACAATCCATGGGTCATATGTGACGTTTAAGAGTCAACCCCACCTTAATCTGAGGTACGGTGTGGCCGGAATCACTCTAAGTGGCTCTCTTTTGTTTAAAAAGGACAACATTTTAAGTACATACGGAAAACTGACCAAATGCATTCGGTTTCTGTTGAAACTTTAGGAGAACGATTCATGGGTCTTATGTGATGTGTACGAATCAACCCCACCTCAATTTGAGATGCGTTGTGGCTGGCACCAGTCAAAGTGTCTGCCTTTTGTTTCAAAAGGACGTCATTTTAATTGAAAAACATCAACTGGCATACGGAAAACCGACCTAACGCATTCAGATTGCGTCGATACTTTATCACAACGATCCATCAGTCATATGTGAATTGTACGAGTTACCATACCTCAATCTGAGGTGCGGTGTGGCCGCCACCACTCAAAGTTTCTATCTTTTGTTTCAAAAGGACGTCATTTTAAGTGAAAAACATCATCTGGCATACGGAAAACTGACCAAACGCATTCGGATTATGTCGATACTTTATAAAAACGAGACATGGGTTATATGTGACATGTACGAGTCAACCCCGCCTTAATTAGAGGCACGGTGTGGCCGGAATCACTCTAAGTGGCACTCTTTTGTTTAAAATGGACAACATTTTAAGTACATACGGAAAACTGACCAAACGCATTAGGTTTCCATTGAAACTTTAGGATAACGATTCATGGGTCATATGTGACATGTAAGAATCAACCCTGCCTCAATATAAGATGCGGTGTGGCCAACACCACTCAAAGTGTCTACCTTTTGTTTTAAAAGGACGTTATTTTAATTGAAAAACATCAACTGGAATACGGAAAACTGACCAAACGCATTCAGATTGTGTGGATACTTTATCACAATTATTCATGGGTCATATGTGACGTTTACAAGTCAACCCCACCTCAATCCAAGGCGCGGTGTGGCCGCCACCACTCAAAGTGTCTATCTTTTGTTTCAAAAGGACGTCATTTTAAGTGAAAAACATCAACTAACATACAGAAAATTGACCAAACTCATTCATATTGTGTAGATACTTTAGAACGACAATCCATGGGTTATATGTGACGTGTACAAGTCAACCCCTCCTTAATCGGAGGCACGATGTGACCGGAATCACTCTAAGTGTATCTATTTTGTTTAAAATGGACAACATTTTAAGTACATATGGAAAACCGACCAAACGCATTCAGTTTCCGTTGAAACTTTAGGAGAATGATCCATGGGTCATATGTGACGTGTACGAATCAACCCTGCCTCAATCTGAGATGCAGTGTGGCCAACACCACTCAAAGTGTCTGCCTTTTGTTTCAAAAAGACGTCATTTTAATTGAAAAACATCAACTGGCATAAGGAAAACCGACCAAACGCATTCATATTGTGTCGATACTTTAGCACAATGATCCATGGGTCATATGTGACGTGTACGAGTCAACCCCACCTCAATCCGAGGCGCGGTGTGGCCGGTATCACTCTAGGTGTATGTATTTTGTTTAAAATGGACATCATTTTAGGTAAAAATATATGGTATACAAAAAACCGATCAAATTATGAATTGACTTCCGGATTCCACATATAATTGTCATCTAAATTTTAAATTGAATTCTAAATGAATTATGTATGTTTATAATTACATTATGAATTATAATTTAATTATGGATGTGTAAAGTTCCAGCATTATATGTTAAATGTGTATGAATTTGTTCTATATATGTGTTAGTTGGTTATTGCAGGTACAATAATTGTATATGTATATGTTATTTTATTGCAGGTATAATAATTGGATTGAAAATGAGAGGGAACCCACAAAATGAGACATGGTGGGCAAATTGCAGAGCTGCTGGGCAAATTGCAGAGCTACTGTGCAATTTTCCCCAACATAGGCTATGCCAATGATTTGAAATAGTTGGCATAGAATGTTTGGGTTTTTTTTACCAACGGTTCATAGAACCGTTGGAAAAAACTTGGTAATTTTCTCCACTCTATCCCAATGGTTTTCCAGAACCGTTGGGATAGGGTAATTTTTCTCCACCTTATCCCAACGGATTACTTCCCTACGGTTTGCAGTACCGTTGGTATAACATATACCAACATTTCTACAGCCTTTACCAACAGTTATAAACCATTGGAAAATCCTGTATTCCCGGTAGTGAGGCTGGTGAGCCGACGACAGTTAGAGGTACACCACGGTGTGGTCGTGATCTCTATGTTTCCTTTTTGGAATGACCTATAGAGGTATGTATGTTTTGAGTGCACGTGGTGCACAGGATCTTTGTGGACTGACTAGATGCTAGTCAGTGGGATTGGCACCATATCAGGTGCATGATATATATATATATATATATATATATATGAGATTTGTAGCATTAGGGCATCGAGGATGCGGGTTACTTGAGGTGTTGAGGGCATCAGGGCATCGAGGATGCGGGTTACTTGAGGTGTCAAGGGAATTGGGGCCTCAAGGATGCGGGTTACGTGAGGTGCTAGGCACCAGGACCTCAGGGAGGCGGACACTGATGCGGTGCAGAATACGTTGGGTGTCGGAAGCGACACAGCAGCACCAATGAGGTGCAAGGGTGACGATGCATCATGGGAGGACTATGCGTTCGGAAAAAACAGGTTAGTGAAACCTTGTTTGTTTTACATTTTGTTGGTTGAGACCGAGTAGGAAATTCCTAAGTTGGGGAGCCCTTGAGGAATTTCACCAGAACCTTGGGACCCGGGGTAGTCCAGGTTGTTTAACTGGGATGGGCGTGTTCGGTGCCATCTCCAAGTTTCGTTTGGTAGCTCGGGGATGAGCTACGTTAAGGTGGGGAGTTTGTAAGAACCCGGGTTTTTTGGAATGGGTCAAAATCCCAACCCTGTTTAAAAATTTTCCTGACTTCTAAGGAAACTGGATTAAATGGGAAGTTTCTGGATTTTTCCAGACTACACACCATGTACTTTAAGTACACTCCGTGTATGTGCAGGCGATTGGTCGGCCGTGTGCTCACCGAGTACATGGTGTGTAATGACCGTGTAGTAGTTTCTTACTACACGGCGTGTAGTTTTGAACACATCGTGTATGCCCCCGACTGTGTGAGGCCATACATGGAGTGTAGGCCTGTTGGTCGGGTAGAACCAGGGGAACTCCGTGTTCTCTTAGGACATGCTTTGTAGTCTAGCCGTGTATAAGGAAAATACATGGCGTGTGATTACATCGGCGAGGAAAGGAAGAGGAACCAAGTACATGTCGTGTACCCCTAGGTACATGACGTGTACTCATGTTGGTAGGTTTGGAAAGTAAGTCGGCAGAATCCTACCATCTTATGAATAGTTAAATGAACTATACACGGCGTGTAGTCCTAAAGTCCACACCGTGTACTTTCTTTTTTTCACTTAAAATGGGAAGTAGCCTCATATTGAGGCAGAACCTCATACCCTCCACCTGGATACACGAACCAGGCAGGCCGAACCCCTTTTCTCCTCCCAATCATCCGTCCGAGACCCGTTTCGAGCTCTGATTAGTGTGTTGGAACCCCCTTGGTAAGGCCTCATTTCCACTTTGTTTATTTTTTCTGATTTTCATTCTAGAATGAGTTATAGGGGTTTGATAGGTTTTGAATCTTTTTTAGATTTACCGTGTTTTAGATCAAATTGAAAGTTGTTACCAGAGGAGTATCATCATACGAGTCTCAAGAAGGTGGTGCATACCTCATTTTGTGTTTTAGTGTTTGTTTGGGTGACGCGACCTTTGACGCGTTTTTGGGTATTTTGAGCGGGACCCGTTTTATCTGCTTTTTTATACTATAATGCATATGGGTCCTCTGGGATGCTTTTGGGTATGCTTGGTTACTAGTTTGCGTGAGCAGGGCCGGGTGAGGGGTCATTACTCGTTGGGGTATTTTGACCAGGGAACGCCAAAATGGTTTTAACTGAAATGTTAATGTTATAAACTGTTAGTTTAATTTATTAATGTTGATATAAATTGTTGGAGGCATTTAAGATCTCAGTGTTAGTATGGGACAGAACCTGGTAAAGTGCAATTCAACTGTTTAGTTGTTTTGCCGGTTTATGTTTTCTGTTTAAATATGTATATATACAATTGCTAGATTACATCAGCTGGACCCTTTTTGAGTTGTGTTGGGATTGGCCCGGTTACGCTTGAGTGATGTTGATCATAGGTTGGGGATTTCCTCGAGTTACAATGGGTGGTTTTGACCACGGGATTGGGCATCATGGACGTTGGCTTGAGGCAGTGTGACTGTCTGGTTGGGCATGGCCCAGGTTACTAGGATGGTGATGCCATCGAACTTGAGAGACATGGTCGCAGGGACACGAGGTGTCAGATGTGTTGGTGGCTTAGGACTATTTTGGTGATTACCACTCACCAGGACTTTGAGTAGTGTGCACACAGAGATACTTCGTGATGAGGTGGTTTTGACCACTCATGTGGGTAGAGGCCCCCGTAGTTGCGGTTAGGTATTTTGGTTTGGGGTGCTTGTCGTAGAAAGCCACGTGGGAGGTGAGGATCCTTCAGGGGATGGACATGTCTTCGGGACATCGGTACTTGAGACACAAGGTGTCAGGAGGCACATGGTGTCGGGTTACTATTTTTGGGTGTACCTTTGGGACGTCGTTACGTGAGACACATGGTGTCAGGAGGCACATGGTGCCGGGTTACTATTCTTGGTCGTGCCTTTGGGACGTCGGTACTTGAGACACGAGGTGTGCGGTGGCACGTGGTGCCGGGTTACACGACAGAGATTCTGGTATTTGCCGAAGCAGGTGACGCTCCATGGTGGTTGTTGAGCACCAGTGGAGTTTGTGTTTAATTGTGAATTGTATTGTTTACTGCTTTCCTTGTAAATGAATGACTGCTTAAACACTTATATTTGGTACGCACCGCTGGGTGGTATCCTAATGAGATTTGTCTCACACCCTGCATGGGCCCTTCGGGACGCGTGCAGACTTTATGGATTTACGTGCAGGAAAGAGGCCAGCTTCAGGAGCTGGGCTGCGTTAGTTATAGCATGGAGATGGTATGGACCTTGAGGTCATGCCTAGCTAGGTTTACTTTGTTTTGTTTACTTTTCTGTATCAGCATGCTTACTTGTTGTAGCTACTGTTGGTTAGCCATTGGCGCCCTTTTTATATTTAGTTGTGTATTACCTGCTTTGGATGCATGTTTTACTGTTCAGTAGTAGTTACATGTTTCATCATGCTGTTGTGTTATTTCCACTGCTGTTGTTATATTTATTGCTTCCACTGTTTATCTATATTGATTATGCCTCCGCTCAACGGGTCTGGTTCGAGTCTGATGAGTCTTTCTTCCACTGCATCTTTATTATTATTCTCATACCAGTACCCTTATTATGATCCTCTGAGAGGTTATAGCCTCCCCCTATACCTAACAGACCCTCGCTGCTATTCAGAAGCCTTTGGCGTTCGGGGAGGTGCGCCTAAGGTAGTAACACCCGACCCGTTCGGAACTGTTTGGGTGGCTGGCCGGGTCCGGGGCGTTACAAAGTGGTATCAGAGGAGTTCTTGACAGGGATTTAGTAGCAGCGTTTTACTGGCTACTAATGAGTTTGAGGCTTCTCGTTTCTTTCTGCTAGTTTTACTATTTGGGATATGGTAGACTGGAGATAGTTTTTTACACGGACTGGGCTTCTATCTTGTGTTTGGGTGCCTGCAGCCCCAGGTACGAGGGATGGACCTAGTTGCTGCGGGTGGGAACTGTTGTTTGTTTTTCTCAGATTATAGTTGATATACTTTCCACCTCGGTGGCTCACTTGATATGTGATGCTGTTGATTGTGATATGTGTAACACCCCGAGATTTTATGAAAAATATTCTTTTTAATTTCATTAATGTCTTGTGTTGTATGCTACACCAAAAGGAGCTTGCACAACACGCATCCTTGACTTTCCTTGCATTACACGCAATCGCGACCTTCCTCGATAGCGTGTGTAGTATGCAATAACGAGTTTCAATAAAAACCAATATACTATTAAAATATTATTAAAACTAGCCATTATGAATAGTAATAACCACTTTTTGAAATTTTTTAAATTTTATTTTTCAAAATGGACTTCATTTTTGGATTCGGAATATCGAAATTAGCTTAGGGTGAAATTTTGGTACTTTTCGGATAACTTTCATTTTCTGATGAATAGTGAAATTACTAAATTTTAATTAAAAACAACCTTTTAATTGAAATAATTAATAGTGATAAATTATTAATTTGAGTGGTTTTAAAGTATATTTAGAATATATTTTTACAATTTAATACAATGTTGGTCATTGGATGTAATTTCACATTTAAACCAGACATAAACAAGTGTCGATCTTTTGATAGTTATTATCTCTTAAGAACACGCTATATGTTTTGACGACGGGAATTAATTTTTAAATTAATTAATGCAACTGATATGTTTTGAATTTGTTAAAATAGACATCATTTTTGAGTTCATAATATCAAATATACCTTAGGCCTAATTTTTGGTATTTTTCTGGAAACTTTTATTTTTTGATGAATAGTGAAACCATTAAGTGGTAGTTAAAAAAATGAATTTTTTCATAAAACTTAATTTTACCGCTTATGTGAGTGGAATTTCAAAACTTCGAGAGACACGGTTGATTTCAGTAAGTAAAATGTGGTTCAATGAGATGAAAATAATTTTTGGTGAATAGTAACTTTTTACTTTTTTTACCACGGTTAAAAGTAAATAGGGTAATTAAGGGTAAAAATGATATTATTATTACCCTAACACATGTCCTAATTCTATTGGATAAGTGTAATTCGACAAAAAACAACCTTAGGAATAAAATATGACCATTTAGGCCCACTTGGATTAGATTAGGACATTTATTATTAATTTATTTAAAGAAGGGTTAAAATAGTTAAAATCAAAGTTTAATAATTATATCATTTTTAATATAGGGTTATACATAAGATAAATTCGACTATAGATATTAATTAGAAAGCTAAAAATATTTCCTACATAATGATATTTTATTTGTAATTTTTAGACTTTAAATAAGTTAATTTATTTATGACATAAATATGATGCATTAATTATCTTATTAATGAAATATTGACATAATTGATGTTATAAATACCCAAATAAATGTAATTTGAGACTTTTTATGAATTCAAATAATTTTCTAGGTCAATATGACATTTTATTATTGATTTAATTAACTTTTTTCGAACTAATCATTTTGTTATTATTTTCACAAAAATCAATTACAAAATAGTGTCAAAATTGACATAAAATAGTTTTTAAAAAAATATTATATTATTAATTTATATTTTATTCCTAAAAATCTAAGGTTCAGCCAAATTACTTATATAAGGTTATATATATTAATAATAAACAACTTGGGGTTCGTTTGGCTTATTATAGTAAGTTTATTAACCTTATAGTGTAAGAACACAAAAAGACACAGTAAAAGTAAAATTATCTAACTTAAAGTTAAATATAAATGATAAAGTTAAAATAGGAACCTAAACTTGTATAAATTCTATTGGATGAGATTATTTCGACCCATCCCCACCTTAGCTTTGAAATAAATCAATTTGGAGCTATTTAAAACCGAATTTGGCTTTATAATAAAATAATATTTTTAGTTTTTCCAAAGGAGCCCCTCTCCTCCCTTATAAAAGGGAACCTTCTCCCTCTCTTCCTCACACCACTTTGAGCCTTCAAGCTCGTCCAAACCCTACCAAATTCTCTTCTACACTTCCATAGCTACATCCTATAGGTTCTGGTCTTCCTCAAAGACCAATTTTAGTGCCCTAAAAGGAGATCTCAAAGAGGCGCTTCAAAGAAGAGGTAATGTCCGTTACCGATTCTTTCAACTGTATTTCTTCTTCCACTTCTTCTTCTTAGGTTGTTTCATTTTGAAGTAATAACATCAGTATCACTAATATACTGATATGTTATTTTAAGTATGAAACAACTCTATTTCACCATCTATCTATCCTACGAAAAATGAAATCATCGCGCGTGCGTACGTACGGAATACCGTCTCCACGTCGTGGTGTAATCTATTTTCCACCATCACCTTACATGGATGGGTATAATGGTGAAAATAAACAACTATATATGATTATTTCAAAGTGTTATTAATTTTTAAATAGTATTCATACACTTCAATACAATTCCACGATCATGATAACGATATCATCGCTCGTGCGTACGTACGGACTACCGTCTCCACGACGTGATGAGATTCATTCTCCACGTTAACCATTCATGAATGATTATAAAGTATATATAATAATTAATAATGAAATATATGAAATAATAATGATACTTGATTTATGTGTATATATATTTATGTCATCTACTTAATTCCATTCAACTCAATAAGGAAACGAAAACAGCGTTCATGTGTACGTACGGCTTACCGTCTCCATGAACGGTGTATTTCTTTCAATTTATTGATCTATTATATATATGTATATTATGAATATATATTATATATAAATCATGTTTTATATTCTGGAATTAAGTAATCATTATCTAAGTAATCATGTGAATAATTACAAGTCAAAACACGGACGACAAATGAAACGATTTTACCCAAAACGCTGTTTAACATGGAATTTACAAAAGAACGGGTAAAATAAAGTCATAAGTGAACCATATATGATATCATAAAAATAATTATGATTCCGGAATAAGTCAATAACATTATTTAAATCATTATACTGGAGGTTCGGACACTTACGAAGCAAATCGGACCTAAGGTAAGGGATAATTTTGCAAATCTCATTTTTATCCGAGATTGTCTATACTTTGAAATTTACTGGGGTGTATTTTATAATCCACATCCATGTTTCCTAAATATTTGATATTATTTCCATCCACCTACAATTTTTTAAATCCAATTTTTCCCTTCGGTGAGTTTTTAGTAAAAGATATGAAAGGAATCTTTTGTCATTTTTCGTACGAGGTACTTTTTGACTTTTCCGAAAAAAGTACGAGAATAATGTTTTTTTTAACTTATACGACATGAATGGATTTTTAAAACATTATTTCCAAGAAGCTTCCTTTACAAGTTTTTAAGTTTATTTTTAATCAACATCTTTTATTTTAAAATTGTATGACATGTTAAGAAAGGAAAATGTTTTTAAAGTAGAAAGGATATTTTCCTCAAGAATGGAGTTCAAGTGTTTTATCAAAATTATTTTCCATCTAAGATAATAAAGGATTCTGTTTCTATCCATATTATTACATTGATTTGATTATGTTGTGATGGAATTATTTTTATGAATTCCTTTATCTTATATGAATTGTATTATGATGTCACGATATTTAAGATTCTCATTTTTATTACATGGGTTATGCTATGATGTATGGTTTATGATTTTGTGGAACACATAAGAATGGTATCATTATGAGATGGGTGGGACCTATATCTCCCTCCAATGCATTGGGTAAAGATTTTATATCTCATGAGATAGACATGGCTGGAACGGAAAGTTAAACCAGTTCAGTGAAACAAGACTGAAACGAGGAGTGAACTCAGTTCAGAAATGGACTTTGTCCACTAAGATAGTCTTGGAAATGAGTCTTGACTAATAAGAAATGATTCTCTATGATTATGTGTGTATGCCACAAAGTTTCATATTTTAAGTTATGATTATTGGGATTACATTTCACTACTATGATTTATCCCATGTTATGATATTATGATCTCTTTTTCAGGTTAGGATTTCCAAAATGTTATGTTCTTATGAATATGATGTGATTGATATTTCTTTTGTTTACCCTTACTGAGCATTTGAGCTCACCCTTTTATGTTTTCTTTTCCCCAGGATATAAAGAAAGGTTTTAGGTAAAAAAAGGAAGATCTTTATGGGAGATGTTGAAGATCTTTCACCATGATTAGAAGATTATATTCCGAGTTTCCAAAGACACTAAACTATTATGGTCCTTGTGTGTGTGTTTTTTTGTTATGTACTAAGTATTCTTCAAAAGTAATGTAATATCCATGTACGTTAAGCTTCGGGTCTCTACATTTGGTATCAGAGGAAAGGTTTAGTCAACCTTTGGAAACTAGGATGCGAGAACTTTAGTGAGATCCCTAGAGATATTTCTAAGGTATGTCTAGGGATGTCCCTAAGGATAAGTATACGTATAGGATATAGTCCTAGAACTACGGTAACGATATTATAATTTAACCTAAGATGTTAGATATTGAGGGTGCTCCCCCTTTATTATGTTGTTTTCCATAGCTTGATGTTTGCCTCTCACACTATTCTTTTTGGGTTTTAGACAATGGCTGGAACCCGAAGGAACCGTGTTGATCAATGTAATGGAAAATGCAATGATTGTCCTCCTGAACAAAAAAATGTTATGAGAGATGGAGTGAAAAATCTTATTACTATACTTACACAAGCTATGAATCATTCTAGACTTCCAAATTAGTAGAGAAGGGAACAATATTCTATTGATTCCTTCATGAGGCAAAGTCCACCTTCTTTCAGTGGGTCTTCTGATCCACTTGTTTCTAAACAATGGATCATTACCACTGAAAAGATATTTTCAGTTCTTCAATGTTCTGAACATGATAAAGTCATCTTAGCATTATATCGTTTGGAAGGTGAAGCTGATCAATGGTGGAATCTTATCAAGAATACGAGGCCAAGAGATGAAATTGAGTCCATGGAATGGGATGAGTTCAAGAACTTATTTTTCAAAAAGTACTTCCCTCGTATTCTTCGAACAAAGATGGAGAAGGAGTTTCTTGAACTAAAGCAAAAGGATGATGAATCTGTTGGTGTATATGAAGCGAATTTTACAAGGCTTGCAAGGTATGCATCTGGCTTTATCATCCAACCTGAAAGTAAATTTGATCGATTCTTTAGTGGCATAAAACCAAATCTTCAAAGGGCATTAGCTATAAGAGACTTCAGTAGCTATGAAGAAATTATGTGTTGTGCTATCAAGGTAGAAATTGAAGTTGGTGTTAATTATTCATCTCATGGTTTTGACAAGAAAAGAAAGATGGAGTTCAAGGAGAAATCTCAGAATAATAGTGAAAAGAAGATGAATGTTTCATTATGCTTAAAGTGTGGAAAGAAGCATGGTGGAGATTGTCTTAAAGGGACTAGAAAATGTTTTTAAGTGTGGAAAAGAAGGTCATCGATCAGCTGAGTGTCGAAGTAATGGAAAAAGGGTTTATAATGATGTGAATAAAGAAAAGACTGCAGAGAACGCACCACCAACACTTCAATGCTTCAAGTGCAAGGAAATGGGGAATTGTGCTAATAAATTCCCTAATCCAAGGGTTAGTGATGATCGACATGAGCAACCACTTAAGGCAAAGGACAAAGGTAAGTCACATGCAATCACTATTGGTGATGTTGAATATGACAACAATGTGGTGGAATGATTAAGTGTTTATGTAATGGGATTCCAAAATAATTTTGTATATAGTATCGTGGAATATTGGAATATTTATGTATTGTTCTATTGTGGTTTTCAATGGTACTGGTAACCATGGAATGTGATTGAGATATTTTTGGAAAAAAAAGATGATATGCGCATAATGAAAGGAAAACAAGAAAATGAAATGTTTGACCATATTCATGAGCTCATGACTGATATAAGGAGAAGGTTATATCATGGTTTGAGTATATAGAATTTTTGGATTTTGGTATGTGGAAAGAGTTAACTTTTGACTGCATTCATGTTTTCACTAAGGTTCAATGGGTATTCATTCTTCAAGAGAATACATGATTAAGGTATTCACATGTTTTTAATTTGACCAACAAGATATATCTTATGATATATGGGGGATAAATGATGGCATTCACATGATTGTTATGTGACATTTCGAGTAATCATTTTCTTTATACTATGAGCTTGGACGAAGTATTTTAGATAATCCTAAAGATTGGAATGGATTATGTTGGACATAAGTTAGGATAGAACTTTTTTCGATATTATTGATGGGATGTTATAGTAATATAGCTTTAGAAAAAGGAAAACCTGTAGGATGGGCGACAGCCCATCGCGTTGGACAAGGTTGTGGGAATCGAACCCACAATCGAAGTGCGACTGGCCTTTATCACCTACCACTGGCCTATAGGAAGTCCATGTTTAGTAGAAAATAGTTTTATTATATTAATAAGTATGATATATGAAGTATAAGTCCATTTTAGGGACCATATATGATTAATCTCACTATAGATGGACTTATATATTTTTTGATAACTTTTCTAACCTTTTGTTTGAGACAGATGGAATGACCCATCATTCTATCACATGATCTTCTAACACATCACGAATGAAAAATTCAACTTCATTTAATTAAGAGATGAAGTGGAAATTGTCCAAAGAACGACCAACGGTGAGACTATAACAAAATCACGAAAGTATTTCTTCTAATTCCAATTTCATCAACTTTAGGGAAATGATCTTGAAAACCAAAAATGTTGTCCTATTGCTCTTATATCTGATGAATCATATGGTACCTTAGATCGTCACAAATTTATGGCTTTTTGATTGCTGTCTTTTCCATAGCCATGTTCTCTACCACTCTCCATCAGAACATGATGGTTGGATTTCTCTTCCATATCCATATTTTCACCTATGTGGAAACCCAGTGATTAGTTTATTTGGGTAACCGTTACGTTTCCTACTTTTGTTTTTAAAGATTGGTTTTGGTATTCCTTTTTATGATGTGGGTTTCTATTAAAGAAACTTTTTAGTAGTAAACCATTTATAACCCCGACGAATTTCGAGGGCGAAATTCATTTTAAGGGGGGTAGAATGTAACACCCCGAGATTTTATGAAAAAGATTCTTTTTAATTTCATTAATGTCTTGTGTTGTATGCTAAACCAAAAGGATCTTGCACAACATGCATCCTTGACTTGGTCTTGAATTACACGCAATCGAGACCTTCCTCGATAGCGTGTGTAGTACGCAATAACGAGTTTCAATAAACAACAATATGCTATTAAAATATTATTAAAACTTGCCGTTATGAATAGTAATAACCACTTTTTAAAATTTTTAAAATTTTATTTTTCAAAATGGACTTTATTTTTGTATTCGGAATATCGAAATTATCTTAGGGTGAAATTTTGGTACTTTTCGGATAACTTTCATTTTCTGATGAATAGTAAAAATTACTAAATTTTAATTAAAAACAACCTTTTTAATTGAAATAATTAATCGTGATAAATTATTAATTTGAGTGGTTTTAAATTATATTTAAAATATATTTTTACAATTTAATACAATGTTGGTCATTGGATGTAATTTCACATTTAAACCAGATATAAACAAGTGTCGATCTTTTGATAGTTATTATCTCTTAAGAACACGCTATATGTTTTGACGACGGGAATTAATTTTTAAATTAATTAATGCAACTGATATGTTTTGAATTTGTTAAAATAGATATCATTTTTTAGTTCATAATATCAAATATATCTTAGGCCTAATTTTTGGTGTTTTTTTGGAAACTTTCATTTTTTGATGAATAGTGAAACCACTAAGTGGTAGTTAAAAAAATGAATTTTTTCATAAAACTTAATTTTACCGCTTCTGTGAGTGGAATTTCAAAAATCTTAGAGACACGGTTGATTTCAGTAAGTAAAATGTGGTTCAATGAGATGAAAATAATTTTTGGTGAATAGTAACTTTTTACTTTTTTTTACCACGGTTAAAAGTAAATAGGGTAATTAAGGGTAAAAATGATATTATTATTACCCTAACACAAGTCCTAATTCTATTGGATAAGTGTAATTCGACCAAAAACAACCTTAGGAATAAAATATGACCATTTAGGCCCACTTGTATTAGATTAGTACATTTATTATTAATTTATTTAAAGAAGGGTTAAAATAGTTAAAATCAAAGTTTAATAAGTATATTATTTTTAATATAGGGTTATACATAAGATAAATTCGACTATAGATATTCATTAGAAATATAAAAATATTTCCTACATAATGATATTTTATTTGTAATTTTTAGACTTTAAATAAGTTAATTTATTTATGACACAAAGATGATGCAGTAATTATCTTATTAATGAAATATTGACATAATTGATGTTATAAATACCCAAATAAATGTAATTTGAGACTTTTTATGAATTAAACTAATTTTATAGGTTAATATGACATGTTATTATTGATTTAATTAACTTTTTTAGAACTAATAATTCTGTTATGATTTTCACAAAAATCAATTACAAAATAGTGTCAAAATTGACATAAAATATTTTTTAAAACAAATATTATATTATTAATTGTTATTTTATTCCTAAAAATCTAAGGTTCATCCAAATGACTTATATAAGGTTATATATATTAATAATAAACAACTTGGGGTTCGTTTGGCTTCTTATAGTAAGTTTATTAACCTTATAGTGTAAGAACAAAAAAAGACACGGTAAAAGTAAAATTATCTAACTTAAAGTTAAATATAAATGATAAGGTTAAAATAGGAACCTAAATTTGTATAAATTATATTGGATGAGAGGATTTTGACCCATACCCACCTTATCTTCTAAATAAATCAATTTGTAGATATTTAAAACTGAATTTGGCTTTATAATAAAATAATATTTTTAGTTTTTCCAAAGGAGCCCCTCTCCTCTCTTATAAAAGGGAACCTCCTCCCTCTCTTCATCACACCACTTTGAGCCTTAAAGCTCATCCAACCCCTGACAAATTCTCTTCTGCACTTCCATAGCTACATCCTAGAGGTTCTGGTCTTCCTCAAAGACCAATTTTAGTGCCCTAAAAGGAGATCTCAAAGAGGCGCTTCAAAGAAGAGGTAATGTCCGTTACCAATTCTTTCAACTTTATTTCTTCTTCCACTTCTTCTTCTTAGGTTGTTTAATTTTGAAGTAATAACATCAGTATCACTCATATACTGATATGTTATTATAAGTATGAAACAACCCTATTTCACCATCTATCCATCCTACGGAAAATGAAATCACCGCGCGTGCGTACGTACGGAATACCGTCTCCACGCCGTGGTGTAATCTATTTTCCACCACCACCTTACATGGATGGGTATAATGGTGCAAATAAACAACAATATATGATTATTTTAAAGTGGTATTAATTCTGAAATAGTATTCATACACTCCAATACAATTCCACGATCTTGAGAATGATATCATCGCTCGTGCGTACGTACGGACTACCGTCTCCACGACGTGATGAGATTCATTCTCCACGTTAACCATTCATGAATGATTATAAAGTATATATAATAAGTAATCATGAAATATATGACATAATAATGATACTGGATTTATGTGTATATATATGTATGTCATCTACTTAATTCCATTCAACTCAATAAGGAAACGAAAACAACGTTCATGCGTACGTACAACTTACCGTCTCCATGAATGGTGTATTTCTTTCAATTTATTGATCTATTATATATATGTATATTATGAATATATATTATATATAAATCATGTTTTATATTCTGGAATTAAGTAATCATGATCTAAATAATCATGTGAATAATTACAAGTCAAAACACGGACGACAAATGAAACGATTTTACCCAAAACGCTCTTTAACATGGAATTTACAAAAGAACGGGTAAAATAAAGTCATAAGTGAACCATATATGATATCATAAAAATAAGTATGATTCTGGAATAAGTCAATAACATTATTTAAATAATTATACAGGAGGTTCGGACACTTACGAAGCAAATCGGACCTAAGGTAAGGGATAATTTTGCAAATCTCATTTTTATCCGAGATTGTCTATACTTTGAAATTTACTGGGGTGTATTTTATCATCCACATACATGTTTCCTCAATATGTAATATTATTTACATCCACCTATAATTTTTTAAATCCAATTTTACCTTTCGGTGAGTTTTTAGTAAAAGATATGAAAGGAATCTTTTGTCATTTTTCGTACAAGGTACTTTTTGACTTTTCTGACAAATGTACGAGAAGAATGTTTTTTTAAATTATATGGAATGAATGGATTTTTAAAACATTATTTCCAAGAATCTTCCTTTACAATTTTTCAAGTTTATTTTTAATCAACTTATTTTAGTTTAAAATTTTATGACATGTTAAGAAAGGAAAATGTTTTTGAAGTAGAAAGGATATTTTCCTCAAGAATGGAGTTCAAGGTTTTATCAAAATTATTTTCCATCTAAGATAATAAAGGATTATGTTTCTATCCCTATTATTACATTGATTTGATTATTTTGTGATGGAATTATTTTTATGAATTCCTTTATCTTATATGAATTGTTTTATGATGTCACGATGTTTAAGATTCCCATTTTTATTACATGGTTTATGCTATGTGTATGGTTTATGATTTTTGGCACACATAAGAATGGTATCATTATGAGATGGGTGGGACCTATATCTCCCTCCAATTAATTGGGTATAGATTTTATATCTCATGAGATAGACATGGCTGGAATGGCAGGTTAAACCGGTTCAGTGAAACAGGACTGAAACGAGGAGTGAACTCGGTTCAGAAATGGACTTTGTCCACTAAGATAGTCTTTGAAATGAGTCTTGACTAATAAGAAATGATTCTCTATGATTATGTGTGTATGCCACAAAGTTTCATGTTTTAAGTTATGATTATTGGGATTAAATTTCACTACTATGATTTATCCCATGTTATGATATTATGATCTCTTTTGCAGGTTAAGATTTCCAAAATATTATGTTCTTATGAATATGATGTGATTGATATTTCTTTTGTTTAACCTTAATGAGCATTTGAGCTCACTCTTTTATGTTTTCTTTTCCCCGGGATATAAATAAAGGTTTTAGGTAAAAAAAGGAATATCTTTATGGGAGATGTTGAAGATCTTTCACCACGATTAGAAGATTATATTCGGAGTTTCCAAAGACACTAAACTATTATGGTCCTTGTGTGTGTGTGTTTTTGTTATGTACTAAGTATTCCGCAAAAGTAATGTAATTTCCATGTACGTTAAGCTTCGGGTCTCTACAATATGTGACCTTTGACCTAGTGTGGCAAGGGAGAATTGGACCTTGGCCCGGTATGGAAAGGCTTGGTTACTTGGCTTTTGATAGGCACATTTTAGGGTATTTCAATTTCATAAGTGCACGTATACTTTGTGAAGTGATAATTCCATGTGAATGAAATATCAAATGCCATGCTTTATATTCTTTAAAATGTGAATTGGTGAAATTCCTAATATAACTTCTAGTTGTGTAGATGTGTATGACATGCTTTATATCTTATAGAATTGCATGATGCAGGATATTCGGTCTGACTCTTATGAGAGCAGGCAGGTACTATGGGTGAGGCAGTGTAACTGTCAGGTTTGGGCGACTCGGTTGTCATTTTGAGGCAACGTGAGTTGTCGGGATGGGCATGGCATGAGGTACTTTTGATACTTGGATCTGTTGAGGGCGGGTAAGGAGGTCATGAGGTCGGGATGTCGTGGGGCATGGGTTGCGGTGAGGGGGAGTAAGGGTAGTTGTTATGCACTGACTTTTTCTGCTTTCCTTATCTGCGTAGAATATATTGTTATATATACATGGGCCATCTAACCATTTATGGTATTCAGCGGGTTAGTCCTTCACGGCTCGATGGAGCGGCAGGCAGAAGATGATACAGTGCCGCAGGATCAGGGTCAGAATTCAGTACAGGCAGAGCACGAGCTGTAGGTATAGGCTCAGGGATAGGAACCGGTTCAGAATCCAGTGCAGGCAAGATAGCAGCTGGGTTTGGCATTGTTCAGGCCGTGGCTCGACGAGCAGCTCCGAGCTAGCTTGGTATGTGTCTTGCAGGGTATTGACAGAGGCACGCGGGGTACAGAGCCTTCTATGGAATATCTGACATGGGAGTTCTAGTCGCAGCACCCGCCACTTTTTCAGGGTGAGGGTGGTCTGCAGGCGGCTGAGAACTGGATAGAGAGCATGAAGATGATCTTCGAGCAGCTCGAGACACCTCTGGGGCGGAGGGTCAAGCTGGCGACATACATGCTGAGAGGACCGGCGAAGCGTTGGTGGGACGTACAGGTACAGGCTCTTAGGCATGAGGAACTGGCTTGGAAAGACTTCGAGGAAAGGTTCTTTGAGAAATTCTACCCGGAGACATTGAGGGAAGAGAGAGCTTGGGAGTTCTTGAGCCTTCAGCAGGGAGACATGTCCGTCATGGACTACGCAACTACTTTTACTGAGCTATCTCGCTTTGCACCTGGTATGGTAAGCGATGACGCAGTTAGTGTGAGGCGCTTCGAGGATGGATTACGACACGCCATTTAGGTCCAGGTGAATATCTTCTGGCTAGGTTCCTTCTCCGAGGTGGTGAACCAAGTGCTCATAACCGAGGGAAACAAAAGAGAGAAATATCTCTTGGGCAGGATGACGGCTTCATGTGATGGTTCTGACAGCAGGAAGCGAGGAAAGGATGAGTTCCAGTAGGGCAGTTAGGCTAGGGATTCAGCTAGACCACCTCGTGGTAGTTCTTCGATGATTTGCTTCCAGTCTGGACAGCCAGGGCATGTTCGGGCTTAGTGCGATAGACCTCCGAAGGAGTACCGGGAATGTGGACAGGATGGGCATCTGAAGAGGTTTTGCAGGCAGGCTTCTCAGATAGCCGGTAGGTAGGGACCAGGACAGACTGTAGCATCTGGAGTTGGTTCAGGTTCGGTACCCGGAGAGGGTATTCGGGGTTCAGTTGTGCGCAGAGTTCGTGATAGAGAAAGTGGTACCCAACTGAGGGGTTAGGGGCCGGTGACTGGAGCATCATCGGGAGGTCAGGCGTCAGGCAGTCGTGTTTCAGGCCAGGTGCATGCTGTGGAGTTGCCAGAGGCTGAGCAGGCTGGTGACCCGACGACAGTTAGAGGTACACCGCGGTGTGTCCGTAATCTCTATGTTTTTTTTGGTATGACCTATAGAGGTATGTCTGTTTTGAGTGCACGTGGTGCACAGGATCTTTGTGGACTGAATAGATGCTAGTCAGTGGGATTGGCAGCATATCGGGTGCATGATATATATATATATATATATATATATATATATGTATGTATGTATGTATGAGATGTGTAGCATCAGGGCATTGAGGATGTGGGTTACTTGAGGTGCCGAGGTCATTAGGGCATCGAGGATGCGGGTTACTTGAGGTTCCGAGGGCATCGGGGCCTCAAGGATGCGGGTTACGTGAGGTGTTAGGCACCAGGACCTCGAGTAGGCGGACACCGATGCGGTGCGGAATACATTGGGTGTCGGAAGTGACACAGGAGCACCAATTAGGTGCAGGGGTGACGATGCATCATGGGAGGACTATGTTTTTGGAAAAAACAGGTTAGTTAAACCTTGTTTGTTTTACGTTTTGTTGGTTGAGACCGAGTAGGAAATTCCTAAGGTGGGGAGCCCTTGAGGAATTTCGCCAGAACCTTGGGACTCGGGGTAGTCCACGTTGTTTAACTGGGATGGGCATGTTCAGTGCCATATCCGGGTTTCATTTGGTAGCTCGAGGGCGAGCTACGTTATGTTGGGGAGTTTGTAAGAACCTGGGTTTTTGGAACGAGTCAAAATCCCGACCCTATTTAAAATTTTTACTGGCTTCTGAGGAAACTGGATTAAATGGGAAGTTTCTAGAAATTTTTAGACTACACGCCGTGTACTTTAAGTACACTCCATGTATGTGCAGGTGAGTGGTCGGTCGTGTGCTCACCGAGTACATGTCGTGTAATGACTGTGTAGTAGTTTCTTACTACACGGCGTATAGTTTTTAACACTCCGTGTATACCCCCGACTGTGTGAGGCCATACATGGCGTGTAGGCCTGTTGGCCGGGTAGAACCAGGGGAATGTCGTGTTCTCTTAGTACACGCCATGTAGTCTAGCCATGTATAAGGGAAACACATGGCGTGTGAGTACGTCGGTGAGGAAAGGAATAGGAACCAAGTACATGCCGTGTACCCCTAGGTACACGCCGTGTACTCATGTCGGCAGGTTTAGAAAGTAATTCAGCGGAATCCTGCTGTCTTATGAACCGTTAAATGAACCATACACGGCATGTAGTCCTAAAGTACACACCGTGTACTTTCTTTTTTTCGCTTAAAATAGGTAGTAGCCTCTTATTGAGGCAGAACCTCATACCCTCCGCCCGGATATGCGAACCAAGCCGGCCGAACCCCTTTTCTCCTCCCGATCGTCCGTCCGAGACCCGTTTCGAGCTCTGATTAGTGCATTGGAACCCCCTCGGTAAGGCCTCAATTCCTCTTTGTCCATTTTGTCTGATTTTCATTCTAGAATGAGTTATAGGGGTTTGAAAAGTTTTGATTCTTTTGTAGATTTACCGTGTTTTAGACCAAATTGGCGGCTGTTACCGTAGGAGTAGCATCGTACGAGTCTCAGGTAGGTGGTGCATACCTCATTTTGTGTTTTCGTGGTTGTTTGGGTGACGCGGCCTTCAGCGCGTTTTCGGGTATTTTGAGTGGGACCCGTTTTATCTTCTTTTTCATACTGTAATGCTTATGGGACCTCTGGGATGCTTTTGGGTATGCCCAGTTACCAGTTTGCGTGAGCAGGGCCGTGTGAGGGGTCGTTTCTCGTCGGGGCATTTTGGTCGGGGAACGCCAAAATGGTTTTAACTGAAATGTTAATGTTATAAACTGTTAGTTTAAGTTATTAATGTTGATATAAATTTTTGGAGGCATTTAAGAGCTCAGTGCTAGTATGGGACAGCACCTGGTAAAGTGCAATTCAAATGTTTAGTTGTTTTGCTGGTTTATGTTTTCTATTTAAATATGTATATATGCAATTGCTGGATTTCAACTACTGGTCCCTTTTTGGGTTGTGTTGGGCTTGGCCCGGTTATGATTGAGTGATTCTGATCACAGGTTGGGGCTTTTCTCGGGTTACGATGGGTGGTTTTGACCACAGGATTGGGTGTCATGGACGTCAGCTTGAGGCAGTGCGACTGTTTGGTTGGGCATGGCCCAGGTTACTAGGATGGCGATGCCATCGGACTTGAGCGATATGGTCGCAGGGACACGAGGTGTCAGATGTGTTGGTGGCTTAGGACTATTTTGGTGATTACCTCTCATCGGTACTTTGAGTAGTGTGCACATGGAGATACTCCGTGATGAGGTAGTTTTGACCACTCGTGTGGGTAGAGGCCCCCGTAGTTGTGGTTAGGTATTTTGGTTGGGGGTGCTTGTCGTAGAAAGCCACGTGGGAGGTGAGCATCCTTCAGGGGATGGACGTGCCTTCAGGACGTCGGTACTTGAGACACAAGGTGTCAGGAGGCACATGGTTTCGGGTTACTATTTTTGGGCGTGCCTTCGGGACGTCGGTACTTGAGACACTTGGTGTCATGAGGCACATGGTTCCGGGTTACTATTCTTGGGCGTGCCTTTGGGACGTCGGTACTTGAGACACGAGGTTTCAGGTGGCACGTGGTTCCGGGTTACATGATAGAGATTCTGGCGTTGGCCGAAGCAGGTGATGCTCCATGGTGGTTGTTGAGAACCAGTGGAGTTTGTGTTTAATTGTGCATTGTACTGTTTACTGCTTTCCTTGTAAATGCATGACTGCTTAAACACTTATATTTGGTACGCACCGCTGGGTGGTATCCTATTGAGATTTTTCTCACACCCTGCATGGGCCCTTTGGGACGCGTGCAGACTTTATGGATTTACGTGCAGGAAAGAGACCAGCTTCAGGAGCTGGGCTGCGTTAGTTATAGCATAGAGATGGTATGGACCTTGAGGTCATGCCTAGCTGGGTTTACTTTTTTTTGTTTGCTTTTCTGTATCGGCATGCTTACTTGTTGTAGCTACTGTTGGTTATCCATTGGTGCCCTTTTTATATTTAGTTGTGTATTACCTGCTTTGGATGCATGTTTTACTGTTCAGTAGTAGTTACATGTTTCAGCATGTTGTTGTGTTATTTCCACTACTGTTGTTATATTTATCGCTTCCGCTATTTATCTATATTGATTATGCTTCCACTCTGCGTGTCTGGTTCGAGTCTGCTGAGTCTTTCTTCCGCTGCATCTTTATTATTATTCTTGAACTAGTACCCTTATTATGATCCTCTGAGAGGGTATAGCCTCCCCCTATACCTAACAGACCCTCTCTACTAGTCGTAAGCCTTTGGCATTCGGGGAGGTGCGCCTAAGGTAGTAACACTCGACTCGTTCAGCATTGTTCGGGTGGTTGGCTGGGTCTGGGGTGTTACACTTATGAGGAGTAACTAGTAAAGATCTTATATCATTGAGAAAAAGTTCTATGAAATAAGACAATTTCCCTCATCAAGGTGTTGTGGAAAACCACAAGTTTGAAGAAGTGACATGGGAATCAGAGGAAGTGATGAAGCAGAGTTACCCATATTTATTTTATTGGGGAAAAAGGAAATTTTGAGGGTGAAATTTCTTAAGGGGGGAGATTGTAACGACCCAAAAATTTATTAATGAAAATTCCTCTTGGTCTATTTAAATGTATTCTTATGGTTATGTAAAACGTATGCACTTATTTGGTTCTATGTTTTGGATTTTAAAATACTACTAATAATTTTGATCATTGCTAATATAGTCGTTTAATAGTGATCACGTGATTAGTATAAATATAGGGCTTTAACAAATCCAATTTACTCAGACAAAGGAAGCGATGGCCTCATCCAGTAGACTTGAATCATACAAAGCCCATTTGTCATAGGTCAAAAAGGAGGTGGTGTCATTGGTATTTTCTCTTGATCAATCCCAAGACGAGCTTTAACACGTTAATCTTGAGCGGAACCAACTACTAGAGAAGTGGAAGTTAATAGAGATTACCACCTGAGCAATGTTATCCGAGCCACCCCAAGAGTATGTCATCATCGTGCACCTTACCCTTTAGACTTATGTGGGTGTTATAAGTGGTTATGTAAAAATTACCTAGCACTATGTCTATGTACAATATTTTTGTATAAAGAATGTGCATTCATTTTATTATTGTTACTTTGTAAATTTTTTTTAAAGCGGAAATAGTATTTTTAGTTAATATTCAACTAAGAAATCTATTTTGATGAATTAATGGATTTTTAAATTAAATAATATTTTAATAAAATATTATTATTATTATTATTAAATTAATTTTTATTAAATATAAATTATCATATAATTTTATGAATGCAATTGTAATTTTTATTAAGGTTTGAAAGTTGTTTTTGTCAAAACCCGTGAATTTTCGATAAATGTCAATTTTTATTTTAAAGGTAAAAATTCACATATTTATAAAATTATTTAGATAAAATTAATATTAATTTTAGAATCAGGACTTCGAAATTATCTAACGGTGAATTTTTTCATAATTTTCTCAAACAGTCGAATTTTTGGGTAAAAATTAAATATCATTTAAATATATATAATGTGTTTTATGACATCATAATGACCCAATAGTGATGTAATAAAATACTATAAACATTATGTTCGGCCAATATATGTTTTAACATTAAAATAATGTGATTTTAGGTTTGTTTTATTTATTTTACAAAGCCTTAGTGGACCCTCCAAGACTTAGAAAACATTTTATATTTTTAAATTATTTTACTTAAGAGTGTGACTCACCTCCACATAAACAACCCTATTATTTTAAGAAGTTTAGTAATTGGCCTTATAAAATATTTTTTTCCATTCCCCTTTGGAAAAAACCATGGGTAAAAACCATGGGCAGGTTTGTGGTTTTGATTAGTTTAATGTGAGGTGTCTCAAACCTAAATAATAAAGAATTCCTTCTACTTTGCTATATAAACCCACCCAAGATCCCACTTCCTCTTCACTAAAAGCCTTTGGAGTTCATCCAACCTCTTCCCTCCACTCTCTATAATCCACCCAAGGTTCCCCAAGCTCCCAAGAAGCCCCTCTCAAGCCTCTCCCAAGCTTTTGGGATCGCACTTCCAAGTAAGGGATTTCTTCATTTCTCATTTTTGTCCAATTTTATTTTAGTTTTTATGCCCTTTTGTTTTCAATTAAAAATGTTGAGGTATGATTTTGTACCTCCCCCATACTTCCCTCTTTATGTTTGGATAATGATAGACCACTTTATCTCTCATTAATGCCTCCCATGTACATAAGAAACCCTATTATTTTAAGAAGTTTGACTATTGGCCTTATAAAATATTGTTTTCCACTCCCCTTTGGCAAAAACCGTGGGAAAAAACCATGGAATGGTTTGTGGTTTTGATTAGTTTAATGTGAGGTGTCCCAAACCTAAATAATAAAGAATTCCTTCTTCTTTACTATATAAACCCACCCAAGATAACACTTTCGCTTCACTCAAAGACTTTGGAGTTCATCCAACCTCTTCCCTCCTCTCTCTAAAATCCTCTCAAGGTGCCCCAAGATCCCAATAAGTCTCTCTCAAGCCTCTCCCAAGATTTTGGGATCACACTTCCAAGTAAGGGATTTCTTCCTTTCTCATTTTTGTCCAATTTTCTTTAAGTTGTTATGCCGTTTTGTTTTCAATTACAAATGTTGGGGTATGATTTCACACCTCCCCCATACTGCCCTCTTTATGTTTGGATGATGGGAGGCCCCTTTCTCTCTCATTAATGCCTCCCATGTACACCTGTTACCATGCCAAAATACTGTGAGGGATTTATCTCTCCTCTTTTACATTAAAATAATTATTTTTTATTATGCATCTAAATTCCATTACGTTTGTTAGGACATGTATCTATATGACCCCCTTACTATCCATTTCATGTAAATATGATGAGACACCCATTTCTCTCTCATCAACCATTTTCATGAATCCTTATGTCACACTGCTATGCTGTCAAAATTGCACCACATTTTTCCAAACCAATATCAATGTGTAGTGAATACCATACCCATGTCTCTACCAAGGGTATTCAACTTTATGTACATTTACATATTGAATGGTACTTTCATGTGTTTATTCCACATTAATTAATTGTGGAATAACATATTATGTTGATTGATTCCATGTTTTTTGATCCATGTGCCACACTTATGCATGAAATGAAATGTTTAAGAAGGGTGTGCCCTAATAGCACTCCAATGCATTGGGTAAAGTATAGTATCATGATACTTTATATGAAATGAGTGTTGACTCATGCTAATTCAAGTGAAATGAGGGTTTACTCATGCTTCATGTTCAATGAGGTTTTACTCATGCTCCATGTGCAATGAGCCTTGGCTCATGCTAATTCTGTGTTAAGTGTTGTTTCCAAATTTCCATGTTACAATTATCATGATTTATCATGAATTTATGTTCATGTTTCTATTGTGATCCATTGATGTTCTTATTGTATAACATGTATCTTATTTCTCATGTTATTTCATGTTTATCCCTTTACTAGTCTTTATAGCTCACCCTTTTCTTATGCATGTCCTCAGGTTATCCCATGCAATGCTAAGTAAGAGGGAATGTAGTGGTCATGTAAATGAAGTTTTCAATAAAGATGGTGTATTTCATGTTTTAAGTTGTTATGTAATGATCCTAATCCGCAAATAAACTAGACCTCTCGATATTCTATGTTGTATCAAGTGAAATTTCATGTAATAAATCATGTTTAAGTGTGTAATAAAGAGCAGGGTTGTCATAGTTATGGCCATAGTTTTGGCCACGATGATCATCGAGGTTGTTGTCATAGGGCCCAATGTTGGGCCAAAATTTTAAATTGTGGACATAGAACCCTACCACCATAGTCAATAATGATTGTTTCATAGGTCAAAATATACAAACATAGTTTGAAACCATGGTAACAACTTTTCATAAATAAAAATTCCCATCGTATTTTGATCCCAGTACCTATTACCAATTTCATATAACACATTACCACTGACATATGAATTTATATATATATTTATATATAAAAATATATATATATATATAAAGATATTTATTTATATATTTATATATTTATATATAAATATTAATAAATATTATTATTAAACATTAAAAAGGTGACAAATGGAATCTTATCCCAAGAACTATAGCCATGGTTTTTGGAAATTGTGGTCGTAGATGTTCTGCCAAATACCTATGGATATGGTTCAAGTTAACTGTGGCTATAGTTTTTCGACTGAATCTATTTGATGATGGTTTTCCAAAAATCTATCCATAAGTCCTCACTACCACCACAATCTATATAAACTATGGTTTTAGGTGTTCATCCAAATCTATATGTCCATGGTTTTAGAAAACCATGTCCATTGGTCCTCTCTATGAAAATGGTCCACATGAACCATGGATATAGTGTAGGATACAACTACGGTCAATGTGGACCATGGTCGTATCCCTTTATCGTACTTTTCCCACCTATTTATCATAAATTTTTTGTGTTTCCCACATCCACCTAACACTGTGGTTTCATATAATTGTGGTTATAGGATGTACTAGATCCATGGTTTCTATGGATCATGGCTATAGGTTGACATAGGTAGTCCTATAGCCACAGTTTAACTCTTCTTATCTTGGTAGGCTACCTTATAACCATAGTTCTACTGATCATGTCTATAGAACTGTGGTCATCGGTAAATTTTATAGTAGTGCATAACTATTACCACATTTGCTACAATAATCATATAAATATTCTAAGTAACTAAATATTTTCTTTTTTTGATAGATATATCTTGTTCTGTGAATCCTACTTTAGTCCAGCAGGTCTCTTCTAAGTTTCAGCTTTTCTCCCCCTAAATATAGACCTTCTATAAGTTTCATTTACTAACATTTTGTGCCAAAAATAAATAACTTTGTGGAAAAAATTACAACAAAAAAAAACATTATCTAGTAAATATCTTTTTTTTCGTATAGATTCATTCTAACCATATTTTTTATATTATGATTTTTGGACAATTTTTCTCTCCTTTAGGTATTTTTTTGGGGAGATTATCTTCTAGGAAATTCTTATATCCACCTTTGATGTGGTGGGGAATCTCTTGGAATTTTTATCCACCCACACAACTTCAATATACACTTATGATCAAAATATTTTTAATGCAAATATAATTAACTAGAGTATGAGTCACTTTATTCCATGAGCTTACGGTGGATGAGTTTTCAAAAGAATTCAAGCTATTTTTCCACCACTTTTAGAAACTTTTACAGAAAAATATATCTTCTCAATAAATTGTGTATATTATACTAGGGTGGTTTTTAGATTTCTCGGCTTAATCTCCATCTTAAGACATTTTAGATTAAGAATGTACTTCTAAACATGAAGTGATTTCACACTATCTTCACATTATCTTTTTTAACTTATTTATTTTAGCCTAAGGCATTTGACTTTCCAATAGAGTAGAATTATTTGGATCTTTTATTCACTTATTTTAACATTTAACTTATCTTACTTGACATTCATAGATAAATTGTATAGTTTCTTTAATGCATGGGTTACTTTTTCAACAACCTTTTCAAGTCAAATTTTCTCACAAAAAGTCATTTGCAATTAATTATCAATCAGAGAAAAACTTCCATTACAAAGTAAGACAAATTATTCCTTAGATTCAAGAATTTTTTTGAGAGTGTTACATATACTCATTTTTTTAGCCAATTCATATTTTATTGCATCAACTTCTAACTCCATATATGAATTTTTATCAAGTAGTCCCTTGATATATGTAAACATGGGAGTGAAAACCTCAATAAGAACTTTATTTAAGTAATACATGACTTCATAAAAAAATACTAAGTGATTCATTAAATAATTCTTCATCACAAATTGTACATGATTAATTAGAAGAGTAATTTTCAATAGATTTAATAGTATGAATACCGCTCTAATTTTCTTCAGGTAGTAGTGTCTCCTCTATCACTTTTTGAATTCTTCCTCAAATTTTTGGATTCTATCTTATTCCTATTTCCCAATGACTTGTCTAAAAACTCCAACTATGAAATAATGGGAATGGAAATTGTAGAGACTTTATTTTTGTCTTGAAAGACTTTGAAATATATCATGTAATATTTTTAAAGTCAACCGCTGAGACGTTGTGTGATTCTGAGGCCCAGTATGCTCGGAATAAATTTTATAAAAATATTAAATTTATTTTATATCACGTATGGATATTTTTTCTCAAATAATATTATATCTCCTAAATAGAGTCTCAAAATGGGAATCTGATACCATGGTTGAATCCAGATCATGAGTTTTACCCTAGGGATGACGTGAAGTTGGTTGGTGTGGGACATTCAGATAAAGCGAACATTACCAAGTGCATTCAATGGATTATTTAATTAATTTAATTTAATTAATTTATTAAATGGCCTAAATATAATTTCCTATATAATTATACTATCATGGTGAATCTCCAGGGTCATCCTCATAACCCTGAGATTGTTGAGATTATAATTACACCACCCATCATTGGTGAATTGAGATCATACGACAATAAGCTTCTAGATCTAGGTAAATCAAGGCACAGAAAATTCAACGAATCTTCCTCTTTCATTGGTATTAGTTTTCTTCACCAATGATCGATCTGAATTGAGGTAGGACTTGTCATTTTTGGTTTTTTTCCTCTTGATTAAACTATTTAATCATGTATTATCAATATTATTATTGATTTTTCATTAAATGGAACCTTCACATGAGTCCCATGTCAAATAAATTTTTTATTCGATTTACCTCACTATTTTTCCATGATTTATCACCCAATTTTTTCCCTGATCTATATTTATTTTCCATGAATGATTTTTAAATGATTATTTTACCTTTTTTCTTGTGATTTTCCCCCATTGTTCTTCGTGTTCTTCGTCATTATCCTATGGGGACCAGGGTTCAACGTTTTCGGGTGGGATCGAGCATAATTGGACCCCCAGATTCATGGAAATTCATGTAAAATGAATATATTGTTAATTAGATGATGGATTGGGGTGATTTGTGTCTTATGGGTAATCCCACCACGAATTGGGAATCTTTTGAGGCTACGAGAGGCACCACTAGCGACGTCGGTGCAAGGTGACTTCATGCGGGAGAATCAGAACACCAATTTCCAACCATTGGAGGGTTGGATGAGGTTTCCACCATTTTTGGGTGGTCAACATGCACTTTTGGTAGCCATAGTAGTGGATCTATGATTTGAGGAATAGGTCTAAGTTTCTGTGAAAAACCTGACTATACGATGTGTAGTCTGATGAACACACATTGTGTAGTGACCCAGCTATGGTGGCTAGGGTTTTCAAGTTAGTTAAATATAACACATTGTGTGGGACTCCCACAAACCGTGTAACTCAATATCGGTGACCCGACATGTACTCTAGGAGTACATAGACACAGGTATGGACAGACACATGGACAGTGCACATAGACATGACCCGAAGGAAACAAACATAGCTAAGAGAACATAGCTCAGCCCTGGGTGGCCAAGACATGTCATGTGTCCCCCTTACACGCCATGTAGGGATACATTTCTAGATATCTATATACTGGAGAGGATGTGTCTAGGTGGAAAAGTGGGAAAACACACCATGTGGGTCCCTTATATGTTGTGTGCTTCCTTTTGAGTAATATTCTACCTCTCATATATACTTCATTTGGACTCATATTTTGGCCCGTGAGTAGCTTATCCCTGGTGTTTTTTGCATAAAATGCAATGGAAGCCTTCATAGTGGCTTATGAGATACAATGTGAGATATTTTGAGCATGATTTTTCTTCAGGATATTCTCGATGATGATAGTGATTGGATTGGATCCCCAGAGTAGAACCCTCTAATTTGGATAGGGCATGGGTCCTCTACCCATAGAGTAGAACCCCCTAACAGAATAGGGCATGGGTTCTCTATCTATATTCAGAGTGGAACCCTCCTAATGGGATAGGGAATGGTTCCTCCATCCATAGAGTGGAACCCCCTGATGGAATAGGGCATGGGACCTATATCTATCTACAAAGTGGAACCCCCCTAATGCACTAGGGCATGGGTCCTCTATCTATCTATAGATTGAAACCCTCCTATTGGAACCGGGAATGGGTCCTCTATCTATCTATAGAGTAGAACCATACTATTGGGATAGGGAATGGGTCCTCTATCTATCTATTAAGCATAACCCTCATGTCGTATTAGGGCATGCGTCCTCTACCTAGATATCATGTCCCCTCGACTGTGTGGTACAGTGGCGAGGTGTGGCTCTACATGGATGTTTCTTCAGATAGACACACAAGATGTTTGGAATCATTGATGGACCTTTGGAATTTTTTGCAGACTCTTTTTCTGAAGCTGGGTTGTAAGATGGAGATCCTAATTATCTATCCTATAGGTTTTCTTTTATGATCACATATATGTATCTATGTTGTTAGATTTCATTTCTCTCTTGTTGTGGGTTGAGTTGTCTACTTATATCATGTCTCATATTTCTTCTCCTTCATATTTTGGGGCCACCTAATGGGTATGTATATACTCACCCATAAATGGGATTTTCCTATAAGTGTCATGTCTTATGAGATGATGGATAGGTTGGTAGAAATTTCAAAGGATCATATGGTCACCTTGGTGCATTTTACCACATATGATGGTCGTAGCTTGGATATTTGGAGCTAAGCTCTGTTATAGTTTTACGTTTCCAGTTATTGTCGGGTTGGGACATCTTTCTGGTTGGGTGTGTATTTTTACCCCATTTACTTTCATATTATGTTGTCATACTCTTTTATTCCCTAGAGGTTATTACATTCATGGTTGTTACTCTAGATGTTATTGTCTTTTATTTTTATTCCTCTGCATTTCTTCATAGATTTGGTTGGGTGTATGCATATAGTTACATTTGGAAAAGGCCTCCCATATTAGTTATGTCTTTTGGTGCTTGTCGCCAGCCCATGGCCTAAGGAGGTGATCTTGGGGTAGTTGTGGCTCAAGTCTCATTGGGTCGGGTTATGATATAAACAGAATTCTCTATTAAAGGGTCTTCTAAAAAACCTTCAAATCTACACTTCATATTTTTCAAATAAAAACACCTTGGAAAATCCAACTGGAGGAAACCCTGTGCTCTAATACCAATTGATAGTCCCAGTGGATTGGTGTTGACACCTAAAAGTGGGGGTGAATTAGGTGTTTCCTATTTTTTATAAATTCTAATTTGTTTTTAAATATTTTCCCCATTTTTTATTTGAACCTATATTTTTTATTAGAAAAATAATATATTTTTTCAGTTTAATCAATCAAATACACTACATTAAATACAATAAATAAAGGAAAGAGAATCACACAATATTTTTACAAGGTTCAGCCCTGATGTAGGAAACCTACACCTTATTATTATCAGGATGTCTAAGTCATAGATTATCCACTAAAATATTATTATAAATTTCAAGTGGGTTTGTTTAGTTTTCATACTAAACTCATTATACACATATCACATATATATAAGTGTTCATCATATTGCATAGATGAAAATAAACTACATCTACAGGTTCTTTTATACTACTTATCCATAGGCTTTAGCCTCCTAGATATTATTACAACCTTCTTCCAACCTTTTTAAATAGATATTCATTTTTCACATGATTTCACTACATAAACATCAATAAATCTCCTTCCTCAATATAGATTATTTGACTGACTTATATATTAAAGAATAATAGCATGCAGCCATGCCTATATAAAATAACCTTACTTCCAGATCTTATACATAATATATTTGTTGGATTCTCTCACTTATGAGATTTGATGATCTTAAAGTCCTCGTATCTCATCAAATAGAAAGTCTCAACACCTAGATAGGAATAAAAATAGTAGTGTCGGTATCTTTCTCAAAATATATATTCATATCCTTTATCACTGCTTCTATAATAAAAATTATCATAATTATTCCTCTTAATCTTCTTATCCTTCAACACATCAGATATAATCATAAGAACCAAGTCAACTTATTCTTCTACTTATATAGTGACCTACTATTTTTATACATAAATAGTACATCTTTTTAGATGAATATTCAATACATTTCATAAACACATTCCTGAGGACTGTAATAGTTTAGTATATTTGGATACTAGAAGAACAATTTTATTATTTTATAAAAGATATTAAACATCTCCCACAAAGATCTTCTCACATGGTACTCCTCTTAAGCATACTCAACCTAAACCTTTCTTCATAACCTGGGGATGGAAACATAAGAAAGGGTGAACTCATATGCTCAATAGAGTTAAACATGGGAGATACCAATCTATGATCATATAAAATCATAAGATAATAATAAGGTTATGTGATCATGAACATAACTTATTAAGTTCATACCCAACTTATTATATATTAAAAACATGATTCATGGCATAAAACTTTATTATTTCAAAAAAAAGGCCATAAGAGTGAGAAATCATCATAAATCAATCATGAACCATAATCTCATGTCATAAAAGTGTGGCACCATCATAAATATATAAAACCATTTCATATTTCAAGTTTAACTACCAAGACCAACAAAATAGTGAATTATGACTTATCCCCCATTTCCCATTATGGTTCAGGATACACCTATTTCTCCTAGTGGATGAGGATGCACCTGTTTCCTATAGTGGATATTGACTCACCTATTTCCCATAGTGGATCATGACTAACTCGTTTCCCATAGTGTATCAATATCATATACTTGTTTCCCATTTTTACCTCATGAGATATAAAGTTTTACCCAATGCATTGGAGGGAGATATAGGTCCCTCCCATCTCATAATGAAAACCATACTTATGTGTGCCACAATATCATAAAACATTCATCATATCATCACATCATAACCCATGTAAATAAAATAGGTTTCATAAAAATTTCATTAATTCACCATAGAATAAACCATGAAAAATAAATGGGTTTCATAAACATTTATTTAATATAATAATTAACCATATAGAGAAATAATAAGGATATTATTATTCAATATTATCCCTAATAAATCATAAGTAACATCAAAGGATGTCATATTAGATAGAAAATAATTTTGAAAGATCACTTGGAACATTTTTTTAGAAAAATATCCTTTCCACTTTGAAAAAAAATTAAAAAATAAAATATTTTCAAAATCCTTTTATTTAAAAATAACCTTGGAATATTATAAAGAAATCTTTAAAATCATTTAAAATATTTCATGAGGGAAATATCTTTTTTTTAAATAAATTTTTAAAACTAAAAATTCATAAATAATTTTAGAAATAATTTTATTTGAAAATATACTTTTAAACTTATAAATAGATCTTTAAAAAAAATATTTGGTCCTAACGGCAAAAAATATTGTTCATTCCATACACATTAAAACAATGATTCCTTTCACATTCTCAATAAAATCCAAATAGGCATTGTTTGGAAAATGACATGAAGATTCCTTTAAAAGAATTTTTTTTAAAGTAAAACATGGGTAAATTTTTTTTATAAATCATTTGGATAATTTTATAAAAAAAATTTAATTTTTTTAGAAAATATGGTTTTGGAAGAAAAATCGGTTTTTGATCAAAGAGAGAAATAAAGACATTTTTTTAAAAAAAACATTATTTTGAACTATTGAGTACGTAAATTAAGGGAAATAAAGGTAAAAAATATATTATGAGTAAATAAATATTTTAGAACAAAATAATGAGTTTATTTAGAGATATATCATAATATTTTATCATTGAAAACATAATCATAAACAATCTCGATAAATGATGAGATTGTATCATAAAACCATGACCACTTTTGTAAAATTAAATCGTAAGTAACATTAAAGAATAGAATTAAATGAAAATTATAATATCATGATAATAGATAAATTCATGATATTAAATTTCAAATGGGTTTTATATACATCTCATAAAATAAGAAAGGTTCATAACATAAAATATGTCTCAAAGAAGACAAATTGAGACAAAATCTCTTATTGATTTGGTAACTTTTGAACCATAAACTCCATGAAAGAGAGATAATCAAATTAATATATAAATAAAAATAATTTTAGTGTAATTTTTATAAAATGCATTCATGATTATTATATATACCACATTAAATAAATAGGTGGTGGATATGTCATGTGCCTCATGAAAAAAATGAGATGAAATTCCTTTACCATAAGTCCTGAATTCTTTCATACATGTTTGAACCTCCTGTATAATAAATATAAGTTTATTATACATATATTATAGAACCATAATTACTTATGACCTTTTATTACCCATTTATTATCAATTCCATGTTAAAGTCGTGTTTTAGGAAATAACGGCTTGGTTTTTCATGTATGTTTTGATTTGTGTTTTTTAGTCCTATTAATTTGATCCTGGTTCAATAATATAAAGAATGTTAAACATGATATAAATATAATATTATATATGTAACGCCCCGACCCCAGTTACCCAGAGTCGGTGCATTATTGTGTAACATTGGCATGATCACAAAGATCAAGTCTTGAAAGACCGATTAGTTTAATAGCCATGGAAACACTAGATACATTCATAAACGTTACATTATATCATAAAGTGAAAAACTACAATAACATGGTCTCCATAGTCCACACTCATATCCCCTTCCAACTATCCCTACAGGTCATTCATAATATACTTCTTTACATCCTGGAAAAATTAAAACATTGGAAGGGGTGAGCTCAGATGCTCAGTAAGGATAACAATATAGTGGAAGCTTTCATAAATAAACATAAAAATTTAAGTCAATGTATAACTAAAACAAAAGCCTTTTAAACTTGAACTTCAACATAATATGGAAAAAGTAAAATGAGATAATGCCATTTACTTATTCACATGGATATTCTACTAGTCGAATAATCACATGCAATATCAATAGCCACTTTCATAATGATGGAATGCATAATGCCAGACTATCATAACCACATAGCCAAGGCCTCGTGCCAAGACCACAAATAATATTTTGTCAAGGCCTCATGTCAAGACACTAGTTTGTCTCATGAGACCTTCTGATGCATCGAGGAGCTATAGCGGGCTCCACCTGTCACTTATTAAGTCCAATGCATTCCTCATATGAATAGGTTTAAACATATCATAAACCATAACATAATTGTATCACATAAAAAATGCATAAAGGAAACATAACATTTCCACATTTCAATCACAAGATATTAATACAACACATTGATATAATAAAAACACTTTCAAAACCATTTTCAATACCAAAATAAAGGAAAATTAAACCTTTGTATTTATTTTTCATTTAAAAAAAGTTATGGCTTGTAGAGGAAGTCGAAACTCAAATAATGGTCACGGCGGTAGAGAAGTAGTTGTCGCCACAGACGTACGACAAAAAAACATTCCATTTTGTCATTTAGTAAAACGCTTCATATAAAAAGATTCCTTTTGAAAAAAACATTGAAGTCAAAGGGGTTTATACACTATATAAAAGAAAGTTGTGTATAAAACAAAATATGCTTCAATGAAAGGAGATTGAGAAAAATTACCTTAAAAAGATCATTTTCTAAATAAAATAGATCTATTATGTGTATTCTCTATAAGTACACATAAATAAAGTACAATTACAATATAGGACATAATAATATCATGACATAATTTGAAAGTAGGAGATTAACCCAAAGAACGGAAATTGGGTTAAGAAGTTCCCTTACAAAGATAATTTTTTAAATAAAATAGATCTATTATGTGTATTCACTATAATTACACATAAATAATGTATAAATAAAAGATAGGACATAATAATATCATGACATAATTTGAAAGTAGGAGATTAACCCAAAGAACGGAAATTGGGTTAAGAAGTTCCCTTACCTCGTGTCCGTCTTGACTCGACCGTTCTTTAAAATCATGAATAATAAACTAGAGTTAATTTATAATTTCTTAATAACCTTTTTAAAGATTATTATTCCTTTTATATCACTTATTACCATGTTATGAACATTATGTAATTATTTATGTTAATAACGGTCATTTTGTCGATCTTTGGTACTTGAGTCAAAAATAAACTTCTTATAATTACAAGTTGTTCATGTGGTAAAATATCAGTTATATCCAGAATTATATCCATGATATAGATATCATATATATCATATATATCCAGTATATACATTCATTCATAATATTATGTAACATTTAGAGTTAAGAAATGAAATGCACTGTTCATGGAGACGGTAAGCCGTACGTACGCATGAATGATACTTTCATTTCTATTTCATATTTAATGGAATGAAATTATAATTATATAAAGGTATACTATAATTATAGTATAATATCAGGTATAATATTATTTACTCCATCCTTTATACATCCCACATATGGAATTAACGATTCAAATCACTTTGAGGGGGCGGTAGTCCACACTTCCTAAAATGAAATCATCGAGTTTACCCATAATGTAAATCATAAAGGTGTGTCATAAATGAAAAATAAATAAGAATAAGGAAAACATAAACATAATATATATCATATATAAAAAATATTTTCATCATAATGGCCACCATGAGAGGTGTTAAAAGAAGATTGAACAATCATCGTTTCGTGAGGCAGTATATCGCCACCCACAGAAATAGTATGTTCTTTAACCATTAGACGAAGGTGTGTGTAATTGTAAATCAAATACTTCTCATAAAAACATCCTAGTATATTTAAATACTTTTTTTGTTACAAAATAAAGTAATAAAAATATTTTAGGTGGTTGGATAAGCAAAATAAAACAAAAGAACACAAGAGAAGACATTACCTTAAAATCGGTTAACTCTTTTTGATTTGAGCCAAAGGCTTCCTTGAGAAGACTTCTACCCAAAGTGATGCTTCTAGGAGTAAGAAAGGGAAGTTGGGAGAGTATTTGGGCATATTTTGGCCGAGCCAAATGTCTTTAAGGTATGAATAAGGTGGTATAGGTGGGGGCCTTTTATAAGAGGAGAGGAGGGACACTCTTGGAAGGTCATAAAATGTTACTTTATTATATAATGAGTTTCGGATTTTAAAAGTCCCAAAATTATATATTTCAAGGATAAGGTGATAAGGGTTATAAATCTACTCATCCAATAGGTTTTTTACATGTGTAAGTCTTAGATTTTACATTATCTTTTCATTTTATTTAAATCGTTAATTAATGAGGTAATCGCTGCATCATCATGGTGTCATAAAAAATTTAATTTATTTAATGTCTAAAAATTATAAAAAAATTACAATGATGTAGGAAATATTTTTATATTTCCAATGAATATTTATAGTCAAAATTTTAACTTACATAACCCCATTTAATAATTGTTTTATTAAAACAACACATGTTTGTGACAATTTTATTTTTACTTTAAATAAAAAGTTATTAATGTCATTTTGTTATCCAAGTGGCTCCATGGGGTCCCCAAGTTGACCCATGGATTGTATTGGTCGGCCATGACTCATCCAATAAGGGTAGGACAAGTTTTAGGGTATTTTCATATTTTTATAATATCATTTTTACCTTAAATTTCACTAATTACCTTTAATCGCGATTAATAAAACTTAAAAGTTACTATTCACCAAAAAATTATTTTAATCCCATTGAACCACATTTTACATCCTAATTACAACCATGTATGTCGGATTTTTAAAATTCAATTCATAGAAGCGGTAAAGTTTCATTTAAATGAAAAATCAGTTTTTTAACTATCACTTAGTGGTTTCATTATTCATCAAAAATTGAAGTTTTTCAGAACAATGCCAAAATTTCACCCTAAGCTATAATTGATATTCTGAATTCAAAAAGGATGTCTATTTTAAAAAATTACAAACATATAAGTTACATTAATTAATTTTATAATTAATTCCCGTTGTCATAACAAATATCGTGTTTTTAAGAAACAATATATATCAAAAGATTGACAATTGTTTAGGTCTAATTTCAAAGTGAAATTAATTCTAATGACCACTATTGGATAAAATGGTAAAAATATATTCTAATTATAATCTAAAACCACTCAATAGAATAATTTATCACTATAATTTATTTTTATTAAAAAAGTTGTTTTTAAGTATTTTTTCACTATTCATAAAAAAATGGAAGTTCTCAGAAAATTACAAAAAAATCAACATAGGTTAATTTCGATATTCTGAATACAAAAATGAAGTCCATTTTGAAATATAAAATTTATTTAATTTCAAAAGGTGGGTATTACTATTCATAACGGCTACTTTGATTGGTCGCGGTGTGTTAGAACTCAAGGTTGCGTACAACACACGCTGGTCTATTATTCAAAGAGAAACGTACCATGGAAGCTTGGGGTGTTACATTCTCCCCTACTTCAATAAATTGCATCCTCATAATTTAAAAATTTTCTTTGAATATAAAAGGTTGAAATAGAAAATACCTTTGTGGAAAACCCACATCAAAAATAAGGTTAATAAAATTTAGCCTTAATAAGAGGGAAAGGGAAATGAAAAAGTCACCACCAAATTATGATCTCGATAAGGAGAACATTGGTGGAAATTAGAGACATATAATTGGAGGGAAAACGTAAATATTTGTAGGGATTGATTGAGGTCATCAATCACAAACAAGTGTAAAATTGAGGTCCTCAAAGCCTTCAATCTATATTGATTTAAAATATTATCAGTTCAACAAGAAATAAGGTATTAGGATAACACATTTTGTTTGTTTTAATATCCCTTTACTAAAGTTTAAGAATTATTTTATTCATATAATAAGAGATAGATATATATATATTTATTTATGCTTGACAAGTAGAGTTTCAACCTTCAATTAATTTCTACCACAAACTCATCTTTCACTCAAAAAGATAATAGAACTCAAAAATATTATATTTATTCTAATTGTACAAGGTTCCACATACCATTTAGATTAGGAAAACTATTTTGTAATAACCAGGGACTTCCTGTAGGCTAGTGGTAGGTAATAAAGGCCCGTCGCACTATGGTTGTGGGTTCGATTCCTGCAGCTTTGTCCAACACGACGGGTTATCCCCCACCCTGTAGGTTGTCCTTTTCCTAAAAATATAGTATTATAATATTCCAAAAATAATATTCAGAAATGTTTTAACCTTTAACAATACTATCCAAAGATCAACTTAATCCATTCCAACCTTTATAGTTATCCAAAATACCTCTGTCCAGACTTTCTCTAAAAGGTCTCTAAATTCCAAAATCAATTGTAACATCAGATTCCCCAAACAAATTAAAGTTTCTCTTATTGTCACATACTAAAAATATGATTACCTTCATCATATTAAAACCTTAATGAAACAACAAGTACTGCAGTACAATCCTTATATATATCGCATTATTCTTATAACCAGAATATAATCCTTGAGTCCAAAAGCACCAATATATTAATTATTCCACTTCAACTGTAGTAACAGAATAAGATTGGCCTTGATCCCTTGGCCTTTTCTCAGGTATGTTTCCCTGACGCTTAGGACATTCATTTGTATAATGCCCCATTTCCCTACAATTATAGCATTCAACATTGATAGCCTCTTTCTTTCCCTTGTAATCACGAGCCTGGTGACCTTTTTCTCCACATTTATAACAAACTCACATTCCTTTTAGGCAAGTACCAGGGTGATTCTTCCCACAATTATCGCATAATGGAAAATAATTCTTTCCCTTTTTACCTTTATCAGTCTCTTGTTCCACCATTCTCTTCTTCTTTTTCTTTACTTTGTTGTCGTAAGACTTAGAGAATTCCTTTTCTGTCTTGATAGCACATGATACAATATCTTCATACGTTGAGAAAGATTATGATACTAAAGCTCGACGGAGAAATGGTTTTAACCCATTAAAGAAACGATCAATCTTACTTCTTGGGTTACGTATATAATCTGATGCATGCCTTGCTAACCTTTTAAAGTTATCCTCATACTTTGCGACATTCTCATCCTCTTTTTGTCTCAAACTCAGAAATTGCCTTTCCATATCTTCTTGATGGTCACGAGGGAAGTATTTTTCTAAGAAAATCTCTTTGAACTCCCTCCATTCCATATTCGATACTTTATCATCTTCCTTTGTGTTTTGAATCAATGACCACCATTGATCAGCATCTCCAGTGAGGCGGTAAACTGTCATGATAACCTTTTCCCTTTTGCTACTCCCCAAGGCGTGGAATATTTTCTCTAAGGATTTTATCCATTGCTCAGCTAATAATGGATTTGTACCCCCATTAAATGTTTGTGGTTGTTGCCTCATGAAGCAGTCTAACATTGATCCTCCGCGTTGTGGATCAGGGTGCTCTATACGAGTAAGGTTATTATTCATTACCTGAGTGAGTTGTCCTAGTATGGTGATAAGTTGATCAACACCAGTGGTATCTCCTACTCCACAATAATTATCTTGAGCAGGAGGTAAATCCCTACATGGAGTGCATGCATTGATACAGTTTCCATTCCTTCCACTAGGTTCCATTTCTAAACAATGGCATAAATTAGATCAGTTTATGAATCAAAATACATAATTCCATACTTGTAAAACACTTAACATAAATTGAACAGTTTATGCATATAGTCCATAATCATAAAAAAAATTCTTTGAGTAAGTATATACTCATAGATCCTTCATAAAGGTTTGTAAAGAAAATTAGAATTATCCTAAGCATATCCTCGGGAGTGTCGTAACCAAGAGTGCAGAAACTCCTATTGTCGTGCACTAGTTCCCGTTCGAGTCTAGCTCAACGCGGTGTTTTTGGGTGTTACCCCTAGGTACATCTGTTCCAGAGCCGCCTCTACCTTCTCATATCCAGACAGGGATGTATTGCTCGTAAAACTCACAAAATCTCTATAATACCAAAATTATAGGAATTTATTCTATACTAATCCTCAAATTCTATCTTAGGGCTATGTGCTCTAATCAGAGTTTATCTAAATCTAGCTTCCAAGGTTAGTATTAAACTGCCTCTGATACCAACTGTAACACCCCTACCCCAGTTACCCAGAGTCGGTGCATTATTGCGTAACATTGGCATGATCACAAAGATCAAGTCTCGAAAGAACGATTAGTTTAGCAGCCTTGGAAACACTAGATACATTCATAAACGTTACATTATATCATAAAGTGAAAAACTACAATAACATGGTCTCCATAGTCCACACTCATATCCCCTTCCAACTATCCCTGTAGGTCATTCGTAATATACTTCTTCACATCCTGGAAAAATTAAAACATTAGAAGGGGTGAGCTCAGATGCTCAGTAAGGATAACAATATAGCGGAATCTTTCATAAATAAACATAAACATTTAAGGAAATGTATAACTAAAACAAAAGCCTTTTAAACTTGAACTTCAACATAATATGGCAAAAGTTAAATGAGATAATTCCATTTACTTATTCACATGGATATTCTACTGGTTGAATAATCACATGCAATATCAATAAACACTTTCATAATGATGGAATTCATAATGTCAGACTATCATAACCACGTAGCCAAGGCCTCATGCCAAGACCATAAATAAGATTTTGTCAAGGACTCATGCCAAGACACTAGTTTGTCTCATGAGACCTGCCGATGCATCAAGGAGCTATAGCAGGCTCCACCCGTCACTTATTAAGTCCAATTCATTCCTCATATGAATAGGTTTCAACATATCATAAACCATAACATAATTGTATCACATAAAACAAGCATAAAGTAAACATAACATTTCCACATTTCAATCACAAGATATCAATACAACACATTTATATAATAAAAACACTTTCAAAACCATTTTCAATAGCAAAATAAAGGAAAATTAAAACTTTGTATTTATTTTTCATTTAAAAAAAGTTATGGCTTGTAGAGGAAGCTGAAACTCAAATAATGGTCACGGCGGTGGAGAAGTCATTGTCGCCACATATGTACGACAAAAAAAACATTCCAGTTTGTCGTTTAGTAAAACGCTTCGTATAAAAATATTCCTTTTGAAAAAAACATAGAAGTCAAATGGGTTTATACACCGTATAAAAGAAAGTTGTGTATAAAACAAAATATGCCTCAATGAAAGGAGATTGAGATGAAGTCCCTTACAAAGATAATTTATTTTAAATAAAATAGATCTATTATGTGTATTCTCTATAAGTACACATAAATAAAGTACAATTACAAGATAGGACATAATAATATCATGATATAATTTGAAAGTAGGAGATTAACCCAAAGAACAGAAATTGGGTTAAGAAGTTCCCTTACAAAGATCATTTTTTAAATAAAATAGATCTATTATGTGTATTCACTATAAGTACACATAAATAATTTATAAATACAAGATAGTACATAATAATATCATGACATAATTTTAAAGTAGGAGATTAACCCAAAGAACAGAAATTGGGTTAAGAAGTTCCCTTACCTCGTGTCCGTCTTGACTCGATCGTTCTTTAACCTCCTGAATAATAAACTAGAGTTAATTTATAATTGCTTAAGAAAATTTTTCAAGTTTATTATTCCTTTTATAAAACTTATTACCATTTTATGAACATTATGTAATTATTTATGTTAATAACGGTCGTTTTGTCGATCTTTGGTACTTGAGTCAAAAATAAACTTCTTATAATTACAAGTTGTTCATGTGGTAAAATATCCGTTATATCCAGAATTATATCCATGATTTAGATATCATATATATCATATATATACAATATATACATTCATTCATAATATTACGTAACATTTAGAGGTAAGAAATGAAATGCACTGTTCATGGAGACGGTAAGCCGTACGTACGCATGAACGCTACTTTCATTTCTATTTCGTATTTAATGGAATTAAATTATAATTATATAAAGGTACAATATAATTCCAGTATAATATCATGTATAATATTATTTACTCCATCCTTTATACATCCCGCGTATGGCATTAACGATTCAAATCACTTTGAGGGGGCGGTAGTCCGCACTTCCTAAAATGAAATCATCGCGTTTACCCATAATGGAAATCATAAAGGTGTGCCATAAATGAAAAATACAGAAGCATAAGGAAAACATAAACATAATATATATCATATATAAAAAATAGTTTCATCATAATGGCCACCATGAGAGGTGTTAAAAGAAGATTGAAGAATCATTGTTTCGTGAGGCAGTATTTCGCCACCCACAGAAACAGTATGTTCTTTAACCATTAGACGAAGGTGTGTGTAAGTGTAAATCAAATACTTCTCATAAAAACATCCTAGTATATTTAAGATACTTTTTTGTTACAAAATAAAGTAATAAAAATATTTTAGGTGGTTTGAGAAGCAAAATAAAATAAAAGAACACAAAAGAAGACATTACCTTAAAATCGGGTAACTCTTTTTGATTTGATCAAAACACTTCATTGGGAAGACTTATGCCCAAAGTGAGGCTCTAGGAGTAAGATATGGAAGTTGGGAGAGTATTTGGGCATATTTTGGCCGATCCAAATGGCTTGAAGGTGTGAATAAGGTGGTAGAGGTGGGGGATTTTTATAAGAGGAGAGGAGGGGCACTCTTGGAAGGTCATAAAATGTTACTTTATTATATAATGAGTTTCGGATTTTAAAAGTCCCACACTTATATATTTGTAGGATAAGGTGATAAGGGTTCTAAATCTACTCATCCAATAGGTTTTTTACATGTTTAAGTCTTAGATTTTACATTATCTTTTCATTTTATTTAAATCGTTAATTAATGAGGTAATCGCTGCATCATCATGGTGTCATAAAAAATTTAATTTATTTAATGTCTAAAAATTATAAAAAAATTACCATGATTTAGGAAATATTTTTATCTTTCCAATGAATATTTATAGTCAAAAACTTAACTTTTATAACCCCATGTAATAATTGTTTTAGGAAAACAACACATGTTTGTGACAATTTTATTTTTACTTTAAATAAAAAGTTATTAATGACATTTTGTTACCCAAGTGGCTCCATGGGGTCCCCAAGTTGACCCACGGATTTTATTGGTTGGCCATGACTCATCCAATAAGGTTAGGACAAGTGTTAGGGTATTTTCATATTTTTATAATATCATTTTTACCTTAAATTTCACTAATTACCTTTAATTGTGATTAATAAAACTTAAAAGTTACTATTTACCAAAAAAATTATTTTAATCGTATTGAACCACATTTTACATCCTAATGAAAACCATGTATGTTGTATTTTTTAAATTCAATTCATAGAAGCGGTAAAGTTTCATTTAAACGAAAAATCGGTTTTTTAACTATCACTTAGTGGTTTCACTATTCATCAAAAATTGAAGTTTTTTAGAACAATGCCAAAATTTCACCCTAAGCTATAATTGATATTACGAATTCAAAAATGATGTCTATTTTACAAAATTCCAAAAATATAAGTTGCATTAATTAATTTTATAATTAATTCCCACTGTCACAACAAATAGTGTGTTTTTAAGAAATAATATATATCAAAAGATTGACAATTGTTTAGGTCCAATTTCAAAGTGAAATTAATTCTAATGATCACCATTGGATAAAATGGTAAAAATATATTCTAATTATACTCTAAAACCACTCAATAGAATAATTTATCACTATAATTTATTTTGATTAAAAAAGTTGTTTTTAAGTATTTTTCACTATTCATAAAAAAATTGGAAGTTCTCAGAAAATTACAAAAAATTCAACATAGGTTAATTTAGATATTCCAAATACAAAAATGAAGTCCATTTTGAAATATAAAATTTATTTAATTTCAAAAAGGTGGGTATTACTATTCATAACGGCTACTTTGATTGGTCGCGGTGTGTTAGAACTCGAGGTTGCGTACAACACACGCTGGTCTATTATTAAAAGAGAAGCGTACCATGGAAACGTGGGGTGTTACAACATATATATATATATATATATATATATATATCCATAAAATTTAGAGATATAAAATGAAATACATTGTTCATGGAGACGGTGGGTTGTATGTACGCATGAACGTTGTTTCCATTTTCCCGACAGAAAGAAAGAAAGAAAGGTAAATAATATATTAAAATTACATAAAAAAATTTATTTCATATATATCACATATTTTCATTAAACCCATCCTGATTACCTTCTATTTAAAGCATAAACAAATCACATTGCTTCATGAGGCGGTAGTATGTCGTACACACGAGGGACATTATCACATTCCCACATAATGAAAGGTAAGAAGTTATATGTGATATAATAATTATGTAAGTATAATAATATCTTAAATATCATATATAAACAATTAATCCATCATTATATCCATCCGTTATAGGTCTTAATGGAAAAATGAATGACATTGGTTCGCAAGGCAATAGTTCGTTGTACACACAAATGGTGACTTCGTAACTCATTGGATGGAAGAAGAGATGGATTTAGGTTATGAGATTAAAATAATAACATCTCATTATATGTAATATACTTATTTTATTATATAAACAAGGTTAAATAATAATTTAATTTGGTTTAGGAAGAAATAAAATAAAACTCTCGATTAGGGATGTTACCTCTTCTTCGAACAACTTCTTTTGGTTTGCACCAAAAGGCTTCATAGGTTGGATTAATGAAAAAAGTAAGCATTATAGGAATAGATTCTGTAATTAATAAATTTATTTTGGTAGATATTTTTTGAACCAAATGGATTTTTAATTGTGGATAGGATAGGAGAGTAGATGACCTTTTATAAGTGAGGTGAGTGACACGCTTGTATTGAACAGAAAAAGGTGTACCCTTTTTTCACATGGAAAAAGGCTCCTAAATGGTTCATTATAAAAAATAGAATATATAAGGTCAAAATATATCCATAAAATAGTTGTTTAAAATTTTTTGGGTCATTTTTAACCCTCATATTTTTAGTTTAACCCCCAGTAAACCCATTTTTACCTTAACCGTAGTAAATAATTTTCATTGTTTTTACTATTTATTATGGTAAAATATTAAGTTGAAATTATTAGATAATATAAATTATTCTGATTAAAAATATGTAATCCATTTTTCTAAATTACATTAACAAAATTGGAAAATTTTAATTTAAAATTAAACCCATAGACGAGATGAGAAAGCAGTTTTTCAAAGAGAAAATGTTCAAAAGTTTAAAAAGTTTTTATATCAAATTTTAATATTAAATTGATTAAAATTATCTAAATAATATTAATAGATATATAATTGAACTAATTTTAGTTTTAAAAACTTATTAAAAAAATTTGATGTGTCTAAATTATTTAAAATAAATAAAAATTCTTAATAAAGACTGGTATTTTTCACTATTCATTGAAAAAAAATAACTTTTTAGAAAATTCTCAAAAATTCACTCCAAGATAATTTTGACATGATTATTTCAAAAATTAATTTTATCTTTTAAAATAAATTTTCTAAAATTTTCAAAAATTAATTTTAAATAAGTGTGCAAAAGGTGACAGGACGGCTTTTTAGAAAAATATAGTTTTTAAGCGTAAAATTAGATTTATTCTTATATCTTATCTAGAAAACACATAATATGAATATTAAAATTTTTATTAAATATATAATATATATATTTCATTAAAATTGTTCACCAATATTATTTTTTTCAATTTATTTATTTAAAACATGTTTGTTTTCTTTAAAATAATTTTTCAGAAAAAGATTTCCTTTATTTTCAAATAGTTTTTATTTTCTTTTATAATTAATTGGCCACCAAAGAATACATTTTATATACATTTTCAAACCATATATTTTCATGATTTACATAACCCTATTCATATCCACCATTCCAATAACTAGGCGATAACTATCATATTAAATTATAATACTTTAATAGTATGTCACATTTTGTTTAAACTCGGCATTGCGTATAACACAAGCTAAACTCAATATTGCATGTAACACAAAATATCAAAAAGAATAAATTTATTTAAAAAATATTTATCAAAATCTCAGGGTGTTACTGTAACATCTGAATACTATTAAAATGGAATATTATATTCAACATCATACAAGATACACCACATTAAGCTTAAACAAATGATTAACTATTATTAATTTAATGATATAGTTATCACCTAGCAATTATAATGGTGAGAATGAATGAGATTAACTAAATTATTAAAATATAGTTTACACATTGTTTATTAAATTAATTCATTGGTTACAAATAAGTTAGAAATGAAAATAAAAAACCAATTGAATATAAAAGATCTATTTTTATTAAAAAAACTATTTGTATGCCCACAATGGTATTTTATCTTAATAAATTAAATTAATAACAATAATTGAAATATATTAATTAAATTTATGTGTTTTCTATCCAATCTAATGTTTTAAAATTCATCCAATATGTTTGATAAGATTAAGATAAGAATAAATCCAATTTTAAACATAAAAAACTATATTTTCCTAAAAGTAAATTTTGTCATCTTTTAATAGAGTGCCTATGTTGAAACTAATTTTTTACATTTTTAAAAATTTTATTTGACAAAATAAACATATTTTTTGAAATCTTTATATCAAAATTATCTTAGGGTGAATTTTTTGTATTTTTCTGAGAAGTTTCATTTTTGATAAATAATGAAAAAAAACAAATTTTAGTTGAAAACCAACTTTTCATATAAATATTTTTTAATGTTAAATTATATTATAAATAGTTTACAGAAACCTCTGATCTCCTGGATCTGACCTTGGTTTCTAGATTTAAACAACTAAGACACTTAGTAGATTCATTTGATAGATTTGTCTTCAATTCTTATGATCTTCAAGAGAGGGTGACAGTGGGCCTTCTCAACAACCACCACATTATGGTTCGATTCGCATTGGAGGAGAACCTCATCAACGCCTGGTCGAGTGACCCTCTTAGTGTCAATGGACTTCAATTTTTTCTGTTCTGGTGGTCATTAGAGTTTCACATGAACTGTGATCCTCCTTCTGCCGTAGTATGGGTTAGTTTTCCTAAACATACTCTACCGTTTAAAAACCCCTCAGTTATAATAATGCTTGGAAATATTGTCAGTATATTTTTACATTCGGATAGTCACATGGAATCGATCTGTCACCTGGTCAATACACGGGTTTGCATAGAAATTGACATGTCTAGACCTCCTTTTGATTATGTTTGGATCACAATCAGGGAGGAGTATAGGTGCAAGTAGCAAGTGATTTACGAGAATTGGTCGGACTTCTGTTCTTATTGCATGTGGCTGGGGAATAGTGTTAGGTCCACAAGGCTGAATACCCTGAGAGGGGGGGTGAATCAGGGTATGACTAATTAAAAATTAACGCTCGTTTTGATCTTGTTTCACTGTTAAGAAAAACACTCTTCTCTCTCTTTCCTGTTTCACAAAGTAAACAGAAAGTAAAGCATGCACAGGACACAGCAATTTTACTTGGTTCACCGCAAAGGGCTACGTCCAAGGAGCATACACCGACAAGTTTCCGGTCGTACCAATTCCACTAAACTTCACTAGCTGTGGATTACAAAGTTCGGGCTAGATCACTTCTATGCCTAGGCTCACTGCCTATACAAGGTTTAGGGTCAGCTCACTGCTTTCCCAAGGGTCACTCCCTATTTCTCTCTATGTGGCTCACTGCCGGTGGAGAGGATCACCTTCTTCCTCTTCCTAAGCTCACTGCTCTGTGAAGGGATTCACTCACAGTTTATAGACATGTAGGTATCTTCATTTGCATGAAAGAATTCATCCTTAACTGATGATGGATGCTCTGTTAATGTCCAAATTTCATCCACTGATGAATACCTCTTTGCCTCTGAACACTGAGCAATTCCTTTTGGAAACACCTTCGCAAAGCACTTAACTTCGCTAGGCTCCCAATTTCGTGAAGCTCAAATAAGCCTTCACGAAGCTCCTGCCTTTTCACGAATCTCTCTCACAAAGCTCTTTCGCGAAGCACTCTTGCGATGCTCAATCCATCGCAAAGAAACAACCCTCGCGAAGCTTAGTAAGCCAACGCAGAGCTCGCAGGTTTCGCGGAGCTACAATAGCCGCCGCGAAGCACCTCTTTCGCGAAGCATGCTGGTTCTGTGAACCACCTTCGCAACTCGAGATCGAATGATCTTCTATGAAAATGCTCTCTACTTCGCTCGAAGGGGTTGGCCTCTATTTATAGGCGATTCCACCGACCCTTGTCCCTTCCATGCGAAGTCAATGCCACGTCATCTCAAATCGCGAAGCTCCAAAGTTTCTACCGGAATTCTGTCCAAATCGCAAAGCTCCACGGCAATCTTCCGTTCGCGAAGCTTGACGTAGTCGCGAAGAATCACCGTCAACATACTTTCACAACTTCGCCACGAAGATCCCTCGCGAAGCCCAACATTCCTTCGCGCCTTCGCCGCGAAGCTCCCTCGTAAAGCCCTTAACCGCCGCGATGCGCTTCAGCCTCTGTCGTTCGAGAAGCTTGACGTAATCGCGAAGCATCAATGCCTCTATTCTTCTGGTCTTCGCGATTTCCAAACCAAGCATCCTATCTTTGCGAAATTCATGCCTTTGCCATATGAAATTATTCTCTTCATGGAAATCCTATTTTCGCGATGCTCACCAAACTCCAAATTTTGGACCCCAAAAATTTGGCAAACACTGGGAAACGGCGCCACCTTGTACTGCTCTTTTTGTACCGCCTCCAGATCGTCCTTTCCTCTATCATCGTTCTTTTTCAACAAGGATTGTCAACAAATTCTCAGGAACTTGACAATTCTCCATGGAAATCTGCTTTGTCAACAAACACAATCAACCCAAAAATACTGCAATGTTACCTTGAGGGATTTTTGCCCAACAAATACCTTAGATGTTTGTCATCGGGGACCTGTAACGATGTTGGGAAGGGAAATTGGCAATGTGTTTTGTTCTATATGCAATCATCTGAGTCACCCGAGGGAGGCCTGTCACTGGGGACCTCTGGCTAAGCTGAGTATGGAAGACATAGATAGTGGTAAGGATTTAGAATATCACAAGGAGGTTGGCTTAAAACAGATGGCAACTGATAGGGAGGATAGAGGTCGAGGGCCTCAATTGTCGTAGTTGGTGGAAAAGGAATGACTCGACATGGTGGATATGGCTATGGATATCGTTCCTAGAGATGACAAGGGGAAGAAGGTCTTGGTACCTCAGGTAAACCCGATGGTGTCTGAGGTTCTTAGCAAACTAAAGTAGGACTTGGCTGGGACTGCAAAGCATGGTGTGTGGGAAGGTGATGAAGTGGTCCAGTAGGAGGTGGATCGGGTAGAAAAACAAATGAATGGGGGTAAATAGGATTTGGAATAGAATATGGATGAGGAGAAGGCTATTTCAGCTACTTCGTTTGCTGAGGTATTAGGGATGGGTGGTGGTGGTGGGTGTAAGGGGAAGCAGGGGTCTGCTATGGAGGCGGCCAGCCATATAAGGGTTAGGAGAGAAGGGGGTCTAGATTCTTTGATTCGGGCCCCAATTCACTTGAGTAATAGGTTTGAATACCTTGGATAGGTTGGTCTAGGACCGGTTACAGCTGACCTGGGTGATAGAGAAGGGGACTACGAGAAGGAACTGAATGGAAGTGATCCTAGCCACTCAATAGATGAAGCCTCAAGCATAAAGAGCAACCAGAGTTTGAGGAGGAGGAATGGGGTTAAGGACTACTCCTCTTTACCCCCTCCTTTGGAGACCCACTCTGCAAAAAAGTTTAATGATAAGAAGATTGTCGTGGTGAACTTGGGAAATCAGGGACTAGGGGACCAGGGTGATCTATCCTCAGATTTGATTTTAAGTTCTGAAGATGAAGTGATTGAGTAGGTCTTTTTGCTCAATTAAAATGAGAAGGAGGCAGCTAAAATGATGGGGAGGGATCTAAGAGTGACCCTTAATGAGGATCAATTTTAAGAACCCGGTTCTTGTTACTAAGGTACGGGTTTCTTCTTTTCTCTTTTCCTTAAGTGTTTTTGAGAAAATATGGAAAATGGGGAAAATTCCAATTTTTGGAAAGTACACGTCGTGTACTTTGTTCACACGTCGTGTACTTTTGGCCGTGTGTGATGGGTACACGGGGCGTGTGGCCATGTCGGGGGTGAAGGGGGTAGGAACCAAATACACGCCGTGTAGTGGTCCTTAACACGCCATGTAGTCAGTCGGCAGGCCAGAACAGTAAGGCGGTGGAGTAGCTGCCAGCTAGGCGACAGTACATTCCGTGTAGTCCAGAGTACATGTTGTGTACTCATGTCAGCAGGTGAACAGTGTCGCACTGGTGGGAAGCCGCCAGAGGAATAGTTAAAAAATGAGGAGTACACGCCGTGTACTTTTTTTCCGCTTAAAATGGGCAGTAGCCTCCCCTGTTCATAGGGAATGCTTAAAACCGGAGGAAGGAGCGGGAGGGGATGGCTGAACCTTTGAAGATCCACCAGGTGTTCGTCTGGAATCCGTTTCCCCCTCAGACGATCTCATTGGAACCGCACGGGTAATCCCTCCAATCTCCTTAAACAGTTCTTGCCAATTCTTCCCCTAACTGGAGTTATTTAAGTTTAAGGGAGTTTCTTTCTTCATCATATCTAAGTCATTATTGGGCGTTTCTGGAATCGGCGTTCACGTATAACATTCGTTGACGTTTAAGGTAGGTGGCTTGGTGTTAATTTTTCCAACTGGTGTGCGGTTTGTGCGTTTTTGTACCATGAACCCATGTTGGGGTGTCGTGTGGCTGAGGTCGTGGTTATTTTGAATACCTAGAATTATATAGGTAATTAAATGTGATATTAAAATGTTGTTTGGGATCGTTTCTTGGATCCAGGACCATCTCGAGGGGTCCGTTCCTCTGTTTAGCCGTTTGGCCAGGATACCCGAGGGTATGCCATGTTTAAATTATGCATTACATTTTCCTTGAGAGGAGTTGTATGTAATTGAATGTTTATATGTTGGGCATGGCCCAGTTACTTATGCATGAGGGTGGTGTTTACTATATCCTGAGGGAATGACTGTATTAGCCTGAGGGTGATGTTCTATTTCCACCTGAGGGTAACCTTTCGTGCCTAAGGACTTGACTTCTATGCCTGGGGGTGACACTTCCTATGCCTGAGGGCAAATTCTGTTACGCCTGAGGGCTATACCTGCGGGTTGGATTCTGCTAACCTGAGGGTAAGGTTTTGCTTGTCTAAGGACGTGGACTATTTACTTAGAAATGCACTGTGGTGATTTCTAATATTTAATGTATTAAATAAATAATAAAATGGAAATTTAATTGTTAAGTTAGTTACTTTTTAGTACTTCTTACTTTATTGCATTTACTATTGCACAGTATTGTTTCATGCTTATACGCAGTTGGGAACGGGCCTTTGGTGGGTGTCTACTGAGATATATTTCTCACACCCTGTTTGGGTCACGCTTTTCGGCCCAAACATATTACGTTGATGCAGGTGTGAATAGGGGCAAGAGTCCCTATATAGGTACATGATTGCTGCTGAGGAGTAGGAGGGTATGGGACCGAGCCTAGGATCATGATGCCGCTGCCAGCTATTTTGCTTTGTTTCGCTATACTCTACTTTAGGTTGTACTGTATTGTTGTATAACATGTTCTGGTTGTTTTCTTAGAAGTTGAGACATGTAGCATCAATGTTGGTTATATCCACTGTTGTTGTTTATTTCAGTTGTGTATGTTTTACTGCTTCCTCTATTTGATGTATGTTTTATTTCGTATTCCGTTGCGCTACACTTTGACAAATGAGGGCATAGTTTCCCCACTATCAGACTCGGGCCCTCGCTGCTAGTTGGTATCCTTTGGCATTTGGGGAAATGCGCTTGAGGTCACCTGGCGAACCGGGTTCGGGGCACCCATTGCGTGGCACCCAGAACCGGGATGTTATAAAGTGGTATCAGAGGGGGTCTTTTCTTTGACTTACTATTTGGAGTCATAGTTAGGGATAAGACGAATGGTAGTTGGTAAAAAGTTGTGTCTGGGAGTAGCTAACCCGTGTACAGGGAAAATCCAATTTACCTCGTATTGCAATCTTACTGATTTTTCAAGTTACAGTTGATATTATTTTACCATTGGGTGACGCACTTGTATTGTGTTGTTTATATTTTATTAGTGGGTTCTATTTAGTTTCAACCTGATGATATGAGGGTATGCCATGTCATGCATCATTTAGGCACATGTTAGAAATTACATGCCATGCATAGTTCCATGCAATGTAGGTGCATTAGAAATTGCATGTTGTTGTGATAGTTGTTGTGCTAGTAAAGCATGTTGTTGTGATAGTTGCTTTGATAATTACCTGCTATGTGATAGGGTAGTTTTTTATGGGCTGGTTTATTGAATTAATGCAACACTTTGATTTTTGGGGAGTATGGGCCCCCATTTACCAGAATTTGGCGGATCATTGACTGTTTATTTTGTTATAACATAGATAAGCTGTCAAACTTTGATTCGTGGGGAGTATGGGCCCTTACAGATCGGAATTTGACACTTAGGTGTTTTTTTTCAGTGTTTTCTGGGTTCCGGAGAAGTTTCTGAGGCATACTGTCTGGAAACCCAGTATACACGCCATGTAGTACTGTAGACAGGCCGTGTATGTTCTTCTGTTTGGGAAGAAAAATAAAATTTTTGAGTACACGCCGTGTAATCCCTTCCCGTGTCACAACCCATGTGGGTGGCGACACGGGGAAGGGACGAGCTTGTGGAAAACACGCCGTGTAGTTTTTGTACATGTCGTATAGTGTTGACCCGGTGTCTACCGTGTAACTCCAACATGGGAGGATGAAACCTTAAGACATACACGCCGTGTCCACTATGGCACACACCGTGTAGTGTGACCTGGGAACCCGGTCATGTAACTAACAACACGGGTCGGGGTAAAACTTTTAAGTACACGTCGTGTGTATATAGAACACGCCGTGTAGGTTGAGCCATGTAAACCGGCCGTGTAACTAACAACACGGGTCATCAGAGCTCGTCTAGAACATGTCGTGTACCTTTGGGACAAGCCGTGTAGTCTTGTCCGAGGAAAGACCGTGTGGAGTAAGCCGTGTGGCTAGGAAATGAGGTGGTGTACACGCCATGTGCGGGTGTAACGCGCCATGTAGTGTCAAGCTGAGTAGTCGTCCATGTCACAAGCGACACGGGAAGTTGGAAATAACACCATACACACCGTGTAGATAATATACACGCCGTGTAGTTTTGTTCAAATGGGAGCTGTGTGGCTTAGCTGTGCAGAAGGACCCGGGCAGGGGAAGGGGAGTCAAGTACATGTCTTGTAGTCAGTATACACGTCGTGTATTCTTGTTTTTCAAAATTTGAATACCTTCTTCCTCATGTTTCCTTTGGGTTCTTTGTTTTCGGTCGTTGTTAATCTTGTTCTAAAGGCGTGTTTTTGACCTTGTAGTGTCATGCCGCCTAGAATACCGCACGTTGTTCTCCAGGAGAGCGGCGACGACTATACTCCATAGATGGTGGGACATGGGCAACCAGTTAATCCTCTAGTAGAGCCAGATGCGGAACTAGCAGCTATACCGGACACAGGCGCGGAGGCGCAGTTCCGTGAAGGCTTTATGCTGTTCACGAAGACCTTTCAGGGAGCACCGCAGGCTGCCACATCAATGGATGAGCTGACTCGTATCTTCCAGCAGCAGCATCTGCCTACGTTTTCAAGGGATGGCGGACCACAGGCTGCGGAGTCTTGGCTAGGATCGATGCAGACTATTTTCGAGCATCTTGAGACACCTACAGGGTAGAGGGTCAAGCTCACGACATACATGCTTCGTGATTCCTCCAAGAGGTGGTGGGATGTTACCACCCAGTCATAGCATCACAGAGACATGACGTGGGAAGATTTTCAGGCAGTCTTCTATGACTTCTTCTTTCCAGAGACGCTGAGGGATGATAGAGCTCGAGAGTTCATGAATCTATAGCAGGGCGCTATGTCAGTGATGGACTATTCTGCTCGCTTTACCGAGATTCAGCACTTTGCAACCGTGCTGGTGGGTGATGAGATGCTGAGAGCCAGACGTTTTGAGGATGGTCTTCTTTATGACATCCGAGCACTGGTGAATGTTTTCAGGTTGCCTACTGTACATTCTATTGTGAACCAGGTGCTGATTACAGAGAGGAACCTGCGGGAATATGGTGGTGTGGTCCAGGGCGGTTTAACACCAATTACTGGTACTATTTCTACTGGCAATAGGAAGAGACAGATGGACTTCTCTCAGGGTGGCAGTACCAGCCAGACAGTTTCTTCAGGTGGGCCGGTCAGGTGCCACCAGTGTGGTAGAGAGGGGCACAAAAGACTGAAGTTGTAACACCCGAGACTTTTATGAGAAATATTTTGTTTTTATATAAATCATCAAAGGAATCTTTCACTACACACAACACTAGATTGGCTTGCTTTACACGCAACAGCGGCCTTCCGCGATAGCTTGTGTCGTACGCAATACCGAGTTTCACTAAACAACGATATGCTATTAAAATATTATTAAAACTATCCTTTATGAATAGTATTAACTGAATTTTTAATTTTATAACATTTTAATTCAACTTATACATTTTCTAGAATGAGGTATGAAAGCAAAATTAGTTTTTTTTGGATAAAAGAAGTATTTTTCAAAAAAAATGCAGTTTTGTCGCCTTTTGATGGCGCACCCACATTAAATCTAGTCTTTGACATGTTTATAAGTTCAATTTGACAAAATACAATTCTTCTTTTGAATCAGGGTATAAAAATTTACTTTGGATAAATTTTTGATATTTTTCTGATAACTTTTATATTTTGATGAATAGTAAAAATACGCTAATTTTTAATTAAAAACAACTTTTTTCATCAAGATAATTTATATGGATAAATTATAATATTGAATGGTTTTAAAGTATAAATAGAATATATTTTTACCATTTAATATAATTTATGCCATTATCATTAATTTCACATTGAATTCATAGGTAAAAACATTTCAATCTTTGGCAATGTTTTAACTTCTAAAACCTATTTTCTTAACAACGGGATTTATTTTAAATTAATTACTGCAACTTATATGTTTTGAATTTTGAAAAATGGATTCCATATTTGGAATTATTGGGTCCAAATTATGTTAATAGGCTACTTTTTATTTTTGGGCATTATGAATAGTAACAACGGTAAATTTTATTTACCATAGTTAAAGGTAAATCGGGTAATTAAGGGTAAATATAAGATTATAAAATTACCCTAACACCTACCAAAATCCTATTGGATGACTACAAGTTGACCCATATCACCTAAGGGTCAGATTAGATTCATTTAATGGACTTTTTTCCATGAAAATAATTTAATTATTATTAAAACCAAAGAATGTGACAACATGTCACTTTCTTAAATCTTATAAGTATAATAATTTTAATTTAGTGATAAAATTAATGAAACTTCAAACATGAATAGTATCCAGAAATCTAATACAATTATCTACATCATAAGAATTTATTTATAATTTTTAGGGATTAAATAATTATCATTAATTATGACACAATAGTGATGTTGAAATTATTTTATTAATTAAAATATCAAATAAATGGTTTTAAAAATATTAAAATAAATATTATATTAACTATTTAATGTGCTCCACTAATTTTCTAGATACATATGACATTTTATGAATCTATTAAATCTTTTAGTTTGAACATATCTTCTGTATATATTTTATTTAAATTCAAATAAATGAATAGTTTCAAAATTGACAGTATTGTTATTTTATAAAAATAACATATTATAAAATTGTTTAAAAATCACAAAAATATTTAAAAATTATAAATTAAAATTTATATAGTCGAAAATGTCATAAAGTGTCAAATTATGGAAAATTAACAACATATATGTAATTATTTATAATAATTTAAAATTTAGAATATTATTACCACAAATAAAATTAAATTGATAAATAAGGATAAATCAAGTTGATGATGTTTAAAATAAATTCCTAACATGTCTAAATTTTATTGGTTGATTATATTACAACCCTATATCATCTAATATTCAGATATTAGTCATTTTGGAAGTTTTTAAGTGGGGTTTGGATTTAATATAAACTAATATTTCTTATATTTCCAAAGGTGCCCCTCTCGTCCCTTATAAAAGGGAACCTCCTCCCTCTCCTCCTCACACCAATTTGAGCCTTCAAGATCGGTCAATCCCTGCCCATTTCACTTAACAACTTCCCTAGAAACATCCTAGAGGTCCTGGTATTCTTCAAAGACCAATTTTAGTGCCCTAAGAGGAGGTCTCAAAGAGACACTTCAAAGAAGAGGTAATGCCCATTACCGATTCTTTCATCTTTATTTCTTATTCCACTTCTTCTTCTTTAGTTGTTTCATTATTAAGTAATAAAATCAGTATCACTCACATACTGATATGTTATTATAAGTATGAAACAAACCTATTTCACCATCTATCCATCCTACGGAAAATGAAATCATCGCGCGTGCGTACGTACGGAATACCGTCTCCACGCCGTGGTGTAATCTATTTTCCCCCACCACCGTACTTGGATGGGTATAATGGTGTAAATAATAACTATATATGATTATTTTAAAGTGATACTGATTCTTAAATAGTATACATACACTCCAATACAATTCCACGATCATGGGAATGATATCATCGCTCGTGCGTACGTACGGAATACCGTCTCCACGATGTGATGCGACTCGTTCCACATGATCTTCATTTCATAATGATTATAAAAATGAATTGAATGAATAAATATGATATATAGTACACTAATACCATTATTTAAATGAGGTATCTATAACCTAAAGATAAGAATAAGAATTTATTCGACAAAACACGCATAAGAATAAAAAGTAATAAACACCCGAACAACAAGTAATAATGAAATATTATTAATAATAAGCTAAGAATATGACCATATATGATATCATAACAATATTTATGATTCTGGAATAAGTCAATAACATTATTTAAATCATTATACAGGAGGTTCGGACACTTACGAAGCAAATCAGACCTAAGGTAAGGGAAATATCACAATCTCATTTTTATCCGAGATTGTTTATACTTTGGTATTTAATGGGGTGTATTTTATCATCCACATCCATGTTTCTTCAATATGTAATATTATTTCCATCCACCTAAAAATTTTTAAATCCATTTTTACCCTTTGGTGAGTTTTTAGTAAAAGATATGAAAGGAATCTTTTGTCGTTTTTCATACGAGGTACTTTTTGACTTTTCCGACAAAAGTACGAGAAGAATGTTTTTTTAACTTATACGGCATGAATGGATTTTTAAAACATTATTTCCAAGAATCTTCCTTTACAAATTTTCAAGTTTATTTTTAATCAACTTCTTTTAGTTTAGAATTGTATGACATGTTAAGAAAGGAAAGGTGTTTTTGAAGTAGAAAGGATATTTTCCTCAAGAATGGAGTTCAAGTGTTTTCTCAAAATTATTTTCCATCTAAGATAATAAAGGGTTCTGTTTCTATCCCTATTATTACATTGATTTGATTATGTTGTGATGGAATTATTTTTATTAATTCCTTTATCTTATATGAATTTTTTTATGATGTCACGATGTTTAAGAATCCAATTTTTATTACATGGGTTATGCAATGATGTATGATTTTTTGATTTTGTGGCACACATAAGAATGGTATCATTATGAGATGGGTAGGACCTATATCTCCCTCCAATTCATTGGGTAAAGATTTTATATCTCATGAGATAGACATGGCTTGAACGGCAGGTTAAACCGGTTCAGTGAAACAGGACTGAAACGAGGAGTGAACTCGGTTCAAAAATGGACTTTGTCCACTAAGATAGTCTTGGAAATGAGTCTTGACTAATAAGAAATGATTCTATATGATTATGTGTGTATTCCACAAAGTTTCATGTTTTAAGTTATGATTATTGGGATTACATTTCACTACCATGATTTATCCCATGTTATGAAATTATGATCTCTTTTGCAGGATAAGATTTCCAAAATATTATGTTCTTATGAATTTGATGTAATTGATATTTCTTTTGTTTACCCTTACTGAGCATTTGAGCTCACCCTTTTTTATGTTTTCTTTCCCCAGGTCAGGAAGAAGGGTATTAAGTAAGATATGCCAAAAAGGGACTATAGATATGATGAAATAAATGGGAGACAGTGTAGATGCTTTATGAACCAGTTGTTTATGTTTACCAGTTTCTAAAGACACTATACCTATACGGTCCTTTCATGGTTTTTTTATATGTTGTAATAAGTATGCATCAATTTTGTAGTATTAACCATGTATGTAAAGTATGGGTTGTTATAGTTGGTATCAGAGGAAAGGTATAGTCAACCTTTGGAAACTAGGATGTGAAATCCTTAGTAAGAACCATAAGGATAAGTCTAACCATAGAACACAATCTTAGTGTTTTAGAAATGGCCATGAACAACCTATGATAAGACCTTAAGTGTGAAATTTTATTCTTGATTATGTTGTTTTTCTATTATAATTAGTGTTGCTCACACTATTCTTCTTGGTTTTAGTCAATGGCTGGAACCCAAAGAAACCGTGTTAATGTGGATTACGACGGGCAATGCAATGATTGTCCCCCTGAGCAACCAAACGTTATGGGAGTTGGAATGAAAAATCTTGTAGCCATGCTCACGCAACTTTCTCAAGCTATGAATCATGCAGGACTTCCAAATGAGCAAAGGAAGGAGAAAAATTATGTTGAATCCTTCATGAGGCAGCGTCCACCTTCATTCAGTGGGTCTTCTGATCCATTAGTGGCTGAACAATGGATCAGTACCACTGAAAAGATATTTTCAGTTCTTCAATGTTCTAAACATGATAAAGTCATCTTAGCAGTGTATCGTTTGGAAGGTGATGCTGATAAATGGTGGAATCTTATTAAGAATATGAGGCAAAGGGATGAAATTGAGTCCATGGAATGGGACGAGTTCAAGAACTTATTTTTCAATAAATATTTCCCTCGTATTCTTCAAACAAAGATGGAGAAGGAGTTTCTTGAACTGAAGCAAAAGGATGATGATTCTGTTGGTACCTATGAAGAAAATTTTACAAGACTTTCAAGGTACGCTTCCGGAATTATTATCCAACCTGAGAGTAAGATCGATCGATTCTTTAGTGGCTTAAAACCAATTATTCTAAGGGAGTTAGCCATAAGGGACTTCAATAATTACGAGGAAATTGTTCGATTTGCTCTCAAGGTTGATATGGAGATTGGTGTAACCCATTAGTCACATGGGTTTGATAAGAAGAGTAAAATGGAATTCAAAGGAAAATCTAAAGACCACACTGAAAAGAAGATGAGTTTTCTCTTATTCTCAAAGTATGGAAAGAAACATGGAGGAAATATTCTTAAGGGGACAAGAAAATGTTATAAGTGTGGAAAAGAAGGTCATCGGGCAATTGAATGTCAAAATAATGGGAAGAAGATGTCTAATGATGCAAACAAACGAAGGGATACACAGAATGAACCTACTACACTTCAATGTTTCAAGTGCAAAGAGATGGGGCATTATGCCAATCAATGCCCAAATCCAAGGGCTGATGATGATGATCGACGTCAACAAAATCTTAAGGCCAAAGACAAAGGAAAGTCACATGCAATTACTATCAGTGATGTGAAGTACGACAACGAAGTGGTGAGAGGTACACTTACCATCCACTCTAAAGTAGAAAATGTTTTATTTGATTCTGGATCCACCCACTCTTTTATTTCTGAAGAATTTTCTAAGGGTATCACAGTATTATCTCAACAATTAGATGTTGAGTTAGCTGTGACAACTCCTAATGGCACAACAGTCGCATCAAAAGTTTACAATTCTTCTCCAATTGAAGTTTGTGGGAAAGTGCTTCCTGAAAATCTTGTGATCCTTCCTATAGTGGAATTTGATGTGATTCTTGGCATGGATTGGATTTCTTTATATGGAGCTCATATCAATTTACAAAGAATGGAAGTCACATTTCATATTCCAGATCAATCTATGATCATCTATCGATGCAAGGATGAACATAACCTTCCATTGGAAATTTCATCCATCTTATGGGTCTTGATTCCACTAAATGAAGGTTATTTATCTAAAATGGTTGGAGAGAAACTCACGATTAATAATATGCCCATTGTACGGGAATTTGATGATGTCTTTCCGGAGGAATTTCCAGGTCTTCCACCAAATCGTGAAGTTGAGTTTTCAATAGAACTCATACCGGGTGATTTTCCTATTTCAAAGACACCTTATAGAATGGCCCCAATTGAGTTGTAGGAATTGAAGAAGCAACTCCAAGAGAATCTTGATAAAGGATTCATATGCCCTAGTGCATCACCTTGGGGAGAACCTGTTCTATTTGTTAAGAAGAAAGATGGATCAATGAGACTCTGCATTGATTATTGAGAACTTAACAAGATCACTATCAAGAACAAATATCCTCTCCCACGCATTGATGACCTATTTGACCAACTACACGGAGTTCAATACTTTTCCAAGATTGATCTTCGTTCAGTTTATCATCAATTAAGGGTCAAAAGGGAGGATATACCAAATATGACTTTCCGTACAAGGTATGGACACTATGAATTTATAGTAATGCCATTTGGTCTTACTAATTCCCATTATATCTTCATGGATCTGATGAATAGAGTCTTTAGAGACTATCTTGATCAGTTTTTGGTACTCTTTATAGATGATATTCTTATCTATTCAAAGAGCAAGGAAGAACATGAAGATCACTTGAGAATTGTATTAAAGTCCCTAATAAAGGAGAATCTTTATGCCAAATTTACCAAGTGTGAATTTTGGATTCAAAAAGTTTCATTTTTGGGTCACATAATCTCAAAAGAGGGGATATCTGTGGATCCAACAAAAATAGAGGTTATCAAAAGATGGTTGAGACCAACAACAGTAACCGAGATCCGAAGTTTTATTGGTTTGGATGGATATTATCGACATTTTGTGAAAGATTTTTCACGATTATCTAACTCACTCACCAAGTTGACTCGAAAAGTAGTTAAGTTTTTTTGGACAGAGGAATGTGAAGAGAATTTCAAGGAGTTGAAAAGAAGGTTATCCAGTGCACCTGTGCTCACACTGCCTTGTAGTGGAGAAAGGTTTGTGATCTACAGTGATTCATCCAAGAAGGGACTAGGATGTGTTATCATGCAAAATGATATGGTGATAGCTTATGCCTCACGACAGTTGAAAATCCATGAGCAAAATTACCCAACTCATGATTTTTAGTTAGCTGCGGTAATCTTTGCATTAAAGATTTGGAGGCATTACCTTTATGGTGAAAGGTGTGATATTTATATTTATCATAAAATTTTAAAGTATATTTTCACACAAAAGGAGCTGAATATGCGCCAAAGAAGATGGTTGGAGCTGATTAAGGATTACAACTGCTCAATTCATTACCACCCTGGGAAAGCAAACATGGTGGCAGATGCATTAAGTCGACAAGACCATGCTAGCTTATCCATGATGAGGATCACAAAAGATCCAATATTTATGGATTTTCAAAGGATGGATCTTGGAATTACAATGGAAGGGGGAAATCGTATCTTTCTCAAATGAATTTTCAACCATCTATACATGTGAAGATTAAAGAGGCACAGAAATAAGATGTCGAGTTACAAAAGAAGGTGAGAAATGTACCTGAATTCAACCTTGATTGTGATGGGATAATAAAGTTCAGGAATCGGGTTTGTGTTCCTCCCATCCCAGAATTAAAGAAGGATCTGCTGGATGAGGCTCATAGTTCTTCATTCTCTATTCATCCGGGAAGCACGAAGATGTATAGGGATCTAAAAGAGTACTTCTGGTGGGATGGAATGAAAAGAGATGTTGCTGAATATGTCTCTCGATGCTTGGTTTGTCAGCAAGTTAAAGCTGAGAAACAGAAGTTTAAGGGGATGTTACAACCATTAACCATACCTGAATGGAAATGGGAAAACATCACTATGGACTTTGTCACCGGACTTCCTAAAACATCCAAAGGCAATAATGCTATCTGGGTCATAGTTGATCGCCTTACAAAGTCTTCACACTTCATTGCTATTAGAGAGGATTTCTCTCTGGATCAGCCTTCCAGGATATATGTAAAGGAAGTGGTAAGATTGCATGAGTACCACTTTCTATTATATCTGATCGGGATCCGAGGTTTACCTCAAAGTTCTAGAGAAGTCTTCAGCATACTCTGGATACAGAGTTGAGTTTCAGCACTGCTTATCATCCTCAGACAGACGGTCAGTCTGAGAGCACAATTCAAACTCTAGAAGATATGTTGAGATCTTGCTCTATAGATTTCAAAGGTGGTTGGGATCAACACCTACCTTTGGTGGAATTTTCTTATAATAATAGCTTTCACTCCAGTATTCAGATGGCTCCTTATGAAGCTCTCTATGGAAAGAAATGCAGGACTCCAACTTGCTGGGATGAAGTTGGGGAAAGAAAGCTATTAGGACCTGATCTCATTGATGAAATGGCAGAAAAGGTCAGATCTATTCAACAACACATAAGAGCAGCTTAGATTCGACAGAAAAGTTATGTCGACAACCGAAGAAGATACCTAGAGTTTGAAGTGGGTGATAAAGTGTTCTTACGAATATCTCCCTGGAAGAGGGTCATGAGATTTGGAAAGAAGGGAAAGTTGAGCCCTAGATATATTGGTCCTTTTGAAATTCTGGATCGTATTGGGAAGGTAGCTTACCGATTGGTGCTTCCACCGAATCTCTCTCAAGTTCACGATGTGTTCCATGTATCTCTCCTGAGAAAGTACATACCTGATCCTTCACATGTACTCAGCTCAGAAGTTGTACCTATGGAACAAGATATTTCTTAAGAAGAACAACCGATAGAGATTCGGGATTGTAGAGAAAAAGTCCTATGGAACAAGACCACTCGCTTGGTTAAAGTTTTATAGAGGAACCACCAATTAGAAGAATCTACATGGGAGCTTGAGGATATGATGAGGGAGAGGTATCCTCATCTGTTTGTTACAAAGTGATGAATTTCGAGGGAGAAATTCATTTTAAGGGGGGTAGAATGTAACACCTGAGACTTTTATGAGAAATATTTTGTTTTTATATAAATCATCAAAGGAATCTTTCACTACACACAACACTAGCTTGGCTTTCTTTACACGCAACTGCGGCCTTCCTCGATAGCTTGCGACGTACGCAATACCGAGTTTCACTAAACAACGATATGCTATTAAAATATTATTAAAACTAGATGTTATGAATAGTATTAACTTAATTTTGAATTTTATAACATTTTAATTCAACTTATACATTTTCTAGAATGAGGTATGAAAGCAAAATCAGTTTTTTTGGATAAAATAAGTATTTTTCAAAAAATGCAGTTTTGTCGCCTTTTGATGGCGCACACACATTAAATCTAGTCTTTGACATGTTTATAAGTTCAATTTGACAAAATAAAATTCTTATTTTGAATCAGGGTATAAAAATTTACTTTGGATAAATTTTTGATATTTTTCTGATAACTTTTATATTTTGATGAATAGTAAAAATACGCTAATTTTTAATTAAAAACAACTTTTTTCATCAAGATAATTTATATGGATAAATTATAATATTTAATGGTTTTAAAGTATAAATATAATATATTTTTACCATTTAATATAATTTATTCCATTATCATTAATTTCACATTGAATTCATAGGTAAAAACATTTCAATCTTTGGCAATGTTTTAACTTCTAAAACCCGTTTTCTTAACAACAGGATTTATTTTAAATTAATTACTGCAACTTATATGTTTTGAATTTTGAAAAATTAATTCCATATTCGGAATAATTGGGTCCAAATTATGTTAATAGACTACTTTTTATTTTTGGGCATTATGAATAGTAACAACGGTAAATTTTATTTACCATAGTTAAAGGTAAATCGGGTAATTAAGGGTAAATATAAGATTATAAAATTACCCTAACACCTGCCAAAATCCTATTGGATGACTAAAAGTCGACCCATATCACCTAAGGGTCGGATTATATTCATTTAATGGACTTTTGTTCATGAAAATAATTTAATTATTATTAAAACCAAAGAATGTGACAACATGTCACTTTCTTAAATCATATAAGTATAATAATTTTAATTTAGTGATAAAATTAATGAAACTTCGAACATGAATAGTCTCCATAAAGATAATAGAATTATCTACATCATAGGAATTTATTTAGAATTTTTAGGGATTAAATAATTATCATTAATTATGACACAATAGTGATGTTGAAATTATTTTATTAATTAAAATATCAAATAAATGGTTTTAAAAATATTAAAATAAATATTATATGAACTATTTAATGTGCTACACTAATTTTCTAGATACATATGACATTTTATGAATCTATTAAATCTTTTATTTTGAACATATCTTCTGTATATATTTTATTTAAATTCAAATAAATGAATAGTGTCAAAATTGACACTATTGTTATTTTATAAAAATAACATATTATAAAATTGTTTAAAAATCACAAAAATATTTAAAAATTATAAATTAAAATTTATATGGTATAAAATGTCATAAAGTGTCAAATTATGGAAAATTAACAACACATATGTAATTATTTATAATAATTTAAAATTTAGAATATTATTACCACAAATAAAATTAAATTGATAAATAAGGATAAATCAAGTTGATAATGTTTAAAATAAATTCCTAACATGTCTAAATTTTATTGGTTGATGATATTAAAACCCTATATCATATAATATTTGGATATGAGTCATTTTGGAAGTTTTTAAATGGGGTTGGGATTTAATATAAACTAATATTTATTATATTTCCAAAGGTACCCCTCTCCTCCCTTATAAAAGGGCACCTCCTCTCTCTCCTCCTCACACAAATTTGAGCCTTCAATCTTGGCAATTCCCTACCCATTTCACTTCCCCACTTCCCTAGAAACATCATAGAGGTCCTGGTATTCTTCAAAGACCAATTGTAGTGCCCTAAGAGGAGGTCTCAAAGAGGCACTTCAAAGAAGAGGTAATGCCCGTTACCGATTCTTTCATCTTTATTTCTTCTTCCACTTATTCTTCTTTAGTTTTTTAATTATGAAGTAATAACATCAGTATCACTCACATACTTATATATTATTATAAGTATGAAACAACCCTATTTCACTATCTATCCATCCTACGGAAAATGAAATCACCACGCGTGCGTACGTACGGAATACCGTCTCCACGCCGTGGTGTAATCTATTTTCCCCCACCACCTTACTTGGATGGGTATAATGGTGTAAATAATAACTATATATGATTATTTTAAAGTGATACAGATTCTGAAATAGTATACATACACTCCAATACAATTCCACGATCATGGGAACGATATCATCGCTCGTGCGTACGTACGGAATACCGTCTCCACGATGTGATGTGACTCGTTCCACATGATATTCATTGCATAATGATTATAAAAATGAATTTAATGAATAAATATGATATATAGTACACTAATACCATTCTGTAAATGAGTTATCTATAACATAAAGAGAATAATAAGAATTTATTCGACAAAACACGCATAAGAACAAAAAGTAATAAACACCCGAATAACAAGTAATAATGAAATATTACTAATAAGAAGCTAAGAATATGACCATATATGATATCATAACAATAAGTATGATTATGGAATAATTTAATAACATTATTTAAATCATTATACAGGAGGTTCGGACACTTACGAAGCAAATCGGACCTAAGGTAAGAAAAATATCACAATCTCATTTTTATCCGAGATTGTTTATACGTTGGTATTTACTGGGGTGTATTTTATCATACACATCCATGTTTCCTAAATATTCAATATTATTTCCATCCACCTACAATTTTTTAAATCCATTTTTACCCTTTGGTGAGTTTTTAGTAAACGATATGAAAGGAATCTTTTGTCGTTTTTCGTACGAGGTACTTTTTGACTTTTCCGACAAAAGTACGAGAATAATGTTTTCTTAACTTATATGGCATGAATGGATTTTTAAAACATTATTTCCAAGAAGCTTCCTTTACAAATTTTCAAGTTTATTTTTAATCAACTTATTTTAGTTTAGAATTGTATGACATGTTAAGATAGGAAAAGTGTTTTTGAAGTAGAAATGATATTTTCCTCAAGAATGGAGTTCAAGTGTTTTATCAAAATTATTTTCCATCTAAGATAATAAAGGGTTATATTTCTATCCCTATTATTACATTGATTTGATTATGTTGTGATGGAATTATTTTTATGAATTCCTTCATCTTATATGAATTTTTTTATGATGTCACGATGTTTAAGAATCCAATTTTTATTACATGGGTTTTGCAATGATGTATGATTTTTTGATTTTGTGGCACACATAAGAATGGTATCATTATGAGATGGGTTGGACCTATATCTCCCTCCAATGCATTGGGTAAATATTTTATATCTCAGGATATAGACATGGATGGAACGGAAGGTTAAACCGGTTCAGTGAAACAGGACTGAAACGTGGAGTGAACTCGGTTCAGAAATAGACTTTGTCCATTAAGATAGTCTTGACAATGATTCTTGACTAATAAGAAATGATTCTATATGATTATGTGTGTATTCCAAAAAGTTTCATGTTTTAAGTTATGATTATTGGGATTACATTTCACTACCATGATTTATCTCATGTTATGAAATTATGATCTATTTTGCATGATAATATTTTCAAAATGTTATGTTCTTATGAATTTGATGTAATTGATATTTCTTTTTTTTACCCTTACTGAGCATTTGAGCTCACCCTTTTGTATGTTTTCTTTCCCCAGGTCAGGAAGAAGGGTATTAAGTAAGATATGCCAAAAAGGGACTATAGATATGATGAAATAAATGGGAGACGGTGTAGATGCTTTATAAACCAGTTGTTTATGTTTCCCAGCTTTTAAAGAAACTATACCTATACGGTCCTTTCATGTTTTTATTATATGTTGTAATAAGTATTCTTCAATTTTGAATTATTAACCATGTATGTAAAGTATGGGTCGTTATAGAAGTGTCAACGAGACCCAGTGGAGTGTCGAGCTTGCAGCAAGATGGGTCATCTGCAGCACTTTTGTAGGGCGTATACACTAGTGTCTAGTGAGAGGGGATATGTGCAGACTCCACGTGCAGGAGCAGGACCAGTGGCTTCTTACCAGTCGGGGAACTGGAATACGTCAGGGCATGCAGGCATAGATGGTGTTCATGGCTATGGTATCCAGACAGCAGGATCTCAGAGGCACTAGGGTGGGACAGATCAGGGTAGCCCGGCTATGTCACAGGGCCACGGCACTGGGCAGGCATATGCAGTGCAATAGACCCAGCAGGAGCAGGATCCCAGACCTTCAACAATCAGAGGTACTATTCTAGTATCTTATGTTCTATCTTTAGTAATTTTTGATACGGGTGCTACACATAGTTTCATATCTGTACCTGTAGTGGAGAGCCTTGGGCTCTGTGTTTCTACTTCTTCTGATATCATGACGTTAAACACACCGTTGGGGACTAGAATGGCTGGTGTGCGTCAGTGCAAGGAGTTCCCCCTTGAGGTTGGTGGGTGTCACTTTCTTTGGGACCTCTATGTCTTAGAGATGACAGCTTATGACGTCATTCTCAGGATGGATTGGTTGGTTTCCTTTCGAGCCTTTGTGGACTGCTATCGCCGCAGGGTGCGTTTCACATCACCAGAGGGCAGAGAGTTTCTATACAAGGGAGAGTGGGATGTTCAGGCGAGTCGAGCTGGACCAGAGCATCGTGGGTGAGGTGGAGTCACAGCCCAGATTGCGAGTTTATATTTGGATGACCAGGGGGCTTGTCAGATGGATTTCCCTCTAGTGGTTGATCGTTTCAGGGATGTCTTCCCAGACGAATTTTTAGGTCTTCCTACAGAGTGTGAGGTGGATTTCTCTATTGAGCTTGTTCTAGGAGCAGCATCGGTGTCCATTCCTCCTTATAGGATGGCTACACCAGAGTTGCAGGAGCTCAAGAGGCAATTAGAGGAGTTACAGGCAAACGGTTTCATCTGACCCAGTACTTCTCCATGGGGTTCTCTGGTCCTTTTTGCGAAGAAGGCGGACGGTACCCTCAGAATCTATGTGGATTATCGGAAGTTGAACCAGATGATGGTCAAGAACCGATATCCCTTTCCGAGGATAGATGATCTTTTTGATCAACTTCATGGAGAATGAGTGTTCTCGAAGATTGACTTGAGATCAGGATATCATCAGCTGCGCATTAGACCATCTGATATACCTCTCACAGATTTCAGGAGTAGGCATAGTCTATACGAGTATACGGTTATGCCGTTCAGACTCACGAATGCGCCAACAGTTTCCATGGCTCTAATGAATCGTGTGTTCCATCCTTATCTGGACTCTTTTGTGGTTGTATTCGTGGATGATATCTTGGTGTACTCTCACACTCGACATGACCATGCCACCCATCTTGAGATCATATTGAGTACACTGAGAGAGCATCGGCTATATGCTAAGCTCTCAAAGTGCCACTTTTGGATGGACCAGATTCACTTCCTCGGTCATATCATCTCCGAGGCAGGAGTTGCAGTAGACCCAGAGAAGGTGAGATCAGTAGTTTCCAGGGAGCAGCCTAAGAACATGTGTGAGATATGGAGTTTCTTAGGGTTGGCTGGTTACTACAGGTGTTTTATACAGGACTTCTCCCACTTAGCAGCGCCGTTGACGGGCTTGACTAAGAAAGGTGTGAAGTTCGTTTGGTCAGAAGCTTGCGAGACAGCCTTTCAGTACCTGAAAAAAAGGTTGACATCAGCACCGATCCTGATACTCCCAGAGTAGGGGTAGTGCTATACAGTTTACTGTGATGCATCAGGGATTGGGCTGGGAGCAGTGTTGATGCAGGGTGATCGAGTCGTTGTGTACGGGTCTTGGCAGTTGAGGCCACATGAGAGGAATTTCCCAATGCATGATCTTGAATTTGCTGCAGTCATTCATGTGTTGCATTGTTGGAGACATTATCTACTGGGAGAACATTTTGTGGTTTTCACCGACCACAAAAGTCTCAAGTATATTTTTACTCGGCAGGACTTGAATCTGAGGCAGCGAAGGTGGGTCGAATACCTTCAGTCCTTTGATTCTGAGCTTGCCTATACACTTGGTAAAGGTAATGCAGTAGCTGATGCACTGAGTAGGAAGACTCATATATAGGCAGTTCAGGAGGCCAGTGGTGAATGGCAGCTTATGGCTTTGTTCTCTGAGATTCATTTGGAGGTGCACGACAGTCAGGGGAAGGCTTACCTTTCCTCTTTAGTTGTGACTTCTACCCTCCTGGATAGGGTGAGTATGAGACAGCTATATGATTTAGAAGGCCTGGTTCTACGGGAGTTAGTGGCAAGTGAGACCCTCCTCCTAGTTGGACGATAGGCGATGATGAGGTTTTGCGCTTCCATGGACGAGTATGGGTTCCAGGGGATATACGTGAGGAGCTGATGCATGAGTTTCATGCTTCAGCTTGGGCAGTTCATCCCGGGGTTACCAAGATGTACCGTGACTTGAGACGTCAATACTGGTGGCCAGGTATAAAGAGGGAAGTAGCCGGTTTTGTTACGAGGTGTTCCACCTGTCAGCAGGTGAAGGCAGAGCATCAGAGACCAGCTGGGTTGTTACAGCAGTTACCCATCCCAAAGTGGAAATGGGATGATATCACGATGGATTTAGTTACTGGGTTGTCAAGGTCACCTAGAGGCAATGATGTAGTGTGGGTTGTTGTGGACAGACTCATGAAGGTAGCTCACTTTGTGCCGATCAAGGAGACCTTCGGAGTAGACGATCTCGGAAAGTTGTATATCCGAGAGATCGTACGTCTTTATGGGGTCCCTAGTTCTATCATTTCTGATAGGGACGCCCATTTTACGTCTCATTTCTGGCAGAGTTTCCAGAGGGGACTGGGTACACAGGTTCTTCTGAGCACAGAAAACCACCCTCAGACAGATGGTCAGTCAGAGCGTACTATACAGGTGCTGGAGGACATGTTGTGTGCATGTGTCCTAGACTTTGGGGGCTCTTGGGAGAATCATATACCCCTAGTCGAGTTTGTCTATAATAACAGCATTCAGGAAACTATCGAGACGGCACCTTATGAGGATTTATATGGTAGGCCATGCCGATCACCTTTGTGCTGGTTAGAGGCAGGTGAGGCAGCTTTACTGGGACCATGTCTCATGCAGGAGAATTATGAGTAGGTCCAGTTGATTCATAAGCGGATGGCTACTGTGCAGTCTCATCATAAATCTTATGCTGATCGTCGTAGATGACCTTTGGAGTTCGTGGTCGGGGATCAGGTTTTCTTGCGTGTTTCGATGTGGCTAGGACACAAGTAGATCAGGAGATAGGGTAAACTTTCACCAAGGTATGTGGGGCCATTTAATATTCTGGAGAGAGTCAGGCTTGTTGAATATCGGTTACAGTTACCGCAGAGGTATCGGGCCATGCATGACGTCTTCCATGTATCTCAGTTGCGTCGTTATCATTCGGACTCGTCTCATGTTTTTCAGCCAGAGGAGGTTGAGCTGGAGTTAGATGCATCCTTTGAGGAGCATCTGATTCGTATCATTGATAGGAGCACGAAGGTTCTCTGAGGTCGGTCAGTTCCTCTCGTACGGGTGTTGTGGCAGCATGGCCGAGTGCAGGATGAAACCTGGGAGCAGGAGACCGATGTACGTTCTCATTGGCCGGAGTTGTTCACAGCTATATCTTCTCCACCCTTGGAAGGTCAATTCGGGGATGAATTGCTTTAAGGGGGGAAGTTTTTAAGAACCTGGTTCTTGTTTCTAAGGTATGGTTTTCTTCTTTTCTCTTTTCCTTAATTGTTTTTGAGAAAATATGGAAAATGGGGAAAATTCCAATTTTTGGAAAGTACACGTCGTGTACTTTGTCCACACGCTGTTTACTTCTGGTCATGTGGGATGGGTACACAGGGCGTGTGTCCATTCCGGGGATGAAGGGTGTAGGAACCAAATAAACGTTGTGTAGTGGTACTTTACATGTCGTGTAGTCAGTTAGTAGGACAGAACAGTAAGGCGGTGGAGGAGCCTCCAGCTAGGCGACAGTACACGCCATATAGTCAGGAGTACATGTCGCGTACTCATGTCGGAAGGTGAACAGTTCCGCGCTGGCGAGAAGCCGCCAGAGGAACAGTTAAAAAAATGAGGAGTACACACTGTGTACTTGGAAGTACACACCGTGTACTTTGTTTTTTTCGCTTAAAATGGGCAGTAGCCTCCCCTATTCATAAGGAAGGCTTAGAACCAGAGGAAGGAGCAGGAGGGGACGAACAAACCTTTAAAGATCCGCCGGATGTTCATATGAAATCCATTTTCGCCTCGGAATATCTCATTGGAACAGCACGGGTAAGCCCTCCACTCTCCTTAAGCAGTTCTTTCCAATTCTTCCCATAACGGGAGTTATTTAAGTTTAAGAGAGTTTCTCTCTTCGTCAGATCTACATTATTCTTGGGTGTTTCTGGAATCGGCGTTCATGTATAACGTTCTTTGACATTTAAGGAAGGTGTCTTGGTGTTAATTTTTCCAACTGCTGTGCGTTTTGTGCATTTTTGTACCACGAACCCATGTTGGGGTGTTTTGTGGCTGAGGTCGTGGTTATTTTGAATACCTAGAATTATATAAGTAATTAAATGTGATATTAAAATGTTGTTTGGGATCGTTTCTTGGATCCAGGACCATCCCGAGGGGTGCGTTCTTCTGTTTAGCCGTTTGGCCAAGATACCCGAGGGTATTCCATGTTTAAATTATGCATTACTTTTACCTTGAGAAGAATTGTATGTAATTGCATGTTTATATGTTGCGCATGGCCCGGTTACTTATGCCTGAGGGAGGTGTTTACTATAGCCTGAGGGCATGACTGTATTAGCCTGAGGGCGATGTTTTATTCCTGCCTGAGGGAAACCTTTCGTGCCTGAGGGCTTGACTTCTGTTCCTGAGGGTGACACTTCCTACGCCTGAGGTAAAATTTTGTTACGCCTGAGGGCTATACGTGCAGGTTGGATTATTCTTACCTGAGGGTAAGGTTTTTTTGTCTGAGGATGTGGACTATTTACTTAGAGATGCACTGTGGTGATTTCTAATATTTAATGGATTAACTACATTATAAAATGGAAATTTAATTGTTAAGTTAGTTACTTTTCAGTACTGCTTACTTTATTGCATTTACTATTACACACTGTTGTTGCATGCTTATACACAGTTGGTCATGGGCCTTTGGTGGGTGCCTACTGAGATATATTTCTCACACCCTGTTTGGGTCACGCTTTTTGGCCCAAACAGATTACGTTGTTGCAGGTGTGAATAAGGGAAAGAGTCCATATACATGTACATGATTGCTGCTAAGGGGTAGGAGGGCATGGGACCCAGCCTAGGCTCGCGATGCCGCTGCCAGCTGTTTTGCTTTGTTTCGTTGTACTCTGCTTTCGGTTGTACTGTATTTATGTATAACATGTTCTGGCTGTTTTCTTAAAACTTGAGACATGTAGCATCACTGTTGGTTATATCCACTACTGTTGTTTATTTTAGTTGTGTATTTTTTACTGCTTCCACTGTTTGATGTATGTTTTATTTCATACTCCGTTGCGCTACACTTTGACAAATGAGGGCATAGTTTCTCCACTATCAGAACTGGGCCCTCACTTCTAGTCGGTAGCCTTTCACGTTTGGTGAAATGTGCTTGAGGTCACGTGGTGAACCGGGTTCAGGGAACCCATTACGTGGCACCTGGAACCGGGACGTTACAAAGTGGTATCATAGGGGGTATTTTCTTTGACTTACTATTTAGAGCCGTATTTAGGGATAGGATGAATGGTAGTTGGTAATAATTTGTTCCCGGGAGTAGCTAACCCGTGTACAGGGAAAAACCAATTTACCTTGTATTGCAATCTTACTGATTTTGCAAGTTACAGTTGATATTATTTTACCATTGGGTGACACACTTGTATTGTGTTGTTTATATTTTATTAGTGGGTTCTATTTAGTTGTAACCCAATAAGATGAGGGTATTCCATCTCATGCATCATTTAGGAACATGTTAGAAATCACATTTCATGCATATTTCCATGCCATGTAGGTGCATTAGAAAGTGCATGTTGTTGTGATAGTTATTGTGCTAATAAAGCATGTTGTTGTGATAGCTGCTATGATAATTACTAGCTATGTGATATGGTAGTTTTGTATGGGCCGGTTTATTGAATGAACGTCACACTTTTGTTTTTGGGGAGTATGGGCCCCCATTTACTGGAATTTGGCGGATCATTGACTCTTTATTTTGTTATAACACAGATAATATGTCAAACTTTGATTTGTGGGGAGTATGGGCCCTCACGGATCAGAATTTGACACTTAGGTGTTGTTTTTCAGTGTTTTCTGGGTTCCGGAGAAGTTTTTGAGGCATACTGTCTAGAAACCCAGTATACATGCCATGTAGTAATATAGACACACCGTGTATGTTCTTCTGTTCAGGAAGAAAAATAAAATTTTTGAGTACACGTCGTGTACCCAGAGTACATGCCGTGTACCCAGAGTACACGCCGTGTAGTCCCTTCCCGTGTCACAACCCATGTGGGCGGTGACATGGGGAAGGTACGAGCTTATGGAAAACACACTGTGTAGTTTTTGTAAACTCCGTGTAGTGTTGACCCGGTGTCCTCCATGTAACTCCAACATGGGTGGAGGAAACCTTAAGACATACACACCGTGTCCACTGTGGCACATGCCATGTAGTGTGACCTGGGAACTTGGCCGTGTAACTAACAACACGGGTCGGGGTAAACCTTTTAAGTACACGTCGTGTGTATATAGAACATTCCGTTTAGGTTGAGCCGTGTAAACTAGCTGTGTAACTAACAACACGGGTCGGCAGAGCTCGTCTAGAACATGTCGTGTACCTTTGGGACACGCCATGTAGTCTTGTCCGAGGACAGACCATGTGGAGTAAGTCGTGTGGCTTGAAAACGAGGTGGTTTACATGCCATGTGTGGGTGTAACATGCCGTGTAGTGTCAATCCAAGTAGTCGGCCGTGTCACAAGCAACACGGGCAGTTGGAAATAACACCATACACATTGTGTAGATAATATACACGCCGTGTAGTTTTGTTCAAACGGGAGTCGTGCGGCTTAGCCGTGCAGAAGGACCCGGGCAGGGGAAGGGGAGTCAAGTACACACCGTGTAGTCAGTATACATGTCGTGTATTCTTGTTTTTCAAAATTTGAATACCTTCTTCCTCCTGGTTCCTTTGGGTTCTTTATTTTTGGTCATTGTTAATCTTGTTCTAAAGGTGTGTTTTTGACCTTGTAGTGTCATGACACCTAGACGACCGCGCGTTGTTCGCCAGGAGAGCGGTGACGACTATACTCTAGAGATGGTGGGCCATGGGCTACCAGTTAATCCTCCAGTAGAGCCAGATACAGCACCAGCTGCTATACCGGACACAGGCGCGGAGGCGCAGTTCCGTGAAGGCTTTATGCGGTTCATGAAGACCTTTTAGGGAGCACCGCTGGCTACCACATCAATGGCTAATCTGACTCATATCTTCCAGCAGTAGCATCCACTTACTTTTTCAGGGGATGGCGAACCACAGGATGCAGAGTCTTGGCTAGGATCGATGCAGATTATTTTCGAGCATCTTGAGACGCCTCTAGGGTGGAGGGTCAAGCTCGTGACATGCATGTTGCGTGATTCTGCCAAGAGGTGGTGGGATGTTACCACCCAGTCAGAGCATCACAGAGACATGACGTGGGAAGATTTTCAGGCAGTCTTCTATCACTTCTTCTTTCCAGAGACACTGAGGGCAGATAGAGCTCAAGAGTTCATAAATTTGTAGTTGGGCGCTATGTCGGTGATGGACTATTCTGCTCGCTTTACCAAGCTTCAGCGCTTTTCACCCGTGCTGGTGGGTGATGAGACGCTGAGAGCCAGACGTTTTGAGGATGGTCTTCATTATGACATTCGAGCGCTAGTGAATTTTTTTAGGTTGCCTACTGTACATTCTATTTTGAACCAGGCGCTGATTACAGAGAGGAACCTACGGGAATCTGGTGGTGTGGGTCAGGGTGGTTCAGCACTAGTTACTTGTACTATTTCTACTGGAAAGAGGAAGAGACAGATGGACTTCTCTTAGGGTGGAAGTACCAACAAGGCAGTTTCTTCAGGTGGGTCGGTCAGGTGCTACCAGTGTGGTAGAGAGGGGCACAAGAGACTGCAGTGTCCACGAGACCCAGTGGAGTGCCAAGCTTGCGGAAAGATGGTTCATCTGCAGCACTTTTGTAGGGCGTATCCACCAGTGGCTAGTGAGAGGGGATTTGTGTAGACTCTGCGTGCAAGAGAAGGACCAGTGGATTCTTACCAGTTGGGGAACTGGATACGTTAGGGTGTGCAGGAAAAGATGGTGGTCGTGGATGTGGTAGCTAGACACCAGGATCTCAGAGGCAGCAGGGCGGGACAGCTTAGGGTAGCCAGGCTGTGTCATAGGGTCGCGGCATTGGGCAGGCATATGCAGTGCAATAGACCCAGCAGGAGTAGGATCCCGGACCTTCAACAGTCATAGGTACTATTCTAGTAGCTTCTGTTCTATCTTCAGTACTTTTTGATATGGGTTCTACACATAGTTTCATATCTGTACCCGTAGTGGATATCCTTGGGCTCTGTGTTTCTACTTCTTCTGATATCATGATGTTAGACACACCATTCTGGACTAGAACGGCTGGTGTGCATCAGTGCAAGGAGTTCCCCCTTGAGGTTGGTGGGTGTCACTTTCTTTGGGACCTCTATGTCTTAGAGATGATAGCTTATGACTTCATTCTCGGGATGGATTGGTTGGTTCCCTTTCAAGCCTTTGTGGACTGCTATCGTCGTAGGGTGTGTTTCACATCACCAGAGGGTGGAGAGTTTCTATACAAGGGCGAGTGGGATGTTCAGGCAAGTCGAGCTGGACCAGAGCATCGTGGGTGAGGTGGAGTCACAGCCCATATTGCGAGTTTATTTCTGGATGACCAGGGGACTTGTCAGACGGATTTCCCTCCAGTGGTTGATCGTTTCAGGGATGTCTTCTCAGACAACTTTTCAGGTCTTCCTCTAGAGGGTGAGGTGGATTTCTCTATTGAGCTTGTGCCAGGAGCAGCACCGGTGTCCATTCCTCCTTATAGGATGGCTACATTGGAGTTGCAGGAGCTCAAGAGGCAGTTAGAGGAGTTACAGGCAAAGGGTTTCATCTGACCCAGTACTTCTCCATGGGGTTCTCCGGTCCTTTTTGCGAAGAAAGCGGATGGTACCCTCAGACTCTGTGTGGATTATCAGAAGTTGAACCAACTGACGGTCAAGAACCGATATCCCTTTCCGAGGATATATGATCTTTTTGATCAACTTTGTGGAGTACAAGTGTTCAAGAAGATTTAATTGAGATCATGATATCATCAGTTATGCGTTAGACCATCTGATATACCTCTCACGGATTTCAGGAGAAGGTATGGTCTATACGAGTATACAGTTATGCCGTTCAGACTCATGAATGTGCCAGAAGTTTTCATGGATCTGATGAATCGTGTGTTCCATCCTTATCTAGACTCTTTTGTGGTAGTATTCGTGGACGATATCTTGGTGTACTCTCACACTCGACACGACCATTCTACCCATCTTGAGATCATATTGAGTACACTGAGAGAGAATCGTCTATATACTAAGCTCTCAAAGTGCTACTTTTGAATGGACCAGATTCACTTCCTGGGTCATATCATCTCAGAGGCAGGGGTTCCAGTAGACCTAGAGAAGGTGAGAGCAGTAGTTTCCTAGGATCATCCTAAGAACGTGTTTGAGATACAGAGTTTCTTAGGGTTGGCTGGTTACTACAGGTGTTTTATACAGGACTTCTCCCGCTTAGCGGCACCATTGATGGGCTTGACTAAGAAAGGTGTGAAGTTCATTTGGTCAGAAGATTGTGAGACAGCCTTTCAGGACCTAAAAGGAAGGTTGACATCAGCACCGATCCTGATACTCCCAGAGCAGGGGCAGAGCTATACAGTTTACTGTGATGCATCATGGATTGGGCTAGGAGTAGTGTTGATGCAGGGCGATCGAGTCGTTGCGTATGGTTCTCAGCAGTTGAAGCCACATGAGAGTAATTATCTGATGCATGATCTCGAGTTGGCTGCAGTCGTTCATGCGTTGTGCTGTTGGAGACATTATCTACTGGGAGAACATTTTGTGGTTTTCACCGACCACAAAAGTCTCAAGTATATTTTTACTCAGCGTTACTTGAATCTAAGGCAGTGAAGGTGGGTCGAATACCTTCAGTCCTTCGATTTTGAGCTTGCCAATACACCTGGTAAAGGTAATGCAGTAGCTAATGCACTGAGCAGGAAGACTCAGATACAGGCAGTGCAGGAGGCCAGTGGTGAATGGCAGCTTATGGCTTTGTTCTCTGAGATGCATTTGGAGGTACATGACATTAAGGGGCAGGATTACCTTTCCTCTTTAGCTGTGACTTATACCCTCCTAGATAGGGTGAGGATGAGACATCTATCTGATTTAGAAGGCCTAGTTCTACGGGAGTCGGTGGCAAGTGAGGACCCTCCTCCTGGTTGGACGATAGGCGATGATGAGATTCTGCGTTTCCATAGACGAGTACGGGTTCCAAGGGATATATGCAAGGAGCTGATGTGGGAGTTTCATGCTTCAGCTTGGGCAGTTCATCCCGGGGTTACCAAGATGTACCGTGACTTGAGACGTCAGTACTGGTGGTCGGTTATGAAGAGGGAAGTAGCTGGTTTTGTTACGAGGTGTTCCACCTGTCGGCAGGTGAAGGTGGGGAATCAGAGACCAGCTGGGCTATTACAGCAGTTACCCATCTTTGAGTGGAAATAGGATGATATCGCGACTTATTTCATGATTGGGTTGCCGAGGTCACATAGAGGCAATGATGCAGTGTGGTTTGTTGTGGAAAAACTCACAAAAGTAGCTCACTTTTTTCCGATCAAAGAGACCTTCGAAGTAGACGAGCTCAGAAAGTTGTATATCCGAGAGATCATACGTCTTCATTGGGTCCCTCGTTCTATTGTTTCTGATAGGGACACCCGTTTTATGTCTCGTTTCTGGCAGAGTTTCCAGAGGGCACTGGGTACACAGGTGCTTCTGAGCACAGCATACCACCCTCAGACAGATGGCCAGTCAGAGCGTACTATACAGGTGCTGGAGTACATGTTGCGTGCATGCGTCCTAGACTTTGGGGGCTCTTGGGAGAATCATATACCCCTATTCAAGTTTTCCTATAATAACATCTTTCAGGAAACTATCGAGATGGCCCCTTATGAGGATTTATATGGTAGGCCATGCCGATCACCTTTGTGCTGGTTAGAGGTAGGTGAGGCAGCTTTACTGGGACCACGTCTCATGCAGGAGACTTCTGAGTAGGTCCAGTTGATTCAGAAGCGGATGGCTACTGCGCAGTCTCATCATAAATCTTATGTTGATCGCCACAGATGACCTTGGGAGTTCGTGGTCGGGGATCAGTTTTTCTTGCATGTTTCACCGAGGTTGGGACACAAGCGGGTCAGGAGATAGGGTAAACTTTCATAGAGGTATGTGGGGCCATTTGATATTTTGGAGAGAGTCAGGCTTATTGCATATCAGTTGCAGTTACTGCAGAGGTACTGGTCCATGCACGACGTCTTCCATGTATCTCAGTTGTGTCGTTATCATTCAGACTCATCTCACGTTTTTCAGCCATAGGAGGTTGAGATGGATTTAGATGCGTCCTTTGAAGAGCATCTGATTCGTATCATTGATAGGAGCATGAAGGTTCTCCGAGTCCGGTCAGTTCCTCTCGTACGGGTGTTATGGCAGCATGGCCGAGTGCAGGATGAAACCTGAGAGCGGGAGACAGATGTACGTGCTCATTGGTTAGAATTGTTCACGGCTATATCTTCACCTCCTTTGGAAGGGCAATTCGGGGATGAATTGCTTTAAGGGGGGAAGTTTTTAAGAACCCGGTTCTTGTTTCTGAGGTACGGGTTTCTTCTTTCCTCTTTTCCTTAAGTGTTTTTGAGAAAATATGGAAAATGGGGAAAATTCCAATTTTTGGAAAGTACACGCCGTGTACTTTGTCCACACACCGTGTACTTTTGTCCGTGTGGGATGGGTACATGGGGCGTGTTTCCATGCCGGGGATGAAGGGTGTAGGAACCAAATACACACCATGTAGTGATCCTTTACACGCCGTGTAGTCAGTCGGCAGGCCAGAACAGTAAGGCGGTGGAGTAGCCGCCAGCTAGGCGATAGTACATGTTGTGTAGTCGGGAGTACATGTCGTGTACTCATGTCGGTAGGTGAACAGTGCCACGCTGGCGGGAAGCCGCCAGAGGAACAGTTAAAAAAATGAGGAGTATATGCCGTGTACTTGGAAGTACACATCGTGTACTTTGTTTTTTTTGCTTAAAATGGGCAGTAGCCTCCCCTGTTCACAGGGAAGGCTTAAAACCAGAGGAAGGAGTGGTAGGGGATGGCCAAACCTTTTAAGATCCGTCGGGTGTTCCTCTGGAATCCATTTCTGCCTTGGACGATCTCGTTGGAACCGCACGGGTAAGCCCTCCACTCTCCTTAAGCAGTTCTTTCCAATTCTTCCCCTAACGGGAGTTATTTAAGTTTAAGCGAGTTTCTTTCTTCGTCAGATCTACGTCGTTCTTGGGCGTTTCTGGAATCGGCGTTCACGTATAACGTTCGTTGACGTTTAAGGTAGGTGTCTTAGTGTTAATTTTTCCAAATACTGTGTATTTTGTGCATTTTTGTACCATGAACCCATGTTGGGGTGTCGTGTGGCTGAGGCTGTGGTTATTTTGAATACCTAGAATTATATAGATAATTAAATGTGATATTAAAATGTTGTTTGGGATCATTGCTTGGATCCAGGACCATTCCGAGGGGTGCGTTCCTCTGTTTAGCCATTTGGCCAGGATACCCAAGGGTATTCCATGTTTAAATTATGCATTACTTTTTCCTTGAGAGGAATTGTATGTAATTTCATGTTTATATGTTGGGCATGGTTCGGTTACTTATGCCTGAGGGCGGTGCTTACTATAGCCTGAGGGTATGACTGTATTAGCCTGAGGGCGATGTTCTCTTTCTGCCTGAGGGCAACCTTTTGTGCCTGAGGGATTGACTTCTGTGCCTGAGGGTGACACTTCCTACGCCTGAGGGAAAATTCTGTTACGCCTGAGGGCTATACCTACGGGTTGGATTCTACTTACCTGAGGGTAAGGTTTTGCTTATCTGAGGACGTGGACTGTTTACTTAGAAATGCACTGTGGTGATTTCTAATATTTAATGGATTAACTGAATAATAAAATGTTAATTAAATTTTAAGTTAGTTACTTTTTAGTACTGCTTACTTTATTGCATTTACTATTGCACACTGTTGTTGCATGCTTATACGCAGTTGGGCATGGGCCTTTGGTGGGTGCCTATTGAGATATATTTCTCACACCCTATTTGGGTCATGCTTTTCAGCCCAAATATATTACGTTGCTGCAGGTATGAATAGGGGTAAGAGTCCCTATACAGGTACATGATTGGTGCTAAGGAGTAGGAGGGAATGGGACCGAGTCTAGGCTCGTGATGCCGCTGCCAGCTGTTTTGCTTTGTTTCGTTGTACTCTGCTTTCGGTTGTACTGTATTGATGTATAACATGTTCTAGCTATTTTCTTAGAACTTGAGACATGTATAATCACTATTGGTTATATCCACTGCTGTTGTTTATATCAGTTGTGTATGTTTTACTGCTTCCGCTATTTGATGTATGTTTTATTTCGTATTCCGCTGCGCTACACTTTGACAAATGAGGGCATAGTTTCCCCACTATCAGACTTGGGTCCTCGCTGCTAGTCGTCAGCCTCTGGAATTTGGGGAAATGTGCTTGAGGTCACGTGGCGAATTGGGTTCAGGGTACCTGTTTCATGGCACCCGGAACTGGGACGTTACATCAATACTCATGGATTGACAAAAAAGACCTAATTATGGTAGGGGGTTTTAATAAAGGTTTTATTAGCATCGAGGAGTACATTCAGTCTTGGGATCAACTAGCTTCAGAGTTTAAAAAGCTGATGATGGAGGCTTCATCTATCTAGGTTACCTATATATCCTATAAATTGTTTAGAGAAGTATATTCTAGGAACCTCAAGTTACTCTTTAATGACTCTATTTAAGTTTGTGGTATGCGTTGGTTTAGTTATCTATTTGGTTTTGATGAGATTTCAGTGATTCATAATCAGCACTCTACTTGGATCTGCTTTAGATGGGGTTCAGAGCATGAATTCTTCATCAGAGCATGCCATTTGGATTTGGATGCTAAGAGGGTATGGCTTTTCCATTGGTTTCGTACTCATGCTCTTCTGTACAGGATTTCTAGCTGAAGGGCTATGATTTGGTGTGGGCTTGTCATCATGGTACAATGGTCGGGGAGGAGCTGATCATGTAGTTTGTTCTGGGTTTTTTCCTGTTTTGGTTATTTTTCGTTGTTTTATGGACATATTGGTTTTTCCCTTTTTCCTTAAATGTTTTTTGATAATAAAAAAGTAAATTTTTAGTTAGTAGGTAAAATAATGAAACGAATTAAAGTTAAAAGGTAAAGGCTTAAAATACCTTAAAAAATAAAAAAATTTATGGGTTTTTTAGGTATTTATAGACTTTAACCATCCTTTAAAACATTAATTATCAAAAAAATATTTTTAATTAATTTCTCCCCAATGTGGTTGGATTTAAATATAAAATAATCATTATTTAATCACTTAAAACCACCCCTCCTCGAGTATAAATACCACTCCCCCACCACCCCATTTCTCCTCACAGGCCTTGAATATCCTCAAATATATTCCAAATCCTACTATACTCACTCTCCCAACATCCAATTACTTCTTTTATCACCTAAATACCAAATCCAAGGTCTTTAAGGGGTCCTTCAAATAGGTGATATTCAAGAGGTAAATTTCTCAAACCACCTCTCTTAATTTTCTTTATTCTTATATTTTCTCCTCACCTCCTTCATCCATCAAGGAATGATAACTACATAATCATGTATATACTTTATTTTTATTTTTATAATTGAATATATCATAAACATTTCATTTCTCATCTCCTCTTATTCAAAGAAATAAAACCATTGTCCAAATTATGGTTGTTTACCGTCTCCTTGAATAATGATTATTCATTTTCCATTGCCACATTAAAGGATGGTTATAGAAGTATTATTATGGTTAAATAATATTTTAAGATGTATATTATAACCTATTTTATCTTCTATAACTAACATATATATATAATATTAAATAAAATGAAACTAGTGTGTGATGGTTGTAAAAATCGCCAAATTAAACTAAACATTTATCATTAACATTTTTCAAATGAATCATCCTCGTGTAAGAAAGAAAAATGATATATGGTAAAATTTAAACTTATGGAATTTAATTAATACCATTTCATTTAACTTGTTAAGTTTTATTTTTATTTTATAAGAACATCCATAATTATACACAAATGAACTGATCATGAAACCATGAAACGAATGCACCTGAAACCATGAAAATAAATAAATATTATAAATGAACGGGTCATAATATTTTATAAAAACATAACAAAATGTATTATAAATATTAATATAGTTTTTTAATTAGTTAATAAAATTCTTTAAAACATTATAGAGGAGGTTAAAGTTTGAAAAACTAAAGGGAAGCAATGGGTAAGGGTTTCTCGTCTCACTTTTTACTTATGTGAGATATATGACTTATTCACCACTAATTTCTTTTTTGTGGTTTATATACTACCCTTTTATATATCATATCATTATTCTAATTATATTCATGGTATTAAATGTTTCATTTCATAATTATTACTTTTATGGTGCATATGATTCGACTAATTACAAAGTTTAAGGGAATTCTCAACCTAATTTCCATTCTTTGGGTTAAAATTCAGCATCATTAATAATATATTACTAAGATTATGTGTAAATTTAATTTTTATTTTCTTATTTTTTATTTAAAAATTTTTTATGTGTATTCATAGTGTACACATATAATCAATTAATTTGATTAACACTCACTTTAATATATGATATTTGTGAGGGACTCTTTAACTAAAACATTATTTTATAATCTTTAAATATTTATTTTCTAAAATATTTCTCATTCATTTTCATGTTTATAAAAAATTAATAAATTATTTATATTTATATGAATTTTTTAAAAATATAATTGTCTAATTTCTCTCAAATTTTTTCAGAAATATATTTTTTAAGGTTTTATGTAATGGACATTATTTTAAAAACCTTATTTTAAATTTAATTTAATTTTTTTAAATAATTTTTTTATTACATATATGGCATGAACAGAGTTTCCCAATTTCATGTAGATGTAATATTTTGAATCTTACCTTAAAAGTTTATATAGTTACTTTCAAATAAAATGTTTTCCATTGTAAGTGTGTTGTTTTTCAAAATGAGTGATTTCAAAATGAAAGGTTTATTTCCTTCAAAGAAAGTTTTTATGATGCAATATTTCATAATTTATGCTTATGTTATAGTTCTTAGGAATTTTTTATAATGATGGGTGATTATGTTATAAATCAATTATGGGTGGTTATATGATAAACCAAAGATGGGTGGTTACATGATAAACCAACAACAGGTGGTTCTCTGATAAACCAAGGACGAGTGGTTACATTATAACATTTAATGCATTAGGTACTCTGGAGTTAGAGGTTGGCCATATTGGTTACTCCATTTGTAAGAATGAGGTGTAAAATTATGTCCCAATTTACATAATTATATTTTAGATTCTTTATAATGAGTTTTTCATGAAAATTGATTGATTTTCAAAAGGTAATATATTGATCTTTTTTGAAAAGATGATTCCTTTTTTCAAATAAAAAGGTATGTTTTTTTTAAAATGTTTTTATGGATTTTCACTGGACTAATGTTTTCCTTTATTTTATGTAACTTACTGATCTTTTATTCTCATCACAAGTTTTAATAAAAATCACTGTATTTAAGTGATAATAGATACTGAGATGAGATCAGTGTAAAATTGTAAAGATTATTCATGAAGAGAAAACATGTTTTATTTTAAATACTTTTTATGAAAAAATGGATATTATATATATGTGTCTACTTGTAATGTATGGGTTTACCGTGTATTATTTAATCCCAACTATCTAAAACTCTAAACCAAAAATATTCTTTGGAATGTAATAATATGGATTCTAGTTTTAAATCACTAGAATATGAAACATTTAAGGTTGGGTTCTTATAGTTGGTATCAAAGCACAGTTTAGATAACTTTATAGGTTAGGATGTTATTTAAGAATAAGTTAAAATTCATATATAACCATAATGGTTATCTTGGTAGAGAGATTCATAGTTATTTTGGATAAATTGAATGAGTTTTAGATAACATGAATAAGAATACATTAGTGTTTATCTTCCTCATAATATGGTATATTATAATTTTATTGATATACTTACATTGAAATTTTTGGTTTTAGTAAATGGTGGGATTCATCAGAAACCAAAGTAATAATGTATGTGAAGGAAAATTTAGTGGTTTTATGAATGGGAAAACTGATGAAATGGGATCTATAATGAGAACACTTGTGATTATTCTAAACTAGCTATCAGGAGTAATGATTAACAACTTAAACCATGTAGAGTTTCCTAATGCATAAAATATGAGATAAATGAATCCTTGTGGATGTTCAGGTGAAAATGGTCATAGAGTTAAATATATTCAATGACCTATGTTTCAATAATGTGGAAATAATCTCATAGGAAAATTTCTTAAAATGAATGGAATATGTTTTATATGTGGTAAAGGAGGTCATAAAGCAATAAACTGTGAACTAAAAAATAAAGCGTTCAGTTAACTCCATGAAGGGGAAATAAACTATTCCTGATTTACCAATTGAATGTTTTAAATGTGGGTAGTATGGTCATTATGCTCATCTATGTCCTAGGAAGAAGGTTTACAAATGGGATTAGCATGACGATGTAGATAATTTTTTAGTAATACCTAATTCCATTACAATTGAAAATGAGGAAACTATAAATAGCATATGAAAGGTATGAATTATTTCTTAGCCATGCTTTGACATTGTTGAATCTTAGGACTTGATTCATATTTTTGTTCATAGGAAATAAGTTTTGAGGAATGAGATGGAAAATCATGGTTAAGGGATTATGAATAGCATTGAATAATTAAGACTTCTACATATAAGGGATTCAAGAGTTATGGTAGATTTAAGGATGATGAAATACTTAAATTTATTAATACTGTTTTTATGATGGGAATACTTTGGGAGACTTTTATTGATATTAATATATATGTAACACTTAAGTTTATCATGTGAAAATATAATTTGAGAAATAATTATCATTTCTTTTTTTGTACATAATTTTAAAAGTATGGATAACATTTAGGGTTTATATGATCTCTGATTTTGAGTTAATTATGGGTTCTTAGCTTTTGGGGTGAAAAATGAAAGGTATGAGATAACATTTGAGGATAAAACATTTATTTAATGTTGAATATATTAAATTTATTTTTAGTTTGTATCTCACATTTTTTGTAATTTTATAAGGATTATATTAATATTTTTTTAGAGGACATCCCATAGACTGTGTGCCAACCCTTCATGTCTAGCAAGGTCATGGGGATTGAACCCATAACCAAAGGGAAATAAGGGTGCATCGCCTACCACTAGCCTATGTGATGTCCTAATTATTATGAAATTTTTTTCATTATTAAACTATCTAATGAATAAATTTTAAGTTCTTTGGGAATATTTGTTTATTATATTGATAACCATGGGATTAGAAAATGATTTGGTGATTAAGTGATTAATGTTATTTTGAAATATGTTCACTATTTTGGGAACTTTATCAAATTAAGATAAATAGAATACTATGATATTTTATTTGAGAAATAATGGATGAGTTATCTTTTGGAAACATATATGATTTACAATGACTTGGGTTATTTATATAAATAATTAGTATATCTTTAAGATTAGGTGATTATAGAAATTACATTTTGGTATCAGACTTTAAGAGTGATTGATATTATTTGAATATAAATGTTAAATTTATCTTAGAAGACTATATGATAAAATATTTCTGATTTTTGGGTTTCAATTTTAGTCTAGAATATTTTGAGGAATTTTATGGTTAGTTATTTTTTGAATGATCTATGTTCAACTTTGGGTATTACTATTGAATTTTTGATATTAAAGTAGTTTTTTATTATATAAAGGTTTATAATTTTTAGAGAATTACATTATCTTGTACTAACCATTTTGGTTTTGGTTTATGCTTAAATAAAGGAGGAATAGATAGTTATACTGTAGTGTATTTTGTGATATAGAAGTTGATTCCAATGCTTTAGGTATAAAAAATTCATCTTGAATACTCATCATTTGGAGAAAATATGAGGATGAAATTCTACTTTTCAAGTAGGTATGTCTCCTTATGTTCTCAGTATAGGTAGTAAAAGAATTACTCGACTCTAGAAAAATTATTTTGAAATAAAAATGTTATCTATTTACTTTTCTTATCAAAAAATCAATGGCCTTTTAGCCTATCATGAACTTATGATTTTTTGATGGTTAACTTTATCATGAACATGTTCTCTATCACTCTCTATCAGTCCTTGTATATTATCTTTTATCTTCAATTTCTATGTTTTTCTACAAGGAAACCTAGTATGTGTTATCTCAAGTGACCTTCATACTTTTCTTTCTCTCTTTTAAAAAGGAAGTATTATTGATCCTTTTTCCAATGGGGGATTTCAACAAAAGTATTTTGAAAAGTCAAACCCTTATTTTTTAAATCCCAAGTTCAAATTATGGGGATGAAATTTATTAAATGGGGGGATGTAACATCCCAATATTTTTAAAAGGAAATAGTATGTTCAATATCATAAAAGATACACCACATTAATCTTAAACAAATGAATAAATATTATTATTTTAATTTGATATCATAGCTGTTGAAATTGTGAGAATTAATGAGATTAATTAAATTATGAAAATAAATTTTACACGTGTTTATCAAATGAATCCAATTGGTTACCAATTAATTAGAAATGAAAATAAAAAACCAATTGAATAAAAAGGATGTTTTTTATTAAAAAAATATTTTTATGTAGATAATGGAATTTTATCCTAAAAAATAAAATTAATAGATATTATTGAAAGATATTACTGAAATTTTAATTTTTTATATCCAATAAATTTTTTTAAATTAATTCAATAAGTTTTATAGGATTTGTAAGAACTTTAATTTTCTTAGAGATGTTTGGGAGTACAACTCGAGGACGAGTTTTTATAAGATGGGGAGATTGTAAGATCTCATATTTTTTTTAGGTATGAATATTTTTAAATTTTTAATCAAGATGGGTTGTTTTGAATTTAATTCAAAGCTTGAATTAATTCACAACTTTGAAAATTTACACCCTCGGTAAGTAGTTTTCACCATGTGTCAACATGTCACGAAAGTATATTACATCCCCTATAATTGTCTTTCACCATGTGTTGACATGTCACAGAATAATATTTCACCATGTGTAATTATATTTCACCATGTGTAAGATTTCACCACATGAAATTGGATTTCACCATGTGTAAGATTTCACCATGTGAAATTATATTTCACCACGTGTAATATTTCACCACGTGTAATTGGATTTCACCCCATGTAATCTAAAACTAATGTTTTTTTAATGGTTTTATGGGATTTACTTAAGAAGAAGGGGAAATTGGTTATAAATCATTACACAATGTGAAATGAGGATTCTCATCGTGTAATTATCATGGCCATCTTATTAAAAACACATCTCCAATGTTGTGTAACCCTCTGAACCCATTTTTATTTGTCGTAGACATCTCGTGCACCTCTTACATGGACCAAAGCTCCTCCATAGATCCTCCACCTTGGAAAGAAACTCCTCCTTGCACCACCATCTTCGATTGAAGACCATCCGCGTACCTCCCGAGTATAGGTCTTCTTTCTGTTTAGATCCCTCTTTCGCTCCCACTACTCTTCCTGGATAATTGAGAGATGTTTATCTATTGTTGGATCTAAAACTAGTTTTGTAGGATATAGATCTAGTATTTTTGGATCTAGATTTAGATCTAAGTTTATTAGATCTAGATTCATTTTAATCTTGGATCTAGGAATTGAATTCAGATATCGTTCTTCGTCATTATTCCACACAAATTAGAGATATTTTTTGTGATCGTCTGTCACTCTTCTTGAGGTAGGTGGTCTATAATTCAAATCCCAAAGTATTAATTTCATTTATGTGTCTGTAATTATATAATTTCTATTAGTTGTTTAGAAATTGTGTTCTTTATTAAATTAATTAATTTGTTAAATTAATTAATTAAGGGAAATGTGAAATTATGATATTTTGATTTTAGATCATGAATAATTAATTGTTAAATTAATTATGAGATATTGAGATTGTTGATTTTATATAATTAATTGTAAAATTATTATGGGATATTGATTTTATAAATTGAATAATTAATTGATGAATTAATTATGAGACTATGAAATTGTGATTTGGATAATTGATTTTTGAAATTAATCACAGAGTTATTGAGATTGTTGAAAATGATTAATTAATTGTAGAATTAATTAATGGAAATTGTTAGGATTATGAAATTCTGATTTGGTATAATTAATTTTTGAATTAATTATGGCAATATAGAGATCATTTAAATTGAATAATTATTTGACAAAGTAATTATTGTTATATTGAAGTTATTGAATGGGGATAATTAATTGTAGAATTAATTATTAGAGATTTTTATGATTATTAAATTTATTGAGACAGAATAATTAATTGAGGAATTAATTGGGGTGGTTAAATTAATACAAATATAACAATTAATTAATGAATTAATGGGTGATATTAAATTGTTTGATATGGAATTAATTAATGGGTGTATTGTGATTATTTAATTATTGAATTAAATAATAGGATTAATTAATTGATGAATTAATTAATGTGAGTAATGTAATTATTTAATTGTTTAATTGAATAATGATATTAATTAATTAGAAAATTTATTAATGCGACCAATGTGATTATTTAATTGTTGAATTAATTAATTAGATTATTTAATTGGAAAATTAAAAAATGGGATTAATTAATTGATGAATTAATTAGTGTGAGCAATGTGATTTTTTAATTGTTGAATTAAATACTAGGATTAATTAATTTCCAAATTAATTAATGTGAGAAAATTGATTATTTAATTATTGAATTAAATAATGGGATTAATTAATTACTGAATTAATTAATGTGGCCAATGTGATTATTTTTTAATTAAATAATGAGATTAATTAATTGTAAAATTAAATAATGGGATTAATTAATTAGTATGAACAATGTGATTATTTAATTATTGAAATAATTAATTTGACTAATGTGATTATTTAATTATTGAATTAAATAACATGATCGATTAATCGATGAATTAAATAATGGGGTTTGTTGTGTTAATGAAATTGAATGAGTTAAATTAATTAATTGGTGAATTAATTAATGGGGAATATTGTGTTATTGAAATTTATAGATAATTAATTGATGAATTAATTATATGGTATTGATATTTGTGGATTGAATTAATAAACATACTTGGATTAATTAATTGTAGAATTAATTAATGGAATATTGTGATGGAGAAATGTGATAAGAGGATTAATGTTGATTAATCTTTAATAATGTGATATATGTGACATATATGTATGATTGATAAATAGAGTGTGAGATAGGGAATCATGCTCCAAATACTTAAAGGGTATTAGACATGGAATTCTACACTAATGATATAAATAAATGAATGGGGTTTGGGGTGTTAGACATGGAATTCTCCACCAATAATATAAATAAATGAATGGGATTTGGGGTGTTAGACATGGAGTTATGAACCAATAATATAAATAAATGAATGGTATTTGGGGTGTTAGACATGGTGTTCTGCACCAATAATATAAATAAATGAATGAGATTTGGGGTGTTAGACATGGAATTCTACACTAATGGTATTTGGGGTGTTATACATAGCGTTCTACGCCAATAATGATAAATAATAACATATGATATTTTGGGTGTTAGACATGGAATTATACACTGATGGGATTTTGGGGTGTTAGATATGGAGTTCTAGACCAATGATAAAGATAAATAAATGGGATTTGGGGTGTTAGACATGGCATTCTACACCAAGGATAAACATGTACAAATTGTGAATTTAATGTGTGACTTGGTTCAAATCTGATGGTTTATGTGGTTTAATAATGATTTAATTAATAATGTGAAAACAAGTTAATTATGCATTGTAATTATTTTCTTCATACTACTGCATACACTATTTGATTGGATTTCTTTTAGATGTAGTTGGTGGTGGCCTACTAAGTTGTACTCACACCCTAATCAGGATTCCTGATGGGAAACCAAATAGACTTTGTGTTTTATAGATAGTTTAAGGGAAAATTCCCTGTGTTAGATGGATAAGTTAGGGATGGAGCATGGATGAGGGAACCAGATGAGGTTCGGGACCCGCTTGGGAGTTGTCAGTGTATTTACTTTTGGTTTTTCATTTGACACATGGCACATACATTAGAATGAAATATTTAAAGTTTAGTTTTGATATTGTATCTCTAGTTTTGGTCATCTTTTCATATTGGTTTTGTCTATGGATATATATATATATATATAGGCTTCCACTATTGTTTATTTACATCTGCTAGTGTATAACTCTGATAAAAGAAAAAAAAGAGGGTATAGTCTCCCCATGATCAATATTAGACCCTCACTACTATTCAGAAGCCTCTATCATATAGATAGGTTCACCCTAGGTCATGTGACTAACTGGATTGGAGAACCAATGCATGGTACCTGTATCGAGATATTACAAAGTAGTATAAAACATCCAATTTTCTTTCCTTTTTATTTTTTCTTACTAATTGGGAAAGGTGGATAGAAATTTAGGAATATTCAGGGCTTAGTTATGACCTCTTACATGGGAGTAGCTACCCTATGTATGGGGTAGAACCCAAGTACCCAGGGTGGGATTTCTTTTAGTGTTGTTTTCTATTATAATTTAATGTTATTTCACCTTGGGTGACGAACTTATTATGTGATGTGATTATTGTTTCTTAGACCTATTTATATTGACTCATGACCCTAAATAGCATGAGAGTTGAGTTTGAATGCATCATTCTAGACACTTAGGATTATTTTGTGACATGCATCATTATAGGAATGCACAAGAAAATGGGCTTTGGGTGAGTTGTTGAACTTGAACCATTTTTCCTTTCTTGTGAAATTGAACTTAAAATAGTGCCTAATATGAAATTGAGAAATATTGTAAAATGTTTCAAGATGAGAATAAATATTTTTCTAAATGATAAAAATAATTGAATAATGATAATGTTTACACCCTTGTTAACCAGGACCTAGGTGTAGAATGGTTAAGGGTCGAGATAGTGCCTCGGTTTTGACTGTGTGACGGGAAAATGGGGGAAATACTTGATATGGTCTAAATCCCTCTTGTTAAATATGTTAATGTTGTGAATTGAGAATCCTTTGTTTTTTTTTATTTGGCCTTTTATGTTGGTAAGTTTGGGTAGTGATAATGCCCTAGTTTGAGAGCTCTATTGTGGGTTGTGCGAGGGACCGTTTGGTTATAGATAAGTGTGGAGGTATGTTTTCGGTAAGGAAAGCCTGAGACTTTTGATAGGTTAAGATGTTTCCATAGTGGGATGAAACATCAATAATGAAGGATTGATGGTGGTATTAATTGATTACTTCTTAGTGTACTTTTAATTAGTAACGATCATGTCCCCTACCTTGACATCATCTCAGGTACACTAAGAAAGATCTGGCTTTATGCCTAGCTATATGATTGTGTTTTGGCTGGATATGGAGCCCCTTGGAAGTTGTGCTTATAAAGTGGTATATGTGTAGTTGGATGGTGTGAGGTATGCCATTGACATTTTATAGATGAAGTTATCAAGAGGGACCGGAGGTTGATGAATATTGTGGGTTATGGGCCATGGGAGTTGAGTTGCTTACCAAGCAGTGTTAACAGTGCTCCAAAGGTAGGGAGCATTATATAAGTAATATATGTGTGGATCAAGACCAATGAGGAATTCCAATGATAAAACTATATAGTTCATGTTTAAATTCCTTAGTTAAAGTCCAGGTGGGCCTTGGAGGTAGTGAATGCACGTCCTTTTAAGGTAGTTTTTGATGGCAAGTCTAAGTGCCAATGTTGGATGGTTTCTTGAGGTTGTTGGAAATAGTGAGTTGGGAAACGCATCAGGAATGTTGTGACAATCGAGATTGAGACCAATGAGTCCTTTGAGGAGTATATTATATGTGTGGTGTATCATAGTAAATATTTTTTCAAGGAAATACTATGAAAATAGTTTGTGTATTGGGGAGAATTTGATGGGTTCAGGAGGGAAAATGGGAGCGAGAAATGGATGTGTGGGCTCAGTGGTTATAAGGTGGAGAGATTGTAAGAACCTACCTTTTATTAGAGATGCTTCAAAGTACAGTTCAAGGAAGATTTGTTATAAGGTGGGTATATTGTAAGATCTAGTATTTTTCAAGGTATAAATCCTTTTAAATTTTTATTCAAGTTAGGTTGTTTTGAATTTAATTCACTTATTGAATTAATTCACAACTTTGAAAATTTACACCCCCTATAAGTAGTTTTTGTTGCATGTCAACATGCCACGAAAGTATATTACACCCCCTATAACTATCTTTCACCACATGTAATTATATTTCACCATGTGAAATTGGATTTCACCATGTGTAAGATTTCACCATGTGTAATTGGATTTTACCTTTTGTAATCTACAATTAATTTTTTTTAATGGTTTGATGGGATTTCCTTAGGAAAAAGGGGAAATCTCTTATAAAACAATACACGATATGAAATGCATATTCAAACCATGTAATTATCACACCCAACTTATTAAAAACATGTCTCCAGTGCCCTGTAACCCTTTGAACCCCTTTTTATTTGTTGTAGACGTCACGAGTAGCTCCTACATGGACCAAATATCCTCTAAAGAGCCTCTTTATTGGACCAAAACTCCTCTACACACCACCATCTTCGATCGAAGACCATTCGCACACCTCCTAGGTATGGGTGTTCTTTCCATTTAGTTCCCTCTTTTGCTCCTGCTCCTCTTCTCGGATAATTGAGGGATGTTTATCCGTTGTGGGATATAGATCTAGTTTTTTAGGATCTAGATCTAGGATTATTGGATATAGATTTAGATCTAGGTTTATTATATCTTGATTCATTTTAATCGTGGATCTAGGAATTGAATCAAGATATCATTCTTCATCGTTATTCTACACAAATTAGAGATATCAGTTGGTGACTGTTCGTCACCGTTCTTTAGGTAGGTGGTCTATAATTCAAATCCTAAAGTCTTAATTGCATTTATGAGTATGTAATTGTAGAATTTCTCTTAGTTGTTTATAAATTGTGTTCTTGATTAAATTAATTAATTTTGTGAATTAATTAATTAAGGTAAATGTGAAATTGGGATATTAGGATTTTATATCATGAATAATTAATTGTTAAATTAATTATAAGATATTGATATTGTTGAATTTAGATAATTAATTATAGAATTATTATGGGATATTGATGTTATGAATTGAATAATTAATTGGAAAATTAATTATGAGACTATGAAATTGTTATTTAGATAATTAATTGTTGAAATTAATCACAGAGTTATTGAGATTGCTGAAAATGATTAATTAATTATAGAATTAATTAATGGGAATGGTTAGGATTATGAAATTTTGATTTGATATAATTAATTATTAAATTAATTATGGTAAGATGGAGATTGTTAAAATTGAATAATTATTTGACAAGGTAATTATTGTTATATTGAAGTTGTTGAATGGGGATAATTAAATATAGAATTAATTATTAGAGATTTTTATGATTATTAAATTTATTGAGATGGAACAATTAATTGGGTGGTTGAATTAATAGAGACAGAACAATTAATTGATGAATTAATGGGTGATATTAAATTGTTTGATATGGAATTAATTAATTGATGAATTAATTAATGGGTGTATTGTGATTATTTAATTGTTTAATTAAATAATATTATTAATTAATTGACTAATTAATTAATGCGATCAATGTGATTATTCAATTATTAAATTAAATAATGAGATTATTTAATTAGAAAATTAAATAATGGGATTAATTAATTTCCTAATTAATTTGCATGAGTAATGTGCTTTTTTAATTATTGAATTAAATAATAGGATTAATTAATTTTCGAATTAATTAATGTGAGAAATGTGATTATTTAATTATTTAATTAAATAATGGGATTAATTTCTTGTTGAATTAATTAATGCGACCAATATGGTTATTGTTGAATTAAATAATGAGATTAATTGATTGAAAAATTAAATAATGGGATTAATTAATTTCCAAATTAATTGGTGTGAGTAATGTTACTATTTAATTGTTGAATTAAATAGTGGTATTAATTAATTATTTAATTAATTAATGTGACCAATGTGATTATTTAATTATTGAATTAAGTAATGAGATCAATTAATTGAAGAATTAATTAATGGTATTTTTTGTGTTAATCCAATTGAATGTGTTAAATTAATTAATTGGTGAATTAATTAATAGGTATTATTGTGTTATTGTAATTGATAGATAATTAATTGATGAATTAATTATGTGGTATTGATATTTTTTAATTAAATTAATAAATGGAAATTGGATTAATTAATTGTAGAATTAATTAATCAAAGATTGTGATGGTGAAATGTGATAAAAGGATTAATGTTGATTAATCTTGAATAATGTAATGTATGTGATATATATGTATGATTGATAAACGAGGTGTGATATAGGGACTAATGCTCCAAATACTCATAGGGTGTTAGACATCGAGTTCTTCACCAATAATATAAATAAATGAACAAGATATGGGGTGTTATACATGGAGTTCTGAACCAATAATATAAATAAATGAATGGGATTTGGGGTGTTAGACATGGAATTCTGAACCAATAATATAAATAAATGTATGGGATTTGGGGTGTTAGACATAGCATTCTGCACCAATAATATAAATAAATTAATGGGATTTGGAGTGTCAGACATGGGGTTCTACACCAATGGGATTTGGGGTGTTAGATATGATGTACTACACTAATAATTATAAATAATAATAGATGAGATTCTGGTTGTTAGACATGGGGTTTTACACTGATGGGATTTTGGGGTGTTATATATGGCATTCTACACCGATGATAGAGATAAATAAATGTAATTTGGGGTGTTAGGCATGGAGTTCTACACCAAGGATAAACATTTAAAATTAGTGAATTGAATGTGTGACTTGGTTCAAACCCAATGGTCTATGTGGTTTAATAAATATTTAATTGATAATGTGAAAACTAGTTAATTATTCATTGTAATTATTTTCTTTATACAACTGCATACACTGTTTGAATGGATTTTTTTAGACGCTATTGGTGGTGGCCTACTGAGTTATACTCACACTCTACTTGGGATGTCTAATCTATGCCCGAATAGACTTTATGTTTTATGGATAGGTTAAGGGAAAAGGTCTTGTGTTAGATTGATAAGTTGGGGATGGATCATGGATGAGGGAACTAGATGTGGTTCAGGACTCGATTGGGAGTTGTTAATGACTTTACTTTTGGGTTTTCATTTAACACATGGCACATACATTAGAATGACATATTTAAAGTCTAGTTTTAATATTTTATCTCCATTTTTTGTCATCTTGTGATATTTTTTTGTCTATGGATATATATATATACTTCATCTATTGTTTATTTACTTCTACTGGGGTATTACTCTGATAAAAGAAAAAAAGAGGGTATAGTATCACTATGATTGATATTAGACCCTCACTGCTATTTGGTAGCCTTTTTTGTATGGGGAGGCACTCCTAAGGTCATGTGACTGACCGGTTCAGGGCATCGGTGCATGGTACCTAGGTCAGGACATTAAAAAGTGGCATCAAAGGTCTAGTTTTCATCCCTTATTCTTTTGTCTTACTTTTTGGGAAAGGTAGATAGGATACTAGGAAGATTAATTTATTGGTTATGAGCTCGTGCATGGGAGTAGCTACCCCATTTATGGGGGAGAACTTAAGTACCTAGGGTGGGATTGTTGTTATTGTTGTTTGACGTTACAGTTTAATGTTAGTTCACCTAGGGTGATGCACTTGTTATATGATTTGATTATTATTTCTAAGATTTGTTGAGATTGACTCATGGAACTGAATAGATGAGATTTTAGTCTACTTGCATCAATCTAGGCACTCAAGATTATTTTGTGACATGCATCATTATAGTCATGCATGGGAAAATGGGCTTTGGGTAAGTTTTTGAACTTGAACTGTTTTTCATTTCTTGTGAAATTGAACTGAAAATAGTGTCTAACATGAAATTGAGAAATATTGTAAAATGATGAAAGATGAGAATAAATGGGTTTCTAAATGATAAAAAAATGAATAATGATAATGTGTATACCCTTGTTAACCAGGACCTTGGTGTATGATGGTTAAGGGTAGAGATAGTGCCTCGGTTTTGACTATGTGACATGAAAAATGGGGAAAGACCTGATATGGTGTAAATCTATATTGTTAACTATGTTGATGTTGTGAATTAATAATCCTTTGTTTTTTTATTTGGACCTTGATGTTGGTAAGTTTGGGTAGTGAGAATAACCTAGTTTGATAACTCAATTGTGGGTTGTGTGAGGGACCGTCTGGTTTTAGATTAGTGTGGTGATATGTTGTCAGGCCGAGAAGATCGAGTTTTTTGACAGTTTAAGATGTTTCCATAGTGGGAGGAAACATTATTAATGAAGTATTGATGGTGTTATTCATTGATGAATTCTTAGTGTACTTTTAATTAGTGATGATCATGTCCCCTACCTTGACATCATCCTAGGTACACTAAGAAAGATATGGATTTATACCTAGTTATATGATTTTATTTTGGCTAGATATTGAGCCCCTTAAAAGTTGTGATTATAAAGTGGTATATGTGTAGATGGATAGTGTAAGGTATTCCATCAACAGTTTACAGATGAAGTTCTCAAGAGAGACTAGAGGTTGATGAATATTGTGGGCCATGGGCTATGGTGGTTGAGTTTCTCGACAAGCAGTGTTAACAATTATCCAAAGGTTGGTAGAGTTATATAAGTAATAGATGCATGGATAAAGACCATTGAGGAATTACAATGAGGAAACCGTATGGTTCATGTTTAAATTCCTTGGGGAAAGGCCAGGTGGGCCTTGGAGGTAGTGAATGTAAGTCCTTTTTATACATTTTTTTATGGAAATTATAAGTGGCAATATTGGATGTTTTCTTACAGTTGTTGGAAACAGTGTGTTGGGAAACGCATCAGAAATGTTGTGAGAGATGATATTGAGACCAATGTGTCCTTTGAGGAATATCTTATATGTGTGGTGTATCATAGTAAAAAGGTGTTACGGGGAAAGGTTGTACAGATTGTTCATGTATTTTAGAGACTTGGATGGGTTCAAGAGGAAAAATGGGAGAGAGAAATGGATGTGTGGGATTAGTGGTCTGATCCTTTTTACTCAAAATCTTATAGATGCATGGGAGTGCATCTTGAGGATAAGTTGTTATAAGGTGGGGAGATTGTAAGAACCTGACTTTTTTTAGAGATTCTTGGGAGTACAACTCGAGGATAAGCTATTATAAGGTGGGGAGATTGTAAGATCCTAAATTTTTCTAGGTATGGATCTTTTTAAATTTTTAGTAAAGATTGGTTTTTTTAATTTAATTTAGGGCTTGAATTAATTCATAACTTTGAAAATTTACACCCCTGTGTCAACATGTCATGAAAGTATATTACACCCCATGTAATTTTCTTTCACCACATGTCAGCAGAAATAATATTTCACCATGTGTAATTATATTTCACCGCATGTAAGATTTCACCACATGAAATTGGATTTCACCAAGTGTAAGATTTCACCACATGAAATTATATTTCACCATGTGTAATATTTCACCATGTGTAATTGGATTTCACCACATATAATCTGCAATTAATTTTTTTTAGTGGTTTGATAGGATTTCCTCAAGAAGAAGGGGAAATTAGTTATAAATCATTACACTACGTGAAATGAGGATTCACGTCGTGTAATTATCATTCCAATCTTATTATAAAAATGTATCCATTTTCACATAACCCTATGAACCCCTTTTTATTTGTCGTATATGTCTCACACACCTCCACCAAGGACTAAAGCTCCTCCACAGAGAATCTACCTTGGACTGAAACTCCTCCTCACACCACCATCTTTGATCGAAGACCATTCGTGCACCTCCTTGGTATGGGTGTTCTTTCCATTTAGATCCCTCTTTCACTCCTGCTCTTCTTCCTAGATAATTGAGGGATGTTTATCCATTATTGGATCTAGATCTAGTTTGTAGGATCTAGATCTAAGATTGTTGGATCTAGATTTAGATATAGGTTTATTAGATCTTGATTCATTTTAATCTTGGATTGAGTAATTGAATTAAGATATCGTTCATCATCATTATTCTCCACAAATTAGAGATAACCATTGGTAACCGTTTGTCGTTGTTCTTGAGGTAGGTGGTCAATAATTAAAATCCCGAAGTCTTAATTTCATTTATGTGTATGTAATTGTATAATTTCTATTAGTTGTTTGGAAATTGTGTTCTTGATTAAATTAATTAATTTGATGAATTAATTAATTAAGGGAAATGTGAAATTGGGATATTGGGATTTTAGATCATGAATAATTAATTATTAAATTAATTATGATATATTGAGAATGTTGATTTTAGATAATTAATTATAGAATTATTATGGGATATTTATGTTATGAATTGAATAATTAATTGGTGAATTAATTATGAGACTATGAAATTGTGATTTGGATAATTAATTTTTGAAATTAATCACGGAGTTATTGATCTTTTTAAAAATGATTAATTAATTATAGAATGAATTAATGGGGATTGGTTAGGAATATGAAATTGTGATTTGGTATAATATGTTTTTGAATTAATTATAACAAGATAGAGATTGTTGAAATTGAATAATTATCCCACAAAGTAATTATTGTTTTATTGAAGTTGTTGAATGGGGATAATTAATTATAGAATTAATTATTATAGATTATTGTGATTATTAAATTTATTAATATGGAATAATTAATTGAAGAATTAATTGGGGTGGTTGAATTAATGAAGATAGAACAATTAATTAATTAATTAATGGGTGATATTAAATTGTTTGAGATGGAATTAATTAATTGATTAATTGATTAATGAGTGTATTATGATTATTTAAATGTTGAATTAAATAATAGGATAAATTAATGGATGAAATAATTAATGTGAGAAATGTGATTATTTGATTGTTGAATTAAATAATGGGATTAATTAACTGTTGAATTAATTAATGTGACCAATGTGATTATTTAATTGTTGAATTAAATAATGAAATTATTTAATTGTTTAATTAAATAATGAGATTATTTAATTGGAAAATTAAATAATGGGATTAATTAATTGTCGAATTAATTAGTGTGAGCAATGTGATTTTTTAATTGTTGAATTAAATAATGAGATTAATTAATTTCTGAATTAAATAATGTGAGAAATGTGATTATTTAATTATTGAATTAAATAATGAGATTAATTAATTTCTGAATTAATTAATGTGACCAATGTGATTATTTTTGAATTAAATAGTGAGATTGATTTATTGGAAAATTAAATAATGGGATTAATTAATTACCAAATTAATTAGTGTGAGAAATGTGATTATTTAAATTTTAAATTAATTAATGGGATTAATTAATTTATGAATTAATTAATGGGGTTTGTTGTATTAATTTCATTGGATGATTTAAATTAATTAATTGGTGAATTAATTAATGGGGGCTGTTGTGTTATTGAAATTGATAGATAATTAATTAATGAATTAATTATGTGGTATTGATGTTTGTGAATTGAATTAATAAATGGAATTGGATTAATTAATTGTAGAATTAATTAATAGAATATTGTGATGGTGAAATGTAATAAGAGTATTAATGTTGGTTAACCTTGAATAATGTGATGTATGTGATATATATGTATTGTTGATAAATGGGGTATGAGACAGGGACTGATGCTCCAAATACTCACAGGGTGTTAGACATGGCGTTCTGAACCAATAATATAAATAAATGAATGGGATTTTGGGTGTTCGACATGACGTTATGTACCAATAATATAAATAAATGTATGATATTTGGGGTGTTAGACATGGAGTTCTATACCAATAATATAAATAAATGAATGGGATTTGCGGTGTTAGATATGGCATTCTTCACCAATAATATAAATAAATAAATGGGATTTTGGGTGTTAGACATGGTGTTTTGAACCAATGGGATTTTGGGTGTTTGACATGGCATTCTACATCAATGAGATTTTGGGGTGTCAGATATGGCATTCTACACCAATGATAAAGATAAATAAAATGGGATTTTGGGCATTAGACATGGTGTTATACATTAAGGATAAATGTGTATAAATTGTGAATTGAATGTGTGACTTGGTTCACACCTGATGGTCTACGTGGTTTAATAAATATTGAATTGATAATGTGAAAATTTGTTAGTTATGCATTGTAATTATTTTCTTTAGACAACTACATACACTATTTGACTAGATTTCTTTTAGACGTTGGTGGTGGTGGCCTACTGAGTTATACTCACACCCTACTCGGGCTACATGATCGGTACCTGAATAGACTTTGTGTTTTATGGATAGGTTAAGGGAAAAGACCCTATGTTAAATGGATAAATTGGATATGGATCATGGATGATGGAACCAGATGTGGTTTAGGACTGTCTTGGGAGTTGTCGGTGTCTTTACTTTTGGGTTTTCGTTTGACACATGTCACGTATATTAGAATGAAATATTTAAAGTTCATTTTTGATATTGTATCTCTAGTTTTGGTCATATTGTGATAATGGTTTTGTCTATGGATATATATATTCTTCCATTATTTTTTATTTACTTTTGTTGGTGTATTACTCTCATAAAAGAATAAAAAAAGAGGGTATAGTCTCCCCATGATCAATATTAGACCCTCACTGCTAGTTGGAAGCCTCTAGCGTACGAGGAGGTGCGCATGAGGTGATGTGACTAACCAGATTGAGGCACCGATATGTGGTACCTAGTATGGGTCATTATAGGCTTAATATAATAATAAATCCAATTTTAAGCATGAAAAGCTATGTTTTTCTAAAATGTGATTTTTACACCTTTTAATGGGACACCAATTTTAAAACTAAATTTTGATATTTTTATAAATTTTATTTGTAAAAATAAACTTCATTTTTGAAATCTTAATATCAAAATTATCTTATGGTGAAGTTTTTGTATTTTTTTGAGAAGTTTTATTTTTAATGAATAGTGAAAAATACTGAATTTTAATTGAAAACTGACTCTTCATATAAATAATTTATAAGGTTAAATTATATTTTAAATAGGTTTTAAAGTAAAAATAGTTCAATTATAAATTAATAAATCCAATTTTGGTTATTGTATTAAATTTAACATTGAAATTGGATATAAAAACATTTAAAACTTTTTCACTTTTTCACTTTAAAAACATGCTTTCCCGTTGTGTCTGTGGGATTAATTTTAAATATAATTTTAAAAATTATGTGAATTGAATTTAGTAAAATGGATTAGATAATTGGAATAATAAGATCAAAATTAGGTATTAATGTCATTTTCATTTTTAGGCATAAAAAATTTACAATGGTAAGAAGAATGTTTTACCACAGTATAGGTAAAATAATAAAATGGGTTAAAGTTAAAAAGGTAAAGGCTTAAAATACCTGAAAACTACAAAATTTAATGGGTGTTTTAGGTATTTATATACCTTTAAAATACTTCAAAACATTAATTATCAAAAAAAATCTTTGTAATTAATTCCATCCCAATGTGGTTGGCTAAAAATATAAAATAATCATTATTTAATCACTTAAAACCACCCCTCCTCAAGTATAAATACCACCCCTCGCCACCCCATTTCTCATAAAAACATTGAACCTCATAAAATATGTCAAACCCTATACTCTTTACTCTCCCCGTGTATAAGTGATTTTTTTCTTACCCAAATACCAAATCCAAGGACTTTAAGGGATCTTTCAAAGAGGTGATATTCAAGAGGTAAATTTCTCAAACCACCTCTCTTAATTTCCTTTCTTATTCTATTTTATCCTCACCTAATTTATACATAAATTAATGATAAATTCATAATAATGTATATACTATATTTTTATGTTTCTAATGTAATGGTTCATATCCTCTTATTCAAAGAAATGAAACCATTGTCCAAATTATAGCGGTTTACCCTCTCAGTGAATAATGATTATTCATTTTCCATTACCATCTTCAAGGTTGGACATTAAAGTATTATTCTAGATAAATCATATTATAATAGGTATATTATAAACTTTTTCACGTTCTATAACTATATAAACATATTATTAAATAAAACTAAACTAGTTCGTGATGGTTTTAAAAATCGCCAAATTAAACTAAACATTTATCATTAACATTTTTCAAATAAGTCATACTCATGTAAGAAAGAAAAATGATATGTGGGAAAATTTAAACTCCTATAAGTGAATTAATATCATTTCATTTCACTATTTAAGTTTTATTTCCATTTTACAAGAACATCCATAATTATACACAAACAAATCGATCATGAAACCATGAAATTAATGCACATGAAACTATGAAAATAATGAAATATTATAAATTAATGGTTATAATATGTTATAAAATCATCACATAAGGTATTATAAATATGAATATAGTTTTTTAATGAGTTTAAACCATTATAAATGTGGTTAAAGTACACAAAAATAAAGGTGATCAAGAGGTAAGGGTTTCTTATCTCACTTTTTACTTCTATGAGATATATGCCTCATTCACTACTAATTTTATTTATGAGGTGTATATACTACCATTTGATATATTTTATAATTATAATGATTATATTCATGTTATTAAATGTTTAATTTTATAATTATTACTTTTATGGTGCATACGATTTGACTGATTACAAAGTATAAGTGAATTCTCAACCCAATTTTCATTCTTTTGGTTAAACACCAACTTCATTGATAATGTCTTGATATGGTTATGTGTGAATTAAATTTTTTTTTTCTTATGTTTTATTTCCAATTTTTTTATTTGTATTTACAGTGGATACACATAATCAATTCATTTGATTAATTCTCACTTCAATGATATGATATTTGTATGGGAATCTTTAACTAAAACATCATTTTAAAAGCTTTAAATATTTATTTTATAAATATTTATTATTCATTTACATGTTTTTAAAATGAATTTTAAGAAAGTATTTATATGTACATGAATGTTTTAAAAAATTAATTGTCTAATTTCTCTCAAATTTTTTCAAAAATGTATTTTTTTAAAGGTTTTATGTAAAGTAATTCCTTTTAAAAAAATCTATTTGAAAGTTCCTTTTTACAAAAGAATGTTTTTATTACATATATATCATGAATGTAATTTCCCACTCTCATATCACTTTAATATTTTTAATCTTACATTAAAAGTTTATATGGTTACTTTAAAATAAAAAAAATTCTTTGTATGTGCACTATTTTTTAAAATGAGTGATTTCAAAATGAAAGGTTTATTTCCTTCAAAGAGTGTTTTTATGATGCAATATTTCATGATTTATGATTATGTTATAGTTCTTGGAAATTATTTATAATGATGGGTGTTTACATGATAAACCAATTATTTTTGGTTACATGATAAACAAATAATAGGTGGTTACTTGATAAACCAATGACGGGTGGTTCCGTGATAAACCAAGGATGGGTGGTTGTGTTATAACCTCCAATGTATTTGGTACTCTAGAGTTGGAGGTTGGCCATATTGGCTACTCCATTTGTAAAAGTTATATGTAAAATGATTTCCTAAGTTACCTTCTTAAATTATAGATTATTTATAATGAGATTTTAATTAAAATATATTAATTTTCAAAAGGTAATATATTGATATTTTTAAAAGATGACTCCTTTTTACAAATAAAAATGAATTTTTTGTGAAAATGTTTTTATGGATTTTAATTAGACTAAAATTTTCCTTTATTTTATGTATCTTATTGAGATTTTATGATCATCTCAAGTTTTAAAATGTTTTTAATTGGATTTAATGGAGAATAGATACTAGGATGAGATCAAGGGAAAATTGTGAAGATTATTCATTAAGAGAACACATGTTTTATTTTAAAGACTTTTTAAGAAAAAATTGATACTTTGAATATGTTTCCACTTGTAATGTATGGGTTTACCATGTATGATTCGGTCCTAATTCTCTAAAACTATAAATTGAAAATATTTTTGGGAATTTAATAATGTGGATTCTATTTTAAAATCATTAATATATGAAATTTTTAAGGTTGGTTCCTTACAGTTACATTCTACCCTACCCTAAATAAATTGTGTCCTCACAATTAGAAGTTTTGCTCAGTAAACAAGGGTTTAACATTTGAAAATACATTTTTGGGAAACCAACATCATAAAAAGGGTTAATAAAACTTCCTATTAAAAATAAATAAAAAGATATGTGAAGGTCATCTGGAATAACACATACTAGGTTTCTAAATATAAGAACTTAGGTGGGAAGTGAAAACATGGATATAAAAGAGAAAACTAACACCCAAATACTTATGTAGAGTGATATAGAACATGGTCAAGTGAAATTTAATGACCACAAATCCATAAACCAAATAGGTGTTAAAAAAAGGTCATTAATATCATCTAAAATTATTATAATAAGACAAGATTTTATTTCAATATACTTATCCTAATGTTGGATAATTTTCATGAGAAGATATACTTACTTGATTTCATTCCATTTCATAAGCACAATAACATCATTTAGTTGTTCCTTAATTAATTTATGCTTTATATATTAATCTAAGAGATGAATTTTTCATGTTTGAAGAACTAAATAATATCCCTAAAAGAATTATAAGTCATTACTTATATCTCTAGTTATTATCAAAAATAAAATGGTTATCACAAGTCATGCACAAATTTTCAGATGGTGCAATAATACATTAATCTCTAAAACCTCATCTAAAATTCAACTTAAACCATTCCATAAATGGTTAACCTTATAACCCTTCTATAATTCAAAAATTATAAATAATATCACTAAATTTCCGAAAATAAACTTAATATTAATCCCCCAAATATCAATAAGTAGCTCTTAATGGTCACATACTAAATATGTAAGTACTTTGGTCATATATTCTCCTGAAGCATGGAAATAACCATAATTAACATAAAACCTTAATAAAAACATAAATGCTTTCAAAACTTAACTCTTTTCTCATAAAATCAAATATTATTGAATATATTTCATAAATCCAAAAATGTTATAAACTCCATTAATGATAACATATACCACTTTGTCAACAAATAATTAATCGGTTTTGGGGTCATCAATACTATCTAGTTTACTTTACCCATATAAATAATCTATTTATCCAAACTAAAAATCATTTTCTCAACATTAAGAACATATTAAGGTTTATATTCCCTTAATTATCTATTTTCCATAAAATATCACATTCCCATTAAATCGCTTTTATAGATCATCATAATCATTCAATATATTCTTATAAATCCTTAATGTAAAAATTTTACAGAATAATACTTATATATTTCAAAATTAATATAAAATAATTATTGAATTATAATACATAAACACTTTAATAATTCCACTTTATTCATACACTATTAAACAGGATTCTATGTCTTATTCCTTAACACTTCTTTCCTTTAATTTTTCATTTGTAATATCTTTATCATTAAAAATATAACTATTACTTGTGAAAACATGAAAATTATCTTCATGGTATTTTCATTTAGGATATCTATTTTCATAATGCCCATACTTTTCACATTTAAAACATTCAATCATCAATTATATCATAAGAAGACCATTATTCTTATCCATTGTGTTAACCAAACATTTCATTTTTCCTCTAAAATTACCAACTTTGTGTCCTTATTTTCCACACTCAAAACATATTCAAGTTCCATTTGATACATTCCCTAGAGTGGTTATTCCCAAATTCTTAGAATATTAGAAAATGAATCTTCTTTCCTATATGGTCTCCACCACCTTAATTCTCAACGGAATCTATCATTATCTTCTTTGGTGAGTCAGAGAGTTCGTTAATGTGAAAGTTTTTAATCATATATCTTGATAACTGATTAGTCATAATCACAATATCCTTCACTCCAGTTATCATCCCATTTGGTTTCTCATCAACACATTGTATATCACATTTATCATTAACCTAGTCCCTTATAGTTCCTTCCATTGACTAAAACCAAAAATTGTAGTGTCAAAAACAATAATCATAGTGGGAAACTACATAATCATGAAAAATCACTTATAATATGTCTAAATCATGACAAATTATTTTCAATATATGACACTTTAGGCTTAAAATGGGTCAGGAATGGTCATTATTTAAATCCTTTATAATGGTTTGTAAATATTTTGTGAATTTCCAAAGCATATCCCCTAAGAGTGTCAAATCAAGTGTGCATCAAGTCCCATTTTTTGCACCAGGTGAAGATTGATTCTAGACCAATGTTCCATTTTTGAAGTTATTAACCCTAGGTACCACTATGATAGATCTACATCCACTTGTGGTATCCAGACATAGATGTAATTACTTAAAAACCACTCGCTCTATCTTTTACCAAAATTATAGGATATTTTCCTATACTTTGAATCATCCTTAGACTTATCCTTAGAGACATCCCTATAAATATCCTTAGAAATATCCCTAGGTATTTCACTAAATTTTCTCATCCAAGTTTCCAAAGGTTAACTAAAACTCTACTCTGATACCAACTATAGAGACCTGGTATTTTCATACATAAATATCATATCTTTTTTATGAATATTAAATACATTTCATAAACACACACTCAATGACCATAATAGTTTAGTGTATTTGGAGACTATAAACACAATATTCTTATTTCATGAAAGATCTTAAATATCTACCATAATGATCTTCTCATATGGTGCTCATATTACGCATACCCTGTATAAACCTTTCTTCATAACCTGGGGAAGGAAACATAAGAAAGGGTGAGATTAGATAATTAGTAAGGGTAAACATAGGATATATCAATCAATGATCATATGAAAGTATAAGATAAGAATAAGGGTATTTGATTATGAAAATAATTTATGAAGATCATACATAACTTTTCATAGATCATAAACATGAGTCATGGCATAAAATTTATCATTTTAGAAAACATGGTCCATGAGAGTGAGAAATCATCATAAATCAATCATGAACCATAATCTCGTGTCATAAAAGTGTGGCATCATCATAATTATAGAAAACCATTTCATATGTCAAGATTAAATACAAAAACCATAAACATAGTGGATCATGAATTATCACTTGTTTACCATTTTAGAATAGGATTCACCTGTTTCCCATAGTGGATTAGGATACACCTATTTCCCATAGTGGATCAGGACTCACCTATTTCCCATATTGGATCAGGAATCACTTGTTTCCCATAGTAGATCAAACCCATAAAATTTTTTCCCATTATTATCTCATGAGATATAAAGATTTACCCAATGCATTGGAGTAAGATATAGGTCCAACCCATATCATAATGAAAACTATACTTATGTGTTCCACAATATCATAAAACATTCATCATATCATCACATCATAATCCATGTAAAGAAAATTGGTTTCATAAACATTTATTCAATTCACCATAGCATAACCCATAAAAAATAAATGGGTTTCATAAGCATTTCATAAACATAAACATTAACTATCCATATAAATAATAAGGATGGTATCATTCAATTTTATCCTTAGTAAATCATAAGTAACATCAAAGGATGTCATCTTAGATAGAAAATGATTTTGAAAGATCACTTGTAACATTTCTTGAAGAAATATTTTTTTCACTTTGAAAAAACACTTTAAAAAAAATCAAAATCCTTTTTTTAAATAACCATGTAATTTTATAAATGAATCTTTATAAAACATTTAAAACATTTCTTAAGAAAAATAACCTTTGTGCTTTGAAAATCACTTTTTAAAACTAAAAATTCATAAAACATTTTGGAAGTCCTTTTCTTTGAAAATAAACATTGAAACTTATAAAGGAAGATTTAAAACAATTATTTGGTCCTTATGAAATAAATTATTATTCATGTCATACATATTAAAACAATAATTCCTTTCAAAATTTTGGTAAAATCCAAATGAGCATTATTTGAAAAATGACATGAATATTCCTTTAAAAAAATTGTAAAAAATAAAACATGGGTAAAATGAATTTAATAAATCAATTAGATAATTTTATAATAATTTTTGAAAACATTTTTATAAAACATGGTTTTGTAATAAAAATGTGTTTTCGACCGAAGAGAGGAATAAAGATGATTTTTATTAAAAAGATTATTTTAATTTCTTAAGTAAATAAAAAGAGGAAAATGAAGGGAAACATTTATTTTGATGACATAACTATAGGATAATAAAATCATGATTTTATTTTTATATATATCATAATATTTCATCATTGGAAGTATAATCATAAACAATCTTGATAAATAATGAGATTGTATCATAAAACCATTACCACTTTGGTGACATTGAATCATAAGCCCCGTGAAAAAAATAAAATTAAATGAAACTTATAATATAATTAGAATAAATAAATTCATGATATTACATTTCAAATGTGTTGTATATACATCTCATAAAATAATATAGGTTCATAACATAACATGTGTCTCAAAGAAGGCAAATTAAGATAAAAATCCCTTACCGGTTTGGTAACTTTTAAACCGTAAACCCCATGAAATAGAGTTACTTAAATGAGTATGTAAATCAAAATATTTTTCATTATAATAATCATAAAATAAATTCATGGTTAGTATATACACCACATAAAATAAATAAGTGGTGAATATGGCATGTGTCTCACATATGTAAAAAGTGAGATGGAATTCCCTTACCATAAGTCTCAACTTTCTTCATACACGTTTGAAACTACTTTATAATAAATATAAGTTTATTATAAATATATTATAGAACCATAATTATATATATAATTTCATATATTATTTACTTATGACCTTTTATTACTTGTTTATAAATAATTTCATGTTAAATCCATGTTTCGAGCAATAACTACTTTGGTTTTCATGTATGTTTTGATTTTTTATTTTTGGTCATATTAATTTGATCATGGTTAAATAATCTAAATAATTTTAAACATGATATAAATATCATATATATTAAGTATATATTTATTTATATTTATCCATAAAATTTAGAGATATAAAATGAAATACACCATTCATGGAGATGGTGGGTTGTACATACACATAAACGTTGTTTCAATTTTCCCAACAGAAATAAAGAAGTTTAAATAATATATTACCATTAAGGAATAATTTTTATGTCATATATATTACATATTTTCATTAATACGATCCTTATTACCTTCCATGTAAAGAAAAAATTAATCACATCGCTTCGTGTGGTGGTAGTTCGTTGTACACACGAGCGACGTTACCGTATTCCCACAAAATGGAAGGTAAGATGGTATATATGATATAATAATTAAATAAGTATAATAATATCATAAATATAATATATAAACATTTAATATGTAATTATATCCAGTCATGAGAGGTGGTAATGGAAAAACGAATGGCATCGGTTCGCAGGACGGTAGTCCGCCATACTCACGAATGATGATTCTGTAACCCATTTGATGAAAGTGGAGGAGGATTTAGGTTATTAAATTAAAATAATAAAATATAATTATATTTAATATACTGGGTTTATTATATAATCATGGTTTAATAATAATTTTGGTAAGTGGGATAAGAAATAAAAAAAATGCCAAGTTAGGGACGTTACCTCTTCTTCGGACAACTTCTTTTGGTTTACACTAAAAAGGATTCTTAGATTGGATTTATATCCAAAATAATGAGTATAAAATTATATTAGGTAATTAATTAAGTTATTTGGTTATTTATTGTCCAAAATAAATGTTTTTTAAGTGTGAAGATGAGAGGAGAGGGGGTGGCCTTTCATAAGTGAGATGAGTGATACATTGTAATTTTTTAAAATAAAAAAGTGTACCCATGTTTTTCACATGCCACAAGGATCCAAAATAGAATATTATAAGACCTGTAAGATATAAGATAAAAATTTATCCATAAAATGGGTTTTGGAAAAGTTTTGGGTCATTTTTAACCCTTATCGTTTTAGTTTAACCCCTGGTAACACATTTTTACTTTAATTGTGGTAAATGATTTTTACAGTTTTTAGTTTTCATTATTGTAAAATAATAAATATAAATTATTATAAAATATAATTTATTCAAATTAAAAATAATTAATCCAATTTTCCAAATTAAATCCACATAATTGGAACATTTTAATTTAAATTTAAACATGCATACGGGACAAGAAAGCAGTTTTTCAAAGAGAAATTGTTCAAAAGTTTAAAAAGTTTTTATATAAAAATTTAATATTAGATTGATTAAAATTAAAAAAATATATATATTTATAGATATATAATTAATTTAATTTTACTTTTAAAACTATCTTAAAACAATTTTTATGTGTATAAATGTTTTAAAATAAATGAAAACTCTTAATAAAAACCAGTATTTTTCACTATTCATCAAAAAATTTATCTTTTCAAAAAACTATCAAAAATTCACTCCAAGATAAATTTGACATGATTATTTTAAAAAATAAGTTTATTTTTTCAAATAAATTTTCTAAAATTGGCACAAATTAATTTTAAATTAAGTGTGCAAAAGTCAACAGAACTGCTTTTTAAATAAATACAGTTTTTAAGCATAAAATTGGATTTATTCCTATATCTTGTTTAGAAAACACATAAGATGAATGTTAAAGATTTTATTGAATTTATAATATATAAATTTCATTAAAATTATTCAACAGTAGTGGTTTTTTTAATTTATTGAGCTAAAATATGTTTGTTTTCATAAAAATGGTTTTTCAAAAAAATATTTCCTTTATTTTCAAAAAAAAATTATTTTAATTTATAATTAATTGGTCACCAAATAATTAATTTTACAAACATGTGAAAATTGTATATTTTTATAATTTATTTAATCCTATTCATATCCACAATTCCAATAGCTGGGTGATAACTTTCATATTAAATTATAATATTTTAATAGTATGTCACTTTTTGTTTAAACTTGGGATTGTATGTAATGCAAGCTAAACTCAGTGTTGCGTGTAACTCAAAATATTAAAAAGATTAAATTTATTCAAAAAAAATATTTCACACAAAATCTCATGGTGTTACAACTTTGATACCCATATGGTATTTCTTCTTCACTATAGGATTTATCTTCTCACCGAGAGCTACTCAGGTTCTCTCAAGAGGTCATATCTTCTTCTCTTCACAGAGACTCGATTTATTTTATCTTCTATATATTCCTGCTCAATTTTTTTCATCTTTTTTCTCATAGTATCAATATATTATATTATGTATGAGAAGAGAAAATACATTTCTGAAGTCATTTTCAATATATTTGAAATAGAACATTTTTAGGAGATATTTAAGTGCTAGAAAAATGAAAAACGTTCATGTATACATTTTTATTCACTCGTGATCTAACATGAATTTCTTACCAAAATATCCATGTGGGTTGGTCTTCCATGTATTGTTAAAGTGAAATTATAGGAATAACCTTTTCCTTATCATTCTTATTACAGATAAAATTTCTCCATTTAATTAAATCTTAAATCTTAGAATATTTTCTTCTCAAAATATTCCAAAAACACCTTCATTTAAATCACTTTTAATTTCCATATGAAAATCATATAGTAGTAATTTTTGTTACATGGATCAACTCACCATGACATGGAACTCTTCATTCTCATATTTATCATCTTCCTCACATTGTGAAGATCATTTTCCCATACCATAAATTAATTTACAATTAATTTTTATGATATTTTAACACTAAAGAACAACAAAAATATTAGTAATTTTCGTTTCTATATTTATTAGTTTTGTAATTTATTTGTTTCATCTTCATTCCCCTAATCATTATATCCTTAAAATTTTGTCTCTAATATTGATTTTCAAATATCATAATTTTAAAACTATAGAGTTGATGGAAAATTCATATCCTCATTTGTGTCTCATTTAATCTTCCTCAAATCACATATTGAATTGTGTCTTGACAAAGCATCATGATGGTTTGATCTTTGTATAATATCTCCAGCATCATCAGATATACTTTCTTTCTTCGGGATATTAATTTTGGAATTTCTTATATTTTTAGAATTTAGTGTTCTAAAAATTTTACAATGTGTTTGACTCGGGATTACTATTATGATGTCTATTGGTACTCTTATTAAGTGTTAGTTTAGTCTTTAAAATTTTAGACTATTCTTTTAAACTCATATGGTACTCTTATAAATCCTAAAATTATTTTTCTAAAGTCCCAATTACTCTTATGAAGTAGGCTATTACTCTTTTAAACTTGGAACTTACTATTTTGAAGTCTGAGTTACTCTTCTAAACTCTATAAGTACTCTTATAAACTCTTATATTACTCTTACAAAGTCTCAAACTTCTCTTTTAACGGTTGGATGTACTCTTCTAAAGTCATCAGTGCTCTTACAAAGTGCTAGTTACTCTTTTGAACTTTGACTTTACTCTTATGAAGTGACCAATGACTCTTTTGAAGTCATGATTGACTCTTCTGAAGTCATAATTTACTCTTCTGAATTCCCATTTCACTCTTATAAAGTCCAAAATTACACTTATGAAGTCATGCCTTTGTGAAATTATCAATGTCAACTACACTGGATGACTCTTTTGAAGTCATATATAGCTAAATTTTATCTTTAACTCTAAGTTCCATAATATATTCAAAATAATTAAAAGCTTCTTGAATTCAACTTCAGTCTTATCAAACACTTCAAATTACCTTATAACAAGTTCAAATAATTTTAGGAATTATCATAATAATTCAAAACCACATTATCTAGTATCTAAGCACTTTTTACAGTATTTAAATATTCAAATTGAGTATTTCAAGTGTCTTCACTACTTCTTTAATTCTATCTTCACTTATACTTCTTCAAACCTTCATCCAAGATATATTCAACACTAAACGCAATATCCTACATTATAAGTAAACCCTTTGATGATTTTTCCACAAATTCAACCAGATTTTCTCTAAATTTTGAACCTTCTTTATATCTTCTATAGACACAAATTTACAAGAGATCTAGCAACTAGTTTATAATCTAGATTATCTCAAATTAAACACTACCTATAAATGGTTATAGAAAATATTTCTCCAACTTAATTACTTGTATTTTACATTAATATCATCTCAAAAATCTTCTGATTCATAAACTTTTGTCTTGAATCTATTTGGACCAATATTCAAAGACAATAACACCTCAAACTTCCTTACCCATCATTTTATGGGTATCACCTTCAATCCATTAATCACTGAGTTCATTATTACTTCATCACCTATTAATACAACATACATTGACTTTTCTTAAAAACTTTATTAACAACACATTGACAAAAAATACAACATCATCTTGATTAATCCGTTCTAACACTTCATACTCAAGTAACAATAGAACCTAAATTGACACAAAGTTCCACCATTATCGATCTATGTCGATCCATTGTAAAATCAAACTCTAGTATACAAGATCTATCCTCATGAATATTCACACCAAACATCAAAACATTTATACTACATCCATCACCCACCATATAATTAGTAACACCTGATAGATAAGGTAAACACTAAGGGGTCAACTAGAAGACAATGGAAAGTAAAAAAAAGATACTGCCTCACAACAACAAAGATCACACTACACCCCCTCCCCATCGCACCTCTAGAAACAATCAATAATAATACTAACATGATCCCAAACCACTAATACCCCATCATGACAGAATGGTATAGAGTCTAATGTGAGGGAAGAGGTAGAGATAATAGTGTCTAATAATAGTTTCTAAGGAATATAAACAACCAAAAAGAAACCCAAACAAAAGCATCTAATAAACTAAAGTAACCAATATTGAACACTCCTATATAATAGACTCAATACACCTTAAAATAAATCACATAAAACCAAATATGGGTTCTAGTGTGATGGTCTAGGAATAAAGAGAGTAGGAAAAGGAAAAATGAGGCTTCCATCACTGAGGAACACCTAAAAAAAGTGAACTGAGATTCCAAAGGACCAAAAAAGTAAAAGAAGTATACTAGGGGCTAACCACATTGAAAGAGAATAAATAAAAGAATGGAAAAATTAAGATAGTAGGTCAAGAAGTATAGGTACTATGAGGGGGGAAATGCATCACCTGAGGAAGGTGGGAATAAGCCCTAAATTTCTCAATCTCTAGGTGAAGTGGGGAAATCAAGGGAGAAAGGATCCATCTCAATTAAAAAATATTTTTTTAATTTTGTATCTCATATGGTTTTTAAGTATTTAATCACATTTCAGGGAAAAATATTATGTATCTATATTTATTTCAATAATACACATAGATCTTGCATTCTTAAGGGGTTTAGTGGAGTAGAACGTGAAGCATGTGATCTTTCTCATAGGCCAAACAGAAATACACTACCTAGAATTACCCTTAAATAGAGTGTTCACATCATAAACCTTTCCATAAATGTTTCATGTGAGTCTTAAATCAATTTTACATAATGTGAATATATATTACTCCAACATTTACTTTATGTATTTTTTATTAATCAAATGTTTTTCTGATACCAATGATAAATTTTAGTAATGATAATGGAACTCATATTGTAGTGGAAGTAATAATAAAACCTATCCAAGATCATAATGAGTATTGAAAAACACAATAATAAAATAATAATATAAGAATATATTTTTAAAAATGTTTAAAATATTTAGATCAAGTTTGAATTTCCAAATCTAATCCTCCTTTGGTATCCATCGGTAACACTAACCATCAGTGCCTTGATGAGATCCACTTCTTATTCAAGATATTATGGTTACTCAAGAAGGAAAAATATGGAATAATTAATGATAAAAAATCATGATAAACTCTTGAATTATAAAAAATATAGAGCTCTATTAGATGGGGAAATTTAGAGATCTTTAAGAACCATATTTTCTCTCTCACAATGGAATTTAGACTACATCCCTCCTCTTTTCTATTTACAGCAACAGGGACATTTGATAGCCTCCAAGAGAGATAAATATATATAAAACCAAAGTAGATGAAATAAATAGCCTCTAATGGTCATATAAAGCATGGAATAGAATCCAATAGTGGTTTAAGTCCTAAACCACCATGGGATGTGCATTAACAAGCCTCTGAATGGGTTAAACGGAATGAAAGAGGTTCTTAAATGACCTATTTAGGTAGACATACAAAATTTTCTTATGTTATGGGCCTTTGAAGCTCAATATATCAAGACCAAACATAAATACCAATTGGGATTTATTATTTCCTCATGTTTATGTATTAATAATACAGATAGCTCATTATTTATATTCTAATGCCACATTAATTATTTAATTATATAAATATTATTTAATTAAATGTTTAAAATATGCATGATAATAAATTTGTTTGTGTTTATGATAAACATGAACAATTTTACATATGTATTAATCATATTAGTTCAAAAAAATATCAATTATCATTATCTCGTGTGAAACTTTGAGGGATATTTATAAAGTTAATAATGATTGTGAATCTAATTCATAATCATAAACTAGGTGTAATATCTAATAGCGTGATATAACTACACATATCATAAATTGTTTTAGTGTGATATAATATATTGCATTTCCATTTAGAAAAGTTCATTTTTCCTTGACATTGAGATTAAACACAAGACACAGACAATATTAACCCCATATAACTTATCTCTTTTTCTCAATTTCTGAGTGGGCCAAAGCTTGTTTAATTATATCATATGTAATTATCTTGGAATAAAGATGCGCTTTCTTGGTCAAAACTCAAGTGAGGGTCATGATTTCATAACCCGTAATTGTTAGGTTTTATTATATTCTAATAACAATTATTAGATCAAGCAGAAGTAATTAAACCCCTTATCATAGGATATCCCATGAAAGATAAATGAAACATGTAAAGACCCGTAAAATTCAAGGGAAATTTTTTCTTAATTTTCTTTGGGATTTTAAAAGAGCGCAATTTTTGACGGCACTTGATTCCGAGGCCCGGTGTGCCCAGAATTTTTATCCGAAGTTTAGCTCGGGTACGTTCAGTGAATGAATGAGCGGGAATTCCTATCTTTTGAACCGGTGCTCAGAATCGAATTTCGAGGGCACCGATGGAACCGCAGCTACGGTAATTGCTTAGGAATGCCTTTTCTGGAGTTGCGTTTGCTTGATATGAGTTGTTTAAATTTGTGGATTAAGTGTGAGTGAAATAAAATTTCGTTAAGAATTTTATTTCTCTTTTCCATGTGTTAGAACCTAGGTGTAGGAGTTAGGGTGGGACCCACTGGTTGTTAGTTTCTCTTGAGTGGATTAAAGGTGAGGTGGGGCCCACATGAGCCCCCACCTTTTCAATTCCCTTAACTCCCTAACTCCTCTTAACCCCCCACTTAAGTTGTGTAACACTTTTAACTTTTAAACTTCCCTTTATTTGGGTGACTTTTCCTCTCCTCTCATTAAGTATGCCAACACACCAATTCAATTAATTAAATTAAGTTTTGATTTTTGAATTGTGGCATGAGTTAATAAAATAAGGATGAGCCTTATTTTATTTTGGTTGGTTGTTGTGTGTGGACAATTGAGGAGAGAGCTCTTGGGTGTTTTCATCTTCATCATGAAGAACACCAAGACTTCGACGAAGAACGCCTTCACCGTAAGAAGAGATCGACGTGTCGTATCTTCTCCTCTCCACAGTCTGTGTGTGACCCCTTTTTCCGAAGATCGACGATGCACCATATTTTGATCTTCTTCCTGTGTCAAAGAAAAGGAGACGCCACTTCCTCCTCGAATGTTCTCCGTCAATATACGGAGCTTCACCTCAAGACGTCGTTTTCCGCGGTGAACCCTCGTTCTAGCTACGCTCAAGGTAGGGGTTATTTAATTATTTTGTTCGTGTTTACCACCTTGTCGTTCTTCGTGAAAATACAACCAAATTCTATCGATTAACGAGAGGGGTCCGGACCACACAAACACGGCCGACCCTCCTCCCTTATCCGTGTGTTTGTTTCTTTGTGGTTTGAAACGAGAATGGTGCGGTGTCGTCGCACCGCGTGTGATCGTGCGACAAGGAATGCGCGGCGCCGTCGCGCCGCGACGTGGAAACAAACAAGGACACAACGCTGTTGCGCCACGTCGGAGAAACCCGAAGACACCACGGCTGGAGCGGGGCCGCGGTGGAAGAGCACGGCGCCGTCGCGCCGCACCGGACGACCAAGGTCACGGCTGGTTCCGGGCCGCGGCGAAGCAGGGTGATCGGCGGCTGGAGAAGGGCCACCGGCGTCGGAGCAGGGAGGGGACCGACCATCGCTGGTCCCGTGGAGTAGTAACCGGCCGGCCAGGGTGGGCCGGCAGGACAGGGGAAGAGCTGGGGGTCAAAACCCCCGGCTGGCCAGCTGAGCGGCCACTTAATTGGGGTCACGGTTTCCGAACGGCGGGGGGCAGCGCCCCCCCCCCCCCCCCCCCCCCCGCATAACCGAACGGCTCGGCCGTTCGGCCGAGCCAGCTGGCGCCATGCGCCAGTGCACCGGGCCGCCGGGCCGGGCCGCGCCCAGCCGAGCCAACCCAGGGGGTCTCGGGCCGAGTCAGTCTGGGCCCGAAACCCCCGTTTTCGGACCCTTTTGGTTCTTTTGCCCATATCTCGGGCTACGGATCTCTGATCGACGTGTCGTCAGCGGCGATGTGATCCTTGGATCGAGACAGTAGTTTCAGTATATCGCACTCAAGGTTTTGGAATACTTTGGGTTTGGCCGGGTTGGTTCGTACACGAAACCAACCGGGCCCTCGGAGTGGAAACGCTTATAACTTGAGCTCCGGACGTCCGATTGATGTACCGTCGACTTTGTTGGATTCCTCTAAGTGAGACGGATCTTTTGGCATACTCCGCCCGAGGTTTGGACGTAGGTGGAGTATGGTCAGGTTGGTTTTTCCTTAAAAACCAACCAGGCCCCTGGGACGAAAACGCCAATAACTCTCAGACCAGGCGTCCGATTGACGCGCCGTCTGTGACGTTGAGTTCCTGTTGATGATACAGAACTTTTGGATACATCAACTCTAGACTATGTGTCATTTGATGTATCAGCCTCTCGGCTCGTGGAGCGGACCCTCCCGAACGAGCTTGCTGTGTGCGGGAACCCTAGTGCTGGTTGTGTTTGCTACTGTGACGACGACGACTATATAGAGATCCTTAGTGGATTCGATGGTGACGACTACAGCACTCAGTGATCCTATGTGGATTAGTGCTACCGATCCTATGTGGGTCTGATCCTGTGTGGGTCAGCGCTCAGCGGTTCTGTGTGAGCCAGCGCCTACAGATCCTGTGTGGGTCCGATCCTGTGTGGGTCATTGCGGGGGTTAGTTACCTATCGATCTTGTGTGGGTCAGACCCTTCCTGGGTCATTGCGGGGGTTAGTACCTATCGATCCTTTGTGGGTCCGACAACTTAGATGAATCAGTGGATATATCTTATCATCTCTATCGTCATACGAAGAAGTATACCTGTGTGAGTTGAATCCTGTTTTACTTTCCTATGTGGATTGTGTTGTGCTATCCTGTGTGGATTTACGTTTTGCTTTCCTGTGTGGACTGGGTTGTACTTGGGTTCGGATATTAGAGTTGAATGAAAATTGATGACTTAGGTATATGTATGGGAATATACCTAAGCAGTGTCGGATGTTACTTCGTGATTGTATCTTTCCTTGTGGGTTATTCTTTGTGGATTCTGGGAGACCTTCAAGGGTCTCGGGGTCCCTACTCAGTAGCTTATACTCACCCCTACACGGGCTATGCCCGCACTACGTTGTGTTGGTTGTAGACGACGGATAGCGTTGATCGTGGTTGAGGCTTGCGGAGCAGGACGGTACCTGGAGGTGGACCACTGGGCGGGACATACTCAGAGCGGTTGGCTGGACTCGAGGAGCAGTGGAGGCTAACTGTACCCACCCTTCAGGTGGGACTTCCAGTGGACGGATCGACGTTGTAGCTCTACTTTTCAGTTGTTGTTTTCCCTTTCCAGTTGTACTTTACTTTCAGTTTGGGTATGTATACTGGCCCACTTACTTTTCCGCACTTACTGTTGTACTAGCTTTTACTTAGTGTTTACTTCTACTGCTTTCTTGCTCTATGGTGTTTGTTTACTTTCCAAAGGCAATGTCTTCCCTTTTTATCGGGAATTTACGCCTTGGTGCTAGTCGCCAGCCCCTGGCCTATGGAAGGCGGGCTTGGGGTAGTCACGGCATGGGCCCCTAGGACGGGTCGTGACAAAACATGTGATAAAACTAAAATGAAGAACTATTGTAAATGTGTGTACCTTGCACTAAATATCCACTAAAACCTTTATGATCTTTGTATGATGAGTTTAATAAAAATCACCAAAGTGATAAATAAAATAATCCCACATCTATAGGTATCCATAGGATAGTTTGAATCTTTCGATGTTCATATGGGACTTATCCTTCCTCCACTGCTTGCTAGAACCTATAATACAAAGGATAAGAATAAAGAGAGAGATGTTTCCATGAGTATAATCCATGCATGAGGATCTTAATCCACACCCAAACATCATCATATGGAGGTAGGGTTTATATAGAACCCGAGGACCCTCCTAGGTTGTGTGTTCATTAACTCGTATGTTAAAACACATGTATAAAGGCCATGGTTAGTTCATGCATTATATACATTTACACCTTGTATGTTTCATTTAAGTATAAAATGATTTAATTTAATGATAGATTACATGGGTGAATCACAAAATGATAATTTTTTATCATTTTTCTACAATCGCATATTGCATAAAATAATATACCATTATGTGCATACAAATCATAATTTTCATAAAATATATATATATAAGGCTTTACGAAATATCTCCATAAATCCCCCACTTGCATAAATCCTAATAAGATTTGTGACATTTTACCTTATATTGTTTCATATACAATAACTTGTGAAACCATATCCAAAACTCCTTTCGGGTATCTTACAAAACATTTTTGTAAATCCATAATTAACTTCACCTTATATTACATCATATTTAATACCTTGTGAATACCCATCCAAAACACTTTTGGATTAACTCTAAAATACTTTTAGAGTATCTCTATGAGTCAAAATTAGTCCTAATTTAGTTAACCACAAAGTGTTACCCCATATAACTTTATAGAATTAATATCAAATATGAATCTATATATCTATATATGTATGAAAAGAGCGGCCTCTAGAAAAGAGTCATTGCTACTCAAGATATAAAGGGATCTGGAATGATATCCATCAAATACATGTATCTTTATACCTATATCCACTATTCTTAATCATATGAAAACATGAATTCTCATATTTTTCTTTTGTTCAAGATATCGAGTGACCATAGTACACAAAGTTTTTCAATCTTATATAGCCAAATAATTTGTTCTTGATTCTCAGAGTGTAGGCCAATCTGATCAGTGAATAAATAACATGTCATTCATATTTATGGATAAATACATTGAATGTCTCTTATCCAGATAGATATATAATATTTAGGTGTATCCTCACACTCCCATGGTTTACCTCAATCAAGGGATCAGATCTCATATTCATCATATCAGAGGAAAAAATCCATATTGGTTAATCTATAATTGGTGACATGGTCAGCAACATACTAAACCTCCCCCATATTAGCTAAGTCAATATGTATAATTGCATAAGTAGGGTATCAAATTATGATAGTTATTATGCTAGATATCTCTTCAACCTCAGGTAATGGGGACTCAAATATGATCCATGTACCCCTAGTATACTAAATAAATCTTTATTATACTCCATGTGGTTTACTTAATAGGTCATCCAATGCACACAAATAATCATATTCTTTGTTGTGTGCCTCATGAGAATATTCTATATCTCTATAAAATAATCCTACTCATTCTAACCTTATAATTTCATCAAAACCTATAATACTTCATTATGAACATTGATTAGGGATAAACTCAAAGTCATACTTTGAGAGGTAAATTATTATTACACTTCAAGAAATGTATATCTATATATAAATTTATGTATCCAACATGAAAGAATGATAATATGGAGGTTTCCTTTAATATGATACATTTTAATATTCTTAAACTCATTAATAATATTTAAAAACCCCTACATAAACACTGATTTATCATATCATATATGATAAACTGCCAAATCATCCTTATGTTTACTATACTTTCTATGTTTTTTAAACACATTACATCATATTTAATTCATGTCACAACTCTATGGGATCATCTGATAAAACTATCCCGCTAAACTCTTTAGTGAAAAAAAATTATGAAGTAATCTAGATTGAATAATGGTGAGACTTAGGAATCATATTCCTAATTATTAAACTTATTTAACATATTAAAACATATTATTTTCACAACATCAAATATTATGATGTCAACTTTTGTTGTATACTTAAGAATATTTCTAACTTTATCATCATCATCCTTGGAAACCTATTCTATCAAGATTTTTCCTTGAAATGATGTAACTACCTACATTATTGTTTACTAATACATCCTAACTCTCTTAGGATATTAAGTAAATTTCACTTTAAACTTATATTGGTATAATATTTTATTTGTCAAATTTGAACTTTTATAAGTCCAAATATATTCCCACTAGACTCTTAGAAATTGTATTCATTTTAGAATATCTTTCTAAGAAACACAATCCCTTTTTGTTATAAAACAACATGTATTTCCTTTTAGTAGGAATAATAAACTAATAAACTATTTTTTCCAAATCATATATGGTATTTTATGTGTTTATAACCTTTCTTTTATGAAAAGAATATTTTATTAAAATATATCACCAATGGGTGGTGGGAACACATTCCCACATATTTTTAAAAAATACATGGATAAATGGTTTTCCCATTTATCAGGACCTCAAATGGGAAATTTAAGACCTCGGTTGTTTCTTAAACATGAGTTTTACCCTAAGAATAATATAAAGTTGGTTGGTGTCAAGCATTCGATTGAGGGAAAAAGGTGGAAGTTTCATTAAGTGAATTAAATAATTTATCTATTTAATTTATTTAATTTTACCAAAACCTAATCCTCCTCTATAAACATTTCATTATAAAAAATATATAGGGATATTTGTATAACACCGGGAAATTAGAGGAGAGTGGGAGGAGAGATTTGTTGGCACCAACAGACCCAGGAATGTGGATTGACGATGAATGATCGAGGAGGATCATGAAATAGATGAATGTAGGGGGGTCTTCTTCTTCTTCACCAGTGGATGTGTTTTTCAAAAATGATCAATCCATTCTTGAGGTAGGACATGTTATTTCATTGATTTAAACCCTTGATTAATTTTATAAGCATGGATTATTGTTTGCTTTTATTTATTGTCAATTTTCATTATCCTTGTGAGCTCTGAATTTAACTGTTGTTCTTAAACCAGTTTATCAATGTTTGTTATGCCTGTTTTTTCACCCATGGTTTCCATAGTTTAATGAGAATTTGTTGGGGAAACATCAGATAATGGTGATTTTAACTTTTTTTTTCTTGTGTTTTTTCCACCATTTTTCTTTTACATTCTCCATCATTGGCCCATGAGGTCCTGGTTTGACATTGTTGAGCCAAATTCAATCATGGTCAAACCCTAGATTCATGGTGGATGCATGAACAAGTTGGATATTGGTATTTTTTTATTGGATCATGATGTGATGTGGGAAGTGGGTGTTGTAAACACGGATTATAGGAACAATCATGGTTTTTCATTCACAGTCGAGGAGAAGTGGTAGTGAAATGCAATGGGGATGATCTGCATGTGATTCAAGTTTCTAGAATCTAGACACTAGCGATGTTTCTGAATCAGTTAACTCTAGATATGAGCTCCTTAGAAAATTTTATGTCAGATCCAGTGGTGGAGGAGGCTTAGGAGAGATGCATGAATATTTATTTGGTTTCTAGAAAATCCCAAGTTACATAGTGTGTGGTTAAGGAACACACATCATGTAGTTCCCTAGCTATGGTAGCTAGGGTTTTAGGTGAGATAAATATCATGCACCGTGTAGCCAAGCCCACATGCTATGTGACACTAATCGGGTAGCCAAGCCATGTATTGAAGGCACATTCCTAGAATTTTGTGTAAGTATACATGTCATATACCTATAGGGATAGACCGTGTATATGTACATGGCTAGATTAGTCATGTACCTTGTGTACATGCCCATAGTACATGGGAACATCTAGAGTACACAAGAACACCCAGAGTATACAAGCATGAGCCGAAAGAAATGGGAATACCCTAAGATTCCAAGACACACTGTGTACTCCATGTACACATCATGTAGATATACATGGTTGGCCAAGGTGTGTAAATGGGATAACATGACCAAGTTTCCAAGTGAGGACACGCGTTATGTGACCCTATGTACACATTGTTTATTTTTCTATGAGACTTCAATCTTGTGTATATCCTTCTTCAGGACTAAAATTTAGGCTTGCAAGCACCCTATCTTAAGTATTTTTTTGCATATAATGTGATAGTGTCCTTTTCTTTAGAAGTATAAATATTATGTAAAGTGGTTCTAGCGGGATGATTCTCTCGGTGATGCTTAGTCAGTGGCAGTGATCATGTGTGATCATCAGAGTGTTACCGAGCTCAGCACTCCCTTTTCCCTCTCTAGGTGGAGGGTCCCCCATATTATTTATATTGGGAGAGATAGTGCTCTGCCACATTACAAAGGGATTGGTCCCTATGTCTATGAAGTGGACCCCCCACCATTGATCTCTGGATGTGGATGTGTCCTCCATTAGAGTAGTAATCCCTCGGTCATTCTATATAGAGGTGATGTGTGGAACCTCCATATTATTGAGAGGTTATTAGATATGCATGGTAAATAGATAGTACTTCCTTGATGGTGACATGCAGTAGTGAGGAATGGGCTCTCCACTCAGTATCTTATATGGTTTTGAATGTTGTTTTGGCATCAGTTATGGGACCTTTGGAGCTATAGGTTTACTTTTTGTTCTTATCATAATGTGGAGATAGAGATCCACTTTCTCTCTTGCTTGGGTTTCTTTTGATAATACATTATAATTTGGTTTCATTTCCCTATTTCTTTATGGGTTGATTTGACTATCATTTATTGTTATTGCTTCCCCTTATTAGTTTTCAGGGTGTCCTATTTGGAATGTATATAATCACCCCTACATGGGATCTTCCCACATGTTTTTTGTTTTATGAATTTGAAAAAAGGATAAGTGGTTATTTTGGAATAACTGATATTAGTGGATCTTACCAGTACATAAAATCATTAACCATGTTTAGTGGTTAGACTTTGGGATCTTAATATGAGCACTCCCCTATTTTAACTATTTTCAGTTGTTATCGCTTTGGGTTTCCCCCTTGACTTATGGTTGGGCATGTGTTTTTTCCCTAATGATTTTGTATACATTGTTTCAATCTAATATGTATCCTAGTAGTTATTACATGCACTTTTTACTCTCTAGTAGCATTTGTTTTCTTATATATCTACACTATTTCATGGAGTTGGTTGTGTGTGTGCATACAAGTACTTTAGTTTAAGGCCTCCCATAATAGTTTTATACCTACTCAGTGCTTATCTCTAGACCTTAGACTTTTTAAGGTAGGATTGTGGTGTCAAACTTAGCTTACCATTGGCCAGGTGGGCCCTAGTGGGTTGGGTCATGACATAGGGTATCAAAGGTGGTTTTTTCCTAGTGACCATGTTTAGAGTTAGGGATTAGTTTGGGAACTTATGTAAATGGTGTTGGAGTGTCTCAAGTATGACTCTCAGGCTAGATAACCTGGTGTTAGTGTGGAGGCGAACATATCCATACACCTAGAATCTGACTACCTGTATGTCAACTCAGCATATTGAGGCATCAGTTGCAGGGAAACCAATGGTACATTCATCATATAGGATTGGGTATTTTGACTTCCATGTCCTTCTTAATTTAGATACCTAGATATTCTCTTTGACCATGTTGTGTCTTGATAATTTTCACGATTCATCTATGATGATAGCTAGGTAGAATCATGAAATAGTGTCATGATAATGATCAGTTGAGTGATGAGGCCTCAATTCAAGGACCCATTCATGATGTGTTTACTCTATGTGAGCATAGATAAGTTTTTCCATCTAATGAGAAGCATGTGGATCCACCTCTAGTGTTCTAGGAAGATGATCATCTACATGTTGATTAGTCGATATCTCTGGTATGAAAATATGATGATGCATGTAGGATTAACACATTACACAAGTTCTAGGGGTAGATATTTCTCAGTTTACATGGAAATCCATACTCTAATATAGTGGAGGATTAGATCAAGGAATTGGTCAGGGTTTTTAGTATTGAGAAAACCCCAACCGATCAGATCGTTGCACTCACAACCATTCTTCTTCATAGAGAAGTAGGGAACTGGTGCAGTGTGTTCATCCAGATCCATGATGAGGTGATCCTATCTTGGGATAGAGACGATCGTCTCTTCATATATGAGTACTTTCTAATAACCTTGAGGGTAATTGAGGTATATCTAGAGGTGATAGCTTGGGTTTTTCACCTTGCGTGGGACCTTTCCTAGTGAGAATATGGTCCTAACAGCTATACTTATTCAGGTAAAAATAGGGTGTTTATGGGTTTCTATGTTTGTGGTGTGTGATGTGACTTTAATAATGCAAGGAATAGGGATACTTGCCCCACCAATATGTGTTCTATTATAACATGATTCAAAAAAGTGTGGGTGAGTCAGTGCCTACCAAAGCGAATAGTGTCAAGGTGAGGTGAATGAGTTTCTTTAAATTCTATTTTTGAAATTATTTTGGTGATGCTAAGATGTTGGATTTAAACCATGGTTGTGGGAAACCCATAGTGAAAGTGGAAGTATAACTTTGAGGAATGGAGGCTTATGACCCGAAGTCATTAGAGTGATTTGTGGTACAACCCTTGACTTCTCTACTTTAGTTCTAGTATTAGTAGACACAGGTTTAGGTCAATAATTCCTTACTACATACCTTGGTTGATACCTGGATATTCCAATGGATCCTTTAGATCAACCCTTGAATTTAGAGACTCCTACTGAGGAAGTGTTGAAGATAACACTTTTCTTTTAGCAGTGTGTCTTGACTCTTAAAGAAGATAGATTATCATGGGATCTTATCATAGTGGCAGTGAGACCCTAAAATGTTTTTCAGCATGTTATAGAGGATACAGTCGGCTCTTATTTAGTTAGATATTATGATCCTTGGAGTAGTAGACACTATAAGAAGGGTTCTTTTGGACCCAATGTGTCCCCCTGGGCAGATTTTTAGTTATTCTTGAAAACGGCTGATGAGAGATGGAAGCTTTATATTGTTTACCGTCGCCTGATTAAGGTGATTATCAAAGATTATTACCCTTTTCTAAAGTATTTATAACCTCTTAAACCTATTATAAGGTAAAAGATAGTTCTCAAATTTTGATATGGGTTCCTGCCACCTGTTGAGGGTTCATTAGGATGGTATGCTGAAAATGGAATTCTAATTTCATTAGAAGCATGATGAGTTCCTAGCGATTCCCTTTAGTGTGACTAATACCTTTGTTGTGTTCATGGTTATTATGAACACAATATTCCAATTGTACTGGGATCAATTTTTATTTATCTTTATTAACGACATTCTCATATACTCTGTGTTGGAGGATAAGCATGCAAAGAATTTGAGGATGGTCCTAAACTTACTTTGGGAGCACCAGCTTTATGGTAAGCTCTCTAAGTGTTAGTTTTGGATCTGATAGGTTCACTTTTTAGGGAATGTAAATTATGATCTTGGTGTAGTTTTATACCCAACAAAGGTTGATTCAATGGTTTCTTATGATCCACCTAGGAGCATGGAGGGGGTGAAGAGTTTCTTCGATTTGATAGGGTACTATCAAAGGTTTGAGGTGTAATTTTCCAGGATAGAATCCCCTTTTCACTTCCTTGATATGGAAAGGTAATTAATTTTCTTATCCTAAGTAGTTTTAGAAATTTCAAGGAGCTGAGGTAAATCTTTATCAATGCTCCTATGTTGGGACTTCCAAAGGAGGAAGTATAGTGCATGGTATTTTGTGGTGCCTCTAGAGTTGGGATCAGATGTATGTTGATGTAGAGGCAGACGGGGTTTTCTTGTAGGTCTAGGAAGTTACGACCCCATGATAATGATTATGTGATTGAATAATTTTTTGAAGTGTAAATCTTCACCTTGGAGGTTTAGAGATGTTATCTTCTGGGTGATCATCTTGTTGTTTACTCAAACCACCAGAGTCTTAGGTATATATTTACTCAAAAATATTTCAACCTAAGATAGAGGAAATTGGTTTGAGTTTCTATGGGCCTATGACGTTGAGGTATTATATAATTCAGGGGAGTGAAACATGGTGGAAGATTACCTTAGTAGTAAATCCCATTCTCACTTGGTAGAGAAAGCTTATGCATAGTTGGATTCATTGCAGCTAACCATAGTGGAGTAGAGGGGTGAAACTTTTCAACAATTGATGGTAGTGACTCCACTAATTCTTCTATGTGTGAGATATTCTTAGTTTAGAGGTGTTTACTGTGAGGTTTTGTGTGACTAGATATCCTCAAGAGATACACCAGATGGATTTTCTAAAATAGGTAATTATATCATCCATTTCTAGGTATGGACGGTGGTTCTGTTCATGTTGTGTGAGGAGGTGTTGAGGGAGTTTTACACCTCTCCATTGGTTGTACATTCGAGTTTGGAAAAGATATATAAGGACCTTTAGTGTTATTTTTGGAGGGATAGCATAAGGCAGAGTGTTTCCAAGTTTATTTATTAGTGTCTCACATGTTATTAGGTAAAGGTAGAATGTCGAGTTCCAATAGGTTTGACTCAACCTCTTGAGATCCCAGAATAGAAGTGGGATGACATGTCAATTGATTTTGTGATAAGGTTTCCATAGAAAGGGAGAGGCCATGATTCTATTTGGGTGATTGTTTACTGACATACCAAGTCGGTAAAATTTCTTATTATTTAGGATAATAGTTCAATTAAGAGTTTGGGGAAATTGTATGTATGTGAGATCATCTAAATTCATGGATACCCATGATGTTCATCTTCGACCATGATGATTGGTATACTTCACGGTTGTGGAGGGGATAAAAAGAGTCTTTCAAGACCTAGTTACATATAATCACAATGTTTCACCCCCGGGAAAATAGCCAGTCTAAGTGGACCATCCAGGTTTTGGGAGAATGTGTTGCGGCCCAACATGTTGGTTTTTTAGTTAGAGTTGTGTGGATCACTTTTAAATGGTGGAGTTACTTATAATAGCAGTTATCACTCCACTATATACATGATACCATGTGAAAAATTGTACAAGAGACCCTAAAGGTCACCCTTATGCTATACTAAGGTTGGAAGGACCTCTCTGGTTAGGCTAGAAGTGGTGCAGGAAAGGCATAAGAAGGGTTTAGGTGATCTGTGATCATTTTAGGATAGCTCAATATCGACATAAATCTTACACAGACTATCATCATAGACCTTAACAGTTTTAGTAGAGAGATCATTCTTTCTATATAGTCTCCCCACATCAGGTATTTTGGAGTTTTGGTTGATGAATAATCTCTTCCCCAAAGTTCTTCAAGTTGTGTAAGTTTTTGTGTGGGGTTGGTGAGGTTGAATATCGCTTGACCCTACCCCCATAGTGGAACTGAGTGCATGATGTCTTCCATATGTCACAACTGAGTAGATATGTACATGACCTATATCACATTACTGACTATAGTGAACTGTACATTAAGGATATATTCACCTTCTCAGATTACTTTGTGGAAATTGAGGATCAATGAGAGAGGATCCTGCATGGATGGACCATTCCTATAGTTTGAGTTCTAGGGTGTCATGGGAGCACGTAGGAGAGCACCTAGGAGCGTGGGAGTCAAATGAGGGCTAAGTACCCCCACCATTTTGTGTAACTTGTTCTTTTTAGGGTGAAAAGTTCTAAAAGAGAGGATAATGTAACAAATTCAGTTCTGTAGGTTTAGTATTTTGAATATTTCTAAAAGTGACTCTAGATTTTTACTTAGAGTAAGTGTTGTTTTTGGGTGTTGTGGGACCCTAAAATTAATATATTAAAAATATTAATATATATTAAAGTACACACATATTTATATTTTTGTAATAAATGGTTTTCTTATTGATAAGGACATAAAATATGAAATATGATACCATGGTTGTTTCCAATATGTGGGGTTTACCCTAGGCATGACATAAAGTTGTTTGGTATTGGGCATTCGGTTGAGGGAAAATTAAATAATCTGTCTATTTAATTTATTTAATTTTTCCAAAACCTAATCATCCTCTATAAATATACCAGTATGGAAAATCTACATGGTTAGTTGTATAACCCTAAGAGATTAGAGGAGATAGGGGAGAGATTTGTTGGTTCCTACAGATCTAAGAATGTGGATCAACGACTAACAATCGAGGAAGATCATGAGATAGATAGATGCAGTGGGATCTTCTTATTCTTTGCTAGAAAATGCATTCTTTACCAACAATCGATTCATTCTTGAGGTAGGGCACATTATTTCATTAATTTTTACCCTTGATTAATTTGATAATCATTGATTATTATCTTCTTTTGTTTTCCAGTGATTATCATTCTCCGCAGAAGCCCTAAATTTAACTGGTGTTCTTGAACCAATTTATTCATGTTTGTTGTACCTATTTTTTCTGCCCATCCACTATTTAATGAGCATTGGATAGGGGTGAATTTCCCAATGATGATATTGACTTCATTCTTGTCATTTTCCCACCATTTCCCTTAATGTTCTTCATCGTTGTCCCATGGGGTCACAATTCAACATTGTTAGACTGAATTTGAGTGCAATCGAACCCCTATATTCATGGAGGATGCATGAATGAGTTAGATATTGGCATTTTACAATTAGAACATGATGAAATATGGGATGCATGTATTCACAACAAGGATTAGGGGTTGTATCTTGGGTTTTCTTTCATGGGTGAGGCAAATTTGTGGTGTAGTGTGACAAGGATGATCTGAATGCAGTTTGAGTGGCCAAAATTCGTCCACTAGTGACATTTCAAGATCATTCAACTCTAGATTCAAGTTCCTCAAAAAAAATGTGGAAGATCCAGAAGCAGTAGAGGTGTGGGAAATATGCATAAAGAGTTCTTCAGTTTCTAGAAAATCCCAAGTTTCTCGGTGTATAGTTTAGGAACATGCGCCATGTAACTACCTATCTATGGAGATTAGGGTTTAGAGTGAGATAAATATCACACACCATGTGGTCGATCCCACACATCATGTGACGCTGCTTGGGCAACAAGTCGCTTTCTAAAGGCACATGCCCAGGACCCGATGTAAGCATACACACCATGGGCACACCTTAGAATGCTAAGACACACCATGTACTCCATGTACATGACATGTAGATACACATGACTGGCTAATACATGTCCAAGAGAGGATATTATTTTGTTTCCAAGAAAGGACACATGCCATGTGACCCTATGTACACATTGTGTACTTTTCATGAGACTTATACCTTATGTATCTATATCTTCGAGACTCAGATTTGGGCATGTGAGCAGCCTATCCTAAGTGTTTTTTTACATAGAATGCATAATAGTGGCCTTTTTGAAAATAAAGAAACTATGTGAGGTGGTAGTGGCAGTATGATTATCTCAATGATTCTTAACTGGTGGTAATCACTACTGAAAATTTAAGGTATACCAATGGTTGAAAACCGTTGGTATAGGGTGAAGAACCGTTGGTATAAATTATACCAACAGTTTTAGAAATCATAGCCCAGTAAGCTGTGACAATAGACATATACTAACGGTTTGAGATAAACTGTTGGTATATGTGAAGAAATCTACTTTATCCCAACGGTTTTATAAAACCGTTGGCATAGAGTTCTTATACAACACATATGCAAACAGTTTCAAAACTATTGGCATATCTTTTTTAGTATTCCATTCACCCCTATACCAACAGTTTAAATTGTTTTTAAAGGTTTTGTACCAACGGTTCAGAACCGTTGGTAAAAAAATACATACAGACCCTATACCAATAGTTTAAAACCATTGGTATAGGCTTTGCTGTACAATTCACACAGCAGCCTACTCTGTGTGCTGCTGTGTGAATTGTACAGAATACATACAATACAATACATAATAAGGATACATAATTAAAAACTGATAATTAGAAGGATACATAATTTAATAATCAATTATGAATACAATACATTAAAAACTGAATACGTAATTATATGTGATATAGAATTAAGAATACATACAAAATTGCATTTTTTATAACACATACACGATTGAATTCAGAAATTAGAAGCTAATAACCCAAAATAATGAAATGAATAAATGAATTCAACGAAACACAAATATAATGTCATGGTTTGGGGTGGGTGTCTTTGAACTTAGTGATGATGATAATGGGTGTGTATCAATGAGCTTCTATGACTTAGGGAATATAGTTGTCCTTGGCATTTTAAATGTCATGTGTTTTAGAATAGGGGTAGGAGTTCCTCACATGAGAAGTGGATTGTGTGAGGCTAGACCATGGATCATTGTGCTAAAGTATCAACACAATCTGAATACATTTGGTCAGTTTTTCGTATGCCAGTTGTTTTACTTAAAATGATGTTCATTTTAAACAAAAGAGAGATAGTTAGAGTGATACTGGCCACACCATACCTCATATTGAGGCGAGGTTGACTCATACACGTCACATATGACCCATGGATCGTTTTCCTAAAGTATCAATACAATATGAATGTTTTTGGTTGGTTTTTTGTATGCTAGTTATTGTTTTCACTTAAAATGTTGTCCATTTCAAATAAAAGTGAGACACTTTGAGTGGTACCAGCCACACCGGGCCTCGGATTGAGTCTCAGTTGACTCTTAAATGTCATAAATGACCCATGTATTGTTGTGATAAAGTATCAACACAATCTGAATAAGTTTAGTCAGTTTTCCGTATTTCATTTGTTTTTACTTAAAATAGTGTCCATTTAAAAAAAGACACTTACAATGCTACCGGCCACACCGTGCCTCGGATTGAGGCGGGGTTGACTCGTACACATCAAAAATGACCAATGGATCATTTTCCTAATGTATAAACATAATCCGAATGTTTTTGGTCGGTTTTCCGTATGCCAGTTGTTGTTTTCATTTAAAATGTTGATCATTTCAAATTAAGGTGAGATACTTTGAGTTGTACCGGCCACACCGCATCTCAGATTAAGGATGGTTTTACTCTTACACATCAAAAATGACTCATGTATCATTGTCCTAAAGTATAAACATAATCCAAATATGTTTGGTCCATTTTCCGTATGCCAGTTTTTGTTTTCACTTAAAATGATGTCCATTTTAAACAAAAGAGAGACATTTAGAGTGGTACCGACCACACTATGCCTCATATTGATGTGGGATTGACTCATACACGTCAAAAATTTCCCATGGATCATTTTCCTAAAGTATCAGTACAATCTACATGCATTTGGTTGTTTTTATGTATGTCAGTTGTTGTTTTTGCTTAAAATGTTGTCCATTTCAAATAAAAGTGAGACACTTTGAGTGGTATCAGACACACCGCACCTCGGATTGATTTGAGGTTAAGTATTAAACATCACATATAACCAATAGATCATTTTCCTAAAGTATCAACACAATCCAAATACATTTGTTTTTCGCATGCCGGTTGTTTTTACTTAAAACAGTGTCCATTTTAAACAAAAGAGATACAATTTGAGTGATACTGGCCACACCGTGCCTCATATTGGGGTGGTGTTGACTTTTACATGTCACATATGAGTCATGGATCATTTTTCTAAAGTATCAACACAATACAAATGTGTTTGGTCAGTTTTTTGTATGCCAGTTGTTGTTTTCACTTAAAATGATGTCCATTTTAAACAAAAGAGAGACATTTAGAGTGCTACTGGCCACACCGTGCCTCTTATTGATGAAATTTTGACTCATACATGTTACAAATATCCCATGTATTGTTTTTATAAAGTATAAACACAATATGAATGCGTTTGGTTGGTTTTTCATATGTCAGTCGTTGTTTTCACTTAAAATGATGTCCATTTTAAACAAAATAGAGACATTTAGAGTGGTACCGGCCACACCGCACCTCATATTGATGCGGGGTTGACTCATAAACATCAAAAATGTCTCATGGGTAATTTTCCTAAAGTATCAACACAATCCGAATACGTTTGGTCAGTTTTATGTATGTCAGTTTTTTTTACTTAAAACATTGTCCATTTTAAACAAAAGAGAGATACTTAGAGTGCTACCGGCCACACTGTGCCTCGGATTGATTTGGGGTTGACTCTTACATGTCACAAATGTCCCATGGATCGTTTTCCTAAAGTATCAACACAATATGAATGCGTTTGGTTGGTTCTCCGTATGTCAGTTGTTGTTTTCACTTAAAATGTTGATCATTTCAAATAAAGGTGAGACACTTTGAGTGGTACCGGCCACACCATGACTCAGATTGATGTGGGGTTGACTCCTACAAGTCAAAAATGTCTCATGGGTCGTTTTTCTAAAGTATCAATAGAATCTGAATACGTTTGGTTCATTTTTCGTATGTCAATTGTTGTTTTCACTTAAAATGTTTTCCATTTAAAATAAAAGTGCGACACTTTGAGTGGTATCGGCCACACCGTTCCTCGGATTGAGGCGGGGTTGAGTCGTACATGTCACATATGACCCATGGATCGTTTTCCTAAATTATCAACACAATCCAAATATGTTTGGTAAGTTTTTCGTTTGCCAATTGTTTTTACTTAAAAGGGTGTCCATTTTAAACAAAAGAGAGACACTTTGAGTGATACCAGCCACATCGTGCCTCTAATTGAGGTGGGTCAACTTTTACACGTCACATATAACTCATGGATCGTTTTCCTAAAGTATCAACATAATCCGAATGCATTTGGTCAGTTTTCTGTATGCCAGTTAGGAAAATCGTGCAACAACAGTGATAATATCTTATACTAAAACTATAGACATTGTGCATGATGTGCATCCCCTGGTGCATGGTTAGGGAAAATCATGAACATTTATTCTAATATATATCCCTATATGGTTGGTATATACCTTGTGGGATGGACTTAAATTTTTTACTAACTATGAGGCATAGTGTTTTTCTACGCTGACCAGGGTTCTGAGCTCCAAACAAGCCCCAGAAGCCCCATAAACCATTATAACATCATTAGGCTTCCATATTTGGTAAAAAATAAAGAGTTATACTGAATTAAAAAATATCCATACCAGAGTGAAAAACCAGGTTCTTATAGTCTTCCCATTTAAAGGAACTCATCCTGAAGTTCACCTTCAATGGGTGGTAAAAATTTATTTGAGAACAATTCTGTCCGGGGGGTTGTCCGGGGTCCAGGGGGTTGTTGGGGGGATGTCTGGGGGGCTATCCGGGGGCTGTCTGGGGGGTCGTCTGGGGTCCAGGAGGGGGGGTGGGGGGGCTATCTGGGGGTTGTCTGGGGGGCTGTCTGGGGTCTAGGAAAGAGGGTGGGGGGCTTTCCGGGTGGCTGTCTGGGGTCTAGGGCGGAGGGTGAGGGGGTTGTCCGGGGGGCTGTCTGGGGGGCTGTTCGGGGGACTATCATGGGGGGTGTTTAGGGTCCAGGTTGGAGGTTGGTGGTGTTGTCTAGGGAGCTATCCAAGGGGATTTCCGGGGGGATTTATGGGGGGCTGTCTGGGGTCCAGGGAGGAGGGTGGGGGCTGTGATGGGTGTGTGCAAGGTGTGCTAGGATTTGAAGTATAACGACACATCCATATTAAATCAAAAATCAAATGTCATAAATATCAGTCAAAAATGTAATGGATCAATTTTCCCTTGATCACCATCACCATCACCACTGTCATCATCAGCCTCATCCTCGCCACCATCACTATCCTCGTCGTCGTCCTCGTCATCATCCTCATGCTCATCCTCGGCCCCATCCTCACCCTCGGCCCCATCCTCACCCTCATCCTCATCCTCATCCTTGCTCTCATTCTCTTCAGCATCCTCTTCATCACCAGGAACATCATCATCTTGACCACCACTAGAAATTACACCTAGTGCATTGGATAATTCACCCATCGACGACATATATGTCTGACAAGTCGTGCTAGACTCTGGTGGAAGTGATGAATATAAATCTTTGATCAGTTTCATAAATTATTTCTCCCTCATTTGAACCTGTTCTTCCAACTCTGTGACCCTTTTATCAGACTGTCTTGTATGTTCCTTGACCTGTTCCAACTCAGTGGTACTAGAATGGATACCTGTAGAGGACCAATACCTCATCGGGACTATATTCTTACCAGGTCGGCAACGTACTCGACCAGAGTGCTCATCTCCCAAAACCTGATATAAATGATTGTGTGGCCCTAAATTTTCAGGCTCCTAGGCATCAAGGTCCTCTAAAGAATCCTGTTAAAAATATTAATAGATTATTAAATTTCAAAATAGATATTAAACTTTGAAATAAAAAAATTAAAACTTACAATATTTTCTTGTGTCGGTTCATTAACCGCAGTTCCATCTTTTTTCCTTCTACTCAAGCAAAACAAATTTTCTTGAGAGAGACATCCTTCAATATTCAATTTTTTCTTATATAATGACATTGAAACAATATAAAGTGCAAGTATAATCATATATTCAATATTCAATAAAACACATAATTTAAGTAGGAAACAATAAAAAGGGAAAGTCCTAAAGAAAAATTATAATCAACTATTTCCTACCAGCTGCCTCTCATGATCTGACATAGTAGTGTGCCCCAAAGTGTGGAGGTATTGCTTCAAATCAATTTTTTTTGTTTTTTTCAGAATATTCCTAAATAATGTTTAATAATAAATAAGATAATATTAATGCAAAATATGAAAACTATCATTTAAATACCTAAAATTGGATTAATACCTTAAATTTGGCAGTCTCTCAATGGGTAATCATTTGGAGATATTGATATATCAGGCAGTCATCCACGATAGGTACTATCTCCAACTCTGTGCCCACTCTATCACACCAGCCAACATACAACTCATGCTTATAAGCTCTCCAAAGCTCTCCTATCTCCTTTAAACATGTTGGTCGTGAACCTTTGCCGTTAGGGAAGTTAAACTAAAGCTGACACCCAATAGATTAATTCATATAAATACAAAAAAAATACTACATTAAATCCAATAGATTTTTTACCCATATTTGTGCCCACGCATTATCCTTGACTTCGTGTGGTAGATGTCTCCAAGAGAGAGGGTTGACCAGAATGATGTCGGAGTATTTGGCTAGCGTCGCCAAAAAACCCCAACATTCCTGCCCAGGTTTATCAATTATTTTTCCATCATCATTGTATTCAACCATCAACTGTGTCTGGCGGTTCCATACCGCATGCAAGCAAGTACTCCCTCTCCCCCAACTCCTATCAGTAGATGAATCTGTTATTAAAGAAAAAAAATATCAGTACAAGTTATAATAAAAATAAATTTTGGTATAAAAATTTGTTATAGTTATATAAATATACATGTGGTAGTCAGATCAATAGGAATCACTCGATGTGTAGAAGCTGAAGGAATGTCATGTACAGTTGGAATGTCCCTCAGTATACACTCCTTAGGCACATACTGTGTCAGAGCAAGAGTCGAATAAGGTGGAATATAATAGCTCGGAGATAATGAACCAGAAGAAAAAGATGATGGCACAGACTTCTGGCCAACTGGTAGTGTAAACATCAGAGGCCTAAATATCTCGTGTGTCCCTAAAGACACACCAGGATCAAAATAGTGCGTAGAAGATACGTATGTGGTAGGGGCATAGTCCAATCGAGTATGACCAGTGGATCATCTAACTCTCGTACCACGATCCCTCGTACCACCGGCCTCAGTACCGGGACCACCAGATGATTGTCTAACTCGGACACCACCCCCTCCTACCACCAGCCTCTATACTGGGAGCAATATTAGGCTCCTCATTGAATATCTCTCATCTAGAGGGTGGATCCTGAAAAAAAAATTTAACATAAAAGTAAACACATGATATTATAAGTTATTGAAATATATATATTTGAAATAAAATACTCACAACAGGGATGAGTGGAGGAATGCCCATCTGTGTCATGCGACGATTATTTTGTGTCATCTTTTTCCGTCGCATCTCTTCAATGGGTGTCATTTCATGAAATGAAAACAAATATGAAAGTAATTAGAAACAAATAACTAATGTGTAACCCAAAAAACAAAATATAAAAAAACCATTTTGATAAAAAAACATAAAGAAATAGAATATTTATGGTGTTTTGAAGGTAAGTACTAGGATACACACTCTGAATGATGTAGGTGAAACATGTAGGTGAGAACACGACTGTATGATTATATATATTTCCCACAACAACTTTGGGTTCACAATAAACTCTGAAAATTGAGCTATTGGAGTCATCATAAGTAATAAACGGATTGCTTCTAATTGCAGTAGGGATAGTGTCAACTTCATCATCACCATCATCAAAAACATTTCTGGGATTTACTTCAATAATTACACCAAATTTAGGATGATGATGATCTTTGACATAAAAACTTGTTTCACCATTGATACCAATACATATGGTTCATTGGTGGAAAGAGTGTGAGTCATGTCAATAACTCAAAATCCATAATCATCAATAAATGTGCCTTGTCTCATCATTGAATCAAACCATTGACATTTCATCATCGTGACTCGACCATGCGAGTAATAATCCAAAATTATTATTTTCTCCACGACTCCATAATAAGCTACTTTTTTAGAACAAGGTCTATTATCAGACGAACTGGCATAACAGTCTATTGTGGCAGTTATCATAACACCATCCTAATGTGTTCTCATGTTTCTTGCTTGTTCAGTGATAATAAATTTGTATCCATTGATCACAAGTGATTTACAAGCACGAACCATGGTATTAGGACCAAAAGCCAAAGCTCTTATTTCCTCAAAAACAGAGTCTACAGGAAAACTCGATACCTGAAATATAAACAAATAGTAAACTTAATTTAATATTATTTTTATTTAGTTATTACAGAAATATTTTTACCTTCAATTTCAACCAAGCAGAAAACCCTTTGCTATGAAAAGTCTCTTTCCTTCTCAAAGATAAAGAATGATGCTTTCTATATATCAATTCTTTATGTTCCCTGTAGAAAAAAATAATAATAATAGTTTAACAAATATTTAAAATTACAGGAGATAAGATAAGAGATAAATGTACAATTTACTTACTTGATATACTCATCAAACAAATCACAATTGAACAACAATGTACGATGTGCCATCTCTCGCTCTTCAAGGCTTAATGTCGTCAATGTATATGATCCCATAATTCCTCTTGTTCGAGGAAGTGATGGAAAACTAGGTTCAATTTTCTCATACTATTCTTCTTCATTTCTCATTGGTTTGTTTATTCTCATAGTAAGATCAGACAAATACATTGAGTTGAAATCCATATATTCTTGAGCCAAGTAACAGTTCACAATAGAACCTTTGGGATAATTCTTGTTCCGAACATATGATTTCAATGTGTACATGTTTATTTCAGTTGGATACATCCAATGGAAAGCAACGGGTCCTCCAAGAAGTATTTTGGTCAGAAGATGGACAGTCAGATGCAACATGCATGTAAAAAATGGTGGAGGTAATATTTTCTCTAAATCACACAAAATTAATGGTGTCTCTGCCAACAATTCTTGCAAGAAGGATTTGGACAACTTATTAGAACAAAGATCTCTAAACAAATAGCACAATCGAATAACTGAGACTCTTACATTATTGGACAAGAGATGAAGGATTGCTATTGGAATCAACTCATGCAAAAAGACATGATAATCATGAGTCTTCAAAGATTTCAACTTCAACTCTTTTTTTTTTTGACCCATTTTGATATATTTCTTGAATAGCCATCAGAAACTTTAATAGTCTCTAGCACTTCTAGAAATTGATTTTTTCTAGCAGTTGTCATCACATAAGAAGCACATGGAACTTGCCATTTATTTTGACTGATACAGACAGGATGAAATTCTAGTCTGATCCCCCAATCTACCAAGTCACGCCGAGATCATAAATCATCTTTTTTCTTCCCCTTGACATTTAGAAGAATCGAAAGCAACATTTCACATATATTCTTTGCAATGTGCATTACGCCTGAGTAATGACCTAACAAGTTGGTTGACCAATATGAAAACTCAAAGAATATACTCTTCTTCTTCCAATTATAATAGGTATCATTGGAAACATTTTTCCTCTTTCTAGATTTCATTACAAAATTCCCAAATAAATAACTGAAATCTTTCAATTCATTAAGCACATCAGTTCCAGACATACGCTGAGGTGGATCTCCAGTCTCTATGGTATTGTCAAATCTTCGACGATTGTTTCTATATGGATGGTTCATTGGAAAGAATCGTCAATGTACCATAAAACTAAAACTATGAAGATATTTCAGTCTTCTTGATAGAGTATTCTTCATACAAACAGGACATTACAATTTTCCTTTTGTGCTCCATCCAGACATCAGTGCATAAGTAGTAAAATCATTGATAATCTACATAAGCGCAGAACACATATGAAATATGTCTTTATAACATGCATCGTATGTGGGCACACCCACATCCCAAATAAGTTTCAACTCTTTTATTAAAGGTTGCATGTATACATTTATATCATTGTCAAGATCAGAAGGGCCAGATATCAGTATACTCAGTAAAGTGTAATGCTTTTTCATACACAACCTTTGGGGAAGGTTATAAATGTGTATGAAAACCGGCCATGTGTTGTGTGAAGTAATCATATGACCAAATGGATTAAAACCATCACATGAAAGACCCAATCTCACATTACACACGTCGAATTCAAATTCAAGATATCGATCATCAAATCTCTACCATGAAAATTCATCTGCAGGGTGAACCAACTCTTCATTATTATTTTTTCTCTCGGTGTCATGTCATCACATTTGTACTGATATTTCATCAGACATGAAAAGGTTCTGTAATTTGGGGATCAATGGAAAGTTCCACATTACTTTTTTTGGCACACGAGATGTTGTTCCATCATATTTTGGCTTCCATCGGGAGGTTCCATATTTGATACAATCATTTCTTTCAGCATTTTCTTCCCAAAATAATCTGCAATCATTTGGGCAAGCATGAATTTTTTTTTTGAGAATCCAAGTTCATAAACTAACTTCCATGCCATATAGTGGTTTGAGGAAACATCTGCATCATCTAGAAGTAATTCCTTCAAGAAAGTAATAATTTAATCGGTTGCAGTATTTGAAATCCCATACATAGTTTTCCCATGAAACAATCAGATTAAAAATTCCAACTTTTTCATTTTACCACATTGTCGATATACTGGAGTCATCACAGCATCATTCAATTTTTTCACCCTATCAACATCATCATTTTCATTGGACGTATCATGTGTTCTTGTATCGAAATATTGTTGGTTGGACATCCTTTCCTTCTCGTGATGTCAAATAAATGGAAACTAATCATATATCAAACTCTCCAATTCAGTCTTATCATTTGGATCATCAACATTTTGAGATTCCATTTTCTCTCCATTGTGATACCACACATAATAGTTTGTTTGGAAACCATATTTGGTTATATTATAGCTAACTGCTTCACGACTCAACCAAGGTCTTCCAACACAATTAGAACATGGGTAGTGTATGCGACCACTAGCTGAATCCTTGTCAAATGAAAAATCTAAAAATATGTTCAAATTATTTTGAAAATCGGTTGAAATCCGATCAGTTTTGTACATCCAACTTCTATCCATTCTGTAAAAAAATTTCAATAAGTCATTTCAAATCAATTCAATAATATTGAAGTTCAATCAAAAAAAATATTTAGGTAAATGAAAATTGTTTACTTTATATAAAAGAATAACTAACACATTACTCTATATGAGAATCATATTAAGAAACACAACAAAATACAGTGTATATAAGAAAATAAGATACAGAATTTCTAATTCCTATATTCAAGGATTTCCCAGTAAGATATTGGAAGTGGATCAAGGAATACATAATCCTTAGGGGTCTTGTTGGGAGTACATGAGTTGTATACTTTAACTTATTCAGGGAGATCAAGATGAGGAGTAGGATGAGGATCACATCAAAAGTAGTTATGGCCTCATCAAGTTTCACCTTAACTATGGATTAAAGGATCCTAGGTTTGGGGCCATAGATCATAGGTTGGTAGGGTGTATTCATTGAATCATGTTCTAATTGATTTTGGAGAGGGACCTTCAATAGTTATAGGTATGGATTTTATTAGTAACACCTATAAAAAGGATATATAAAAATTGTGATGTCCCAAACCAGGATGCCACTCATTAGTGACCCGAACCCAGATGGCCACATGGACTTAAGCACATATACCAAAATTCCAAATGTTATTGACTAATAGTGAGAGCCTTTGGTGTTTCTGGGGGAGACTATTCCCTCATTACCTAAGTTGCACAATTTTAATATTATCAGTTAAAAATTAGAAGAAAGATAACAATGGGGAAATATTGGAAATGGATGAAAATAACAAAATCAGTAATACCAACTAATAACGGAATCATAAACCGAATAATGGAAATGTATGTCATGTATCAAGAAGAAAAACATAGTTACAACTAGTAGGAAGTAGTACTATGCAAGAGGCTCAATAAATTCTAAAATTCGACCTAACTTCTTGAGCTACAACCCAATCATCTGCTACATGCTCCATCCTATGTCATGTGAGTAGTCATGCATCTATAAAATGGTGAGTCCCCTTATCTAAACATATAATCATGTAGTTTATCCAGGTACCCAATGGAATCTCGAACAATGTGTGAGATACAATTCATGTAGGTGACCACCGAGAGGTCTATAACTATCCAATCTATTTATATAACATTTTAATATAATGATATGATAAATTAAAGCGAAAACTAAAAAATCTAAAAGGGTTTTCTATGGTTTCGAAGAAAAAATCTAAAAGGGATTTCTATGAATTAGTTTCATAAATAAGGAATAAGTACTACATGGGAGAATTAGAGGTCCCACCAAGAGTTCCCTTTGTAGATATTTTATTCATAAAGAACATTGGATTGTACGGTTAAGTATTTCTTATTTCTTCTGTGAAAAATAATTAGGGAACACATACTATTTTGCAAAGTTGAAGAAGATACTCCATATGTTCTATTATGGAAAGGATAAGTGTACAGTGTGTCATTGTTATATATATAAATATTTTGATAGAAACATGATACATACTTGTTATGTAACACACATAGTGTACAAAAATTAAGATGAATAATATCTTCATGTTTGACATGATCTTAATGAAAGGAGTGATTTTCATGAAGTAATATGAATAAATATTACAAACAATTTCTTATGAGTTCATATACATGAAGTTGTAATATTTGGAGCATTTAGATTAAAAAAAGAACTATGAATCTTTAAAATTAGAACACAAGAAAGAGACCATGCCCTTATAAATGTATATGCGTAATGAAAACATTAATTGGACAATGTGTACATTGACGTAGTGATTTGAGTACACAATTCGTGAAGGGATTAGTGAATCATAAAATTTTCCAAAATCCATAGAAATAGTACAAAATTGCGTGATCTTTATAAATAGTGAAATAAATGGAGAAATGTTGAGAATAGAAGGATATCCTTAGCTAATATGAGAAGAGGTTGAAGGAGTATAACCTGAATGGGGGAGTTGCAGCTGATCGGATGGAAGAGGTTCACCTGGAAAGTGCTTCTGGGAGTTAGGGGAATGTGATTCTGGAAATTGGGAACTTATGGGAGTCGTAGTTCTATTTCAGTGAATTTGGGGGGGGTCCCAATGGCTATTAAAAACCATTGGTAAAAGCATAGATTTCCCAACGGTTTCTTCAAACTGTTGGGAAATCCTTCCCAAACCACACCTTTACCAACGGTTTATTAAAATCGTTGGTAAAGAACACCTATACCAATGGTTCTTTTGAACCGTTGGTATAAAAGTGTTGGGAATGCTAGCCATTCCAGTAGTTAATGATTGGTGTGATCATTAGAGTGTTACTAGTGTCAGTAGTCTCTTATCTCTCTCTAAGTTTTGAGTCCCCTATATTCTTTATACAAGTAGGAATGATGCTCCTCCACATTATAGAGGGTTTGGTTCCTCTATCTTTAGAGTGGACTCCTGTCATTGAGATTTGGTGGTGGGAAGGTCCTCCATTGGAGTAGTGCTCTCTCAACCATGATATGTAGATGTGAGGTATGGTATTTCCCTATTTTTGATAGGTTGAAAGATATGCATGGTAATGTGATATTGATCCCTCAACTTTGACACATGGTAGTGAGTATCAGACCCTCCCCTCAATATCTTATGTGGCTACGCGGGTTGTTTTGGCATCAATCATGGGACCTTTGAATCTATAGGAAAACTCTTAATTCTTAATAGGTTATGGTGATGGAGATCCCATTTCTCTATCTCTTGGGTTTCTTTTTATCATATATGATGATTGGTTTCATTACCCTCTTACTTTATAGGTTGGGTTGGGTATTGTTTATTGTTATTGCTTCCCATTCTTGGTTTTTAGGGCGTCCTACTGGGTATATATATACTCACTCCAGCATGGGGTTTTTCCATGCATATTGTGTCTTATATAGTCAATAGATAGGTCATAAATTATTTTGGTAGACCTAGTATTAGTGTGTATTAGAAGTACATAATGGTGTTGCCCATGTTTGGTGGATGGACTCTAGGATCTTGAGTTGATCACTCCCCTACTTTACCTATTTATAGTTGTTGTCAGTTTGGGTTTCCCCCTATACTTCTGGTTGGGAAATTATTTTTTCCCTTACATTTTTTTATAGCTTATTGCACTGTGATATATCCTAGAGGTTTTTATATAAATTGTTAACTCTTTAGTAACTTATGATTTCTTATATCTTTGCATTGTTGTGTAGAGTTGGTTATGTATATGTGTATAGTTACTTTAGGAAAAGGCTTCCCATTTTAGTGTTATGCAAACTCCGTGCCTGTCACTAACCACTATAATATTAAAGGAAATCTTGTGGTGTCACGTTTGGGTTACCTCTATCCAGGCGATCCCTAGTGGGTCAGATGATGACATATATATTTACGACACTTTTTAAAATATACATTCAGTATCGCATACCTTTCAAAATCAAATAATTAATTTTTATAAAAACCATAACTAACATGGAAATTCTATATATTTTCATAAATTTATTCAGGTATATATCTTGGATAATCCAATCATATTGAATTATTACTATTCCTTCCTGAAAACCCTTGGTTTTAATGAACTTTATTGGCTTCTTAAAGAAATATTGTTGAACTTTTCAGCCAACTTTTCTTCTTCCAATTTGAACTTTTAAAAAATTGTACTGTATATAAAAACTTTATAACCTATAAATCATATTCTAGTTCATATATATATTCCCAAAATTTTGAGAATATCATATAAATATTTTTTAAATTCAAAAATATTGTTGGAACATTTACATAGATGATAATAGGATAAATTCACTAATTAGAATAATCCATTTTAATACTCCTTTAAATAATGTTATTATATAATTAAAAAATCATAAAATATGTGTATTAAAAACCCCCATATCATTTCATTTAAACAACCATTATTTACATTCTCTTATAAAGATATAGATGAGATAAAATACACATATTATGACAATTTTATTCAAGCTTGAAGCATCTAAGTTGTCAATGTAGAAAACTCCTTTGCTCTATTACTTGGAAGTAACCTTCAAGCTACAATTATTTCTTATCTCATAACATTCTATATATTGACAACACTTTTAAAATCATATAGTTGATATCATATATCTTTCAGAATAATAGAATCGATTTCTATAACCAAAAAAGATTTAAGGAAACCTTTTATCTCACCAAGTCATCAACATATTCAATCATATTGAATATAATTTTACATACCCAATAATACGAACTATATGATACTAAAATTACTTAAATAATTGGTGTACTCAATCGAATTGAGTATATGAGACTTAAATTGTCAATGTACCCAATCATATTGAGCGTGTGAGTGAAGACTAAAATTCTTTTGGTCATTTTGCATCTAATGCTTTTAAAACATTAAATGAATGACTATATGCTTCGATAAGTACTAGATTCACGTGTTGAACAACTTCAACACTTAGTTAATAAGGAAGGAACTCTTCTAACACATTGAATTTTTTTTAAGAAATTTTCTTAAATCACTAGTCTTAGGAGTAACATTAATCTTCTCCTTATCAATGATTAATTGAAAAGTTTATCTTGATGATGATGATGTTATTATCTATAAAATAAGCCTTTTTGAGATGATTATCATGTATTATGACCATTAAATAAGGAATTTTATTAAATAGGATCCCAATAAAATGATGACCCCTTTTAAAATTTATCATATAAATTAGTGGACCAAGATCCATATTTCACTAATCTTCAGGTCACTTTAGTGTTTCTCCCATTGTTTAGTTATTTAGGTAGGTCATCATACTAATCATATCATATATGAATCTTAGATGGTTGAGTGAAAAAATACTTCTCCAATCCATCATATAGATAAAATAAACTCTATTCATCTGATAACCTAATCCTATTAGGGTCTCCCGACTAGTGTAACCCAAAACAAGCATCTAAAACATGCTAACAAAAGACAATACAGGGGTACCCAGCTATGGAATGACCTAACCAAGGATGTTCCAATGTCACATATCTTTTTTTTCTTATACAATATAATCTATGGGAACCCAAATTTGGCATGACCTACTCAATTGGATGATCGAGATCATGAAAATTTCTCCTTTGGAAAGAATCTCACACTTAGTATTTGAAGGAGATTTTATCTCACTGTATTATTCCATGTTATTCTATTTCATGTATGAATGCTTTAAGTAATTTAGTTTTGGAATCCTATTCCCTCCACCAAATCAATATGTTCAAACCATATTTATGTGTATCACTTTATACAACCCACAAGTCTGTGTTACTCATACAAAATTAGAAGTCAAGTATATTTATACATATCTAAATGCATCATATGCATATGGTAAATAAACAATTCATGTAAAGTAATAGAGTTAAAATTACAGCTAAACCTTGATCATATCAATCATCAAAAAAATTATGTGGATTAAATAATATCCAAATAAACCCCCCTTTTATTTTGAACAATTCAAAATAATTAATTATGAATCATTCACAATTTAAATATAAACATTTCCTATTTTTTTGTCCTTAGTTCCTAATTTATAAACCCTTATAAATTATTTCTTATTATTTATAACTAAACACTTTTATTTTGAGATCATAAGTCATGCCATATAATTTGGTTAAAAAGGTATTTCAAATATTAACATTTAATATTTTGGAATAAAATGTTTCATAAACATTTATTTAATTATAAAAAATATATAATTAATCAATCTACAAATATTTTATAAATTAAAATGTCCAAAAATACCTTTTATGATTATGTATAAACATTTTATAAACCATCTAAATCATTTTATATGTTAAAAACATTTTTTAACAATTCTTAAAGCAAATTTGATTACCCTTACGTGGAATCCCTATTATACATAATGGTAACCTCTTTCTACCCTTATGTATACTATCTATGTATGGGTAGATACCCATTACCCTTACATAATAGACGTTGTGTAAGGGTATATCAGGTCTTAGATTTACATGACTTTAGGAAAAACCTGATTACCCATACGTATCAGCATTTCATGTAATGGTAAACAATATCATATCCTTACGTAACCATTTACACATAAGGGTAAGATCATGTGACACTTACATAGACTAGTATACGTAAGGGTAAAGTGATATAACCCTTACATGGACCACTCTTCAAAAGGGTAAATCCTTGGTTACCTTTTCACATCCCAACTGCATAAGGGTAAACTGTTTTTCCAAATTTTAATAAAACCTGAAAAACGATGCTCTATTTTGTGATTCTTCTTCATTTCAACATTAGATTTCATAAATTTAAATCATGGGTTACCATTGATACCATTTTTAGGTTTTATTAGAGTCTAATAATAATTATTAGATCAATAAGAAGCGATTAAAATGCTTTTTTGAGGATCTATCAAGTAAGATAAATAAAACATGCGATAAAACTAAAATGAAGAATTCTTGTAAATGTGTGTAACTTACACCAAAGATCCATTGAAACATTTTTTATCATCATATGATAGTTTTATAAATATCACCAAAGTGGAAAACAAAATCATCCCACCTCCGTAGGTATCCAGAGGCTGATCTAAATCATCCAATGTTTAGATAGGATTTATACTTCCTCCACACATGCTAGAGACTCTAATGTAAAGGATAAGAATAAAGAGTCCAAAAATTCAGTGAGTATCGACTAAGAATGAGGATCTGAATCCACACCCAAATTCCATCATATGGTAGTAGGGTTTATATAGAATTTGAGGATGTCATGGGTGGTGTATGTATCAACTCATGCATTTAAATTCAAGTATAAATGTCATGGTCATATCATGTATTGTATGCATTTACTCCCTACATGTATCGTATAAATATGAAATGATTTCATTTAATGATAGATTACATGGGTGAACACAAACTGATAACTATTTATTATTTTGTTGCAGTCACATATTAAATAAAATAATACTCTTATGTTCATGCAAATCATAATTTGCATGCAATATATATGTATAAGGCTTTAGGGAATATCTTCATCAATTGTATGGGAAGACACATCCTATATTGGTTAATCAAATCCCCCTAATTGATTGTTGTTATACTCAATTACCTACTATTTATACAAATTCTCAAATGGATTTAGATAAGTATCAAAGTATGAAACCTCATAGGTAGAGAACCTATTTGAAAATCTCAAGTTAAGGATCTATAACCAAAGTTCACTTAAGTAACACCAATGACACTACGAGAAAATTTAAATTCGCAGCGGTTTTGAAAACTACCGCTAAATATTTCATCAACATTTTTTAGTGGCGGTTTTTTAAAAATCACTGCTAAATATGATTTTTTATTTTTTTTTATTTTTTTAGTAGAGGTTTTTCAAAAACCACTTTTAAATATTATTTTTTAAAAATAAATAAATAATAATTTATTATTAATTATTATATATTATTTATAATCATTTATCATTTATTATTTTCAATTTTATTTAATTATTATGTGTTAATTATTAATTATTTATAATAATTAGATGGTAATTTTTTGAGACTTAAATTAGTTCTAAGATAAATTGACAATCAGGCTTTATCATCAAATGACCATAACTTTTGATTTGGGTGTCCATTTTAGCTTCACAACTAGTTAAATTGAAACTCATATAATGAACTACAACAAAATTAGATAATAATATGGTAGTAATTAATAGAATAAAATTTATTACTATTTTAAGAGAAGTTAAAAAATCAAACTTCAACTTCAAACGAGCATAACTTTTGATCCAAGTGTCTGTTTAGGCTATACCACATATCAAATTGTAGTTTGTGAAGATATCTATGCCATGTTGAGTGGGTGTACCTTTATATTGTTTTTTAGATCATAAAATTCCTAAAAGGCCTTCAAAATAGAGTTTTTTGTTCAGATACCGTGATTTTTTAGCATTCGATGTGATTTTAACTTCGTTTAAGAGTGTTCTTGTATGCTTTTCGGGTCGTCTATGATTTTATTCCATGGATTTAGATTCCTATTGATTTAATGGTGTTTCATTTTTTGTGCTTTCCCCTATTTTGGTGATTTATTATCTATTATATATTTGTGTGTATATATATATATATTACTATACATTTATCTATATTTATTTATAATATATATTTATCAATATTTATTTAAAAATTATATATAATTTCATCCATACATAAATATTTATATGTATTTATGAATATTAGTCTATATTTTTATATATAATATTGTTATATATATTTATATATATTTTGTTGGTTGGTGTGTGTGTGTGTGTCTTCTTGCTTGTATTTATATACATTTATGTAAAATTATTTATATTTTTATATTTTTATAAGATATATATAACTATATTTAAATAAATTTAAATGTAATTATATATATTTATTTAATATTTACTATTTATTATTACCTACTTATTATTTACTATTTATTATTTCTTATTCATTATTTCTTATTTATTACTTCTTATTTCTTCTTTATTATATATTCATTTATTATTTATTATTAATTCATTATTAGTTTATTACTCATTTATTATTTATTATTTATTATTTATTAATCATTTTCTTATTATTTATTAATTAATTAATTATTATTTATTATTTATTATGTATTTATTTGTTATGTATTATTCGTTTTTGATTATATATTGTTTATTATTGTTATTATTATTATTATTAAATATTATTATTTATGTATATGTATTTATATGTATTTTTCTGTATATATATATAAGTGTATTAAATGTTGTTTACTCACCACATGAAGATCTTGCGGGTGCTTTAGGGAGTATGTTATGCTGGTTTTGGCGGATGGAGGCCCTCTAGGTGGGGATGACCTTGTGCTGATTTCTATTACGGTGTCGATGTCAATGGAGTAGGTGAGGCGTCGAGGACATGGGCGGTTGACTCTAGTGGGAGCTGATCCTATTGGAGGAAAGTTGTAGATCTTTAGGCAGATGCGTGTTATAGATGGTTTTGGGGGGTTTCCTGGGAATTCTTTTGCTACTTTGGGCAGTCAAACCATGTGCGATCGATGACAATGAGTCTTCGGTGAGGGAGAGTGACTTGCAGTGGTTCTCAGGTTGATAGATAATTATTGTTGGTGGAGTGATGGTGGAGGATGGTCGCAGGCGGTGATGAAGCATGGTTGACAATGGGTGTTTCTATGGAGCGGTGGATCCAATTCATCAGCAGCCATATTGGAAGGAGTCGGTTAGGTTTTCTGAAATTGTGCTTTTTGACATGGGCCTTTGAATCATTCTCTTAGACTTAATCCATTGGTAATTTAGGTTACGTACATTTTGATGGACCTTTGGGGAATGTTGTTTTGTCTTCAGGTCACATGGCCTTTAGGCCATAATCAGTGAAAGGCCCTCGGGCCACAGGACCTTTGGGTCAGCACTAGTGGCCAGAAGGCAGTGCGATAGGGACTGGGTGAATGGTTTAGTGCAATATAAAGGTAGTTCAGGTAGGCACTATAACATTATGTTACTATTTTTAGGTATTCATAAACTCTCCTTTTAATTGATATTTGGTTGGGTTTTTTTTGGGGTTGCTTCTGGTTGAAAATTTATGAATCTTGGAAATTCTGGGCCAGTGCATGGTTTGCTCATAGTTGGAAAACGATTTACCAAACTTTGCACCTTACTACAGAAAAATGGAAAGTTTTAGACAGAGAAATATTCATGGCTTGCACACAATTAGTCAAGCCATGTTTCCCCTTAGTAGAAACAGTTCGACCCATTTATAATGGACGCATGGCCTGCGTATGGTTTGTCCAAACCGTGTTTCATTTCCTAGGTAATCGTCTGGATGATATTTTAAGAGATCCAAAATTTTATTAAAAATTACCAAACCCCCTTTTTTAGGTCTTAAATAGACCTCCTTCAACCCAAACTATTTTCTCTCTACCTTGGATCTCCCAAGAAGGATTTTTTTCCCCTCATACCCCTCCCAGATATGATATGAAGCTAGAAGAATTTCAGTCAATCCTCCTCTCATTCTTGATCTCCCATGGTATCTCTCTTTCTCCTAGGGTTTTATTGATATTCATTTGTTGTTGGAGGATCTAATACCCCTATTATGAATCTAAACCTAGGTTTGAATCTTGTTTCTCCCAGATCATGTTGTTGTCATCCTTCTTTGATGAATCTCGGCTAGGGTTTGGTGATCCGAGATCCATTGATCCCGAGATAGGTGGTTCCGTTACAATGTCTAATTTTTGTTAACCCTAAATTGGTTCATTTAATTTCAATTGTTTTGAATTAAATGAAATTTTTGAATTTTGATAAAAATTCTTTCAATTGTTTTTTTGGAAAAACCCAATTCCAGTGAATTAGGGTTTTTAAGAGAAATGGTTTTTTGACGTGGGATTGGAAATTGATGAGATTTAAATTGTTTAATTTAAATTTAGGTTTTTATGGAAATTAAATCAATTAAAATTTTGAATTTAATTGAATAAAAATGTTTTGATGTAAATTTTGTGAAACCTCCCAATTCTAGTGAATTGGGGGTTTGTGATGAAATTGATGGAATTGTTTAAAAATTAAATTGTTGTATTTAATTGTGTAATGGATTATGAAATTGCATAAATTGGTTTCAAATCCTTGTTTATGAAAAATTTCTCAAAAATTAATTTGATGGAAACCTAGTAGTTTCATTGTTTTTTTGAAAAAGGTATGTTTTTTATTAAAAAACTGTTATGGTTTTTAAAGGGAAAATTGGCATTTTGAAATGGGGTATGGGATTTAATTGTATTTTAAGAAGTCTTAAAATAAATTTCCCATCATTGTTTTGTACTATAACACATTAAATCCTTAGGTAGTTAGTGTTTTATATTATATAACACTTCAAGACTTATAATGTTCCAAAACATCATATCAACACATCCCATTCATTAGGAAATAGTGATGAATCCTCTTGGACTTGGTTCAAGGGATGTATGTACATACTTTTCTGTATTCACAGTGTTGGGTCCCTATAGCTTGGAATTATCATACCTACTTGGCACATGACCATGTTTCATGATTTTTTGTATTTTAAATGTATATTCCATTGTTATAAATTGTTTTGCATGCCTTGAGAATTTATATAAACTGTTTTATATAAAAGTGTTTATTTAATTCATTTTGTGAAAAGTGCCATTTATGTAAAGTATCCTTTTATTAAAGGTGAATTCCATATTTTGAAATGTTTTTCCATCATTTGAAATGTAAATCACAATTTACTAAATGTATTTCCATATTTTAAATTATAAAGCAAGATTTGTTTAAATATGCTTTTATAAATGCCAAACTTGTTTGTTTTAAAACTAAAAGCACGTTATTATTTAATTTGATATTGGAATCTTGTTGTGGAATCTTTGGTGTAATCCTACTGGGCTTTGTATCACACCCTACTTATGCCTTTGGGTGTTTATAGATTATCTCCTTCTAGGTTTGAGCAAGGGGAAAGGATCTCTTGGAGGTGGATCCAGATTTTGAACTTTGGACTTGGTGAGTTGTTTCCTTAGGGAATTGGTTCATTTTCCCTGTTAGAGTGAGATAAATATCACACACTATGTGGTCAATCTCACACATCATGTGTCGCTTCTCGGGCAGCAAGTCATTTTCTAAAGGTGCATGCCTTAGACCCGGTGTAAGTATACACACCATGTACATGGAGGTATATGTAGTGTATATGTACATAGTTAGATAAGTTGTGTACCTTTTTGACACACACATAGTACATGGGCATGACCAGAGTACATGGGCACGCCTAGAGTACATGGGAATGGGCCGAAATATATGGGCATACCTCAAGCTTCCAAGACACATCATGTACTCCTTGTACATTCCATGTAGATACACATGACTAGCTAAGCCATGTCCAGGGGAGGATGTGCCCATGTTTCCAAGAAAGTACACTTTCCATGTGACTATATGTACACATCGTGTACTTTTCATGAGACTTATACCTTGTGTATCTCTATCTTTGGGACTTGTATTTGGGATCATGATAAACCAATCCTGAGTAGTTTTTTACATAGAACACATGATAGTGGCCTTAATTTCGACAATAAAGAAACTGTGTGAGGTGGTAGTAGCAGTATGATTCTCTCAATGAATCTTAACTAGTGGCAATGATCGAGTGTGATCATTAGAGTGTTACCAGGGTTGGTAGTCCCCTATCTCTCTCCAGGTGGCGAGTCCCCCATATTCTTTATACAAGTAGAAACAATGATCCCCCACATTACAGAGGGCATGGTTCCTCTATCTTTAGAGTGGACTCTCTATCATTGATATTTGGTAGTGGGTCGGTCCTCTATTGGAGTAGTGCTCCCACATCTCTGATACATAGATATGAGGTGTGGGATGAATATATTCTTGATAGGTTACAATAGATTCATGGTAAGGCGATTGTGATCCCTCAACTTTGACACGCGGTAGTGAGTATCGGACCCTCCAATCAATATCTTATGTGGTCACGTGGGTTTTTTTGGCATCAATGATGGGACCTTTGGATTTACAGGAAAAATATTCATTCTTAGTAGGTTTTGGTGATATATATTCCATTTCTCTATCTCTTGGGTTTCTTTTTAGCATATATGATGATTGGGTTTCATTACCCTCTTACTTTATAGGTTGGGTTGGATATAATTTATTATTATTGCTTCCCCTTTTTTGTTTTTGGGGAATCTTGTTAGTTATGTATATACTCACTCCAGCATGGAATTTTTCCATGTATATTTTGTATTATACAGTCAATAGATAGATCAAAAATGATTTTGGTAGACCTGGTATTAATGTAGCTTAGAATCACATAACGGTTTTGGCCATGTTTAGTGGTTGGACTCTAGGATCTTGAGTTGACCACTCCCCTGTTTTACCTATTTACAGTTGTTTTCAGTTTGGGATTCCCCCTATACTTATGGTTGTGCATTTATATTTTCCCTTACACTTTTGTATAGCTTATTTCACTCTGATATATATCCTAGAGGTTGTTACATGAATTGTTTACTCTTTAGTAACTTATGCTTTCTTATATCTTTTCATTGTTGGATGGATTTGGTTTTGTACATGTGTACAAGTAATTTAGGATAAGGCTTTCCATTTTAGTGTTGTTCCTAATCAGTGCTTGTAACCAACCACTAGCCTATTAAAATAAATCTTGCGGTGTCACATTTGGCTTACCGCTATCCAGGAGAGCCCTAGTGGGTCATATCATGGCATATATTTATGACACTTTTTAAAATATACATTCAGTATCACATACCTTTCAAAATCAAAGAATTAATTTCCATATCATCCATAACTGACATAGAAATTCAATACATTTTCACAAAATTATTTAGGTATATATCTTGGATAATCCAATCATATTGAATTAGTGCCATTCCTTCCTAACAACACTTGGTTTCAATGAACTTGATTAGCTTCTTAAAGAAACATTGTTGAACTTTTCAACCAATTTTCTTCATATGGTTTGAACTTTTACCAACTTGTATTGTCTATACACCACTTTATAACCTATAAATAATATTCTAGTTCATATATATTCCTACAACTTTGAGAATATCATGTAAACATTATTTAAATTCAAACATATTGTTGGAACATTTTAATAGATAATAATAGGATAAATTCCCTAATTAGAACAAGAAATTTTAGTACTTCCTTAAAGCATGTAATATAATTAAAAAATAATAAAATATGTGTATTAAAAACACCCATAACATTTCATTTAATCAACCATTATTTACATGATCTTCTCAATATATAGATGAGATAAAATACACATCTTATAATAATTTTATCTAATCTTAAAGCATCTGAGTTATCAATGTAGAAACTCCTTTTCTCCATTACTTGAAAGTAACCTTAAAGATCCAATTATTTATTAACTTATAACATTCTATGTATTTAAAACACTTTTAAAATCATACAGTTGATATCATATATCTATTAAAATAATAGAATTTATTTCTATAACTAATAAATATTTAAGGAAACCTTTAGTCTCACCGAGTCATCAACATATTCAATCATATTGAATATCATTTTACATACCCAATCATATTGATTATATGAGACTAAAATTACTTAAATAATTGACTTACTCAATCAAATTGAGTATATGATACTTAAATCATCAATGTACACAATCATATTGAGCGTGTGAGTTAAGAATAAAATTACTTTGGTCATTTTTCACCTAATGCTTTTGAAACCTTAAATGAATCACTCTATGCTTCCATAAGTATCTAGATTCATGTGTTGAACAAATTCAACACTTAGTTACTAAGGAAGGAACTCTTCTAACACATTTAATTTTTTTTAATAAATTTTGTTAAATCACTAGTCTTAGGAGTAACATTAAGCTTCTCCTTATTAATGATTCATCACAAAGTTTATCTTGACGATGATGATGATATTATCTATAACAGAAGCTTTTGTCAAATGATTATCATGTATTATGACCATTCAATAAGGAATTTTATTAAATGGGATCCCACTAAAATGATTACCACTATTAAAATTCATCATATCCATCAGTGGACCAAGATCCATATTTCACTAATCTTCATGCCACTTTAGTGTTTCTCCCAATGTTTAGTTATTTAGGTAGGGAATCATACCAATCATAACATATATTAATCTTGGGTAGTTGAGAGGAAAAGTATTTTTCCAATCCATCACATGGATAAACTCAACTCTATTCCTTTGATTACCTAATCTTATTAGGGTCTCTCGACTAGTGTAACCCAAAACAAGCATTGAAAATAGGCTAACAAAGGACAATCCAAGGGTACCCAGCTTTGGCATGACCTACCCAAGGATGTTCCAGTGTCACCTATATTTTCTTTCCTTACACAAGATAATCTATGGGAACCCAACTTTGGAATGACCTACTCAATTGGATGATCGAGATCGTGATAAGTTATCCTTTGAAAAGAATCTCACACTTAGTATTTGAAGGGGATTTTATCTCATGATCTTATTTCATATTATTCCCTTTCATGTATGCATGATTTAAGTAATTTAGTTTTAGAATCCTATCCCCTTGACCAAATCAATATGTTCAAACCATATTGATGTGTATCTCTTTATACAACCCAGAAGTCTGTGTTACTCATACAAAATCAGAAGTCAAGAATATTCATACATATATGAATGCATCATATGCATGAGATAAATGAACACTTCATGTTAAGGCATAGAGTTAAAATTGTAGCTAAACCTTGATCACATCAATCATAAAAAAAATATGTGGCTTAAATAATACCCAAATAAATCCCCCTTTTATTTTGAACAATTCAATATAATTAATTATGAACAATTCATAATTTAAATATAATTTTTTTTCTATTTTTTGGCCTTAGTTCATAATTTATAACCCTTTATAAATTATTTCTTATTATTTATAACTAAACTCTTTTATTTCTAGATCATAAGTATTACCATATAATTTGGGTAAAAAGGTATTTCAAATATTAATATTTAATATTTGGGAATAAAATGTTTCATAAACATTTATTTAATTATAAAAAAATTTATAATTAATCAATCTATAAATATTTTAGAAATTAAAATGTACAAATTATTTATAAACCATCTAAATCATTTTATATGTTAAAAACATTTTTTTAAAAAATTAAAGCAATTTTAATTACCCTTAAACGGAATCCTTATTCTACATAAGGGTAACCTCCTTCTACCCTTATGTAGACTATCTATGTAAGGGTAGATACCCATGACCCTTACATAGTAGATGTTGTGTAAGGGTACATCAGGTCTTACCTTTATGTGACTTTAGTAAAAAACCCGATTACCCTTACATATCAGTATTTCGCGTAATGGTAAACAATATCATACCCTTACGTAGCCATTTACACGTAATGTTAAGATCATGTAACCCTTACATAGACTGATCAATGTAAGGGTAATGTGATATGACCCATACATGGACCACTCTGCATAAGGGTAAATCCTCGGTTACCTTTACACATCCCAACAGCATAAGGGTAAACTGTTTTTCCAAATTTTTATAAAACCTGAAAAATAATGCTCTGTTTTTTTATTATTCTTCATTTCAACACTATATTTCATAAATCTAAATCATGGGTTCCCTTTGATACCACGTTTAGGTTTTATTAGAGTCTAATAACAATTATTAGATCAAGTATAAGTGATTAAAACACTTGTCTAAGGATCTATCATGCAAGATAAATGAAACATGCGATAAAACTGAAATGAATAATTGTTTTAAATGTGTATACCTTACACAAAATAGCCATTGAAACATTTTTTATCATCATCTGAGAGTTTTATAAAATCACAAAAGTGGGAAACAAAAGCATCCCACCTCCGTAGGTATCCAGAGGCCGATTTGAATCATCTAGTGTTTAGATAGGATTTATCCTTTCTCTACACCCTGTAAGATCCTCTAATAAAAAAAAGAAGAATAAAGAGACCAATAAGTCAATGACTATTGACTAAGAATGAGGATCTAAATCCACACCCTAATGCCATCATATGGGAATAGGGTTTATATAGAATTTGTGGATTCTCATGAGTGGTGTATGTATTAACTCATGCGTTAAAATGCATATATAAATGTCATGGTTAGATTATGTATTGTATGAATTTAATCCCTATATGTATCATATAAATATAAAATTATTTCATTTAATGATAGATTACATGGGTGAAACACAAACTCATAACTATTTATCATTTTTTGTAGTCACATATTGCATAAAATAATACTCGTATGTGCATAAAAATCATAATTTTCATGCAATATATATATATATATATGTATAAGGCATTATGGAATATCTCTATCAATCATACAGGAAGACACATCCTATATTGGTTAATCAAATCCCCCTGCTTGATTGTTGTCATACTCAATTACCTACTATTTGGACAATTTCTCAAATGGATTTAGATAAGTATCAAAGTATGGAACCTCATAAGTAGAGAACCTATTTGAAAATCTCAAGTTGAAGGATCTATAACCAATGTTCACTTAAGTAACACCAATAACACTACAAAAAAATTGAAATTTGCGGCGGTTTTGAAAACCGCTGTTATAGATTTCGTCAACATTTTTTTAGCAACTGTTTTTTAAAAATCACTACTAAATATGATTTTTTATTTTTTATTTTTTTTGGTAATATTTTTTCAAAAACCACTGTTAAATCTTATTTTTTTTAAAAAATAAAATAAAATTACTATTTTTAATTATTATTTATTATTTATAGTCATTTATCATTTATTATTTGCAATTTTATTAAATTATCATTTGTTAATTATTAATTATTTATAATAATTAGATAGTGATTGTTTGAGACTTAAATTAATTCTACAATAAGTTGAAAATCAAACTTCATCATCAAATGACCATAACTTTTGATTTAGGTGCCCATTTTAGCTTCACAACTAGTTAAATTGAAACTTGTGTAATGAACTACAAAAAAATTAGATGATAATATGGTAGTGATTAATAGAATAAAATTTATTAGTGTTTTAAGAGAAGCTGAAAATCAAACTTCAACTTCAAACGACCATAACTTTTGATCCAGGTGTCTGTTTGGGCTATACCACATATCAAATTGAATTCTGTGAAGAGATCTACACCATGTTGAGTGGGTGTACCTTGATAATTGTTTTTTTAATCATAAAAGGCCCAAAATTCATTAAAAATGGAGTTTTTTGTTTAGATACCATGATGTTTGAGCATTCAATGTGATTTTAACTTCATTTAAGAGTGTCCTTATATGCCTATTGGGTCGTCTATGATTTTATTCCATGGATTTAGATTCTAATTGATTTAATGGTGTTGCATTTATTGTGGTTTCCCCTCTTTTGGAGATTTATTATCTATTATATATATATATATATTACTGTACATTTATCTATATTTGTTTGTAATATATATATTTATAGATATTTATTTAAAATCATATATAATTCCATCCATGCATAAATATTTATATGTATTTATGCATATTAGTCTATATTTATATATATGATATCGGTATATATTTATATGTATTCTGTTGGTTGGTGTGTGTGTGTGTGTGTTATTGCTTGTATTTATATACATTTATGTTAAATTTTTTATATTTTTATATTTTTATACTATATATATAACTATATTTAAATAAATTTAAATGCAATTATATATATTTATTTAATATTTACTATTTATTATTACCTACTTATTATTTCTTATTTCTTATTTCTTATTTCTTATTTCTTATTTCTTATTTCTTATTTCTTATTTCTTATTTCTTCTTTATTATATATTCATTTATCATTTTTATTAATTCATTATTAGTTTATTATTCATTTATTATTTATTATTTATTATTTATTATTTATTATTTATTATTTATTAATCATTTTCTTATTATTTATTATTTGTTTATTATTTATTTATTTTTTATTTTTTATTTTTTATTTATTTGTTATGTATTATTTATTTTTTATTATTTATTATTTATTATTTATTATTATTATTATTCAATATTATTATTTATATATACGTATTTATATTTATTTATATATATATATAATTGTATTAAATTTTATTTACTCACCACAGGAAGAGATTACGAGTGTTTTAGGGATTACGTTGCCCTAGTTTCGGTGGATGTAGGCCCTCTAGGTGGGGATGATCTTGCACTGATTTCTGTCACGGTGTTAATGTAAACGGCATAAGTGGGGTGTCGAAGACACGGGCGGCTGGATCTAGTGGGATCTGATCGTGTTGGAGGCAAGTTGTAGATCTTTGGGTAGATACGTGTTACAGGTAGTTTTAGGGGGTTTCCTAGGAATTCATTTGCTACTTTGGGCGGTCAGACATTGTGCGGTCGAAGACAAAGAGTCTTCGGTGGGGGGAGAGACTTGTAGTGATTCTCGGGTTCATGGATAATGATCATTAGTGGAGTGATGGTGGAGGTTGGTCACAGGTGGTGATGGAGCACGGTTGACAATGGGTATTGTTATAGAGCGGTGATACCTGTTCATCGGCAGCCAAATTGGAAGAAGTCGGTTAGGGTTTCTAAAATTGTGTTTTTTGAAAAAGGCCTTTGAATCATTCTTTTAGACTTAATCCATTAGTAATTTGGGTCATTTGAATTTTGATGGAAATTTGGGGCATGTTGTTTTGTCTTCAGGTCACATGGCCTTCGGGCCATCATCAGTGAAAGTCCCTCGGGCCACAGGACCTTCGGGTCAGCACTAGTGGCCAGAAGGCAACGCGGTAGGGACTGGGTGAATGGTTTAGTGCAACAGGAAGGCAGTGCAGGTAGACACTGTAACATCCCGTTACTATTTTCAGTTATTCCTAAACACTCCTTTTAACTGAGCTTTGGTTGGGTTTTGTTTGGGGTTGTTTCAGGTTGAAAATTTAAGAATCTTGAAAATTATGGGATAGTGTGCAGTTTGCACATGGTTGGCACACAGTTTTACAAACTATGCGCCTAGCTACAGGAAAATTGAAAGTTTTGGATAGAGAGCTCTGCATGTCTTGTACATGATTAGTCAATCCATGTGTCCCCTTAGGAGAAACTGTGTGACCCATTTATAACAGCCGCATGGCCTGAGCACGGTTTTTCTAAACCATGCACCATTTCCCAGGTAATCATGTAAATGAGATTTTAAGAGATTTAAAATTTTATTAAAAATTCACAAACACCTGTTTTAGGTCCTAGACATACCTCCTTTGACCCAAACTATTTTCTCTCGACCTTGGAGCTTCTAAGAAGGATTCTTAGCCACTTAGACCCCTCTCAGATGTGATCTGAAGCTAAGGTAATGTTATTTGATCCTCCTCTGGTTAGTTTCATACTTCCATTCTTGATCTCCCATAGTCTCTCTCTTTCTCCCAGGGTTTTATGGATCTTCTTTTTTTGTTGGAGGATCTAATACCACTTTTATGGATCTAAACCTAGGTTTGAATCTTGTTTCTCCCAGATCTCATTGTTGTCATCCTTCTTTGATAAATCTCAACTAGGGTTTGGTGATTCAAGATTCATTTATCCCAAGGTAGGTGGTTCCATTATGATCCCTTATTTTTATTAACCCTAAATTGCTTCATTTAATTTCAACTGTTTTTAATTAAATGCAATTTTTGAATTCTGATAAAAGGATTTTAATTGTTTTGTTGGAAAAACCCAATTCCGGTGAATTGGGATTTTTAAGAAAAATGGGTTTTTAGCGTGGGATTTGAAATTGATAAGATTTAAATTTTTTAATTTAAATTTAGGTTTTTATAGAAATTGAATTAATTAAATTGTTGAATTTATTTGAAGAAAAATGTTTTGATGTAAATTTTGTGAAAAACACCAATTCTAGTGAATTGGGGGTTTGTGATGAAATTGATGGAATTGTTTGAAAATTAAATTATGGTATTTAATTGTGTAATAGACTATGAAATTACATGAATTGGTTTAAAATCCTTGTTTATAAAAAATGGATTAAAAATGTTTTTGATGGAAACCCAGTGGTTTCATTATTTTTTTGAAAAAGGCGTGTTTTTTATTAAAAACTCGTTATGGTTTTTAAAGGAAAAATTAGAATATTTAAATGGAGTATGGGATTTAATTGTATTTTAAGAAGTCTTAAAATAAATTTCTCATCGTTTTTTTGTACTACAGCACATGAAATCCTTGGGTAATTAGTGTGTTATATTGGACAACACTTCATGACTTACAATGTTCCAAAACATCATATAAGTGCATCCCATTCCTTACACGATGGTGATGAATCCTTTTGGACTTGGTTCAAGAGATGTATGTACATACTTTTCCATATTCACAGTGTTGGTTCCCTATAGCCTAGAACTATCATACCTATTTGGCACATGACCATATTTCATGCTTGTTTGTATTTTAAATGTAAATGCCATTGTAATAAACTATTTTACATGCCTTGAGAATTTATATAAACTATTTTATATAAAAGTGTGTATTTAATTCATTTTGTGAAAAGTGTAATTTATGTAAATTATCCTTTGATTAAAGGTTAATTCCATATTTTGAAATGTTTTTACATCATTTGAAATGTAAATCATTATTTACTAAATATATTTCCATATTTTAAATTATAAAGTATGATTTTTTTAAATATGTTTTTATAAATTCCAAACTTGTTTATTTTAAAATTGAAAGCATGTTATTGGTTAATTTGATATTGGAATCTTGTTATGGAATATTTGGTGCAATCATACTGGGCTTTGGCTCACACCCTACTTGTGCCTTCGGGTGTTTATAGATTATCTCCTTCCAGGTTTGAGCAAGGGGAAAGGATCTCTTGAAGGTGGATCCAGATGTTGAACCTTGGACTTGGTGAGTTGTTTCCTTAGAGAATTGGTTCATTTCCCCTATTATAGTGAGATAAATATCACACGCCATGTGGTTGATCCCACACATCATGTGACGTTGCTTGGGTAACAAGTCATTTTCTAAAGGCCCATGCCTAATACCCGATGTAAGTATACACACCATGTACCCGGAGGGACATGTAGTGTATATGTACATGGTTAGATGAGTCATGTACCTTGTCCACACACCAATAGTACATGGGCACGACCAAAGTACACGGGAATGCCTAGAGTACATGGGAACGGGCCGAAAGACATGGGGATACCTTAGGCTTCAAAGACACACCGTGTACTCCACGTACATGCCATGTAGATACACATGATTGGATAATCCATGTCTAGGGGAGGATATGACCATGTGTCCAAGCAAGGAAACATTCCATGTGACCCTATGTACACATCGTGTACTTTTCAGAAGACTTATACCTTGTGTATCTCTATCTCCAAGACTCAGATTTGGGCCAGTGAGCAGGCCATCCTGAGTAGTTTTTTACATAGAACGTGTTATAGTGGCCTTTTTATCAATAAATAAACTATGTGAGGTGGTAGTAGTGGTATGATTATCTCAATGATGCTTAACCAGTGGAAATGATCAGGTTTGATCATCAGAGTGTTACCAGGGTCAGTAGTCCCCTATCTCTCTCTAGGTGGTGATTCCCCCATATTCTTTATACAAGTAGAGATAATGCTCCCCCACATTACAAAGGACATAGTTCCCAAATCTCTAAAGTGGACTCCCTTTCATTGAGATCTGGTGATGGGCGAGTCCTCCATTGGAGTAGTGATCCCTCAATTGTTCTATGTAGAGACGAGGTGTGGGATGTCTATATTCTTGATGGGTTGTAAGGGATGCATGGGTAGGTGATAATGATTCCTCAACTTTGACACACGGTAGTGAGTATCAGACCTTCCACTCAATATCTCATGTGGTTACATGGGTTGTTTTGGCATCAATGATGGGACCTTTGGATATGCAGGAAGACTCTTCGTTCTTCGTAGGTTTTGGTGATGAAGATCCAATTTCTCTCTCACTTGGGTTTATTTTTAGAATATATGATGACTGGGTTTCATTACCCTCTTACTTTATAGGTTGGGTTGGCTATCGTTTATTGTTATTTCTTACCCTTCTTGGTTTACAGGGCATTCTTCTAGGTATGTATATACTCACTCCAGCATGGGATTTGTCCATGCATATTGTGTCTTATATAGTTAATATATATATATCAGCAATGATTTTGGTAGACCTGGTATTAGTGTAGCTTAAAATCACATAGTATTTTTGGTTGTGTTTGGTGGTTGGACTCTAGGATCTTGAGTTGATCACTCCCCTGCTTTACCTATTTATAGTTTTTGTCAGTTTGGGTTTCCCCCTTTACTTCTGGTTAGGCATGTATTTTTTCCATTACACCTTTTTATAGATTATTGCACTTTGATACATATCATAGAGTTTGTTACATGAATTTTTTACTCTTTAGTAACTTATTATTTCTTATATCTTTGCATTGTTGCATGGAGTTGGTTGTGTACATGCGTAGAGGTACTTTAGGCTAAGGCTTCCCATTTTAGTGTTATTCCTACTCAGTGTTTGTCACCAACCACTAGCCTATTAAAGGCAATATTGTGGTGTCATATTTGGCTTACCGCTAACTAGGCGAGCCCCAGTGGGTCGGATCATGACATATATATTTACAACACTTTTTAAAATATACATTCAGTGTCACTGCCTTTCAAAATCAAAGAATTAATTTCTATAACATCCATAACTGAAATGGAAATTCCATAAATTTTCACAAAAAACATTAGGTATATATCTTAGATAATCCAATTATATTGAATTACTACTATTCCTTCCTGAAAACCCTTGGTTTCAATGAACTTGATTGGCTTCTTAAAGAAATATTGTTGAACTTTTCAACCAACTTTTTTTCTTTCAGTTTGAACTTTTACCAGCTTGTGTTGTCTATACAACACTTTATAACCTATAAATCATATTATAGTTCATATATATTCCCAACACTTTGAGAATATCATGTAAACATTCTTTAAATTCAAACATATTTTTGGAACATTTCCATAGATGATAATAGGATAAATTCACAAACTAGAACAAGTCATTTTAGTACTCCATTAAAGCATGTTATATAATTAAACTAATCATAAACTATGTGTATTAAAAATACCCATATCATTTCAATTAAACAACCATTATTTATAGGCTCTTCTCAAGAGATATATGAGATAAAATACACATCTTATGAAAATTTTATCCAATCTTGAAGCATTTAAGTTATCAATGTAGAAAACCCCTTTGCTCTATTACTTGAAAGTAACCATCAATCTCTAATTATTTCTTAAATTATAACATTCTATATATTCACAACACTCTGAAAATCATACAGTTGATATCATATATCTGTCAAAATAATAGAATTTATTTCTATAACCAATAAAGATTTAAGGAAACCTTTAGTCTCACTGAGTCATCGACATATTCAATCATATTGAATATCATTTGACATACCCAATCATATTGAGTATATGAGACTAAAATTCCTTAAATAATTGATGTACTTAATCAAATTGAGTATATGAGACTTAAATCATCAATGTACCCAATCATATTGAGCATGTGAGTGAAGACTAAAATTCCTTTGGTCATTTTGCATCTAATGCTTTTGAAAACTTAAATTAATCACTCTATGCTTCCATAAGTATCTAGATTCATGTGTTGAACAACTTCAACACTTGGTTACTAAGGAAAGAACTCTTCTAAAAAATTGAATTTTATTAAGACATTTTCTTAAATCACTAGTCTTAGGAGTAACATTAAGCTTCTCCTTATCAATGATTCATCTCAAAGTTTAGATTGATGATGATGATGATATTATATATAACAGAAGCTTTTTTTAGATGAGTATCATGTATTATGACTATTCAATAAGGAGTTTTATTAAATTGGATCCCACTAAAATGATGACCCCATTTAAAATTCATCATATCCATTAGTGGACTAAGATTCATATTTCACTAATCTTCAGGTCACTTTAGTGTTTCTCCCATTGTTTAGTTATTTAGGTAGGGCATCATCTTGATCATATCATATATGAAACTTGGATAGTTGAGTGAAAAACTATTTTTCCAATCCATCATATGGATAAAATCAACTATATTCATTTGATAACCTAATCATATTAGGGTCTCACATCTAGTGTAACCGAAAAATAAACATAAAAAATAGGCTAACAAAGGATAATTTAGGGGTGCCCAGCTTTGGCATGACCTACCCGAGGATGTTCAAGTGTCACATATCTTTTCTTTCCTTACACAAGATAATCTATGGGAACCCAACTTTGGAATGACCTAATCAATTTGATTATTGAGATCATTACAAGTTCTCCTTTGAAAATAATCTCACACTTAGTATTTGAAGGGGATTTTATCTCACTGTCTCATTTAAAGTTATTCACTTTCATTTATGCATACTTTAAGTAATTTAGTTTTGGAATCATATTATCTTCACCAAATCAACATGTTTAAATTATATTGATGTGTATCTCTTTATACAACCCACAAGTTTGTGTTACTCATACAAAATTAGAAGTCCAATATATTCACACATATCTGAATGCATCATATGCATATGGTAAATGAACACTTCATGTAAAGGCATAGAGTTAAAATTGGAGCTAAACCTTGACCATATCAATTATCAAAAAATTATGTGGCTTAAATAATATCCAAATAAATCCCCCTTTTATTTTGAACCATTCAAAATAATTAATTATGAATAATTCATAATTTAAATATAAACATTTACTATTTTTTGGCCTTAGTTCATAATTTATAACCCGTTATAAATTATTTATTATGATTTATAACTAAACACTTTTATTGTTAGATCATAAGTCATCCCATATAATTTGGGTAAAAAGGCATTTCAAATATTAACATTTAACATTTGGGAATAAAATGTTTCATAAACATTTATTTAATTATAAAAAATTTATAATTAATAAATATATAAATATTTTATAAATTAAAATATCCAAAAATACCTTTCAGGATGATTTATAAACATTTTATAAACCATCTAAATCATTTTATACGTTAAAAACATTTTTTTAACAATTTTTAAAGAAATTTTGATTACCCTTACGAGAAATCCCTATTCTACATAAGGGTAACCTCCTTCTACACTTATGTAGACTATCTATGTAAGGGCAGATACCCATAACCCTTACATAGTAGACGTTGTGTAAGGGTACATCTGGTCTTACCTTTACGTGACTTTAGGAAAAACCTGATTACCCTTATGTATCAACATTTCACGTAATGGTAAACAATATCATACCCTTACATAAACATTTACACATAAGGGTAAGATCATGTGACCCTTACGTAGACTGGTCAATGTAAGGGTAATGTGATATGACCCTTACATGGACCACTCTGCATAAGGGTAAATCCTTGGTTACCTTTACACAGCCCAGTTGCATAAGGGTAAACCGTTTTTTCAAATTTTCATAAAACCTGAAAAATGATTCTCTATTTTTTTATTCTTCTTCATTTAGACACTATATTACATAAATCTAAATCATGGGTTCCCTTTGATACCACTATTAGGTTTTATTAGAGTCTAATAACAATTATTAGATCAAGAAGAAGCGATTAAAACACTTGTATGAGGATCTCTCATGCAAGATAAATGAAACATGCAATAAAACTGAAATGAAGAATTGTTGTACATGTGTATACCTTACACCAAAGAGCCATTAAAACATTTTTTATCATCATATGATAGTTTGATAAAGATCACCAAAGTGGAAAACAAAAGCATCCCACCTCTGTAGGTATCCATAAGCCGATCTAAATCATCTGATGTTTAGATAGGATTTATCCATTCTCCACACCCTGCTAGAGCCTCAAATGAAAAAGAGAAGAATAAAGAGACCAATAAGCCAGTGAGTATCGACTAAGAATGAGGATCTTAATCCACACCCAAATGTCATTATATGGCAATAGGGTTTATATATAATTTGTGGACACTCATGGGCGGTGTGTGTATTAACTCATGCGTTAAAATGCATGTATAAATGTCATGTTTAGATCATGTATTGTATGCATTTACTCCCTATATATATCATATAAATATGAAATAATTTAATTTAATGATAGATTACATGGGTGAAACACAAACTGATAACTATTTATCATCTTGTTACAGTCACATATTGCATAAAATAATACTCTTATGTGCATGAAAATCATAATTTTCATTCAATATATATATATACAAGGCTTAGGGAGTATCTCCATCAATCCTATGGGAAGACACATCCTATCTTGGTTAATCAAATCCCTTACTTTATTGTTATCATACTCAATTACCTACTATTTAACCAAATTCTCAAATAGATCTAGATAAGTATCAAATTATGAAACCTCATAGGTAGAGAAGCTATTTGACAATCTCAAGTTGAAGGATCTATAACCAATATTCACTTAAGTAACGCCAATGATACTACAGGAAAAATTGAAATTTGTGGCGGTTTTGAAAATCACTGCAAAATATTTTGTCAATGTTTTTTTAGCAGCGGTTTTTTAAAAATCGCCGCTAAATATGATTTTTTATTTATTTTTATTTTTTTAGTAGTCGTTTTTCAAAAACCACTGTTAAATCTTATTTTTTAAAAAAATTAAAAAAAATATATATTATTTTTAATTATTATTTATTATTTATAATCATTTATCATTTATTATTTGAAATTTTATTTAATTATTGTGTGTTAATTATTATTTATTTTTAATTATTAGATAGTAATTGTTTAAGACTGTTTCTTCTGGAAATGGGGATGACCTTGTTTGTTTAAGGTTCAAACTTTCCAATCGGTTTCTAACGGGTTTATTCATAGAAACGAAAACATCCAATGATTCTATATCCATTTGGACCTACTTTCCAAAGGTAGGTGCTCATTAGTTGTGGACCGATGAGGCTTAAGAATTTGCATTGGTCGAGAGGATGGGAGGTCAGGCTCATCACACCTTTTTGAGGGGAATTATTACCTACTCCGGGACTCTCTTATAGATTTAAGCTATGTTCACGAATCCTTATTAATTCACCAAGTATGAAAATGAGTTTTCCTTTAGATTTGGCAATCAATGATTGATATGTATGAGATTTAGAGAATCTTTTATATGTATTTGAGGTTCTTCATCGATGGAGAATCATCTGTATGTATTGGATATTCTCAGTCAATGGTATCCTTCAATACGTTATATAGAAATCTCTTGGTCATTATGATGACTATACTGGTTTTAAAGCCACTCAGTGGGGCACTTGAAGTTTATTGTCATTCAGAAAGACAAGGATTATTTCAGAGTTGGGATCGTACCCGCAGATGGACTACCTACATATCCTTGTTAAAAAGAAAGAAATCAAAACCCACGCAGTTTGATAGGAAGGATATAGTTTAACGTCATATGGGACGGAAAAGAATTAATGAAAGATGGGCTTGAACCTTATAAAGGCTTCCTACGTACTCTACTTTAAAGGCAGAGATCAAAGTCCACGTAGTTCGGGAAAGAAGTATTATGTTTATGCATGATTAATGGCCCAAAGAGAGATGTCATAATTACTTTTACCACTACGGGAAAAAGGGCTTTTTGCGACGGGAATAAATCTCGTCGCAAAAGGTCCGTCCAAGAGGTTATTTGCGACGGGGGTAACGACCCGTCGCAAATAACCAACTATTTGCGACGGGATTTCGTCTCCCGTCGCAAATAGTTTGGCGCGGATAGCGCGTCAAACCGCACGAAGGTTATTTGCGACGGTGGGATCTCATCGTCGCAAATAGTTAAGTATTTGCGGCGGGGCCCGTCGCAAATAACCGGCGGCGGTTTATAGCTTTTTGCGACGGGACACTTTTTGCGACGGGGCCTGTCGCAAATAATCGGCGGCAGTTTATAGCATTTTGCGACGTGATGTCATCCCGTCGCAAAAATGTGTGTCGACATGGACTATTTGCGACGGGTCTCATCGCATATAACTTTTTAACCACCGACAGTAATTAATGTTGGCGTAGGTATTTGCGACTGGTCCCGTCGCAAAAGATACTTTTTGCGACGGGTATCTCGTCGCAAATAATCTAACCTATATATACCCCCATCCGTTTTTCCTCTCATTCCTCTCAAATTTTAGATTCTGTTTCTCTCTAAACTCGGATTTTAGAGAGAAAATTTTTCTAAGTAAATTTTTTTGTTCACGAAGAAGTTGTGAAGCCGTCTACATCAATAGAAAATCAGTCTTAAAGGTATTTATGTTTTTTTAATTTATTATTTATTTCATTTTTTATGTTAATTTTTTTTATTGTTGATTGGTTGTAATTAAATTAAATTTAAATTGTTTTGTCATTAGTACTTATTTGTACTAATAAATTGAATTTTTTAGTATTGATTTTTAATAATTAGTAGTAATTATTAATTATTAACGACAATTAGTAATGTATATAATTAATTTGTAGTAATTAATAATAATTGGTAATAAATATCAATAAATAGTAATAAATAGTAATTAATAGGAATAATTAGTAATAATTAGGAATAATTAGGAATAAATATTAATAATTAGGAATAATTAGGAATAATTAGCAATAATTAGGAATAATTAGCAATAATTAGTAATAATTAGCAATAATTAGTAATAAAGAGCAATAAATAGCAATAATTAATAATAATTAGTAATAAATTGTAATAATTAGTAATAAATTGTAATAATTAGTAATAAATACTAATAATTACTAATAAATACTAATAATTAGCAATAAATACTAATAATTAGGAATAATTGGCAATAATTAAAAATAATTAGCAATAATTAGAAATAAATAGCAATAATTAGCAATAATTAGGAATAATTAGGAATAATTAGGAATAATTAGCAATAATTAGCAATAATTAGTGATAATTAGGAATAATTAGCAATAATTAGCAATAATTAGCAATAATTAGTAATAAATATGAATAATTATAAATAATTAAAAATAAATACTAATAATTAGTAATATTTACTAATAATTAGGAATAAATACTAATAATTAGTAATATTTAGCAATAATTAGTAATATTTAGCAATAATTAGGAATAATTAGTAATAATTAAAAATAATTAGCAATAATTAGTAATAATTAGCTATAATTACTAATAATTACTAATAAATACTAATAATTAGTAATAATTAATAATAAATACTAATAATTAAGAAAAAATAGAAATAATTAGCAATAATTAGGAATAATTAGCAATAATTAGCAATAATTAGCAATAATTAGCAATAATTAGCAATAAATAGGAATAAATTGTAATAATTAGCAATAATTAGCAATAATTAGGAATAATTAGAACTAATTAGCAATAATTAGAAATAAATAGCAATAAATAGCAATAATTAGGAATAATTAGGAATAATTAGTAATAATTGGCAATAATTAGAAATAATTAGTAATAAATAGGAATAAATTGTAATAATTAGTAATAAATTGTAATAATTAGTAATAAATAGTAATAAATAATAATAAATAGTAATAAACAGTAATAAATATTACTAAATAGTAATACTTAGTAATAAATAGTCATAGTTAGTAATAAATAGTAATAGTTAGTAATAAATAGTAACAATTAGTTATAAATAAGAATAATTAGTAATAATTAGGAATAAATACTAATAATTAGGAATAAATACTAATAATTAGTAATATTTAGCAATAATTAGTAATAATTAGCAATAATTAGTAATAACTAGCAATAATTAGGAATAATTAGCAATAATTAGGAATAATTAGCAATAATAGTAATAATTAGCAATAATTAGTAATAATTACTATTAAATACTAATAATTAGTAATAATTATTAATAAATATTAATAATTAGGAATAATTAGAAATAATTAGTAATAATTAGGAATAATTAGCAATAATTGGCAATAATTAGCAATAATTAGCAATAATTAGCAATAAATAGGAATAAATTGTAATAATTAGCAATAATTAGGAATAATTAGGAATAATTAGGAATAATTAGAACTAATTATAAATAATTAGAAATAAATAGCAATAATTAGCAATAATTATGAATAATTAGCAATAATTAGGAATAGTTAGCAATAATTAGTAATAATTAGTAATAAATAGGAATAAATTGTAATAATTAGTAATAAATTATAATAATTATTAATAATTAGTAATAAATAGTAATAAATATTAATAAATAGTAATACTTAGTAATAAATAGTAATAATTAGTAATAAATAGTAATAGTTAGTAATAAATAGTAATAATTAGTTATAAATGAGAATAATTAGTAATAATTTGGAATAAATACTAATAATTAGGAATAAATACTAATAATTAGTAATATTTAGCAATAATTAGTAATATTTAGCAATAATTAGTAATAATTAGCAATAATTAAGAATAATTAGCAATAATTAGAAATAATTAGCAATAATTAGAAATAATTACTAATAAATACTAATAATTAGCAATAATTAGAAATAAATAGTAATAATTATATATAATTAGATATAATTAGATATAATTAGTAATAATTAGTAATAATTAGTAATAATTAGATATAATTAGTAATAATTAGATATAATTAGTAATAATTAGTAATAATTAGTAATAATTAGATATAATTAGTAATAATTGGTAATAATTTGTAATAATTTCTAATAATTTGTAATAATTTGTAATAATTTGTAATAATTTGTAATAATTTGTAATAATTAGTGATAATTAGTGAGAATTAGTAATAATTAGTAATAATTAGTAATAATTAGTAATAATTAGATAAAATTAGTAATAATTAGTAATAATTAGTAATAATTAGATATAATTAGTAATAATTAGGAATAATTAGTAATAATTAGGAATAATTAGGAATAAATATTAATAATTAGTAATAATTAGTAATAATTAGGAATAATTAGCAATAATTAGGAATAATTAGGAATAATTAGTAATAATTAGCAATAATTATTAATAATTAGCAATAATTAGTAATAAAGAGCAATAAATAGAAATAATTAATAATAATTAGTAATAAATTGTAATAATTAGTAATAAATTGTAATAATTAGTAATAAATACTAATAATTACTAATAAATACTAATAATTAGCAATAAATACTAATAATTAGGAATAATTGGCAATAATTAGAAATAATTAGCAATAATTAAAAATAAATAAAAATAATTAGCAATAATTAGGAATAATTAGCAATAATTAGGAATAATTAGCAATAATTAGCAATAATTAGGAATAATTAGCAATAATTAGCAATAATTAGCAATAAATAACAATAATTAGTAATAAATATAAATAATTAGTAATAATTAGGAATAAATACTAATAATTAGTAATATTTACTAATAATTAGGAATAAATACTAATAATTAGTAATATTTAGCAATAATTAGTAATATTTAGCAATAATTAGGAATAATTAGTAATAATTAGGAATAATTAGAAATAATTAGTAATAATTAGCTATAATTACTAATAATTACTAATAAATACTAATAATTAGTAATAATTAATAATAAATACTAATAATTAGGAAAAAATAGAAATAATTAGCAATAATTAGGAATAATTAGCAATAATTAGCAATAATTAGCAATAATTAGCAATAAATAGGAATAAATTGTAATAATTAGCAATAATTAGGAATAATTAGGAATAATTAGAACTAATTAGCAATAATTAGAAATAAATAGCAATAATTACCAATAATTAGGAATAATTAGAAATAATTAGTAATAATTGGCAATAATTAGAAATAATTAGTAATAAATAGGAATAAATTGTAATAATTAGTAATAAATTGTAATAATTAGTAATAATTAGTAATAAATAGTAATAAATAATAATAAATAGTAATAAACAGTAATAAATATTACTAAATAGTAATACTTAGTAATAAATAGTCATAGTTAGTAATAAATAGTAATAATTAGTTATAAATAAGAATAATTAGTAATAATTAGGAATAAATACTAATAATTAGGAATAAATACTAATATTTAGTAATATTTAGCAATAATTAATAATAATTAGCAATAATTAGTCATAATTAGCAATAATTAGTCATAATTAGCAATAATTAGGAATAATTAGAAATAATTAGCAATAATTAGCAATAATTCGTAATAATTAGCTATAATTAGTAATAATTACTATTAAATACTAATAATTAGTAATAATTATTAATAAATATTAATAGTTAGGGATAATTAGAAATAATTAGCAATAATTAGGAATAATTAGCAATAATTAGGAATAATTAGCAATAATTAGGAATAATTAGCAATAATTAGCAATAATTAGCAATAATTAGCAATAAATAGGAATAAATTGGAATAATTAGCAATAATTAGGAATAATTAGGAATAATTAGGAATAATTAGAACTAATTAGAAATAATTAGAAATAAATAGCAATAATTAGCAATAATTATGAATAATTAGGAATAATTAGGAATAATTAGCAATAATTAGGAATAATTAGTAATAAATAGGAATAAATTGTAATAATTAGTAATAAATTATAATAATTATTAATAATTAGTAATAAATAGTAATAAATATTAATAAATAGTAATACTTAGTAATAAATAGTAATAGTTAGTAATAAATAGTAATGGTTAGTAATAAATAGTAATAATTAGTTATAAATAAGAATAATTAGTAATAATTAGGAATAAATACTAATAATTAGGAATAAATACTAATAATTAGTAATATTTAGCAATAATTAGTAATATTTAGCGATAATTAGTAATAATTAGCAATAATTAAGAATAATTATCAATAATTAGGAATAATTAGAAATAATTAAAAATAATTACTAATAAATACTAATAATTAGCAATAATTAGAAATAAATAGTAATAATTAGATATAATTAGATATAATTAGATATAATTAGTAATAATTAGTAATAATTAGTAATAATTAGTAATAATTAGTAATAATTAGATATAATTAGATATAATTAGTAATAATTAGTAATAATTAGTAATAATTAGATATAATTAGCAATAATTGGTAATAATTTGTAATAATTTCTAATAATTTGTAATAATTAGTTATAATTTGTAATAATTTGTAATAATTTGTAATAATTAGTGATAATTAGTGATAATTAGTAATAATTAGTAATAATTAGTAATAATTAGTAATAATTAGATAAAATTAGTAATAATTAGTAATAATTAGTAATAATTAGATATAATTAGTAATAATTAGTAATAATTAGTAATAATTAGATATAATTAGATATAATTAGATATAATTAGTAATAATTAGATATAATTAGTAATAATTAGATATAATTAGTAATAAATAGTAATAATTAGTAATAATTAATAATAATTAGTAATAATTATTCATAATTAGTCATAATTAGTCATAATTAGTAATAATTCGTAATAATTAGTCATAATTAGTAATAATTAGATATAATTAGATACAATTGTCCTTGCTTGGTTGATCACCTTATAAGTAGCATTGCAATAGGACAACCCAAGGCATGCCCTTCTCATCTATAAGAATTATCTCACATGACCCTTTACATAGACCATTATTCCTTGAAAATTTAAGGGAATGATACTGATGTCCCCTCAAATTTTTAAGGATGAATGATCTATGTAAAGGGAGTGAGATGATTCTTAGAGACGATAACGACATTACTTTGGTCATCCTATTGCAACACTACTTGCGAGATGATCAACCATGCAAGGAAAATTATAGAGTTTACATTGGACATGGCTGACACAAACTTTTTATTAAGCATGACCTGAAAATTGGCGACCCTTTGATATTTGAACATGTTAAGAATATAGCAAATCCTATTGCGAATATTGATAATTTTAATATTTTATAAATTTTTTATTATTTTAATAATATTAATATTGTTTTTTCATAAATATTGATAATATAATTTTTTTATTAGTAATAATTAGATATAATTATAATTAGTAAATGAAAACTGTTTGGATAATGAAGGGAAAATTTGTAATCATTTCCACAATGATGATTTCTAAATTTCATTTCATTATTCAAGCAGTTTTCATTTTGCTAAGTATTGATAAGTATTGATAAATTAGTAATAATTAGCAATAAATAGTAATAATTAGTTAGGAACAGTTAGAAATAAATTTTAATAAATTTTAATAAATTCCAAGAACCTGGCACAATTTCCAGTGGATTGACGACACTCATTTTTCTCGATGACTTTTCTCCTTTCAACTCTCACCAACTCAAAACAATATGAAAAATGTGCTGCTACATAGGCATATTCAATCTTGTATACACGAGATTGGATATAAATTCGTAGGATCGTATTTTTTATAATGTTTTCAGGCGATGACAGTTGGAAGAAGATGATTCATTGACGAAAAGGGGACTCTTTTGTCTGAATGCTCATTTACTTGCATCTTTCTCACACTGAAATCTCAATGAAGAATCTGGTCGGAGGTATGCATATTCATTCTCATGTAGATTCTTCATTGTGATTTCAGTGTGAGAAAGATACAAGTAAATGAGCCATCAGACAAAAGAGTAGTCGTCAATTCACTGGAAATTATGTCACCTTTAATTAATGGTAATTATTAAGAAGTAGTAGTAATTATTTATCTTCTTTTTTCAGATAGTATTTTTATAGTTTCAAATTATTCAAAAACAGTGATGATTTTATATTTTGTAGAAAAATATGGAACAAGGAAGTCGACATCAGTCATTATTAGATGATCGTGCTTGGATAAATCAGTGCAGAAATCTAAATGGTTCTGGTTTAAATCCTATATATATTGAAGGTGTTGAATCTTTCTTAGCATTTTCATCATCAAAACCAGAATATGTTTTAGAAGGCACAATTAAGTGTCCTTGTAAAAAATGTGCTCTGAGAACGTTTGACACATTTGACAAGGTTTTGGGACATCTCTTGCGGTTTGGTTTTCAACCAGATTATGTTTTTTGGTATCAAAATGGTGAACGAAGTTCCAGAGAAGATACTAATAACTTGATTCTGGATCCATCACAGTTCCAAAATTTAGTACATGATGTTTCAGGTCCATCTGTTCAACAAACTGAAACTCACGATGATATTGATTTAACTCATGAGTTGGCACCATCCAAATTTTATGAGTTGTTGAGGTCTGTTGAGGATGCATTATATCCTGGTTGTAAAATTTATGGCTATTAAATCAGATAATGCAATGTCAAACAACTGTTTTGATCAGATATTTTGTTTGGTTAAAACATTGTTACCTGAAGTAAATGTGTTTCCTGTAAATTAATATGAGAGTAAGAGGTTGGTTCATAATCTAGGCCTTAGTTATCAGAAGATTCATGCATGTGCAAATGATTTCATCTTATATTCTGGTAAAAATGAGACATCGGATAGTTGTCCAACATGTGGAAAATTGAGGTATAAAGAAGCTCAATCAGGGAAGTCTAGATTGATTCCTGTAAAACAGTTGAGATATTTCCCCCTTACACCAAGGCTGCAATGTTTATTTATGTCTCATAACAAAGCGTCAATGATTTCATGGCACAAAACCAATATTTCAACCGGTAAAATCTTGAATCATCCATCTGATGGTGATTCATGGAAACATTTTGATCGTCTTCATCCATCTTTTGCTTTAGAAGCCCGAAAAGTGTGATTGAGTCTTTATACTAACGATTTCTGTCTGTTTGGTTCTTATAGTAGTCAGTATTCATGTTGGCCTATCTTTATAACTCTGTACAATCTGCCTCCATGGATGTTGATAAAGGAGCCCTATATCTTTTTGACCTTATTAATCCCAGGACATCCGAAAAAGAATATTGATGTTTATTTGAAACCATTGATTAATGAGTTAAATGTATTGTGGAGTAATGGTGTTAGTATATATGATGTTATTGCGAAACAAAATTTCACATTAAAAGCTGCATTGATGTAGATGATTAGTGACTTTCCAGCACATGGCATGTTATCTGGCTGGAGTATATATGGTCTGAAATCATGTCCTTACTGTATGAAAGACAACAAAGCTTTCATGCTTGTCAATAGAAAAAAAACCTTTCTATTTTGGCTGTCATTGCATATTTCTTCCAATCGATCATCCTTTTCGAAGGAACAAATCTCATTTCATAAAAGGCACAATTGAAAGGGATGAACCTCCAAAAATGATCATAGGTACAGAGTTAAAATCAGTTGTAGTTTCATTACCTCCCATCACATTTGGGCCAACAGTAAACCGACAGAAAATTCATGGCTTTGGAAAAGAACATAATTGGATAAAACGAAGCATTTTTTGGGATCTCCCATATTGGTCTGATTTGTTGGTCCGCCACATATTGGATGTCATGCACATTGAGAAGAACTATTTTGATAATTTATTTCATATAGTTTTGGATACACCAGGTTAGATCAAAGATACTGTAAAAGTATGATTATATCTTGCCCAAATTTGCAGGCGACCAGAACTTGAACTATTTGAAAATATCAGATCATAAAGGTTAATAAAGCCAAAAGTATCTTATACACTGTCCAAAGAGTTTCATTTATTATTTTTTCAGTGGATTGCAGATTTGAGACTTCCAGATGGCTATGCTTCCAATTTGGGCAGATGTGTTAAGAATGGTCATATTACCGAATTAAAAAGTCATGATTTTCATGTTATAATGGAAAGACTTATGCCGATTGGATTCAGAGGTTTGTTGAATTTTATGATTTGGGATTCGATAACAGAAATATCATATTTTTTCGAGACATTTGTGTAGTGACAACTGACTATGATGCGCTAAGCAAACTGGAAGAAGATGTTGTTGTAATTATATGTAAACTGGAAAAAATATTTCCACCTGCTTTCTTTGACTCAATGGAACATCTGATATTACATTTTCCACATGAATCTAAATGTGGAGGTCCATTACAGTTTCGATGAATGTACCCATTCGAGAGATGCATACAGAAATTGAAGAAAAAAGTACGTAACAAAGAATCAGTTGAAGGGTCAATTGCTGAAGCTTATTTGTAAGAGGAAATTTCTTTTTTATGCTCTCACTATTTTTAATCTAAATATACCTCAAAACAAAACTTCATGGGTTGGAACAAGGGGAATGTTAATGATGAAATGGACAATCATTTATCAGTTTTTAATCAGGAAAATATTGGCTTCGGTGGAGTTCAAGAATGATGGATTTCAGACGATGAAAATCATATAGCTCATACATATGTTCTGCTCAACTGTGAAGAAATAACAACATTTATACTGTGAGTGCTTCTATCACTTATTCTATAATTTCTGTTATAGTATGTAAACTTATTTTATTTGTAGGTTATATGATAATCATATCAAGAAACAAGTTCCACAAATTACAGCAGCTTCTCTTGAAGAACGCGGACAAAAAAAATTATCAATGGTTTCAAAAGCTGGTAACATAAATTTTTGATGGTTTAATATCAATTCAGTTTACTATTTATTATATTGATAATTATTTTAAAAAATTTCAGGTGTCTCAACATGCTGATAAAATTGATAAGTGACAGTGTATATTGAGTAACCACCATCCAAAATGGTTAAATCTTATAATGCATATGCGGTGAATGGTTTTTGATTGCATACACGTGCATATGGGGAATCAAAAAAAACAATGAATAATGGAGTTTTTTTGAGAGGATCGCATCATATAGAAAATGAAGTTGACTTTTACAGCATTCTGGATGAAATTATTGAGCTATGTTATCTTGGAAAAAATTACATAACGATGTTTAAATGTCAGTGATTAGATACTAAAAGAGGCTTATGTGTTCATCCGACTCATGGAATCATCGATATTAAATATAAAAGTCTTCTTGTGGTAAATGAACCATTTTTACTGGCTCAATAGGTACATCAAATTTATTATGTAAAGTACTTTGCTACTTCAAGAGACCTGGGTGATTGGTGGAGCATAATAAAAATGAAATCTCGGGAAAATCAATTTACTCAAACTAAATGTGGTTCCGCTGAAGTGGAAGAAATTGAAAATTTTCAAGAGACTACTCAAAATCCATCTTTTTCACAAAGAAATGTGAATATCGATGAGGACACCCCACAATTAAGGGTCCATGGTGATGAAGATGTTAATGATGTTACAAATGAAATTGAAATGATAAGGGATGATGGAAGTGAAACTCGTATGGATATTGATGATGCTGAGGAGGAATATGAAGACATTTACATCTTTAGATACGAAGAAGATGATGAAGGTGAACATTGGAATGGTCAAATGCTAGTTATTATCATAACTAATATATATATATAATAGTTATTTTCAACTATCTGCTAACAACAATTATTTTGTGTTTCAGATGGACTCTGGTCTATTGCGTGAGTTAGAGGAGGCTGCGCTACCTTTGGATGAGGGGGATGTGGGATTATTTGACCCTCAACCTACTGGTGGTTCAGGAGGTATGCAGAGGGGTGCGGTCTTGTGTGACTGATGATTCTTGACCCTATCTCCAAGCAACGTCCATGTCTTGGCTTCGATCCACGCACACGGAGGTATGGTAACCTGTATATTTTAGTTATATTTCATTAGTTTATTTATATATATACTAATTGTTTGATTATTTATTCTTTTTTCATAGTTTTGTGCATGTAGTTGTTGGATAGGGGAGCGTTATCTTGAATAATTATTTTTCTCAGTCATGGACCACATGAGAATAGATTCCAGTTGATGTGCAGCTTGGCATGTACAATCATTGGCTGGAACGTAAATAAATAATATTTATTTTGAAATTTATTTTATTAATAACTTGATATTATAAATTATTTGTAGGGTTTATGGTATCCCATCGATGATAACATGCATGACAAAATCCATGTAGCATGGGAGGTGGCTATGCATGAGCGTTTGCGTCAGTTTTTGTACAGTTTGAGAAAGACGACCATTAAGAAAGCAGGAGTGGCAGTATTTGATGAGTCATGTAGAGCCCACCGACCAGAGTACATTTCATCTCAGGTTTGGGATGGATTATGTGCACACTGGTTGGGTGGTGGATTTAAGAGGAGGTCTTCATTGGGTTGGCAGAACCGGGGGAGATAGGAGGTGACGCATCAAGCTGGTAGTCGTACATTCAATACGCATAGAGAGCATCTGGTAAGTATTTTTTTTTTAAATATTTTATATAACTTAAAATATAAACAGTTTGTTTTATATTCATATAGGTAGTCGAGCATCCCGATATTACATAGTACAATGTTTATCGGAGGATGTACAGTGATCCAGCCACCAGAGAGATTAGAGGTGATTGCCTGCGTCAGATTGTGGTTAGTCTTATTTTTTTAAGTTTGATAATTAACTGCATATAATATTTTCACAATTTTAATTTCAAATTGGAATTGAAGGAGTCATATGAGGCTGAGACTTCTCAGATACAGGCTGAGGGTTAGGACGAGGCGACTGATCAGACTAGTGCCCACTATTTCGACGAGACGGCATGGATGCAGGCGACTCAGTATGACTTTGAGAAGGGCCGAGTAGTTGGTATCGACTCTCATATGACTCATGGTACTTATTATGGTACTGTTGTGATGTCGGCGTCCAGCTCGAGAGGAGCTCGTGGAGAGGCATCATCTTTTGGCTCACAGTATCAGGAGCAGTTCTGAGCTCAGAATGACCTTATAGAGAGTTTGCAGAAGCAGCAAGAAGAGATATATCAGCAGCAGCAACAACAGCACAAGGAGGAGATGCGTCGATGGCAGCAGTAGCACGAGGAGGAGATGCATCGATGGTAGCAGCAGCATCACGAGCAGATGAAATACATGCGTCGTCTGACTCGTAGTTTAGGGATGAAGTTTGCTCCACCAGCTCCTTTAGCTCCTCCACCTCCTCTGGAAGACGACCCCCCAGTGATTTTTTATGTCAAAAACATTTGAATTTAAATTTTTTGTAATATGAACTATTTACAGTTTCTGTCTTTTATATCAGTGCGGTTATTATATAATTTAATTTTTAATATTTTATGATTTGTTTTTGTGAATATTGAGAATTTTTATATTTTTTATTTTTTTATTATTTTAATAATATTAATATTATTGTTTCATTAATCATAATTTTATTAAATATATTTTTTTAGTATTATATTTTTTAATATTTGTTTATTTTACAAATAATAATAATAATAATAATAATAATAATTTATGATTTTTTTTTGAATATTGAGAATTTTTATATTTTTTATATTTTTTTATTATTTTAATAATATTAAAATTAATTTTTCAATAATCATAATAATATTTTATGATTTTTTATATATTTTTTTGTGAATATTGAAAATTTTAATATTTTTTATTTTATTATTATTTTAATAACATTAAAATTAATTTTTTAATAATCATAACAATATTTTATGATTTTTTTATATTTTTTTATGAATATTGAGAATTTTAATATTTTTTATTTTTTTATTATTTTAATAATATTAAAATTAATTTTTCAATAATCATAATTTTATTAAATTTATTTTTTTAAAAAAATTATTTATTATTTGCGACGGGATCTGTTATGACGGGATCCCGTCGCAAATAGTCTAAATAATTTTTTCATAAAAAATGTATTTACGATGGGATTATGGGCCCGTCGCAAATAGTATTTGCGACGGGCCCATCGCAAAAAAATATTTTTAAAACGCATTTGCGACGGGATTATTGGCCCGTCACAAAAAATTATTTGCGACGGGCCCATTGCAAAAGAGATTATATATATAAATTATATAATCGGAGACTTATTTACGACGACGAAGTTTCCTGTCCCAAAAAAATATTATTTGTGACGGGCCCGTCGCAAATAATATTTTTTGCGACGACGTTTTTTGCAACGGGCTATTTACGACGGGGCCCCGTCGCAAAAGCTTGTTTGCGACGGGATCCCGTCACAAATAACCCATCGCAAATACCTTGAATTCTAGTAGTGTACACTCTAAGCTCACGTGAGTCATGCTCAGTGTGAGAAACAAGAGGTATCAGTAAAACTGATGATTGTGCCACGAAAGATGCAATCATAAGAAATGATGTGGGGCTTACGTATGTATGATTTCCCAAGAGCAGGGTCCATAAATGTATTTGTACTTTATGGAGATTTGGGATTTTAACCTGGGACTTACTCCTAAAAAGGAAGCCCAAGTCAAAAGAAATTAAGACTGGGGCTTACTCCTAAGAAGGAGGCCCAATTAAGAAGGATGCTCAAATTAAAGGGGACTTATAACTTGGGGCTTAATCCTGAGAAGGGGGACCAATGTTAAAGGAACTTATGATTTGGGTCTTAATCCTGAGGTGGAGGCCCAAATTAAGGGTACTTATGATTGGGGCTTAATCCTGAGAAGGAGGCCCAATTTAAATTCCTCTCAGATAAGGAAGCCAACAAAGGAACCATGCCATAAATGGATTTAAAGAGGGTTTTGAAGTCCATATCTTGAAGAAGAGAGGTGGATTTGAAGGAAGGAGGTGACTAGGAAGGAGGCACGCAAGTATTGTTCTGGCGCGCAAGTTCTGGTCGCGCAAGTATACTTGTGCGACATGAGTCACCTTGGGCGACGAATAATCTGTAAGGTAATACTTGGGTGACTTTGAACTCAAGCCCTTAGTATCATCCCTAGAGGCTTCTAAAAGGTTGGCGCGCAAGTTCCCTTGAGAGGGAAAGGCGACACGCAAGTGTCTTTACTTCCCTTAAGGGATGGACACTTAGGCGCGCAAGTATTGATGAGTTATAATACTTAGGCCTTATTCTTCCTCTTTAGCGCTTCCATTCTAGGTAAAGAATTGCCTTAGAAGTGTTCAGAAGACGTCAGAAAAAGACTTGGGTGACCAGAGCTTGAATCTGAGTTTTGAAAAATTCCTCCTCAAAATGGGGGCCCACAGGGGCTATTTATAGGCCATTGGGTACCTTTGGTAAAAAAAGGAATAGGTTTTTCAATTGACTTGTGCGACCCATATGTGGCGCGCAAGTGACTTGCGTGACCAGAAGGAAACTTGCACGACCTCTTCTTAAAGGGTTCCTTGTTCATGCCTTGTCAATTTTTGATGTTCTTCAAAGGATGACTCTTCTTATGCTTAAGGTATTCCCATTTTCCATTCGTTAGACTCTGTGATGGAAAAGAGCGTCAACAAAAGTCCCCCCTCAGAGTTGGATCTGAAAAAGGAAAGAGGATTTGACTCTGAGGAAAACGAGAAACAAGAGTTTGGCGGCGCGCAGGTGGTAAGCACGCAGGGTTGCAGGATCACCTATATATATGGGTGTTACTTCGCACTTCTCATCCTGCCTTCCGAGTTTTTGAGATCTCATCACACAAGTGTCTGCATCTTCTTCGATCGCTCGCTTTTTTCCTATGTTGTGCTTCTCCAGTAAGATTTTGACTTGCATGATAGTAATTGCGTGACCACACTTGCACGACCACACTTGTGCGACCATACTTGCGCGCCTTAATTCCTTATCCATTTTTTTGTTTTCTTTACAAGTATTTCATAAAAAATAGACTTACTTAAAAGTTAACTATTTGATCCTTGTGCAGATTCAATGGCCCCCAGAAGAATTGGATCGGCTGATGAGTTGTCTAGCAAGAGAATTGATGATATAATGAACATCATTGGCCATGACTATTATGATATCAGTGACAGTATTCTCCTAGATTTGGCCAAGTACTTGAAGAAATATCATGTCAATTTCCCACAGAGTATTTACTTGCCTTTATATGTCCATGGTCATCTACAAGGAGTCAACGTTCCAAAGGCAAAGAATTACATTCCTCATTCCTGGTTTCAGACTTACACCAATTTCTCTTTAGAAAATGTCTCAGTTGTAGGATTATTTGTCAATGCAGGAACAGTGGAGAAGGCATACATAATGCATCATAGCCCATGTACTCCAGATCTAAAACCTCACAAGCCTGAGCTGCAACCACATTGTTATCCCTCCATTTTCTGAAATTCTCAAATGGATCAATCCAAGGGATGGAAAAAGAGTTGGGATTTTCGTCCTAGAGGAGGTGTGAAGCCGACTTGGATGTGGGCATATTGGGTGCGAAAAAAATGTGCGGAGTTTGTTGAGGATCTGAAGGGAGTTGCAATATATGAATCCGTCTGGGCTGGGCAGACATATGTCTACAGGAATGATAATTTTGTACCGGAGCTAATCAGCCGCTAGAGCCCAGAAACCAATTCTTTCCATCTGACTCATGGATAACTAGGCATCAGCTTGTGGGATGTCTACAAGATCTCAGGGGATCCAATTTTGGGAGATATGTATGATGAATTTATTCCCCCCAAGGTGACCTGGAATGATTCGGAGAAGTCTCCGGCTTTGGCTCGAGAGTTATTGAAAATTTTCCACAAGATCAAGAATTCAAAGTCCACCAAAACTCATTCTAGAAAGGATATTCATATAGAGGAGTGGATGGATATATTTCTCATCAAGAAGAAGGATAAGGGGCCCACCTGTACTCATACTACCAGCTATCCCAGAACAGAGAAGAGAGGTGGTCTTGGAACATTCTGGCCAACTCTGGAAGCAGGAGTGTTTGAAAAGTGGGGATATGAAGTGGATAAAAATAATCCCATATAAGACCCATCTGGCAGGATTTTTATCTTTGTGGCTCAGTGTTTATCTTTTTCCAGTTAGGGATTCGAAGGGAGGCATCAGGCCAGGGACCTTTGTTGTTGCAACCAAGTTGGCTGAGAGAAAAATGGTTGGGTTGGACACCCCGATTTTGGTGAATATTCACAGGAGCTTAATCCATGTCTATATGGATAAGTATCCTTTGAGAATAGTGGGACCATTCCAAGTTTTGTGGGGATGGATCGCCACTCACTTCAGGTTTTATGCTGTATAGAGCAGAGTACAGGTTCCTGGAAGTTCTTTTAGGCCATCGGTGCAGGCCTTTTCTGGAATGTCTCCATTGTCCCTCAATTCCTATGATATGAAGGTGAGGTTGAGCATGTTCAAGGAATTTCATTTCTTTCCTTATAGAAACCCACCAACCGGGCGGTTTGTTGATGACGGAACAGCTATCCTGGAATTGAGGTCATATATGTTGGCTTGCAGAGATGGTGTATTGGCCACTAGAATTGACAGAGAGATTATATGTGATGACTATGCTCCATATAGATTTTCATGCCAATTCAAGTGTCTGCAGCAGATTGTTGTATCCCCTCCTATGCATGTTAGGTCAGAGTAGCATCCAATGGTTGCCCGACAACTATGGTTGTTGATAGCTATGGAGAAAACTGGGGCAATGTTTGATCTACCAGTTACTGGAGCGGCGAGTCAATTGACTACATGGTATGCCGAGAACTGGGTAGCATCATACCCTGAAGGGGTATTGAATCATCCAGTCCCTTGGGTGGGGACAAAAAAGAGAACTGTCAGGAAAGAAACCCTTCATCTGGAAGGTGACTCTTCATCACCTGGATCTGATTCACCGAGTTCCTCACCCGTGGCTAATTCGTCAGATTCCCAGGATGGGGATGATGAGGCACGACATGCTTCAAAGTGGCCTCGTGTCATATATAATCCTCATGCCAGAGTCAAGAGACCTACTCCATCAACTCCTGGTGAGTTATATCATTGAGGAAATTTTAGTCGCCTATTATTTTATAAAGCAACAAGTTTCAAGTTTCATTTTCTTATCCTTTATTTGTGATTGTAGGAACTAGGAAGAAGTTGAAGTCCCAGATTGTAGGACCCTCCTCAAGGCCTTCTAGTGAAAATGCTAAATATTTATGACCAGAGGCTGTCCAGACATGGTGGAGTCTATATTGTGATGTTGAAACCTCCTGGATGGACTTATGCGAAGGGCTACATATCCCTGGAGTGGGGAATCTCTGGGCTTCTACTAATATCCTCTTCGAGGATAACCCTGATGAAGTGTGGGCTTGCATGAGAGAGCTGGAAATGATCATATATTCCACTGATGATTCCATTCCTATTACCAAGCGGGTGAAGGAAATGATGAATTGTGACACCACTGAGGGGATTGGTGATTCAGTAGAGGAGGAGTGACACGATTACGTGGCTCCTGAAGATGTAAGTTTCTTTTATTGTTTGCTTTGCAAATTTATTTCAGTCAAAGATTTGTTACTCAAGGAAATTACTTTATTCATCCTACAGCTTGTTAAGAAAGGATCTACTGAGGTTCTTTCACCGCAGTACAGCCCTGGTGCCACCGCTCTTAGAGCTGCTGAATCTCCTCATGAGTCGGGCGAGGTATCTCTAGGCTGGAAATCCATGGATGAGGAGTTAGAAAGTACTTTTCACTCTCCAATACCTATATTTTGAGGTGATGACATCAACACACCCAAAAAAGTCAAAGAAGCAAAGGCATCAAAGGAAGAAGTCCACAGCTAAATGCTTCATCAGTAGTGGTAATTCCTTCAGATAGTCATGGATTATAACTCATGAAAAGATTTCTCATATTTCTTGGGATTTCAAGGGATTCCTCAGTTTCTCCTATAAGGGAGAGGACTGAGCCTCCTCTGAGGACAACAAAGGGTACTGGTGAACAATCGCAAATTCATGCTGACCTGGCTACTCCTGAAGAAATAGTGAGAGAAGAAGAGCCAACGTCTATTCCCAGTACTACTCCTGTTGCTGCTACAAGAGGAGAAGAGCATGATTCTAGTAAATTAACAATATTTCATAGAACATTGAATGAAAACATAAACTAACTTCTATTCTGTGATGCTTTAAGTTCAAAACTTACACTAGAACATTTGGCGACCACTGCAACTGACTCCGTAATTTTCTCTAAGAAAGTTGTTTGGGGTCGGAGGTCGCAGGAGGAGGGTCGCCAAGAAGACACATCAAATGATCTCACTGGTGAGACTAAACAGGAATCTAAGATATCACAGGATGAAATGATGAAACTTGGTGCATCTTTTGAAGAAATTTTAGATCATGTTAAATTACCATGTAATTTAGAAGATTTTGGATGTGAGTGTTATCCTTCATCCTGTTAAAAATTTCTTATTACATCTCTGACCATGATTGGTTGAAATGTGTAGTTCTGTCTGAGAAATCTGCTGATCTTTCGATGCCTGAAGAGGGTAGAAACAACCCTATCATTGCAGAGACGCTAGCTCAAGTGGAGCTTAACCTGGCCGAGCTTCCTAAAATCTATCCTGAAAATCCTATTAAAGCTAGGAAAGATGGGGAGGAGCCTTCTCATGTTACTGATCTATTGTTGGGTAAAAGATGATAATATTTGTGGTTGTACTTAAATTGTAAAATAGTTAAAAAACTTTTGTTATCCTTTGGAACTAACCAAATCTTTCAATTGACTATGCAGGGCCGTCAATTTTAGTGGCTAAATCTGGAGGTGAAGCCTTAGCCTCCACCCCAACAAGAGTAGAAAGTGAAGTACCAAGGGTCAGGGGGGAAGGAGCAGAATAGGTCACTTCTTTAAGTGCATTAATCCCGGACTATATTACCCCATGTGATAGTGATGTTGAGTCAGACCCAGAGGTGCAGAAGGCACTCCAATTCTCACGTCTCAAGGCATGGAAGAATATATAGAATATCATATCTAAAGTTCCTCTTGAAGAGTTGTCATACAATATGTACGTTTAGCGAGCTGGGGCTCAACTTTTGTTTAGATTTCCTTTTATAAGTTCCCAATTTAATGAGTACCCTGTCTTTTTTTGGCAGTTTAAAGTCATGAATGTCAGACAGAAAAAGGCTAATGTTTAAGGTCAAATAGCTTTGACTGAATGGATTAAAAATTGACTCAATTCCTTGATAATTTTTTTGAAAACATATTACCACATTCAATTATGGGGGGAAACATGTAAACTATGACCTAAGAAATTTTGAATCTGAGGGATGATATGAAAAAAGGGCTAAAATGCATTAGAGGAAGTATTTCCTAAGAGTGAAGTTACCACTATTTGAAAAACCCGTTATGGGGTTGAATTATGCAGGGCCACTTAAGAGCATTGGCTGCATAGTCAAATAATAGAATCTTTTGGCTGACAGGTCCATTATGTAGACTACTTATGCAAGGACACCTAGGGGAACGTGCTGCATAGTCAGGCAAAAGAACTCTCAGAAAATTTACTTTTCTATTGCTAAAAAACCAGTGGAAGTTTATGGAGATTCAAATTTTCCAAAGCATAGAGTCTATTGTATAGAGAGAGGTACTTGAATATGGAGAGGATATTACTAATCAATATTGTCAAATAATTGGATGAATGTCACTCCTGTGAAGGTCTGACCCAAACGTAGGGAAGGGAAATATAAACCATAGACTTGAATACTTTCAGATCATGAAAAAGAGTATGGGACAAATATGTTAAGGGTGGCTATTTTTGTAGATCCCTATATATCTTCGTTAAGACCAATAAGGACAAAAAAGGATTTCTCCCTAAGAATGAAGTTACCACTATTTGACAAACCCATTAGGGGGTTTAAATTATGCAAGGCCACTTAAGGGCATTGGCTTCATAGTCAAATAATAGCATCTTTTGGCTAACAGTTCCATTATATAGACTACTTATGAAAGGACGCCTAAGGGCACATGCTGCATGGTCAGGAAAAATAATTCCTGGGTATCAGACATTTTGTGACCAAAAGTCAAGAAAAGGGTTATGGAGATCTGGAAGTGTTTAAGGTTAGGAGTATGACACATAAAAATGGGTATTTTCCAATGCATGAAGGAGATACATAGACCAATGTTGACCATAATCATGTTGTGTTTGGGTCCTGAATTGAGATGTCGGACTTCACTACATATCTCATTAAGATGAGAATCAAGCCATATGTAGTTCTTAAAATATGGTTTATCGTCATGTGGGATGAGAATGTAGGAGATCTTAGTTTAGGATCGTAGAGTTCAGATCATAATGAGGGAGGCACCTTGTGTGTTTGTTATAAAACTGATGTGAATAAAGACCAGGGTTTTCATACCACATTCATGTGCTCACAGGGGGACTTCTCAGCCAAGGTACTGGCAGTGGAGTTTGGGGTTAGGCCCAAAGACTTGGGGCTGGGTTCGAGGGATGCTCGAATGTTCCTACGTATCTCATAAGGATGGGAATCAAGCCATACATAGTTCTTGAAATACCCTTTGTATAGATTTAGTTCGTACATGTGAAGGGTGAAAGGGGGAATTTGGTGCAATGATGGTTGGATCCAAGATTAAAGGTTCAGGCATTGCCATGTATGCACGTAGTATTTGGAATATAACATGATTGGAGATCAATGTCAATAATGATTCCCTATTAGGTGAGGGTGTTAAAGAATGTTGTATTTTAATGTCTTGCAGTGAGGACAATGGGGGACTATATAGTTTAACGTCATATAGCAAGGATGATGATAAACTAATGTGAATATATTGGTTTCGGGGGGCTTCATGGATCAACATCGTATGAGATGGAGGTGAACCGATATGAAGATATTGGTTTTGGGTTTGAACCTCGGGAGGTTGCCTACGTACCCAGCCTAAAAGGAAAGGATCAAAGTTTGCGTAGTTTGATTGAGAATGAATTGGTGATCGAGTTGTACTTGAGGACAACCCGAAGATGGTGTTGGGACTTACGCGTGGTTAGTGGCCCAAAGAGGGTGTTATAGTTGAAGCTTACTCTAAGATCATGTGAGTCATGCTCGGTGTGAGAAACAAGAGGTAACAACAACCCTAACGATGCACAGTTTAACATCATGTGGGACAAAAGGGTGTTGTACAGTTTAGCATCATGCAGCTAGGATGTATTGCAGTTTAACGTCTTGCAAGACATGTGCACAGTTTAATGTCATGTAGGACGTATTAAGGGACTTTTTCACAGTTTAAACATCATGTAGGATGAACATGTACAGTTTAACGTCATACAGGACAATGAAGGGAACACAGTTTAATGTCATGTTGAATAATAGAGGGGCTATATAGTTTAATGTCCTACAACAAGGATACCAGGGACCATGAAGTTTAAAGTCTTGCAGTAAGGACTAAACGGATCATGCAGTTTAAAGTCTTCCAGTAAGGACTAAATGGACCATGCAGTTTAAAGTCTCACAGTAAAGACTAAATGGAACGTGCAGTTTAAAGTCTTGTAGTAAGGACTAAATGGACCCTGCAGTTTAAAGTCTTGTAGTAAGGACTAAATGGACCATGCAGTTTAAAGTCTTACAGTAAGGACTAAATGGACCATGCAGTTTAAATTCATACAGTAAGGACTAAATGGACCATGCAGTTTAAAGTCTTGTAGTAAGGACTAGAAGGTGTATTTGTATTACACAAAATACTTCTTCAAGAATATTTCATTGTTTAGAGTTGTAATGAGTTCTCCATCCATTGAGATTAAAGAATAAGCTCCATTGGAGTAGACCTTATGTATTGAATAAGGTCCTTACCACTTTGGCTCAAGCTTGGGAGGTTTCTTTCCTGGTATCATTGGAGTTTTGAGGACCACTACCAATTCTCCTTGAATGAATGAATGAAGATGAAATTTTTTATTGAAAGCTCGTGCTATTCGATTCTGATAGACTTCCAAGTGGTGCAGGGTGCACAATCTTTTTTCATCTAATCGTTCCAATTCATCAAATCACTTATGAGATTGTTCATCTGTGGATGAATGATCACAAATGGATACTCAGAGTGAAGTTAATTGAACCTCAATGGGAAAGACTACTTTTGTTCCATATACCAATGAGTATGGAGTTGACCGCGTAGCAGTGCAGGTGGTGGTCTGATAAGCCCATAAAGCATGAAAAAGTTTATCAGGCCATGATTTCTTATCTTTATCCAACATCTTTTGTAGTATATTTTAAAGAGTCTTATTGAAATCTTCTATTTGTCCATTGGCTGCTGCATGATACCGAGATGAATGGTTGGATTTGATGTTGTATTCTTGATACAACTTTCTCACCTCAGATGAACAAAAGTTGGTGCCATTGTCTGTCAATATGGTATAAGGGACACCAAATCTGGTAATGATGTTAGACTTGACGAAGCTAATAATTCCTTTAGAACTAATTTCTTTGAGAGGTATTGCCTCTTCCCATTTGGAAAATAATTCAGTAGCAGTAAGAATATACTTAAACTGCTTGGATGTAGCCAGAGGATAAGGTCCTACTATATCCATTCCCCATGCGGAAAATGGCCATGAGTATTTAGCTGTATAAAGCAACTCTGGGGGTTGATGAATGAAGTTGGAACATACTTGGAAAGAATGACACTTCTTAGTGAAATCAACACAATCTTGCATCATTGAAGGCTAGAAGTATCCAAGCCTTCGAATTTGACTAGAAAGTCTATGTCCAGACTGGTGGGCACCACAAACTCCTGCATGTACTTCATTCATGACAGCCATTGTCTCTTCACCATCAATACATTTGAAGAGAATTCCATCAAAACCTCACTTGTAGAGAATTTTTTGGTGATCTGGGCTATTATAAAGATTAAAATTGACCACACGTCGCTGGACTTGTTCTTTCCTGGCTCTATCAGGTGGGAGTGTTCCATTTTGAAGGTATTCCCTGATAGGTGTCATTCATCCTGTAGTATGAGCATATGGTTCAGAAATGGGACTGATTTCAATGATTTCCTCTATTTTGATTTGAGAAAAAGGTGAAACTACATGACGGTGGGCAATACTGATGATTATTTCGTCCCGATTTGGATCTTCCAGGGCTGTGGATACATTAGCCAGTGCATCATCTTGGGCATTTTGTGATCGTGGGACATAAGAAAATGTCAGTTCTGAGGGAAATTCCGCCATTAACTCTCTAACGTAATCACACAAAGGGATTAACTCTTATTTTTTGATGGCATAATCCCCATTGATTTGTTTGGTTACCAAATATGAATCACCTTTTACCCTCAAGTGATTCACCTATTCCTGAAGATCCAATTCTAAGCCTACGATGAGAGCTTGATATTCTGCTTCATTATTTGTACCACCTTCTAACAATAAAAAGTAATAGGGTAGCACTGCCTTTTCTGGGGGGAATAAGCACGATTCCTAACCCAACTTTGTTGAATTTAGGATCTTCCATTTTCTTCCCTGTTGGACTTTTGGAGGCACCATCAAAGTACATTTCCCATGTTTGAGGATTATCTTGAATAGAGAAGACTTCCTCATTAGGAAGTTCAATATTTAAAGATGTATCTTCTACAGATGGGTGTTCAGCAAGGAAATCGGCAAGAGCTTGGCCCTTTATTTACTTTTGAGACACATATTGGATATCAAATTACTGCAAAATAACTTTCCACCTTGTCAGACGTCATGTAAGTATTGGACAAATAAGGATAAATTTGAGCGGGTTATTACGGGATACTAATTGGATCTCATGATGTTGCAGGTAGTGTCTCAATTTCTAAACTGCAAAGATTAATGCTAGGCAGCACTTTTTAGTACTTGAATTTCGAGTTTCTGCTTCAAGCATAGTCTGACTGAGATAATAAAGGTTGTTCTCATTCCCAGAATCATTATTTTGGGCAAGGAAGGAACCCGATGATCACTCTAAAGCTATCACATAGAGGATAAGTGGTATTCCTTCAACAGGTGTCATTAATACTGGTAGACTCAAGATATATTTCTTGAGAATATCAAATGCCTCTTTAAATTCTTCAGTCCACTGGTAAGTGACTCCCTTCTTCATTAATTTGGAGAAGGGTAAACATTTGTCTGCCAGATTGGTGATGAAACGCTGAATATAGGCCAACTGTCATTGAAGTCCTCTTAATTATTTCAATTTTTGAGGATGTGACATACCAAGGATTGATTTTTTATTCTCAAGATCAACTTCAATATCACGATGGCATACAACAAAGCTGAGAAATTTTCCTAAGGTTACCCTGAAAGCACATTTCAAGGGGTTCATCTTCAAATTGTGTTGTTGAAGTTTGTGGAATATGATTTCCAGATCGGCCAAGTGATTAGAAAGTTGTCTGGATTTAACCACCAAATCATCCACATAACATTCAACAAATTTCCCTAAAAAGGGTTTTAAGATATGGTGCATGGCACGTTGATACGTTGCACCTGCATTTTTCAGGCCAAAGGGCATTACCAAATAGCAAAACACACCTTGAGGGGCACAGAAAGTTGTATACTCCTCATCCTATGGGTCCATTAGTATTTGATTGTACCCAGAATAACCATCCATGAAGGAAAGAGCTTCATAGACATCTGTTGCGTCAATTAAGAGTTCTATGATCGGAATTAGAAAATCATCCTTAAGACAATGCCGATTCAGATCTCTGAAGTCAATGAAAACTCTAATTTGTCCATTCTTCTTTTTCACAAGGACAATATTAGCCAGCCATTTGGGATATTGAAATTCTCTGATGAAGTTATCTTTGATAAGCTTATCAACTTCAGCTTCAATTTTGGAGGCATAAGTTGGGTGTGTTCTTCTTGCGGCTTGTCTGAATCCTCGATGTTCTTCTGGCAAACCCAAATGATGAGTGACAACATCGGGATCAAGACCTGGCATTTATGTATAATTCCAAGAAAATAAATCTCGATTTTTCTTTAGAAATGAAATATACATTTATTGCTCTTCAAGAGTCATGTCCACACTAATTAAAGTGGGGTGTGGATCTTCTTTTGTACCCAGATTTATTTCTCTGAGTTCATCCATAGTGGTAGAGATACCCTCTTCAAATGCTTAAGGAGAATCCCTGAGATCTTCATCTTCTTCTTCAATATGTATTACTTATTCTGATTCTACTTGCATAGTATATGAAGAATCAGAACTTCTATGATCAAGGGAGAAGTTAAAATTTGAACATTTTGAAGAAGAGGCTGCCATTTCTGACCCTATTGATGATGAAGGGTCTTCCTGGGTTTATAGAGAGGAGATGATGGATTGAGAATCGACATCATTATTTTCCTCTGATATTGCTATAACTTCTTCTGGCCTGCTTGATGAAGTATAGAATTGCTGGATTTCATCGGAAGAAATGAAGACATCTCCATTTAAGCTTTCATCATTGCTTGGCCAATCAATAATTTCTCCTATGTTGTCTAGCTCGATTGCCGTAATTGACATTATGGAAGTTTCTATAAGAGTGTTTGGATTTGGGTTTATCCCATCAATTTGACTGATAGGCAACACATAATCTGTACTCACATGTATGAATGGGTTTACTAGAATCTTTTCCAAACCATGTGGAGCATTAATTTTGGTGACCTTCTTCACTGTGTATTTTTTCTTTACTTCCATGTGATAAAACTCTGCCTCAATGTATTGATATTCACATGTTTTGAATGGGGATTTTTCACCATACAATGTCCCAATTTGACCATTGAAACAATATTTTAGACATTGATGGTATGACGAAGGTACGGCCGCATATTGATGTAACCAAGGTCTTCCAAGCAAAATGTTGAAAGTTGTGTCCTGACGAACAACCATGAAATCTGAATGAGAAACAAGGTCTCCAAACTGAATTCTGAGTGTAATTTTTCCCAGAGGTTCTTGTTCATTCTTATCGTATCCTTGTAACATCAAAGTAGAAGGAGATAAATCAGATTCGGCAAGGCCCAATTGATGGAGTGTACGAATAGGAATGAGATTGACTCCTGAGCCATTATCAATGAAAGATCATCGGATGTCTATATCATTGACTTTTTCTAATAGATACAAAGGTCTGATATGTACATGTACAACATCATCTTCATCTTCATCTGTAAAAGATATCATTGCATGGCATTCTACAGGATCATTCTCTATATGGTAGACCTTAGCCGCAGCAATTTTAGTTTTGAATTCCTGAGGACTTGACAAAGCCTCAATAAGCGCCTCCCGAAGATCTTTTGATAGATTAAAGGCATCCATAATTGATAACTTGGCCGGTACTTAGGCCAAATGTTTCAAGACATCATACTTTTGATCTGAAGTTCTGCGTTTCCCAACAGGAAAATGTGGTTTTGTGGGTGCCTTGGACATTTATGCTTTGGTAGTAGATGCATCCCGTATTGGGGTAGGAGTTGGAAATACTCCTGGCTTCGGTAGATTAGACCGAATAGGTATATTTATTTGCTGAGAGTAAGAAGGTATAACCTCTAACTAATCCTCCAAAACAACTCCGCCAGGGCCGAATCTTCCATGTGTGGAAGAACTTTCTTGTTCCTGTTGAGCTCGCTGAAGGTATTTTCCATGAGTTTCTACCGCATATACAGTTCTAGTAGGGGTAGGATTGAAATAGTGGCTTCTGGAAGATCCACATCTTCCCCTATATCCTAGACCTCCATATCTTCCTCTAATTCCTCTATTTGATACAGGGAACTTTGGATCATCATAATCAAAACTATCATTGGCATAAGGATCTGTTAAATGAATCATGTTAACATAACCAAAGATTAATTCTTCATATGATGAAGATTCTTCCTGATTATCCAGTTCAGGCTGTGCCGTTTGGTGGGGCGTTGCCCGTGATTTTGAAGCATATGACATAAAATCTGCCAGAGTCAAAGACAACTTAGGCTTTGACATGAGCTCATCTTATTTTGACTGCTCTTCTTTCTTAAAATTATGTCGTGTCTTTGAGGATTTTCCTTCTGATGAAGGAGGTTTTGCTGTGTCATTTATAGTAGAAGACACAATTGGTTGATTTAATTGTGTTCGTAAAATGGCATGAATTCGGTTGATTGTTTTCCTGACCATCCAATCATCATATTTCTGTGCATTTTTACTTTTGACTTCATGCCACTCGCCTTTTTCCTCTGGATCAGTAGTTGTAACACATGCTACCTAGGCTGAAGAACCTTTCAGTTTTACCTGTACAGAGTCCACCATATTTTTCAAGAGGTATTTGAAGACAAAACACTCCTGAATGGGATGCCCCAACATCTGATGAAATGGGAAATAGTTGGGGAGGTCTTCATCTCCTTCCATGTTCAGCCTTTTGGGCCTTGTAAACTGAACCAAATTGTTTTCCAGAGCCGAGATGAAGTAGCCAGGAACTTTTTCACTCTGTAAAGAATAAACTTTGTTCTTCAAATCTTCAAACTATTTCCGCCTTTGATCTCTTTGATCATCTTGACGAGGCGGTCGTTGTTGTTGATTCTTAGGAGGTGGATCCCTTCGATATGATGAAGGTTTTGAAGTGGAAGCAGGTACAGGTGCTTGTTTAAGTGTAACTATAGTAGTCTTTGCTTTCCCTATTCTCCTTCCGGAAACTGATGGAATTACATGAGTTTTAGCCTTAGTCTTTGTAAGAGAGTCTTCGATCTGCTGATCGATTGAAGTATGGTCTCGAAACCCTCCTATGTATTTCACAGGGATCAACGGTGTGTATAATTAATCGCGTAAATTTGCCACACTGATTGGCAATAATTCTTCTTGAGGGAGTTCTAAGCTTAAGGAATATTTTAATCCCTTCCAACGAGCAATGAAATATGAAACTCTTTCATTCTCCCTTTGCTTGCAATTGGTAAGATCGAAAACTGTCATCTTTGGCAATGTTGAGATGAATTGAAGAAGGAACCTTTGACAGAGATCTTCCTACCTAGTAATTGATTGGGATTGTAAGATTGTATACCAGACAAAAGTAGTCCCTTGTAATGACTGTACAAAACACCTGAGCTTAACTACTTCTTGTTTTTGAGGATTTCCTATCATAGGATCACAACGAGAAACAAAATGTGTTAAGTGTTATTTTGGATCTCCCGAACCATTAAAAATTGGGAATGTGGTACTCGCAAAATTTGATGAGGGAGGAATTTCATCCAAACATTCAGGGTAAGATCTCTTTTCTAGTTGAATTTTTGCATGCTTTCCTTCCATAGATTCCAACCGAGCTGTTAATGACTCAATGGTAGTCATTAATTTTTGAGAAACATCTGGTTGAGCTTGTACCTGAGCAGGTGCAATAACTAAATTTTGGACGAGTGTGGTGATCGGGACTACCACTAATGGTAGTATTGCCGGTTTTTGTTGTGTATGACCCATAGGATTGGACCTGTGAGGTTGTAATTGTAAAGGGGGATATTCTTGATCCACCCCTGTAGCTGCAACAAATTCCTTTGACTAAATAACTCCAGTACACTTAGGAGGAAGACTACCTTAAAGTAGTTCTACATTTAACCTCCTTAACTCCTTCATTTCTTCTTCCTGTTGTATGAACCTTTCCTCTAATGAGAGTTATTGGCCTTCTCTAGAGGTAGGGTGGGGTGTAACCTGACTTTTACCATTTTCCTTAGTATATGATTTTTTGGAGTATGGAAGGGCATTACCCGAAGAAATTTCTTTCCCTTGGGCAACCCTCTGTCTTCTAGTATGCACACCTCCTTCATTCGTTTCTATGTGCACATCCTCTTGAACAGGAACTTCTTCATCTGATCCCTCTAAGTGAGCCTCATGTTCTGGGGGATCGGTGACAATGACATTGATGACATTTATCGATGCATAACGCATTGGAGTCCTTTTGTCAGCATTTCTGCGATATTGTCTTCTTCTATGTTCTTTATGAGACATTTCCCTTGGTTTAGTTGATCCCTCAGGAAATTCTTGATGAACCATAATTTGGAGGTAATCTCCTGATAATTCGTCTCTGCGTTCCTCTTGTGGCTTCTTCCCTAATCAAGAAAAGATTGACTTTCACTGAGGAAGAGATTGAGAACTTGAAAAACTCCCCAGTCTGGTGGATTGGGGTTGTTCCTATTTTTCCTGCTCAACTCCTCGAATCCTATCTGTTGATATCGAGGGTTGGATTAAAAGATTCTCCAGTCTGGAAAGTTGTGGTGGCTCTTGAGATGCTACATCTGAAACTTTCTTAAAAGCTCTTCTGATTTTGTGGACTTTAGTTTGAAAATTAGCCGGATGCATCATCTGACATCCACTCAAATCACCTGTCTTAGATGACCATTGGATTATTTCTAACACTTCTGTCACCTGATGATGTGCATGCTCTAAACGAGAAGCATGTTCTATATTTTCATTTGCTTGATGCAAGAGTAATTCGAAAACTTGTTCTTTATATGCCTAACTCTGGGAAGAACTAGTTGAGGCCCGTTCTTGGGAAAACCTTTGATTACGCACAAAACCAGCTAGATGTGGCCATCCATGGGAAATAACATTGAATGAGACCACTTTTGGCGGGCTTTGTTGACTAGAGAGTACAGTGAAATGCAGTTCTCCATGAACACCCCATCCCCTAATATGAATACCAGATGGGGAATTAATAATTAACTGGCGCAACCTTTTTAACGTGCCAAGGCATGAACGTTTAAGGGATCTCTACTAATTTTCAACCTTTGGATGTTGGGAAACTGAGAGAGATTCCAAATCAATTTGGCATTGTAACCCTTCTATTATCTTGACATGATTTTCATATTCATCATAAGATAATATTTTCTCTTTTAAGTGACAAAGAGTTTTCCATATGTTGATATGAATATCGTGAATACAATCATCAGTCAAAATTTATGGAATATCATACTGAGAGTCAGCCAAAGTCCAAAACATGACTGGTACTTCACCTTTTGCCAGTTGTTTTCGCATATTCAGCACTTCGTCTTTGTCATTTGATGAAGATTCTTCTACCTGATTGAACCAAAGTTGGTGCTTCTTTGTTGCTTCATCAGATTCAACAAGATTGGTAGAGAATTCATTTGTCAAATTAGAATATGAATGACCTAGGGGTGGTTTGGAGAATGACCTACACCCTGAGCTATCTTCTGATTGAGAAAGTATTTCACCTGTTAGCGGTAAGGCGTCATACATGGCTGGCTTCGCATTTGAAAGTGCCTCAAGATAAGAGGGATTTCTCATTACTACATTGTCCATTGAATAATTTTCTATGCAATGTGAATTACTACTATAGAGAGGACTTTTGCAGCTAAATTCATCATCATGGGGAGGACCACCATAGTGGGTTAAAACAAAAGATGAAACATCATGCTCCTTGGTCTTCTGGTAATGCAGAGGGTTATTGTGGCTCTTATCTGAGGATGATACTTCGAGATCGACCTAATTATCATGAAGAAAGCCTTCATGAGGAAATTTCTGATGAAGACCTTTGGAATTATTATTGTTACTTCTGGAATCTGGAAATGAGAGAGTAGAATCTTGAGTTGCAACAGACAATTGTATGAGTGCATCATGAACTCCAGCATCGAGCAAGGCCTTATTGTAGATTGGCTCTTGATTTCTTGACTGTGTTGGATGGGTCTTTTTATTAGACGCCTTCTTACTGACTTTGGAAACCACTTGTTGAAGAAACTAGTTATTATGGGTGGTGTATGTGCCTTCTCAGGAGAAATGGTCAGGTTAGGCTGATTATCTCCATTTAAATTGGGTGTATGTACCCGACTTGATTGTTCGTATGACATAAGGGAGTATGCCTCACGACCCTCCTGGACTAGAATAGAGGTATGTATCTACTCCAGAGTGATATATTGATGAGTCACTCCACTGATAGGGATAGATTTACATTTCTTTCCCTGTGATGTCGTTGAAGTTGTTATAATATTATGATAGGTATCCAGAATACGGGCAGGGATTTGCTTCTTCTCTTTCACCATTTTTAGAATGTGCTTAGTGACTTCAGCTTCCAAAACCGGAATATACGTCCATTCCATGTCTGGAGTAAGTGTATGTTCCTGCTCATGTCCTCTTTTTCTTGTCAATGAATTCTGACAGTACTTATGCATAGGGGCAGAGAGTTGAGTATGCTCCAAATTTGTCGTCGGAGCTTTCTGACTGACTTATTTGGGTGCTACCAAATGAGACTATTAGCAGGATTGATGAACATTGGCAGGTGTATGTGTCTGCTGTGTATTCTCCATAAAGTATGGTTGATGGGTTTCCTTCAATACTGGCAGACGAGACTGCTGACAGAATTGGTGATTATAAACAGGTGTATGTGTCTACCTATAGTACTCCTCCGGAATTGCCTGGCGGGATTTGTGTGTTACTGCCAGACGAGTCTGCTGGGTAGTGAAATTAGGAAGGATGGGTGTATATGCCCGCTTGTTGCTTGCCATCAAGTTAGTTTTATGGACTTCTTCAGAGGGGGAAGAGGTAAGAACCTGCTCCCTATTGGCTGAATTTTGCCTCTGACGATTCATCTTGCGTGCTCGGGTCTGATGGACCTGAGCCGAACATCTAGAGGTGATACCCTCATCATGTTGAGAGTACTCTACCGCATGAGTCTGGCGGCGATTGTTGGTGGGAGTCCTCAGGAAGGGATCTTATCTTCTTGACTTGAGGCCTTGAGTGACCTCTTCATTCACTTCCCTATAATATGGGAGGGACTGTTTGTTGCGTTCCGGGGATAACGACCCGAAATGGTTGGAAATGGTGGCTGGCACCACCTGCTTCTTGACCACTGGTCGTCGCTGTCCGGACAACCAGGGTGAATTGTTAACTTGGAGGGCTTGTCGAGCAGCCTCCAGAGTTGGGATGGTACCATGTTGACGGTATTCCCTCACCAATTCTTCGATACCCAGCGTTGAAGACGCCGAGTAGGTGATATCATCCTCAGAGCGGACAAGAATCCAGCAGGAGTAGCGGCCGAGGCATTCACAGGTGTTAATTTTAAAGAATCAATTTCCTATTGCAAAGAGATCTTGAAAAAGAGTGCATGTTTGATATAGAAGACATAATCAAGATAAGTTTGGTCAGACTACATCTTTTGGATGTGCATATATGTTATTGATTGATTTGTTGGCCCTCATATTGAGTTTAACAGGGGCCTAACAAATAAGTAAAACATCATTTTAACTTGGTTAAGGATTCACGTCAGGTTCACCATTTTTTTTCTTTCAGAAATGGGGATGACCTTGTTTGTTTATGGTTCAAACATTCCAATCGGTTTTTAATGGGTTTATTCGTAGAACCGGAAACATCCAATGATTCTATATCCATTTGGACCTACTTTCCAAAGGTAGGTGCTCATTAGTTGTGGACCAATGAGGTTTAAGAATTTTCATTGGTCGAGAGGATGGGAGGTCAGGCTCATCACACCTTTTTTAGGGAAATTATTACCTACTCTGGGACTCTCTTATAGATTTAAGTTATGTTCACAAATCCTTATTAATTCACCAAGTATGAAAATGAGTTTTCTTTTAGATTTGGTAATCAATGATTGATATGTATGAGATTTAGAGAATCTTTTATATGTATTTGAGGTTCTTCATCGATGGAGAATCATCTGTATGTATTGGAAATTCTTAATCAATGGTATCCTTCAATACTTTATATAGAAATCTCTTGGTCATTAGGATGACTATACTGGTTTTAAAGTCACTCAGTGGGGCACTTGAAGTTTATTGTCATTCAGAAAGACAAGGATTATTTCAGAGTTGGGATTGTACCCATAGATGGGATACCTATATATCCTTGTTAAAAATAAAGGAATCAGAACCCACATAGTTCGATATGAGGGATATAGTTTAACGTCAAATGGGATGAAAAAGAATTAATGAAAGATGGGATTGAACCTTATAAAGGCTTCCTACATACTCTACTTTAAAGGTAGAGATCAAAGTCCATGTAGTTCAGGGAAGAAGTATGATGTTTATGCATGATTAATGTCCCAAAGATAGATTTCATAATTACTTTTACACTCCAAGATCACGTGATTCATGCTTGGTGTGAGAAATAAGAGGTATCAGTAAAACTGACGATTGTGCCACAAAAGATGCAATCATAAGAAATGATGTGGGGCTTACGTATGTATGACTTCCCAATAGCAGGGTCCATAAAGGTATTTTTACTTTATGGAGATTTGGTATTTTAACCCGGGAGTTACTCTTGAAAAGGAAGCCCAAGTCAAAAGAAATTAAGATCGGAGCTTACTCCTAAGAAGGAGGCCCAATTAAAGAGGATGCCCAAATTAAAGGGGACTTATAACTTGGGGCTTAATCCTGAGAAGGGGGACCAATGTTAAAGGAACTTATGATTTGGGGATTAATCTTGAGGAGGAGGCCCAAATTAAAAGGGACTTATGATTGGGGCTTAATCCTAAGAAGGAGGCCCAATTTAAATTCCTCTCAGATAAGGAAGCAAACAAAGGAACCATGCCATAAATGGATTTGAAGAAAGTTTTGAAGGCCATATCTTGAAGAAGAGAGGTGGATTTGAGGAAAGGAGGTGACTAGGAAGGAGGCGCGCAAGTATTGTTCTGGCGTGCAAGTTCTGGTCGCGCAAGTATACTTTCACGACATGAGTCACCTTGGGCGACGAATAATTTGTAAGGTAATACTTGGATGACTTTGAACTCAAGCCCTTAGAATCATCCCTAGAGGCTTCCAAAAGGTTGGCGTGCAAGTTCCCTTGAGAGGGAAAGGTGACGCGCAAGTGTCTTCACTTCCCTTAAGGTCTGGACACTTAGGCGCACAAGTATTGATGAGTTATAATACTTAGGTATTATTCTTCCTATTTAGAGCTTTCATTCTAGGTAAAGAATTACCTTAGAAGTGTTTGGAAGATGTCAGAAAAAGACTTGGGTGACCAGAGCTTGAATCTAAGTTTTGGAAAATTCGTCCTCGAAATGGGGGACCCACAGGGGCTATTTATAGGCCATTGGTCACCTTGGGTGAAAAAAGGAATAGGGTGTGCAAGTGACTTGTGCGACCCATATGTGGCGCGCAAGTGACTTGCACAACCAGAAGGAAACTTGTGTGACCTCTTCTTAAAGGGTTCTTTGTTCATGTCTTTGTCAATTTTTGATGTTCTTCAAAGGATGACTCTTCTTATGCTTAAGGTATTCCCCTTTTCCATTTGTTAGATTATGTGACGAAAAGGAGTGTCAACAGAGACTTAAATTAATTCTAAGATAAGTTGAAAATAAGACTCCATCATCAAATGACCATAACTTTTGATTCAGGTGTCCATTTTAGCTTCACAACTAGTTAAATTGAAACTTATGTAATGAAATACAAAAAAATAGATAATAATATGGTAGTGATTAATAGAATAAAATTTATTATTGTTTTAAGAGAAGTTGAAAATCGAACTTCAACTTCAAACGACCATAACTTTTGATTCAAGTGTCCAGTTGGGCTATACCACATATCAAATTGAAGTTTGCAAAAAAAATCTATGCCATGTTGAGTGGTTGTACCTTTATAATTGTTTTTTAGATCATAAAAGGCCCAAAAGGTCTCCAAGATAGAGTTTTTTATTCAGATGTCATGATTTTTGAGCATTCTATGTGATTTCAACTTCATTTAAGAGTGTCCTCATGTGATTGTTGGGTCGTTTGTGATTTTATTCTATGTATTTAGATTCCTATTGATTTAATGGTGTTTCATTTTTTGTGGTTTCCCCTCTTTTGTCGATTTATTATCTATTATATATATATATATTACTATACATTTATGTATATTTATTTGAAATGTATATATATATATATATTACTATACATTTATGTATATTTATTTGTAATATATATATTTATCAATATTTATTTAAAAATCATATATAATTCCATCCATGTGTAAATATTTATATGTATTTATGCATATTAGTATATATTTATATATATGATATTGGTATATATATTTATGTGTATTCTATTGGTTGTTGTGTGTGTGTGTGTCTTCTTGCTTGTATTTATATACATTTATGTAAAATTATTTATATTTTTATATTTTTATACGATATATATAACTATATTTAAATAAATTTAAATTTAATTATATATATTTATTTACTATTTACTATTTATCGTTACCAAATTATTAATTATTATTTCTTATTATTCTTATTTCTTATTTCTTATTTCTTATTTCTTATTTCTTATTTCTTATTTCTTATTTATTCTTTATTATATATTTATTTATTATTTATTATTAATTCATTATTAGTTTATTAATTGTTTATTATTTATTATTTATTATTTATTATTTATTATTTATTATTTATTAATCATTTTCTTATTAATTATTAATTATTAATTATTAATTATTTATTATTTATTTTGTATTTATTTGTTATGTATTATTTATTTATTATTTATTTATTATTTATTATTTATTATTTATTATTATTATTATTCAATATTATTATTTATGTATATGTATTTATATATATTTTTAGTATATATATAAGTGTATTAAATTTTATTTACTCACCACATGAAGAGATTATGGGTGCTTTAGGGAGTACGTTGCGCTGGTTTCGACGGATGGAGGTCATCCAGGTGGGGATGAGCTTGCGCTGATTTTTGTTGCGGTGTCAGTGTTAATGGAGTAGGTGGGGCATTGAGGACACGGGTGGCTGGATCTAGTGGGTGTTGATCATGTTGTAGGCAAGTTGCAAATCTTCGAGGAGATACATGTTACAGATGGTTTCAAGGGGTTTCCTAGGAATTATTTTGCTACTTTGGGCGGTCAGACCTTGATGGATAATGATTCTAGGTGGAGTTATGGTGGAGGTCAGCCACATGTGGTGACGGAGCACGATTGACAATGGGTGTTGCTATGAAGTGGTGGTTCCTGTTCATCGGGAGCCAGATTGGCAGGAGTCAGTTAGGGTTTCTGAAATTAGGCTTTTTGACATGGGACTTTGAATCATTCTTTTAGACTTAATCCACTAGGAATTTGGTTCATGTACGTTTTGATGGACCTTTGGGGCATGTTGTTTTATATTCGGGTCACATGGCCTCCATGCCATCATCAGTGAAAGGCCCTCGGGCCACAGGACCTTTGGGTCAGCACTAGTGGCCAGAAGGCAACGCGATAGGGGCTAGGCGAATGGTTCAGTGCAAAAGGAAGGTAGTGCAGGTAGACACTGTAACATCCCCTTAGTATTTTCAGGTATTCCTAAACTCTTCTTTTAAATGAGCTTTGGTTGGGTTTTGTTTGGAGTTGAAAATTTAAGAATCTTGAAAATTATGGGCTAGCGGTTTGCGCACGGCTAGCGCACAATTTTCTAAATTGTGCACCCTACTATAGAAAAATGGAAAAGTTTTGGATAGAGAGCTCTACACGGCTTGTGCACGATTAGTTAAGTAGTATGCCCCCTTAGGAGAAACCATGCGACCCATTTATAATGGGTGCACGGCTTGCACCCAGTTTGTCCAAACCGTGTGCTATTTCCCATGTAACCATGCAGATGAGATTTTAAGAGATCCAAAATTTTATTAAAAATTTTAAAACCCCTATTTTAGGTCCCAGATAAACCTCCTTCGACCCAAACTAATTTCTATCGACCTTGGATCTCCCAAGAAGGATTCTTGGCCCCTCAGACCCCTCCCGAATGCGATATGAAGCTAGGAGAATGTCAGTCGATCCTCCTCCGGTTAGTTTCCTCTTCCCATTATTGGTCTCCCATGGTCTCTATCTTTCTCCTAGAGTTTTATAGATCTTTGTTTGTTGTTGGGGGATCTAATACCCCTGTTATGGATCTAAACCTAGGTTTGAATCTTGTTTCTACCATATCTCATCATTGTCATCCTTCTTTGATGAATCTCATCTAGGGTTTAGTGATCTGAGATCCATTAATCCCGAGGTAGGTGGTTCCATTACGATGCTTGATTTTTATTAACCCTAAACTTATTCATTTAATTTCAACTGTTTTAAATTAAATGCAATTTTTGAATTATGATAAAAAGGCTTTCAATTATTTTGTTGGAAAAAACCCAATTCTGGTGAATTGGGGTTTTTAAGAAAAATGGGTTTTTGGCGGGGGATTGGAAATTGATGATATTTAAATTATTTAATTTAAATTTAGGTTTTTATGGAAATTGAATTAATTAAATTGATGAATTTAATTGAAGAAAAATGTTTTTATGGAAATTTTGTGAAAACCCCCAATTCTATTGAATTGGGGGTTTGTGAAGAAATTGATGGAATAGTTTGAAAATTAAATTGTTGTATTTAATTGTGTAATGGATTGTAAAATTTCATGAATTGGTTTCAAATACTTGTTTATGAAAATTTCTTAAAACGGTTTTGATGGAAACCTAGTGGTTTCATTGTTTTTTTTAAAAAGGCATGTTTTTATTAAAAACTCGTTACAGTTTTTAAAGGGAAAATTGGCATATTGAAATAGAGTATGGGATTTAATTGTATTTTAAGAAGTCTTAAAATAAATTTCTCATCATGCACATGCAAGCCTTAGGTAGTTATTGTGCTATATTGTACAACACTTCATGACTTACAATGTTCCAAAACATCATATCAGCGCATCTCATTCCTTAGTTATGGTGATGAATCCTCTTGGCCTTGGTTCAAGGGATGTATGTTCATACTTTTCCGTATTCATAGTGTTGGGTCCCTATAACCCGGAACTATCATACCTACTTGGAACATGACTATGTTGCTTTCTTTTTTGTATTTCAAATGTATATTCCATTGTTATAAACTGTTTTACATGACTTGAGAATTTATATAAACTATTTTATATAAAAGTGTTTATTTAATCCATTTTGTGAAAAGTGGAATTTATGCAAAGTATCCTTTGATTAATGATGAATTCCATATTTTTAAATGTCTTCCCATCATTTTAAATGCAAATCATGATTTACTAAATGTATTTCCATCTTTTAAATTATAAAGCACGATTTTTTTAAATATGCTTTTATAAATTCGAAACTTCTTTTCTTTAAAATTGAAATCACATTATTTGTTAATTTGATATTATAATCTTGTTATGGAATATTTTTTGTAATACTACTGGTCTTTGGCTCATACCCTACTTGTGTCTTCGGGTGTTTATAGATCATCTCCTTCCAAATTCGAGTAAGGGTAAAGGATCTCCTAAAGGTGGATCCAGCTATTTAACCTTAGACTTGGTGAGTTGTTTCCTTAGGGACTTGGTCTATTTTCCTGGTTTGGTACCTGGGTTATAGTAATTTAGGCTTTGTGTGCTTGTTTTTCTTCTAGTACATTACTTTTAATGGTGTTTTCATTTGATATGCATAATGTCTTGTTTCTTTTTACTTTTACAACATTTGTGAAAAAATCATTCCCAATTTTAGTTTTTCTAATGTCAGGTGCTAGTCATCAACTCATGGGGATCAAGAATTTCCTTTGATCTCTATGAAGACGAGCTTGATTATCGGGTTACTAGGGTACCCATGTTGGTTTGTGAAAAAGTGGTATCAGAGCTCCAAGTTGAGCTTTTATCTTGAAGTGAGTATGCATTTTTTGAAATCTTGTCATGACTTAGGTGGTAGTTGTGATTGATTGTCTTGCCATATCTCACTGTAATGAACTTTAAGTTGTCAGGGATGGTTAGGGGAAGACGACTTGTGTATTAGTTCTAGTATTTTCCTTGTTTTGATTTTGATAGGTTGAAATCCAAATACGATCATTCTATCTATTGGGATTAATTTCTCAGTTGCTCTATTTGAGTGTTAATATGTTTTCTTCCTTGTTGTCTACTGATGTTGTGTAGCATCATACCTCTGATAAGATGTGTGAATTAGATCCAGGAGGAAGTTTTTTCTAAACCTCTAGTTGAGATGATTATGCACACTGTCCAAGCATTGGGATAGGCACCACCTCCAGTTCTCGTTTAGGCTCCATCTGTGGAACGTCATAAAGACATTATAAAAATCTGTTCTCAAGAATTCTTTCACCAAAATCCATAACCATTCAGGGCTCAAATGATCCTCAAGAGTTTGAGGAGTGGTTGAGCAAAATGGAGTGCTTGTTTAGGTTTTTGGACACACTCGATGAAATTAAAGTGAAGTGTTCCACCTTCGTGCTGGAAGGACCAAACATTAGATGGTGGGACATGATGACAATGATAAAGAAAAATGAGGGTGTAGAGTCGAAAGACGTCAAGGTTCTTTTCACCGACTAGTTTTATCCAAAGTCGATGTTGTTAGCTAAGTTCACTGAGTTCTTCATACTCGAGAAGGGTGATAGGACCGTGACAGAGTATGCAAACTGTTTTATTGAGCTTGTACACTTAGAACCTAAGATAGTATCGAATAAGAGGATGAAGGATCAAAGGTTCGAATTGGGACGTCGTTGGGATATTCATTCTTAGGTTTTCTTGCTGAATCAGCCTTCTTATGCTGATGTACCAGATAGATCACTTGTGGTTGAAATAGACCTGGATGGAAATTCAGGCTTATCAGGGTTTTCTTTCTATCCAAGTGGTAGTGTGAGTTCCTTTAAAAAAAAGAATAATTGTGATGATTATCGCAGTAGTTCTCGGTAGAAAGTTCATTCCAAACCTCCTATAGTACCTGGCATAGGTCCCTTGGTTTGCTAGCAATGTGGCAAGGCAGAACATTCAAAGAGGGTTTGCACTGAGTCACCCAAGAACTTTGGATCCTACGAATGTTTAGGGAATTTTTAGCGATTATACCATATTTTTTCCACTTCGTATAGTGTAACAGGATCATTAGCTCCTCCTAAAACTATGAGGCAATCAGATGATTCACATGCAAAAGGGTTACAGCCATAAGCATCCAGAACGAATCTTCTTCACACAGTTGAAGAGTCTCCAGAGGAAGTGGATATGGGTCCAATGACTGTGAGAGGTACCATTACTATAGCTTCATCATTATTGGATGATCTATTTGATATTGGTGCATCTCATTCATTTATTTCAATCTGTTGTGTTAATCTTTTAAATATTCCTATGAAGTTTTTGTCTTGTGAAATGGATATTATTACACCCCTTGGTATGAAGAGAGAGAAGGGTCTTTGTAGTCCCGCTTGTGTTTTCTCTCTATCATATATTGATCTTGCTTGGAGTTTTCTAGTTCTCAACATGAAATCTCTTGACATCATTTTTAGGATGGATTGGTTAATTTTCAATAAATCCTGGATTGATTGTTACCTTTGATAGGTCTCCTTCACTACACCTAGTGGTGTGTGCCATGTCTTTCAAAAAGAATGAGACCCAAGATTGAGTAGATCTGAACCTTGTTATCTAGAGTTGGGGAAAGTGATATTTGTGTTTTACTTTGATCTGGAGTGGGAATCTTTAAGCAGTGATCTACCTCCAGTTGTCATTGAGTTTCCTAATGTGTTTCCTTCTGACTTATTTGGTTTTCCACCAGTAAGGGAGGTTGAGTTTTTTATTAAATTAATGGCTGGTACTCAACTAGTTTCTATTCCATCTTACTACATAGCACCAGCTAAACTAAAAGAACTGAAGTCCCAGTTGGATGATATTTTAGAGAAAGGCTTTATACGACTGAGTGTGTCACCTTGGGTGGTTCATGTTCTCTTTGTGAAGAAGGTTGATGGTTCCCTTCGCTTATGCATTGATTATCAAAAGCTCAATCGAGTGACCATAAATAACATATATCCATTTTCATAGATTGATGATCTGTTTGATTATTTGAAGGGGATGCAGTGGTTCTCAAATATCAAATTTAGATCTAGTTTCCATCAGTTAAGGATAAAAGGGTTTGACATTCAAAAAACTACCTTTCGGAGCAAGTATGACCATTATGAGTACCTTTTCATGCCCTTTGGTCTAACCAATTTGCCTACAGTTTTCACGGTATTAATGAATAAGATTTTCCATGAGTGTCTTGATACTTTCATGGTAGTATTTTTCGACGACATCCTTATATACTCTAAGTTATAGGAGGATCATTTGCATCATCTTGGAATAGTTCTGAGTTTCCTAAGAAATCACCGACTTTATGCCAAGCTTTCTAAATACAATTTCTGGGTTTTGGAAGTGAAATTATTGGGACACATGGTGTCATAATAAGGAATATCAGTTGATCCTAAAAAAGTAAAGGTTGTTATGACTTGGGAGCAACCACGAAATGTCTTTGAGATTCGGAGCTTCTTGGGCTTAGCTGGATACTATCGCTGGTTTGTTAAGGACTTTTCAAAGTTGGCTTCTCTGATGATTGCGCTAACTCAAAAGAGAGTAAAGTTCGCTTGGGATGAGAAATGTTAGATTTATTTTTTTGGGCTAAAACATCTTTTGAGTATCGTGCTAGTGTTGACTATTCTAGAGGTCGGACAAGGCTACGTGTTCTTCTATGATGCATCGGGTCCAGGCTTGGGTTGTGTTCTTATACAAGGTAACCATGTCATTACCTATGGATCTCATCATCTTAGGACACACAAGAAGAATTATCCAACCCATGACCTTGAACTTGTAGTTGTGATGCTCAAGCTTAGGATTTGGAGACATTACCTTTACAGATAAATGTTTACCATGTTTTCAGACCATAAGAGCTTGAGTTATATCTTCTCTCAAAAAGATTTGAATATCCACCAGAGGCATTGGGTGGAATACCTGCAGTCTTTCAACTTTGTCATTGCCTATACCCTGGGGAAAGGGAGCATCGTTGCAGGTGATTTGAGCAAGAAGCTTCCATCCCAAGAAGTAAAAGAATCATTGGAAGAGTGGAACTTAATGGCTCTCTTTGCACAGTTGCATATTAGAGTTCAGAATAAAGGGGTTGAGGTTTCTTTGGCCAGTCTTCAGTTGATATTTTCTCTTATCGAATTGATTATATAGGAACAATAGCTCGATGATGAGTTTCATAGCATTATAGACTCTCTTTATGGTAGGGAGGTAGTTTCTCAGTGGCCGTTCTCCAAAGAGGGCATTTTATGCTATCAAAATCATTTTGTGGTACCCTCTTTGGTAAGGAAATATGTTATGGGGGATTTCTATAGTTCCCAGTGGGAAGTGTGCCCAAGAACCATAAAAATGTTCTATGAAATGCAATGACAGTTTTGGTGGCCAGGTATGAGATAGGGAATTACTCAGTTTGTTTCTCGTTGTTATACATGCCATCAGGTTAAGGCCGAGCACCGGAAACCTTCAGGTTTACTTCAGCCACTTTTAGTCCCTACTTGAAAGTGGCATGAGATCTCTATGGACTTTGTGGTTGAGTTTCCATGTACCCAGAGAAAGAAGAATGTGATATGGGTTGTGATTGATAGGCTGATGAAAACGGATCACTTCTTACCCATTCATGATACATCCAAAGTTGAGTAGTTCAGAAATCTCTATGTGAAAGAGATTGTTCATTTGTACGAAGTTCCATTTACTATAGCTTCTAATAGGGATCTTTGGTTCACTTATCTCTTTTGGAGGGGCCTTTAGCTGTGATATCATGTCCGTTTGAGTACAGTATACCATCCGCTATCGAATAGATAAATAGAAAAAGTTATACAAATTCTTGAGGACATGCTCTGTGCTTGTGTTCTTGACTTTGGTGGAGCATGGGATGATCATTTGGGGCTGGTTGAGTTTTATTATAATAATAGTTACCGTTCCATGATCAGGATGACTCCTTTTGAGGCCTTGTATGGTCGGCCTTGTAAATCTTTGTTGTGTTGGTCAGAGATTGGTGAGAGTTCCTTCTAAGAGATGACAACAAAGATTCACTTGATTCATCATAGAATATTGAGGACACAAATTCAGTATAAATATTATGTTGATCGTCATCTTAGACCTTTTGCATTATCATTTGGTGACCAGGTGTTCTTAAAGGTTTCACCACGATTGGGTCATCGACGGCTTGGGAGGTAAGGGAAGCTTGCTCCTTGTTTTGTTGGACCTTTTGAGGTTGTTGAGAAAGTGAGGAAAGTTGCGCATAATTTTTCACTACCACCACAGCTGATGTTGATGCATAATGTGTTTAATGTATCTCAGCTTCAAAAGTATTTATCTGATCTATCTCATGTTTTGAGTTAGCGTGATCTTGAAGTTGAACATGATTTACCTATTACTGAACGACCAGTTAGGATTGTTGATTCTAAGACCAAGGTACTTCGTGGGAGTAAGATACCTTTGGTTCGTGTACTATGGCAGCACAGTTCTGATTCTTATGATAGGTGGGAGAGGGAGGCACTGATGAGAGAGCAGTGGCCTCATCTTTTTGATGTAGAGGATTCTTCGTAGGCTTTTTGGGGACAGAAAGTTTCTATGGTGGGGCGGTTGTAACATCCCATTACTATTTTCAAGTATTCCTAAACCCTCATTTTAATTGAACTTTGGTTGAGTTTCGTTTGGGATTGTTTTGGGATGAAAATTTAAGAATCTTGAAAATTCTGTGCTAGTGCACGATTTTTCAAACTGTGCGCCCTGCTACAAGAAAATGACAAGTTTTGGATAGAGGGATCTGCATGGCTTGCACACGGTTAGTCAAGTCATGTGTCCCCTTAGGAGAAATCGTACGACCCATTTATAATGGGCGCATGGTCTACACACAGTTTGTCCAAACCGTGCGTTGTTTCCCAGGAAACCGTGCAAACAAGATTTTAAGATATTTGAAATTTTATTAAAAATTCTTGAACCCCTGTTTTAGGTCTCAGACTAACCTCCTTTGACCCAAACTAATTTCTCTTGACCTTGGAGCTCCTAAGAAAAATTATTGGCCCCTCAGACCCTCTTATATGCGATTTGAAGCTTGGAGAATGTCGGTTGATCCTCCATCAGTTAGTTTTCTCCTTCTATTCTTGATATCTCGCAATCTCTCTCGTTCTCCTAGGGTTTTATAGATATTTGTTTATTGTTGGAGGATCTAATAACCCTATTATGGATCTAAACTTGGGTTTGAATCTTATTTCTCCTAGATCCCATTATTGTCATCCTTCTTTGACGAATCCTGGCTAGGGTTTGGTGATTCGAGATCCATTGATCCCAAGGTATGCGGTTCCGTTACGATGCATGGTTTTTATTAACCCTAAATTGCTTCATTTAATTTCTAATGTTTTGAATTAAATGAAATTGTTGAATTCTGATAAAAAATATTTCAATTGTTTTGTTGGAAAAACCCAATTTCAGTGAATTGGGGTTTTAAAAAAAATAGGTTTTTGGCGTGGGATTGGAAATTGATGAGATTTAAATTGTTTAGTTTAAATTCAGGTTTTAATGGAAATTGAATCAATTAAACTATTGAATTTTATTAAAGAAAAATGTTTTGATGGGAAATTTGTAAAAAAATCCAATTCCAGTGAATTGGGGGTTTGTGATGAAATCGATGGAATTGTTTGAAAAATAAATTGTTGTATTTAATTGTGTAATGGATTGTGAAATTGCATGAATTGGTTTCAAATCCTTATTTATGAAAAATGTATTAAAAATGGTTTTGATGGAAAGCCAATGGTTTCGTTGTTGTTTTTTTGAAAAATACGTGTTTTTGGTTAGAAACCCGTTATGGTTTTTAAAGGGAAAATTGACATATTGAAATGGAGAATGAGATTTAATTGTATTTTAAGCAGTCTTAAGATAAATTGTTCATCGTTGTTTTGTACTATAGCACATGCAAACCTTAGGTAGTTAGTGTGTTATATTGGACAACACTTCGTGACTTACAATGTTCTAAAACATCATATCAGCACATCTCATTCCTTAGGCGATGATGATGAATCCTCTTAGCCTTGGTTCAAGGGATGTATGTACATACTTTGTCGTATTCACAGTGTTGGGTTCCTATAACCTGGAACTATCGTACCTACTTGGCACATGACCATGCTTCTTGCTTGTTTGTATTTCAAATGTACATGTCATTGTTATAAATTGTTTTACATGCCTTGAGAATTTATATAAATTGTTTTATATAAAAGTGTTTATTTAATACATTTTGCAAAAAAGTGTCATCTATGTAAAGTATCCTTTGATTAAAGGTGAAATCCAACTTTTGAAATGTTTTTTAATCATTTGAAATGTGAAGCATGATTTGCAAAATATATTTCCATATTTTAAATATAAAGCATGATTTGTTTAAATATGCTTTTGTAAATGCCAAACCTGTTTGTTTTAAAATTGAAAGCACATTATTGGTTAATTTGATATTGGCATCTTGTTATGAAATATTTGGTGTAATCATATCTGGCTTTGGCTCGCACCCTACTTGTGCATTCGAGTGTTTGTAGATTATCTCCTTCCAGGTTCGAGTAAGGGGAAATGATCTCTTGGAGGTGGATCAAGTTGTTGAACCTTGGACTTGGTGAGTTGTTTCCTTAGGAACTTGGGTCGTTTTTCCTGTTTGGTACTTGGGTTGTAGTACTTTGTGCTTCGAGTGCCTGTTTGACTTCTCGCACATTACTTCCAGTGGTGTTTCCTTTGATATACATATTATCTTGTTTCTTTTTACTTTCACAACGTTTGTGGTAAAACCGTTCCCACTTTCAGTTTGTATGATGTCAGGTGCTAGTCGTCGACCTGTGTGGGCAGCCTGGATAAGAGGGACAGGTGTGCATATAGCATCCCGCCTTTTTATCACATAAACATTCATTACATTTTACAAAACCGAGGATCTTTAAGGTTTAGTGTCTTGGAAACCAGGAACATAAAACATGAAAAGAACAAAAACACTCTTCTTAAACACTTAAAAGGCTTCTCCTTAAGTTCATCCTAGGTTCATTACTGCATCTCATAACCTGGGGACATACATCAAAAGAAAGGATGAGCAGAAGGCTCAGCAAGGGAAACAAGTGAAACATTTTACATATGAACTTGAGATACATCAATAAAGTCATGAAAAGAACTTTAAGGCATGAAAATGAAATCATGAGGCATATCATAATAAAAATAAAACTTTTTCATAACTTGAAGATGTGGCTGCAACATTTAATATTGACAATCGTTTCGTTTCACCAAGGTCCATCCCCAAGGTGTCGTTAAAAATTACCAAGGTTATTCACCAAGGCGTCGTTAAAATGGTCATCTCTAGAGATTAAGTCTTTACCCAATGCATTGGAGCGCTATCAGGGCGCACCCTTAAATTTGCCTTTATTATCATGTGAGCCACATATATCATCATCAAACATTTCATAAATAACCCATATAGCATAAAATAAATGGGTTTCATTTCATAATCATAACGTTTTAAAAACTGCTTTAAAGACATGATCTTTACGTCACTTTAAAACCCACAGAAAAGGAAGGTGGGTCTCATGTATGTAAATCCCAGAATTTAAAATAGACATTTTGGTATATATGTGAATACCCCTTTAGAAGAAAGAGCTTTGAGTATTCACTTAATAATATAAAAGAACTTTAGAAAAAGAGAGAGACATTTTGAGACGGAAATTCTGCAGCATAACGGCTATGTTACGACGTTTAGAAGACATTAAAAAGAGAGGGAAAATGGGTCAAACATTCATAAATGACCCATAAAACAGTAGATGGACAGAATAAGAATGATACATGATCATGGTAATGAAATTTCAAGGACATACCATTTGAAATGAAAAACATGGAAGGAAGACAAAAATTAGATTTCTCTTATGAAAGTTCGACAGCCTAACGGCGTTACTTAAACTTCAACAAAAATGATTTGAAAAGATCAAATAGGATCTCGCATCATGTGAACATAAGAGTTCAGTATGATAGATATAGAGATAATGCCCCAACATAATTAAAAAGGAACTTGAAAGACATGACATGAAAGTAGAACTTTGAAAAGAATGAGAAGGGTGAAAGAATCCCGTAAAAAAAATTCGGCAGCCTAATGGCGCCACTTAAAACTTCAAAATACTGAATTGAAGAGATCAAATGGGGTCTCTCATCATATGAACATAAGAGTCCAGTATAATAGATATAGAGATCATACCCCAACATAACAAAAAGGAACTTGAAAGAATTGACATGAAAGTAGAACTTCAAAACGAGAAGGGTGAAGAACCACTTAAAAATTCGGCAGCCTAACGGCGCCACTTAAACTTCAAAATACTGAATTGAAGAGATCAAATGGGGTCTCTCATCATATGATCATAAAAGATCAGTATGATAAATTTAGAGATCATACCCCAACATAATACAAAGGAACTTGAAATACTTTACATGAAAATAGATCTTGAAAAATTAGAAGGGAGAAAGAATCTGTTACAAAAATTTCGGCAGCCTAACGGCGCCACTTAAAACATCATAAAACGAAATAATGAGAGTAAAAAGGGGGCTCTCATTATATGAACATGAAAAGGGCAGTAAGAGGAGTATAAAAGAACATTCTCAAACATAAGAACATGTAGCATAAAAGGAATGACATAAAAGAGATTACTTGAAAAGAAAGAGAGAGGTCGGATCCCTTACCTTAAAATGTAACTCTTAAACCTCAAAGGTTGGGACCTTGAGGGCTTGGGGGCACCTTTGGAGGGCTCCTTGGGAGGTAATGAGACCATAAATTCGTTGGGAATGAGTGGGGAGTCGAATGGATGAGAGTAGGGCTTGGTATTTATAGGGAAAGTGAGGGGACAAGGCATTAATGGCCAAAGGACACCTCACATGTGCTTTTCTCAAACTCATGTGCTCTCCCTTGGCATTTATCATGGAGTTAGGCCACATGGGGCCCCCAAAACAATAATTCATCACCCTTGGCCGGCCAACCCTTAAAATAACTCATGACATCATCATGACATAGCTATGATGTCATTAAACATACCGAAACCCTAAAACTGCATTTTTACTATTCACTGAAAATTCAACTTTCTCAGAAAGATCCCAAAATTTCACCATAATCAAATATCAACGCTCTGATTACAAATATGAACTCCATTTTATAAAAATAATTTTCTAAATATTTTTAATTTAATTTTTAAATAAAAACACTATTCACCGAAAATTCGTTTTTTTCAGAAAAAACCCCAAAAATTACCATAGCATAATATCGGTGCTCTGAGTTCAAAAATGAAATCTGTTTTATAAAAATAATTTTCTAAATAATTTTAATTAAATTTTTAATTAAAAAACACTATTCACCCGAAAAAACTAATACTTGAATAATAATTTATGAAACCATTATTTAACCATTTTATTGAATCACGTTACTTAATCAAGGTGCCTAGATTATTTTAAAACTTTCTTTAAGTTAGATTACTAATCCATTTGGTCATATTACTAATCCTAATCATAAAATCACTATTCATAATTTACTATTCATCAAAAATCAAGTTGATCTTATTAGACTCCAAATTTCGTACTGAACATAATTGTAGAAGACCATTTTTTGAAAATCATTACACATTTTTAATTATTTAAGGTTTACACAACCATTTTTAAAATATACTTTTTCTAAAATTCATCAAAAATATGCATACTATATTTATCCGGTCATTTCAAAATTCATAAACTTCATCATAAGAAGAAATCCCAATTTTTATTTAAAACAAGGACTACACAAGGCAGTTACGGTCTCGTTACATAGCCCCTTATAATACCAGCATAGGACCTAAGAGTAAGGTGTGCTAGGGTGATAGAATCTTGGGGCGGCTCAGTCAACATTGCCCGAGTAGTAATTTCTATCAGTTTGAACTTCTCGCGAAGGCGATTCCGTTCTAGCTTCACATGATGAAGTTCGACTTGGATTTGATCCAGAGCAAAGCCCAATGGTGCTACCTCCTTCCCAAGCTCTGTTAGATGGGCTTCGATCGGTCCAAGACTACTAGGTGAGGCCATCAAATCTTCTTTCTATAATAGTTAACCAAGATTACTTATATTTGGAGACAATAATCAAAACATTTTGTTCACAGTGGTCATATTGACCGATGGTCATAAAACAGTCAAAACCCACTGGTCTCATTTTAATTATAATCATGTTTATCAAATAAAACATTTTTGTTGAGTATAAAAATAAAATAAAATAACACATGAAATTAGGGAACAAGATTTATTCAAAATTTCGGGCCGTTACAGTGCAGATGCTTATCATCCAATCTTTCGTACGACTGCAGACAGGTGATGCAAGTGAGGGTCACGCAGGCATCACCGAGTGAGCGGCTCGAAAGAAAGATTGGTGCGACGACACCTATCATCTGACCTTGCCCCCACCCCGTAGATGGAGAGATGCTTTGCCACGATACATAAAGCCAACATGATGCAATTGTTCATGGCAGGGGGACAATGCAACTTTCAAACTAGGATCATGGTGTGATGACTACTGACGGGGGGGCAACATGACGTAAGACTGTCGACATGTCACGATGCAGACTGCTCACTCAGGGCATTCAAGTCATATATGGACCCTCAGGCTGCTAAGACTTCAGGTCATGTGGTAGTGGGCCTATGAGCCACTAAGCCTTTGGGCAATGAAAGAGTTAGCTCTCAACCTAATTAAAAAGAGAGTTTTATTTTCTAATAAAAAGTGGTCTTGACCCCATCCTATTAAAAAAATAAATTAACAATGAATTAAATAATAAACAATAAATAAAATATAAATAAACAATGAATAAACAATATACAAAGAAATAATAAAAAATAAATCAATATATAATAAATATGCAGTAAATAAATAAATAATATTAAAATATTTAAAAGTTTTAAAAAATAATATAAAAAAATAAAAACTATCGATAAATCATTTCATGTCGCTTTTTGAAAATCGTCGCGAAATGTTTAGCGATGCAGCTTTTAGCAGTGGTTTTTCAAAACCATCGTGAAACGGTTTAGCGACGGTTTAAACTGCCACCGAATACTATTTTTCCTAGTGTGACATGTGTATGACAATCCATGTGATATACTTTAAGTAGTACAATATGAATACAAGTTAATTGACTTATATTCCATGAGTGATGGATCATGTCTCTGTACAAGTGATCTCAACATATCATCACAACCCAATGTGATCACAAGTGAATGATAACCTGATAATACATATATTTTAGGGGTTATCACATCATCTTTCATGTCCCACACAAAAAACTAAATGAATGATAAAGTAATGTTATTAATATCCATTGCATGCTACAAAATGTCTAAAAAACATCACTTGACTTTTTGACACAAACATTAACATCGGTTGAGCAATGTCTATGATCAATTAATTGTCAAATTTGGCAAATCATCTTTATTCTCTACATATATGAATACTTCAGGTACTGTTTTCCACCTTCTAGAATTGTATGTACAAAGAGTCAAAAAGTTGGATTTAAATGCAAACTACCCATGTGACGACTGAACAGTTTGGAGGGTATCATTTTCTATAGATCACAATTGTCCCATCAATTTTTAAAATGAAGTCAATCATCTATTTAAATAAAAAATGACCATAGGGGCTTGACGGAATGATGGGACGATGAAGTTCCCTCCACAAATGGAGAAATCACGGGTCTCCCTTTGTCCTGTAGTTTCCAATGTCTTACATCGCACAGCTTCGACCACAGTGCCTTGGGGAGCCTTCCTCTTCCGGAAGGAGGAGAAGATGATGTTTGACGAAGCCACTTTCCGTCTGATTTCGTCTTCGGCGTAGCTACTTCAGCCTATCAGGTTGCTTCTCCATGTTCCTCTAATCATCTTTCTTCTTACGACACTTCACTTCATCGTTAATTAATTTGCGTTTCTAGTTTGTACTTATTACGCCCCGTTGCTCAAGTTTTGTCATCGCGTGCTATTTTTTATTATAGCATCAAAGCTGGCTAATTCATCGTGCCAAACGAGATCTTAATCAGTTTTCGTTTTGAATTTACACCTGACAAGGTCTGTTGTTCGAGGATGTACATTTTTTGCTTTAGGATTAAAACCCAATTGATCTATGTTTGCTATGCTACCATGTCCATTATCTACACGTTGGATCCATTGATACCAAATCCCTGTTTCACAATCCGAAGATTTAATGATCATTTAAGGAATCAGCCCCATTTTTTAAATTTAATTATTTTATTTTATTTCATTTTCCGGAATTGCGTTGAGCCCAGCCACTATTGATGTTTGCCTGCACAACTGTCAGGAAATATTATTGATGGGAGCAATGGTGACACTGCAGTGGATCAATATCACCGGTACATAGTAAGAATTAACAATATTGATTGATATGTTTACCCGTGCTCTGTTAGTTTTTTTTTTCATTTACGGCTTACAAGAACTTTAAAATTCCACCATCAGTCTACAACAACCAATTTGGATTGTGGTTGTTGGCCTTATTTTTAAATTAAAGTCATTTTGTTTTTCTTTTTAGAGAAGGCAGAAGAAAACAAGGAAGCATTGAATGCTTTTTATTGAATTCTACATTGAGTGTGAGCTTGTTTATGCATCACCTTGGCCTTGTTTGTGTCTATTGTCACTTGCAAGAGTATGAGATCTATTGCAGAACTCATAAACTGATAAGTATTGAGTCAAATCTACAGGGACACAAGAACTCGAGTTATGATTTGTAGAATATTGGCATCAAAATCCATCCCTTAAAGTGAAGCCAGTTCTTTTATTTATAGATGAGTACGAGAATAACAAATGGAACATTCCCCGATGTTGGAATCCAATCAAATAATAAAAAACATGCTTAACCCACAAACCCAAATGATATAGTGAACCAACCCACTGACTAATAAACCACTCTCTAACACCCCCATCAAGCTGGGAGATAAATATCAATCATGCCCAACTTGTTACATTAAGAGCTGTATTCAAGGTCCTGGAATTCCTTTTGTGAGAATGTCACCTTGTTAGTATGCAATTCGGATGTGGTTGAAAGTGACCCCTTTCTTCGCAAAGCTTCCACAAATGAAACAACAACCCACTTTTAAGTGCTTTGTTTGCTCGTGAAAGATTGGATTGATGACAATTTTGTCAGCAACTTGGTTTTTGCACTATATATGGGTCGACTCGTTGACTAGATAACTGATTTCTTTGTGAAGCTGTTGAGCTCAAAAAATTTGTGCACTTATGTGTGCCTTTGCTCTATATTCAGACTCTGCGCTCGATTTGAATATAATGTCGGCTTCTTGCTATGTTAGGAAATAAGATTTCCACCCATGAAAACAACAAATCTCGAGGTAGATCTTCCAGATGACAAACACCCCGCGTGATATGCTTTGCAAAATGCTTCAATTTTTGTATGTCCATGATCGGAGGAAAGCGGGTCTAGACTAGGTTTTTTTTCAACACAACGAACTATACGACGAATTACTTCCCAATGAAGTTGTTTTGGTGACTATGAATTGCATCACATACTATGTTAGGTCGGGTTATTTTCAAATAATTGAGCTTGCTTACGAGCCGTTGGTACCTGTCAGGTGATGTGAACGCTTTACTGTTAATATGGAGAGATTTCTCCTTTGTTCCAACGGCGTATCAATAGAGTTGGCACAGATCATCCGTTTCTCGAAGAATATCTAGAACATATTTCTTTTGAGAGAGAAATATACCTTTAACACAACGAGTCACCTCAATGCTTAAAAAATATCGTAGTGGCCCAAATCCCTTTTAAGTTCTGATGAAGAAATGATTTAAGCATATTGATCCCTGTCGAGTCACTTCCATTTATGACAATACCATCAACATAAACGACTAGAAGAATTTTTCAAACTGATCAATGATGAAATATGGAGGAATCCTCTACGCTCCAAGAGATCCCAAAGCTAGTAAAGAAGAAAAACATTTTTGACATCAAATTGGTGAAGTGACCATTGTTGAGTCTCAATAAGTGAGATAAATAATTGAAATAATTTTAGCCACTAAAGAGAAAGTATCGAAATAGCCAATGCTTTGTGCATAGTCTTTGGCCATGAGCCGAGCCTTTAGTCGATTAAGTAGGCCATTTGCATTGACACGAACAATACATATCCATTTAGAGCCAACGATTTTCTTGTCTGATAAGAGATTGACAAGGTTCCATGTATGATTGATGATAGAGGATATGTGCAGACAATTGAGAAGGGGGGTGGATCATGTGTTGCTATTCCTTTACCAAATTCCACTCCCTCTTTTAATCTTTTTACCCCCTTTAGTCTTTGAACCTCTGATGTTGGTTAAGACAAATGGATATGTTAACTTTAACCAATAAGCAACCCACACATGCAATGCAAAATATAAGTAAACAACACAATGTTTTTACAAGGTTCGACCCCTCTCAGGAAACCTACTCCTTGCTATGATTGGGGTTTTCGAGGCACAGATTCACCACTAATAATCTTATCATAAATTATAAGTGGGTTTGGACAATTATTGTATTGAACTCATTTTCACCGTATTACACAGGTGAGTGTTCATCATATTGCACAAATGATAGATTGTCGCTCTCGCGGATTCTTTATACCGGCTCCTGCCAGTTCTCCACAATTTGCTTCAACCTCTTGAAGTAGATCTTCACTCAGCACAGGATGTCACTGTATCAACAAATTAGATCTCCCTCTCCGACACAAAGGTCTTTGAATGCCTTCGGATCTTCATGAATTGAAGCATGCAACTTGGTCTCTGTTTTGACCTTGCTCCCGATTCTTATTCATAAATTGCTTGCTGACTTCTCATTCTCACTTTTGTGATGGTGGGTAGCGCAAGAACCGATATGCGAACCTGTTTCTTCTTTTTCTTTCTTATTTTCCCTTTGATACAATGAATGATCTTTCTGATACAATGAATGATCTTTCTCATCAGAACTGGATATGGGTCTTCTTTGTTAGGTCGGAATATATAAAGTAATACACAAGAGGGGGGTGAATTGCGTCTTTCCAAATTCTTCCACAATTCTAGCTTTTGACACCCTTTGTAATTTATGCGGATATGCGGTGTTTTTCTTTTGTATGAAAATATGCAGCGGAAAAACAAAAATAAAGAACATAACTTTTTATAGTGGTTTGGGGCGCAAAGATCCCCTAGTCCACTCTATCAGTCACTCTCTCTGAGTTTGGTAAATTCAACTAGTATGATCCTCTTATCACAAGATCAAGAATCCACAACTGAGTGCAGGCAGTTGACACCTTTACACGACTAAATACAAAGGCTTGTGGTTTTATAACAAAGAAGCAATTATCCACTTCTTAGATCAAGAAGTTGGTATCCACCAAAATTAAGTACGAGCAGTTGAAACTCAAATAAATCAAAAGAGATTGATTTATCGAAATATGTTAAATTTCATAATTGCAGCACACAATTGATAGTAGATGGATCTTCTTCTTCAGAAATAATAGTCTTCAAGAGAAAACGAGTCTGAAGTGATTTAGGTTGCACATAGATCTTCAATTTAAAAGCAGCAACAAAGCAGAGCAGTCGCAAACTTACAGTAGAACAAGATATAACATATATCTAAAAAATGTAGTCCTTTAGCAGAGTAGTTTGTTTGCTGTAGCACTATAAAAATATTTTCAATGAAGCTGACGTATATGTGAATCACTTTTCACACTTATATGAAGAGATATTCTCAAGGAATATATTGAACAAAAAAACTTTTTTAGGTATTCCAAATCCAAAAGAATATCCTGATTGATCGCGAAAATTCAAATTTCAATTCACTAGGAGAGTCGTAATTTCTCTTAGAAATAGGAGATATTTTCTCCGATGAACACGGTTCTTTGAAACTGTAAAATCAGAAATCCCCCTCACTCTCAAGGTGAGGAGAGGGCCCTCATTTATAGAAAAGAAAGGGAAGTTAAAAAGAGAAGTTACAAAGGACGTGGGGCAGGAAGTTACAAAGGAAGTGGGGCAGGAAGTTACACATACTCCAACACTCCCCCTCAAGCTAGGTGTACCTAGCTTGGACACATAATGAAAAAAAAACAACGCAAGCAACAAGTTGCAAACACTTCCCCTCAAGCTGGACATACCCAGCTTGATGACAAAACAAGACGAAAACAGAAGAAACAGAAATAATAAAATCGTTGATGATGCCGCTCCCCCTCAAGATTGTAATGTGATGCCGCTGAAAATGATGGGTCATCGCCGGAAAAGTGCGGGGCCGGACAACAGAGTGCCGGGAAATCCACACTGGCGGGTGCCGGTCGTCAGAGCGTCGGGAAAATCCGCACTACGGGCCGGTCGTCAGAGCGCCGAGAAACCGTAATGTCGGGCCGATCGGCAAAGCGCCGAGAAATCCGCTCGGGAGGGCTGGTCGTCAAAGTGCCAAGGAAATCCGCAATGGCGGGTGCCGGTCGTCGAAGCGCCGGGAAATCCGCAGGAGGAGGCCGGCGATGAGATGCGGTGATTCCGCAGGAGATGCCGGGCAGAGAGGCGGGGATTCCACATGAGGCACCGGGCAGAGAGGCGGGGATTCCGCAGGATGCAGGAGGAGGTTGGCATGGAGGGAGCAGTTGAGCAGAGGTGGCACGGGAGGCCGGCAGGGCTGTTGGCCGACTGCTGGAGGAGCCGGCAGGAATGGAGGCCAGCTGCTGGAGGAGCCGGCAGGAGTGGAGGCCGGCAGGGGTGGAGGCCGGTCGTCAACAGAGCCGGCGGTAGACTCGCACAGGAGGCGGGCTGCCGGAAAGAGCCGCAAGCCGGGGAAGGGAGGCCGCCGGCGCGGGGAGTCGTCCGGCAGGGAGCAGTCGGGGAAGGGAGGTCCGCCGGGAAGAACAAGGCGGGAAAGGCGCAGCCGGCCAGCCGGAAGGGTCGCCGGGAAATCCGCAGGAGAGCTTCCGGGTGAGCCGTGGGTGATCCGCGGGAGGTGCTGGGTGATCCGCGGCTCGCAAAGGAGGAGGGCCGCCGGGGGGGAAGGCCGCAGGGATGAGCGGGCGCCGGGATGAGCGCGCAGCGGGACCGCGAGGGGCGACGGGAGGAGTTGCGGGCAGCAGCGGGAGGCGCGAGAGCCGTGGTTGCCGGGACCGACGGGGAGGCGTCGCGGGAGCGGCGGCGCTGGGAGTCCGCAGGGGAGGGAAACCCGCTGCTGGAGAGATCCGCCGGGAGAGGAGGGATGCCGGCAGACAGGAGGACGCGTGCCGCTGGAGAAGCGCGCAGGGACGGTGCGAAGCCGAGCCGAGGCGGAGAGGGCCTGCGCGCAGGAGGAGCGGGCGCTGGAAGGGAAATCCGCCGGGAGGGATCGCCAGGAAAGGAGCTGCGTCGGCAGGGAGAGCTGGCGGGAGAGAGGGATCGCCGGGAGGGAAATCTGCCGGGAGGGATCGCCGGCAGGGCTGGCGCACTGGATCTGGACGGGAGGCGCGTCGCGACGGGATGCTGCCGTGTCGGTAGGGAGAGCTGTCGGGAGAGAGGGCCGGCGGTTGGGAGGGCCGCCGGGAGGTGCTGCTTCCGTCGGGGCAGTGCGCAGCGGGGAGGAAGCCCGCAGAAAGTAGGCGCGGGCGGGAAGGCTGCCGACGGACGTCACGCATAAGCAGAGGCGCGGACGATGGGGAGCCGGGACGCCGGGGAGCCGGGAGCCGCAGGAGGGCGTCGCGCCAGGAAGGAGGGCGTCGCGCCAGGAAGGAGGGCGATCCACGCAGGAGGCGCGCGCCAGGAAGGAGGGCGATCCGAGGGCGAGGCGCCGCTGGGCGAAGGCCGGTAGGGAGAGCTGCCGGAGGGAGAGCCGCCTGGAGCCGCGCATGGCAGAGTTGGAGGGGCGGCGACGGTAACCCTACGGGGCTTTGAGGCCGCCGCCCCCCGGACGGGGGAAAAAAAAACCTAAAGGCTGATGGGAGAAAAAATAATAAGAATGAGGGAGGGAGGGTCGGGAGTAAATCCCTCTGATACCATGTAAAATCAGAAATCCCCCTCACTCTCAAGGTGAGGAGAGGACCCTCATTTATAGAAAAGAAAGGGAAGTTAAAAAGAGAAGTTACAAAGGAAGTGGGGCAAGAAGTTACAAAGGAAGCAGGGCAGGAAGTTACACATACTCCAACAGAAACAATCAAAACGATTATTGAATCGGTATTTAATTCTGAACCATTGTAGTAATCTCAGATTGAAAACGCGACTTGAAGAACTTCGCCGTTTGAGAACACAACGTAGGGTTGAGCTGCGTAGCGTAGGGTTCCTTTGCGTAGCGTAGGGTTCCTTTGCGTAGCGTATGGATGATGATCCATACATTTATTCTTGTCATCATAAAATCCCGAATGTAGTATTGATTAACCATACAGTCACCTTTCCCGAACGTAGGGTATGAACAGTAAATCGAGATTCCAACGTAGGGTTGTTGATCCATACGCGTGTCAATTTTCCGAATGTAAGGATGACGATCCAAACACAAACTCTTTAGCGTAACGTAGGGTTGATACCATACACAAACGTTTAGCTTTCCAGCGCAATGTAGGGATGAAAACAGTGTTTCCAGAATCATTCTCGTAACGCTAAATTTCTTTAAATATAATATAAATTCTTGTAAACTCACTTAACAAAACTTCATTAGAAAGCAAATAGGGTTATTTGTGAACATCAAAATCATCATAATTTATAGAGTATTGTTGAGACAATACATACCCAACAATCTCCCCCCTTTGATGATCATAAAACCCATAACATAATCCTTAACAAAAATTAAAGAAAATATAGGATTTGGAAAACACAAAAGTAGATATAGAATTTTTTTTGAAATTTAGATTTCACATAATTATTTCGACAAAGAAAAACTGTCAAAAAAAAATATTGTGGCTGCAAATATTCTCCTTATCCCTCCCAGAGATGGTTTCCATTTCATAAACTGAAATCTTCTCCCCCTTTTTGTGATATCAAAAAGATAGTTGTGAAAGAATGAAGGAAATAAACAACATTTAATATGACACAAAACTATAAATGAATAATTATGAATTCTGGTATAAGAAAAAAAATCTAAGATTGACAGTGAAGTATTGAACTAAAATAAAAATAAATCTAAATACTAATATATTGAATTTAAACAGACATTCAAATGTTCAAAAAATTATAGTACAATCCACAATCAACAAGTCTTCAAAATGAATGGTTAGAGTTCAGTTTCAGCAGGGATAGAGGGTTCTTCAGGATGAGAAAGGGCATGGACAACACTGTTAAGATCAATCAACTTCTGCAACACTCTGGAAATGATTGTTGAACACTTCTGTCCAGTGCTTTAGTAACTTCCTGGAATCATTTACAACTTTCAAACTTTCAATCAAATTGATCTTTACAAGCGCATTCACAACTTCTTTTGATTGAATGGAAGAGATCAATTTGTCTTTTAACTTGATTAATTACTGGTCCCAACCAGGATTCACTCGAAGTCAGTTGAATCACCAGATGTCTCTGATTGTCCAACAGAGCATTCCAAGGAATGCTATCACACTGAAGAGTGTTGAGTTTGTCATTAAAATCGGTCAGTACAGAGGTAATTGCTTCAAACTTCTTAAGCAATTTTGGCGGTGTCTGTTGAGGAGTAGATACTTGATTGCTTGCTCTGAGAGACTGAAACTCTTTTTCTATTATCAACTTAAACTCATCAAACTCTGTTGTAAGGACCCGACCCCAGTTGCCCGAAGCCGATGCCTGATTTTATTACATTAGCATATAAACAAGAAATATGTATCCCGAAGGACTGAAGAGTTTAGTAGTTTTGGAAACAAGATGCATACATAAGTTCAACATTGCAACTTGAAAAGAAATACAACATAACAGTTTTATTAGGAGCATCCACAACTCTAAGTTTATCCCTGCAATTCATTTATAATACACCTCTTCGCATCCTGGGGAAAAATAAAACATAAGAAAATGGGTGAACACGAACCCTCAGTAAGGGTAAGCAATGCAACGAAAGATATCATAAACATAAACATTAGGCATGATGAATAACTAAAAACACATGTCTTTAAAAAATAAAATTGAACATAATATGACAGGATGATAAAACATAATCATGGGTATTATACTAGTCGAATAACCACATGAACTACCAATTACTAGTTTCATAATGAAGGAATGCATAATGCAGGACATCATAACCATATCGTTAAGGCCTCGTGCCAAGACCATAAATAACCATTTTGTCAATGCCTCGTGCCAAGACCTAGTTTGTCTCATGAGACCTACCGATGCACCTAGGGGTTATAGCGGACCCCACCCGACACTAAGTCTAACGCATTCCTCATATGGATGAGGATAAAAATAAATAACATATACATTCATATTGAAACTAACATATGAAATGTAAATAACATTCTCCAAACATGTATAAACACTAACCATTGAGAGTAAATTTGTGAATGGTTTTAAGATAGCTCATCTATAGTCAAACTAATCATAGACCATTCAATACAATATGTTAGATGATATCACGAAAGATTAGTCCCAATTATATATAAGATTAACAGAGTGTTGAAATAGACAAAATTACTCTTATAAAATCATTGAGTAATTCTTGAGATAAAAACTTCTTTACTTTGAAAAGAAGAGTTCTTTTGGAAAAATCATTGTATAAAACCATAAATGTAATGAAGTAAGATAGTATTTTCATAATAAATTGAGTGATTTTAGAAAGATAATGGTTGCTAAAAACAGATTATAGAGTGCCTTTGAAAATAGATAAAATTTTGAGAAAATTCCTTGAATCGAGCTTGTATTTCGAGATTTTTTTTTGAAAGATTCTTTTAAAACATATAACTCCCCATAAATGAAGGTAAGATTCTCATTGGTACACATATATAGAACATTTACACAGAATTTATGAGAAGTAAATATGAATGAATAAGAATTTAATTGTGGTAAGTAGATAATAAAAGTAACCCGAATGAAAATGGAGGTTCGGGTGGAAAACCCTTACCTTATGTCTGGATATGTTCCGCTCTTGAACTTAAGGTCCTGAAATATGAAATTAGACTTACTAATATCTTAATTCAGAACCTATTAGACATGTATTTGATTTAGTATAGTTTTATTAAGTTTATTTATGGTCCTTTTTATGGGTTAAGATATTCAATATCATCGTTTGTGAGTGCTCATTTCATTAGTTTTCATGATCGGTTCGTTTGTATGGAAGTTAATGTAAAATGAGAATTGAATTCCAGAATTGATGTTATATGTTATTAATGTTCATACAGAAGGTTAAATGATTATATAAGTTATTTGGTTACTTTGGATGAGGATGAATCATTAGATAACATTTTATTGATAAACTCTTGGATTAATTGGGTGGTTTTTGATCACAACGAACTGATTTTTATTTATAAATTAATATCATGTGTACAAAAGGATTCTAGAACCTTACATAAGTTATAATACATATATTATAGTCTGGTTCAACCATTAAAATGGTTTCATGACCAGAATTGAAGACGGTAATAGAAATTGAAAACCCGTTGTCTTTGAATGTGATAAATTAACACATCTCGGATGGTGTTTTAATTTCTAGTATTAAAGGAGGAAAAATGAGAGATCATGAAGAATTCTTCCTTTATCATAACAACCGTAGAATGATAAAATAGGATGACCGAACCCCCAAGGCGTACTCTCTAAAGGAGCTCTTGGGGTGCTTTTATAACAAATAATAAAGACCACACTGGACCACAAATCCGATATGGGATGTAGATTCCAACACTCCCCCTCAAGCTAGGTGTACCTAGCTTGGACACATAAAGAAAAAATAAACCAAACCAATGAAGACAAAACAATCAACAGACTGCAAACACTCCCCCTCAAGCTGGACATACCCAGCTTGATGATAAAACAAGACGAAGCAAAATAAAAGATAGCTGCAAGGCTGATGCTCGCTCTCATGATCGCAACTCCCCCTCACGATGATGGATGGATGATGTCGCGGACGCAGCAAATGAACCACTCAGACTGGGCCGATTGACGGAGCGCCAGGAAATGCCGCACTAGTGGGGCCTGTCGATGAGACGTCGGGAAATCCATACTAGCACCGGGAAAGCCGCTATTGCGGGGCTGGTGACGGGAGGCCGGGATTCCGCAGAAGTGTTGCGGGATCTGGCGGCGACATAGGGCCCGGATCTCAACGGTCAAGGTGTTGTGCCACGATGGATGAAGTGTGAAGGTGTGCCGACAGACATGGGAGATTGATGTCGGGAGTTGTCGGGAGATGCTAGCGACGGGAGGCGGGGATTCCGCAGGTGGTGGCTGACATGGAGGGAGCAGCGGTTCACCGGATGAAGTGTCGAACGATGAGATTCGCCGGACTGGAATGGATGAAACCGGCCGGAGGGAGGGCTGCCTTGCAGAGCAGCACACTGGAGGGGGGGAGCCGAGCAGAATTGGAGGCCGGCTGCTGGAGGGGCCGACAGGGGTGGAGGCCGGCTGCTGGAACGATGCTGGCACGGGGGAAGAGTCGCGGGAGAGATGTGAGCCGCTGGACGTCGCAGGGCGGAACGAAGTCGCAGGAGGCGCAATGATTTGAGGTGAGCACAGGGGGTCGCCTGGATGAGGGCGTCGGGAGGAGGAGCAACCGCCGGGAGGGAGCAACACAGGAGGGCTGTCGCGCGGGAGCGGTGCAGGAAGGCCGTCGTACGGGGAGGTTGGCTGGAGGGAGGGCTGCCTTGCAGAGCAACACACTGGAGGGGGGAGGGGGGGGCGAGCAGAATCGGAGGCCGACTGTTGGAGGGGGCGACAGGGGTGGAGGCCGGCTGCTGGAACGATGTCGGCATAGGGGAAGAGTCGCGGGAGAGACGAGAGCCGCTAGACGTCGCAGGGCGGAGCGAAGCCGCATGAGGCGCAACGATTTGAGGTGAGCGCAGGGGTCGCCTGGATGAGGGCGCCGGGAGGAGGAGCAACCGCCGGGAGGGAGCAACACACGAGGGCTGTCGCGCGGGAGCGGTGCAGGAAGGCCGTCGCACGGGGAGGTCGGCCGGAGGGAGGGCTGCCTTGCAGAGCATCACACTGGAGGGGGGGGGGAGGGAGCCGAGCAGAATCGGAGGCCAGCTGTTGGAGGGGGCGACAGGGGTGGAGGCCGGCTGTTGGAACGATGCCAGCATAGGGGAAGAGCCGCGGGAGAGACGAGAGCCGCTGGACGTCGCAGGGTGGAGCGAAGCCGCAGGAGGCGCAACGATTTGAGGTGAGTGCAAGGGGTCGCCTGGATGAGGGCGTCGGGAGGAGGAGCAACCGCCGGGAGGGAGCAACACATGAGGGCTGTCGCGCGGGAGCGGTGCAGGAAGGACGTCGCACGGGGAGGTCGGCCGGAGGGAGGGCTGCCTTGCAGAGCATCACACTGGAGGGGGGGGGGAGGGAGCCGAGCAGAATCGGAGGCCGGCTGCTGGAACGATGCCGGCATGGGGGAAGAGCCGCGGGAGAGACGGGAGCCGCTGGACGTCGCAGGGTGGAGTGAAGCCGCAGGAGGCGCAACGATTTGAGGTGAGCGCAGGGGGTTGCTTGGATGAGGGCGCCGGGAGGAGGAGCAACCGCCGGGGGGGAGCAACACAGGAGGGCTGCGCGGGAGCGGTGCAGGAAGGCCGTCGCACGAGGAGGTCGGCCGACGGGATTCTGCTGGAAGGCACGACTGATCGCGGGGCGAGGCGCGATCCATAAGGTGTCGCGGGAGGGTGACGAACGGCGCGTCTGGCAGCAGGGCCCCGGGATGTGCTATGGGAGCCAGGAACTGCGTCTGGAAGAGGGGCCATCTGGGAAGGGCGCCTGGAGCCGTGATGAATAGCAGGAGGAGGGCGACGGGAGGTGCGACTCGCCGGACTGGAACTGGTAGGCGTCGCGACAGAGGGGCGACGCTGGGGAGATGCGGAGGGAGCTGCAGGAGCCGGCAGGATGTGATCCGGTAGTTGCGACGGGAAGCACAACGTAGGGCGGGTTCGACGCGCGCAGCGGGTAGGGGATGCTAGGGAAGGAGCTGAGGCGCGGACGACGAGAGTCCGCTTAGGGTCGCCGGAAGAGATGCGGAGGGATGCCGGTAGGGGGAGATCCGTCGGGAATGCCGAAGTAGAGAGGCTGCCTGGGATATTGGACGAGCGGCGCTCGAAAGGGATAACCGGCAGGGGTGGTGGCGGAGAACACCTATGGCTCGCTGGCCATAGAGGCCGCCGCCCCCCAACCGAGAGAAATTATCAGGAACCCTAAACGAGATTAAAAAAATATATATATGGAGAGGTGAGGAGAGAGCAAACAAAAGAATGAAACTTGTAAAAGAAGTTGAAAGAAAAAAGAAGAGAGGTTCACCTCTTGAGTACTCATTGAGAATCTCCTTCTTATGTAAAAATAAGAGGGTGGAAATAGAAGTGAACTGTGTATATTAAAGTAGTAGCAGATCACAATAGCAGAATAACAGCAGAAAACACAGCAGAAATATAGGAAAATACAGTAGGGTGGTAGAAGAGGGAGGAGGATAGAGAGAGTAGAACCCGAGGAAGACCACTTTCAAGAGCCTGGTAGAATCCTCCCAAGGATTGAGCCCCGCAGCAGCCAGCTGGAAAACCTTCAGGATCAATGCTGCCTTCCTGAACACAGCCCCCCTTTATTTAAAGGCTCACCCAGCCCCCTCTAACAAACTAACTGCTTTTAGGTGGTCCCCCTCCAGCCAAGAATATTCTTCTCTCTCCTCTAACCGCCCAACAACCTCCAGCCAACTATATTCTTCTCTCTCCTCTAACAGCCCAACTGCCTACAACACAACCAATAGTTAAAAGTCCAAATTGCCCTCCCCTCTGAACAACCCCTGACTAGTCCAAAACAATCCCCAGCCAGCCCATACTCCGAACATTCGCCCCTCTTTAAAAACCATCTTGTCCCCAAGGTGGATCTTCAAACCATTGCTCAACCACTTTAGCACAAGGTGGGCAACCCCTTGTTGGAAAGTAAAGCCTCGGACTGTATGATCAGTGGACTGTTTTGCATTTAAATCTCCACTGTAGCTACTGGCAAATTCTTCCAAATTAACACGTTCAGCAGTACCGAGCAGCTCCAGGGATGCCTTTTCTAGAAATTTATGGGTAGCAGCCTGAATAGACTGTTTTGCTTGGCTGTGCATTGGGACAACAACTCTCGGTGGCGGCTTTGGTGGAGGCCTTAACATCAATGCACCCTTTTCCACGATTAAGACACGACTCGGCCCTTTGCCACGATGAAGCGCCTTCCGATGCCATGATTCTTTTTCTCCTTTCCGGATCCCAGCATCCCATGTACCTCCAACCTCGCTCAGCCTTCGAGCCTCACAGACAACTTTTTGCGGGCGTTTCCTCAAGACAGAAGTCTGCTGCAGCTCACTGTCCTTACTTTGTTGGCCACTTTTTAGTATTCGGTCACAAATAAACCAAACACATGGAAGGCCCGGTTCAACTAATGGAGCTTCATGCCCCCGAATATGAACTCCAAACAGTTCCTCTCGTTCCAATAACTCAGGCTGAGAACCAATATTTTTCTCTCCAGACCGAATGCTGGAAGCGTTATTTTTAAACACAGACACAGGTGAGTCTCGGTGCGCTTGTTCAAAAGCAGTTCGTGGAACTTGCTGAATTATTCTCTGCCAAACGGACGTAAACTGAAGCAATCCTCCAGAAAGTAGACCAAACACTCTATTCATCCCAACCAACTCCAAGTAAGTGACTGATGCCCTTTCAGTAGGCTTCAAAGCTGCTGTACTCCTAACAACCATGGATTCCAAAAAGCCAAGTTTTAAGTGAATAACACCAATTTTCTCAAGGACTTCTTTATTATGCCTTCCAGCTAACCGAAGAGCTTTGCCCATGCTATGTGAATGCGCTGCTTTTGCCACGAATGAAAACACTGCTTGGCCTCCTGCGACAGGCACACCAAACCAGGAAAATGTAAATCTTAGTTGGGCCAAGCTGAGCCATCCAAGGTGTACCAGTTTCATGGCCGGAATTAGTAGAAAAAATAAGTACACTAGTTGACCCAATCACCCCACTGTACTCTTCAGCCAGCCGCGAGCTGAAGTCAAACACTCCCTTTCCTTTAGTACTTTCTAGGCTTGTATGGGAATCCAGATAATCTGCAGAACCCCCTAGTGAATTCTGCTGAGTGTGCTTTACAACACATGAAGCCACCACTTCCAAGTCTTCAAAATTGGTTATGACAAGCAGCTTATTAGGAAAAAGGTGAGACTCCTCACTCTCCAATCTCCATAATATAATCTCTTCCACAGGAAGTTTCTTGGTTAGGATGAATGGAAATTCATGATTCAGCTGATCAAATTGAAATACCCGTTGGAGATCTTGTTCACCTAGATTCCGGTCTTGCTCAAAGAGTAAAACAGGTGGTGCAAGAGGGAAAAAACAAACATCTGAAAATTGCTCATAAGAACATTGTTGTGACTCCATCAAATCCTGTTGTATGTCCCAAATGTTTGTCACTTGAAAACCCACCAGAATTCCACATCCTTTATTTTGCAGGTGCTGAAATAGCTTATCAGAATTTAGCCATTCAACTCTAGCTTGAGTAAGACTATAGCTCACAGTTGCCATTTTGTTTTTCCAATCAATGGCTATAGGAACCTTTGCCCCCTCCATTTCAACAGTTCTTGGGACTTGATGAAGCTGTTTTCGGTGCGGTGGTTCTCGATTCTCCTTATCCTCTTTACGGGCTAAAACACTTTGCCCACAACCAACTTGAACATCAGTAATAACAGGTTCTAACTCTCTACCAGATTCAACAATATTTACCATAGCATTTAAAGGACTGTTTTCTTCCAAATCCATAGGTTCTTCTCCAACATCGACGAGACACACGTCTGCATTGGTCGTTTTGACTACTGCCATGCTCCGTTTGGAAAGAACACATGAACTCTCTTCTTCTGAAACTAGAGGTTCTGTTAAAGCATGAACATACAACTCCTCCTTAGTACACCTTTCCTGTTTATCCACATGAGAACTCCGAACTGGAATTACATGTTCAGGTCGTTTCTGAAAGGATTCAAGTTGCTCCTTTGCAAAGTCGCTACCAAAGGTACTTGCTGCGGCTTTGTCACCTCCCTTTCCATAACCTGAGCAATGAGACTCTTGCATATCCAGCTCTCGTGCTTCTGCTCGCAAGAACCTTAGCTGTTCTTTTAAAACTAATAGCAGTTCTTGTATCACGGCTGTCTGAGTTTGCATATATTGTACCTCTGTAGCAAATTCTGAATCCATCCTAAACTGCAGAAAAGCCTACACAGCTCTCGGCGTCCACTTTTCAACGTACTGGATCCCCCTCATCCTAACTTCACTGCAGTGATGACGGTTCTGCAGCAGCGTTCGGCTCCCTCTTCCCTAGCAGTGAATGATTCTCTGGCGCGGCTATTCCCCAGCGATTCGTGTCTCATAGCAGGAAATAAACCAAAGAAAGAGGAAGAACCTGCGCTGCAACACATCGGCGTTTCCTCTTCAACAGTGGCTTCTCTCTCTAGCGTCCAACAAGCTCGGGTCGTCTTCCCTCGAGTGATCTCCCCAACAGAACGTTCGACCAGCAGCGTACGCGGCCTACACTGCACTCACACGGCTCCAGCAAAAAGTTCGACCAGCTCTTACAACGCCTTTCCTCCAGCGAACGTGTCTCCCACAACAGTTCACACAACCGTCTTCCCCAGCGTCAGCTGTCCCCAGTGATGTTCGACTCATTGTTGCGAACGATTTTCTCTAGCGGCGGAGGTGTTTCTCCAGCAGGCGAAAGTGGATCCCCGGCAACGATCTCTCTCACGCGATTTCCTCAGTGAAGTCGCCAAATTGTTATGTAAAAATGAGAGAGGGTGGAAATAGAAGTGAACTGTGTATATTGAAGTAGTACAGATCACAATAGCAGAATAACAGCAGAAAACACAGCAGAAATATAGGAAAATACAGTAGGGGGTAGAAGAGGGAGGAGGATAGAGAGAGTAGAACCCGAGGAAGATCACTTCCAAGAGCTTGGCAGAATCCTCCCAAGGATTGAGCCCCGCAGCAGCCAGCTGGAAAACCTTCAGGATCAATGCTGCCTTCCTTAACACAACCCCCCTTTATTTAAAGGCCCACCCAGCCCCCTCTAACAAACTAACTGCTTTTAGGTGGTCCCCCTCCAACCAAGAATATTCTCCTCTCTTCTCTAACAGCCCAACAACCTCCAACCAAGTATATTCTCCTCTCTCCTCTAACAGCCCAACTGCCTACAACACAGCCAACAGTTAAAAGTCCAAACTGCCCTCCCCTCTTGCCAGCATACATTTGACAGCTCAAGTATGAACAACCCCTGACTAGTCCAAAACAATCCCCAGCCAGCCCATATTCCCAACAGTCCTAAGGCCTTTTTTTGGCCTTTTGGTGAGAGCAGTAAGGAGTGTATTTGGCAGAACTTAGGCAAGACTCAAAGGTTTAGTGGTGTGAGATGAAGAGGGGGTGAGATGTGGTTTATATAGTGGAGGGGAGGTGAGTTTTCTTAATATTTTAATCATTAGTTTATTATTTTTTCCTAAGACAAGCAATAGTGATGACTCCATGACCAAAAATAGTAATAAGTGAATGTGAGTTGGAACGAAGTGTGCTTACCTCAACAGGACATCATCCATGACTCGATAAATCATGTATTTAACATTTATCATAATTTATTGCATTTTACTATTCACCAAAAATTAAGTATTTCAGAAAAACCCCAAAAAACCTAACCATTTTTCGACGTCTAGAATCCAAAAATAAACTTCATTTTTCAAAAATAATTTTTTAAATATGAAAAATTTAATTTTTAATTAAAATAATCATTTAATCAAAAAATACCAACACTTAAAATATTAATCTTCATTTTCAAAGTGTCTAAATTTTATTTACACTTTTAAGGGTAAGGTTACCATTCATAAGGATCATATTACTATTTATAGGTGTAGGTTACTATTCATAAGGGTATGCTACTATTCATAAGGGTAAGTTACTATTCATTGAAAATTAACTTGATTCCATCAGATTCCAAATATCACCCTGATCGGAACCGTGTATGTTCGTTTTTCGAATTTCAAAACACGAGTGACAAATTTAAGTTTAATGACTAGGTTATGAATATATTCTATAAATTACCAAGTGTTTCATAGAAATTCAGTGCTTCATGCAATATAGGCTATCTAATAAATTGAAAGTATTTAAGAGAAACATACCATAAAATGCTTGGGGTGTTATATTCTTCCCACCTTTGAAAATTTTGTCCTTGAAATTTTCATGTATAAAGCCCTTTAAGAAGATGTGGGTGGTTCTTCATAACATCCTCAAGTTCCCACGTTGATTTCTTCATTTTATGGTTTCTCCAAAGAACCTTTATTAGTCGAGTTGTTCGATTTCTCTATACCTGCTCCCTTGTGTCAAGAATCTCAATAGGCTCTTCACAGTATGACAAATCAAGTTTCGGATTTATTTATGAATAGGTGAGTACATGCATTGGGTCTTTGGGTCTGACATGTATTTCTTTAACGACATGTGGAACACATTATGAACTTTGGAGAGATTTGGTGGTATTGCTAAACGGTAAGGTACAACTCCAGTTCTTTCTTGAATTTCGAACGGTCCGATGTATCTGGGGCTCAATTTCTTTTTCTTACCAAACCTTAAGACACCCTTTCACGAAGATACTTTTAGAAAGACATGATCTCCTACTTGAAATTTCAAATTCTTTCTCTAGTTGTCAGCATAACTCTTTTGCCTACTTTGGACTTCTTTAATATGGGCCTGAATTTTCTTTACTTTTGATGTTTGGGTGGTGGGCTGATGTAAGTGTGGTTAGGGGCTGTCCGTTTGAGGCAGGAGGGGGTGGGGCAGTGTTGTACTTTTCCTCTATTAGTTTGTTAGAGTGGTTGTTAGTAGGTTGTTAGCTAGCTGGATAGCTGGGTTATAAATTGGAGGGGTTGGTTGTAAGAGGATACGAATCATTTTAGCAATTGCTTGGCAGCAGGTTGCCGTTGGTCTCGGCTGAGCTCGTGGAAGGGTGGTCTCCTCCCGCGGGTTACTTCTTCTCTTTCCCCTCCTCTTTCCCTTTCTATTGTAGCTCCTCTCTTGTTCCTGTTCAGTAGTTAATATACAGATTCTTCGGTTGTTTTCTCTTTCTCTCCCTCTCAATTATTTTACATAACAATTTGGCGACTTCGCTGGGGAACTGTCGTGCGAGAGGACTGATCGCACGCTTGGAGAAAGGTGTAGCAGGAGAGAAGGATTGCTGTTGGAAAATCGTAGCAGCAAGAAGAAAAGAAGAAGAAGAAGAAGAAATCGACTCTGACGCAGTGGAGCTGAGAGGCGTCGCAGGTGAGGTGGAACGTTGGGAATTGCTGTGCGAGAGGAACAATCGTGGAGGAGGATCGCATAAGGGGAGTGCACCGCAAATCTATTTTCTTTTTGTTGTTGGACAAGGATCGGAAGTCGACGCTGGGGAGAGCCGCGCGAGAGGGAGGTTCGCTGCTGGAGGAGAATCGAACGCAACAGTAGGGCGTTCGTTTGCTAGAGGTAGAGCAGTACTGGTCATTGTTGAGGCCACGTGAGAAAGACGCCAGTGTTGGTAAGACCGACGCCGGTATTTGCTGTGTCCAGTGCACATAGTTTGGTTGACTCAGAGCAAGTCGATCGCAGCTGGAAAACACGGTCAACAGTAGAGCAAACGTTGTCTAGCTGGAGACGCATGCACGCTGGGGAAATCTCAAGCATGAAAAAAAGAAAAGAAAAAAAGAATCGTGATCGTGGAGTACGACCTTCTGCGACCTTCTTTTTCACGTTTGCTCTACCTTAGGCGGAAGGTTCGTTGAGCTCTTGTATGCGAACTAGAATGGAGCATTGGGTGACGACGATTGAATCGACAATGGATAGTATTCAAGTTGCTCTATCTTCGATACAAGAGAATATGGAGACGCTGATGCGTGGGCAAAACGACAGCCAACGAGTTGTTCTGGACGTCACGCAACAAACAGAGGAGCGTGTCATGCAGCTTGAAACCAAACTGGAATGTCCTGAAGAGGAAAATTCCAACCTTATTCGGCTTGGAGAATCGACAAGAGCCGAGGAGGAGCAAATAGAGAAAATGGAGAGACTGGAATTGCTGGAGGAGTAGGTTTCAGATTCTGTTGAGCAGGTTAGGCAATCTCAGGAGCAGCTTGATCCTGGACTGCTTCCAGTAGCAGAAGATAAAGTGGCAATTGCAGATGTATGTCCTGTTGTTGCTGGAGAACCTATAGATCCGGAACAAAACGGTCTTGGAATTGCTATGGACGAGCATGATAGATTAGAGAGAAACTTGTTTGTCGAGAGTGTTTTGCTCATACATTCAGTCCACCAACATGGCTACATTCAGTGGAACATGATATATGAAGACGAAGTTGTTTGTAACCCTCTTGTTACTGGAGAATTGGATACACAGAATTTTGAGAGGTTCGTTGATAGATCGAGGAGGAGGCGACAAAGGAACCTTTTTCCATATTTATCTAATAGAAGATTGAGGAAAGAAGCGTGCAGCGGACAGCTGGATAAAGCTTCTCATTTTGCCTCGGGCAGTTTTTGTATGCTAGGAAGTTGGAGGGCTGGGGAAGTTGCAGCAGTTCAGGATGCGATTCCTGGGACCAGATTCAATTCAAATTACAAGCCGACCAAACAGTGGCAAAGTGCAGAAAAAGTTGCTGAAAACCCCTTGGGTTAGGGAGTGGCTTCGGCTTTGGGCTGAAAGTTTCTCCCATTTTTTGTGACGATGTTTACCTATATGAAGTTGAATCAATGATTATAGCAGGTGGAGCTGCAGGGAAATCAAAGGTTTGGGCTGAAGAGGCTAAAGTTAATGCAAATGGTGAACCAGGCCAGACTGCTGAAATTCATTTTGACACTTTTAATGGCAGGTTGAGCAGCTCTCAACATGACAACACGATTGCAGTGGTCATGGTTGACAAAGTGTTTCATGCTCCTAAAGTAGATGCGAAAGAGGTTATTTTCTATGGCATGATCATCGACTCCAAAGTCCCTACATCTACTCCACTGTTGGTAAGTGATTTTTTCCATGAAAGTGTTGTCAATTCAGGAGCATATGGTATTGAAGAATACAAAGAGGAATTACTCTGGAAACACTATCCACCTACAATGGTTGCCCAAGTTTACCCATGTATGTTGCTAGCTTTCAATGAAGATACATTGAAGCTTAGGCCGCCACCGAGGCCACCACCGAGGCCACCACCAGCGGTACATTTTTTGCAGTGTTTTTCTGGTTGCACTACACGTTGGTTGTGGAAAGATATCTCGGACTGCAACTAATGCAGATGTTCAACCAACAGTTCATGCTGGGCAAGACGAGTCTCCCATTGTTGTGTTGATTTTTTAATACTTGTGGTTGTGGGAAATCTTCTTGGTTTGCATGGTTGGGCAGCACCTGTTAGAGTTTGGACAGTGTTATGGTTGGTTTTGGAACAAAGGTCCGCTTATCATTCCTTTGTCCATCGGGGTGCAATAGAATTTTTTGGCAACAAGAATGCATATTTCTTGCAAAGTGCTGAACAGGGAAGTGAAGTAAGCAGTGTGATGCCAAGGGTTGCTACAACTGCGAGGCATCCAAAACAACCTAAAAAAGTGGGAGTTAATGCTTAGAGGTTGGCTGGAATTTGTGGAGAAAAGAAGTCTTATTGTGCTGTTGGAGACCGGATAAGAGAACAAGAACCACCACACCGGGAAGCGCTTCATCGTGGCAAATGGCCAAGCCGAGTATTAGAGATCCACCTTGAGGACAAGGTGGTTTTTAAGGGGGTGGAAATGTTAGGAGTTTGGGTGTGGGCTGATAAAGTTGGAAATAAGTAAGTGTGGTTATGGGCTGTCCGTTTGAGGCAGGAGGGGGTGTAACTTCCTAGGGGCAGTGTTGTACTTTTCCTTTATTAGTTTGTTAGAGTGGTTGTTAGTAAGTTGTTAGTTAGCTGGATAACTGAGTTATAAATTGGAGGGGTTGACTGTAAGAGGATACGAATCATTTTTGCAATTGCTTGGCAGCAGGTTACTGGTGGTCTCTGCTGGGCTCGTGGAAGGGTGGTCTCCTCTCGCGGGTTACTTCTCCTCTTTCCCCTCCTCTTTCCCCTCCTCTTTCCCTTTCTATTGTAACTCCTCTCTTACTCCTGTTCAACAGTTAATATACAGATTCTTCGATTGTTTTCTCTTTCTCTCAATTATTTTACATAACACTTTTGCAGTTGTCTTTTCAATAAGTTCTGGGCCTATAAGTTTTCTTTCGCCAACTTCATCCCAACAAGTTGGAGTTCGACACCTCTTAACATATAATGCTTCATATGATGTCATTTGAATTTTAGAATGAAAATTATTATTGTAGGCAAATTCCACCAAAGACATGCACTGATCCTGCATACCTTGAAAGTCAAGAGAGCATGATCTCAACATGTCTTTCAGTGTTTGAATAGTCCTTTCAGACTATCCGTCGGTTTGGGGGTGATAAGCAGTACTCATATTAAGCTCAGTATCCAAAGCCTTCTGTAGAATTTTTCCGAATTTTGATGTAAATCAGGGATCTTGATCATACACAATCGATAGAGGTGCATCATGAAGTCTTAGAACTTCATTAATATAAATTCTTGCCAGACGTTCAAGTGGTAAATCTTCTCTTATAGCAAGGAAATGTGCTGATTTTGTAAGACGGGCAACAATTACCCATATTGCATCATTCCTGTAACAAAATCCATCGTAATGTCATCCCACTTCCACATAGAAATAGGTGGAGGTTGCATGACCCCTCTAGGATGTTGTCTCTCGGCCTTCACTTGTTGGCAAACTAGGCACCTTGACACAGTCAACAATTTCTTGCTTCATGTTATCGCACAAAAAATGTTCCTTCAGATCTCTATACATCTTGGTGCTACCAAGGTGTATGGAGAAATTTGAGCTATGAGAATCATTTAATAGTTCATTTTTTAGCTTAGGTACTGATGGAACGCATAATCTCCTTCCAAATTTCAGAATTCCATTCTCTCATACACGAAGTCTGCCAATCTTCCATCCTTAACTTCAATTTTCTTTTGTAGATTCTCATTATCAGATAGCTTTTTATCTTCTCTAGTAAAGATGGTTTTGCAATGATTTGAAAAAGGAAAGATGTTTCCCCTTAACAATTACCATATCCATCTTTAGGAGATCCATGAATATAGGATCTCTCTCAATCCTCATTTGGGTCAGAAGTCCATGATCTTTTCTACTTAATGCATCTGCCACCTTATTTGCCTTTCCTGGGTGGTAGTGTGTTAGTACCGGGTGGAAGGATGGGGCGTGGCAGGTTTATTCAAGGAAGAGGGTTGCGGCAGAGAGGGAGCCAACTGGGGGCCACACTGGGGACCACGTGGCAGTAACAGATTCTGTTGAGGGATCCCCTGGGCTGAAACAGACTCCACATGGAGCTGAAACAGACTCCACATGGAGCTGAAATAGAATGTAACTGAAGGGGGAGGTGGGATCGTGGGGGGTAGTGGGGCCCAGTCAGTTATAACCGCTGGGGGAATAAAAGGGGCAAGGGAGAGAGGTATGGGGGTACTTTTGAGCTGGGAATTTGGGAGGAAAGTCTTTTCGGCCTGGGGCTTGGGCGGGTGAGCCAGGGGGCCTCCCGTGGATACTCTATTTATTGTGTTTTCTCTCTCTCTCCTTCCAAGGGTGTAATTTCAGGTATGCTGCTCTAATTGCTACAATATAATTCCAGTTTCATTGTTTTATATCAAGGGGCTCTTTCAATTTGGTCCGGCCTGCCAGATATCTATCCAAACTCCACTCTGTGGGGGGGGGGGGAGGGTCTAGGTGATGGAAACTCGGCTTCAAGCTCGCTTGGAAGGACTGGAGCAGAGGATGGAGAACATAGAAACTGGAACAAACCAGCGTATGGGCCGCTTAGAGTCATCAGTATTGGGATTGACCGAATCTGTGGGATCTCTTAAACAAGAAATTACTGGGTTGACAGCAGTTCACAGATCAATGTCGGATATACTGCGCCGGCTGGAGAAGCTGCCAAGGCAGGACGACGCATCGACTTCAGAGTTAACAACGCAACAAGAGCTGCCCTGTCGGAATCTCTTGATCAAACAACGTTGAAGGAGGAAGCACGAGGAGCGTTGGAAGTAGCCACCGAAGGGACGACTTCAATATTGGTAGCCCGACGGGTAGAGCTGCCAGTGTTCGATGGGCAAGATCCCCAGAGATGGATCAATCGGGCGGAATTATACTTCCAAATTAATCAGACAACGGAGGACAACAAAATTCCCCTGGCCCAAGTGAGTATGGAAGGGGTGGCAATCCACTGGTTTACCATATTGGAGGAGGTATACCAGAACCTAACATGGAAGCAGTTTAAGGAGGAGCTGATGGAGCGCTTTAGTGGTTTAGAAATACAAAATCCTTACGAAGAATTGGCAGCAATCCGACAAAATAGGTCAGTGCAGGAATACATTGAACGTTTTGAGTTCCTCACAGCTTTGTTTTCCCGTCAGCTGGAACCTCAGTATATCAGATACTTCACAACTCGAAAACTCGTTTGCAGGTAATGCGCCTGACACGACATGTGGAGCTAGCACTTTGCCGAGGAATGGGGCTCCGGGCCGAGCTGGAGGAACGCGCCCAAATGGGAGTGGGGGCTGACAGCCTTCCTATAGATCGGGACTCACCCAGCAAATGGGATTTTCGCTTACACAAGTACGCCGGGGAGGGGAGTTGACGGGAGGAGCTGACAAAGAAATACAGCGAACCACCATGGCAGGAGGAAGGGGAGTTCGACAGTTGTCCAACCAGGAATGGGAGGACCGTAGAAAGAAGGGGCTGTGTTTCCGGTGCGAAAAACCATATAGTCCTATGCACAAATGTGCTGATGCCAAGATGAGGGTGCTGTTGTTGGGTGAAGAGGAAGAGAATTTTTAGCTTACACCTCCACTTGAGGAGGAGGAGGATCAACTGGAAGCTGTGGCGGAAGCTCCAGAAGCTCCAAAGGCTGAATGCAAGGTGCTGGAATTTCAGAACTGGAGAATCTTGTGCAGTGACCTAGACCGCCAAGAAGAGCCCATCTCATCCATGAAAATAGAGGGCTGCATAAGGGGAATTCCCATCCTGATTTTGTTGGACAATGGGGCTACTCACAATTTCATTAGCCCCGGGTTAGTCAGTATACTGGGGCTTACGGTCGAGGCCGCCAAGAAGATGGGCGTAAGGTTGGGCGATGGTCATACGACAGGAACCTTAGGGGTTTGCCAGAAGATCTTGCTCGTCCCTGGGGCTTTTGAGTGTTCCATTGAAGCCCATGTCTTGAAGATTGGAGGATTGGATCTAATCCTGGTAATCTCTTGGTTGAGAACTTTGGGAGAGGTCAACATAAATTGACAGTCGATGGTAATGAAGTTTTCAGTGGGAGGTCGGCCATTTACCCTCTCAGGTATCCGCCAAAATGACCAGACATCAGTCTCCCTAGATCGGTGGGCTCGGAAATCTGGACAGAATAGTGAACTGCGACAAATTGTTGGAGGTAACAAAAGCAACCTCGTGACACCCTTGACTGAGGCTCAAAACCTGGAATTACAAAAGGTCTTTCATCTCTTCCCGTTTGTTTTTTCGAAACCCCGAGGGCTGCCAGTGCAACGACATTGGGCTCATGCCATTAACCTGCTGCCCGGCCAGGAACCAATCTCAGTCAGGCCTTACCGGTACCCGTACCTTCACAAAAATGAAATAGAGAATCAGGTGCAAGAGCTGCCAAATCAAGGCGTCATTAGGCCAAGCTCCAGCGCATACTCCAGCTCGGTGTTGCTTGTTAAAAAAAAAGACGGCTCATGGAGAATGTGTGCGGACTATAGGGCTTTAAATAAAGTAACGGTTCCAGACAAATTCCCCATACCAGTGGTTGAGGAATTACTCGATGAACTCCATGGAGCTACCTACTTCTCCAAGTTAGACCTCAAAGCGGGTTATCACCAAATTCGAATGCGGGAGTCCGATGTGGAGAAGACAACGTTTTGGACACATAGTGGCCAATATGACTACTTAGTGATGCCCTTTGGTCTCATTAACGCTCCGTCCACATTCCAGGCTACTATGAATGATTTATTTCGATCTTTGCTCCGTCGGTTTGTTCTAATATTTTTTGATGATATTCTTGTATACAGTAGGGATTGGTCGACTCATTTGCATCACGTGGAAGTCGTGCTTCGCCGTCTACATGACCATCAATTCTTTGCTAACAAGAAAAAATGCCTTTTTGGCCAGCAGGAGGTGGAGTATTTGGGACACCTAATTTCTGCTTCAGGCGTGGCAATGGATCCCAGTAAAATACAGGTCATGCTGGACTGGCCTCCTCTAACCAGCGTAAAGCGTGTCTGCGGCTTCCTCGGTCTCACCGGGTATTATCGAAAATTCATTTGCGGGTATGGCATGGTGGCCCGACCTCTCACAGCATTAACCCGGAAGGATGGGTTCCGATGGACTGCCGAAACTCAAGAAGCTTTCCAGCATTTGAAGAAACTAATGACTGAGGCGCCGGTTCTGCCTCTACCAGATTTCTCTCAAGATTTTGAGCTCGAATGCGATGCTTCTGGCCGCGGGGTGGGAGCTGTCCTTATGCAGGCCAGACGACCAATATCATACTTCAGCAAGACTCTTTTCGACCAGAACCTCGCCAAATCGGTATATGAAAAGGAGATCATAGCCCTCGTTCTGGCCATCCAGCATTGGCGACCATATTTGTTGGGAGGACCCTTCATTGTTTTTTCCGATCATCGGAGTCTTAAATTTCTACTACAGCAGCGCATTACCACCATTGATCAGCAAAACTGGATCGCCAAGTTAGGTTATCAGTTTGAGATTAAGTATAAACCGGACCGGGAAAATTCTGCTGCAGATGCTTTATCACGACGGGAGGAGCCTCCCTCCCAGCTTCAGCTGCTGCAGTCTCAGCCCATATGGACAGAAGGTCAGACTCTGACTGATGGTGTGTCTTCAAATCCCTATCTTGGCAGGGTGCTCCACGCATTACAGGAGGGTCATTCTACCTACCCAGGCTTTACACTGGCCCGGGGCATGCTGTATTACCGGAATCGACTAGCTATCCCTGCCTCGTCCTCGTGGGTACCCAAGCTCCTGACAGAGTTTCATGCTTCCCCTCAAGGAGGCCACTTGGGTTTCTATAGAACTTACAGGAAGCTTGCAGCCAACCTCTATTGGGTCGGAATGAGAAAGGCGGTAAAGGAATTTTTCCAGCAGTGTACGATCTGCCAGCGCTATAAGTATTCTACCTTAGCACCCGCGGGACTCCTACAACCCTTGGACATCCCCACCACTGTGTGGACCGACATTTCCATTGATTTTATTACAGGGCTGCCCAAATCCAGGGGGTATGAGGTCATATTGGTGGTGGTTGACTGACTTACCAAATATGCTCACTTCTTGCTCCTTAAGCATCCTTACACTGCTTGTACTGTTGCTGAACTTTTTCTTCGGGAAATTGTTCGGCTGCATGGCGTACCAGCTTCCACCGTGAGTGATCGGGACCCCATTTTTCTGAGCAATTTCTGGACAGAATTGTTTCGCCTCCATGGTACTTCACTCAAGTTCAGCTCGACTTACCACCTGCAGACAAACGGTCAAACAGAAGTGGTAAATTGTTGCCTCGAGACCTACTTACGCTGCTTTGCAGGGGACCAACCTCGGATGTGGTCTTTTTGGGTTCCGTGGGCAAAGTGGAGTTACAACACTACCTGTCATGCCTCTATAGATTCTACTCCATTTGTGGCAGTGTATGGTCACTCGCCTCTTATTTTGAGTTTCCTACCTGCTGTTGTCCGGGTAGCTGCAATCCGGGTAGCTGCAGTAGCCACAGCTGTGGAGGATCGCAATGAAGCTTTACACCAGCTTCGACAACATTTAGCCCGATCTCAGGACTACATGTAGCGCCAGGCGGATTGGCACCGTCGCAACATTTCTTTTCAGGTGGGTGATCGGGTGTATTTAAAGCTCCGACCCCATCATCAGCAGACCGTCGCCCATCGGATCCACCAGATGTTGGCAGGCCGATTTTATGGCCCTTTTACCATTCTTAGCCAAGTTGGGCCGGTTGCTTACCATCTGGATCTGCCTCCCTCAGCTAAAGTTCGTTCCGTTTTTCATGTATCACAATTAAAACCAGTGGTGGGAAATTCAGAGGTCCTCCCAACCCTACCACCAGGCCTCGAGGTGGACAGTTTCAATACTCTGGAAACCCAGGCTGTCCTTTCCGGCCATTTTCTTCTCCAGAATCGCATTGCCCAACCACAATTCCTCATCTAGTGGGCTGGTCGTCCGGCAGAGGAGGCGACATGGGAGGACGAGTTTACCCTTCGAAATCAATTTCCTTCTTTCGGTCTTGAGGACAAGACTGATCTACAAGGGACAGGGAGTGTTAGAACTGGGTGGAAGGATGGGGCGTGGCAGGTTTATTCAAGGAAGAGGGATGCGACAGAGAGGGAGCCCACTGGGGGCCACACTAGGGACCACGTGGCAGTAACAGATTCTTCTGAGGGATCCCCTGGGCCGAAACAGACTCCACACAGATCTGAAACAGAATGTAACTGAAGGGGGAGGTGGGATCGTGGGGGGTAGTGGGGCCCAGTCAGTTGTAACCGCTGTGGGAATAAAAGGGGCAGGGGAGAGAGGTATGAGGGTACTTTTGAGCTGGGAATTTGGGAGGAAAGTCTTTTCGGCCTGGGGCTTGGGCGGGTGATAGAGATAATATTTTCATAATTTTTCATATGTGTTTCAATGATTCCCTTCCAATCAATTTGAGCTGATTTGTATCATTTTAGTATTTTGGTGAATTATGGACTTAATTGTGGAAATTGGTTAATTCTGAAAATTTAGCAGTTTTGTGGAGCTTCTGTATTTCGGGGATATATTTTATATTTTTGATCCAAATTGTATGATTCCTTTTTTGTAGGATTTCTATGCTCGTGGGCTTCATTTTATCCTTCTGGACCTAAAGCTCAATCCATCATTTGGAAGCTCAAATTCAGCTCACAAGTCAGGCCTCGAAAACTGTGTACAGAACTGCATAATTTTATTGTGGGGCCCATATCTCATTAATGGTCGAACCATTGGAGCTGAAATTTTACATGGAGCTAGAGAAAATCCAGAGGAACAACTTTCATTAAGATAGACGCGTCTGATTCTTTCATTTTCAAGGACATTAATGCGTTGGAAGTCAGTGTTTTGGAATACGAAGAGTCACCTGGACAGAATTAAATATCCGGAGTAGTGTGGACATATCTCCTTCATACGTGGACCAATAAGGATCAAATTTTGTGGGTCGACAGAAGAGATGGAGGGGAACAACTTTCAAGAAGGACAAATTCCCAAATTCTGTCATTTACTATGCCAACCGAACTCAATCTTTCGGGGGAGTAATTTTGGAGGGAAATTTTCTACTCCCCAAGCCTATAAATAAGAGTATTCACTTCCATTCAAAGGGGTTGAAGAAGGTGCAAGAAGGGCTGTGCTGGAGGATTAAGTTCTTGAAGTTTTTTTTGTATTTTGTATTATCTTTTTTCTTAGTTTCATCATGCTCTCTTCTTCCCCTTCCAACTCTAATACCCTTCACATGGAGGGGTAAAACCTTTGAGTGATCGGGGAAGGGGGAGTTTCTCTTTTGTAATGTCGGAGTATTGTGCTTAAATGTAAAACCTTATATTTCTTTTGAATGATATCTATTCTCAGTGTTTCCCAATTCTCTTAATGCGATTGTGTTTTGAGTTTGGTGTATTCATTTTTAATTGCTTTGGTTAAAGAATTTTTATCTCCCTCTGCCTAGTGCAATTTGTCTCGATCGAGCAGATTGTGTTAGGTGGTGAGTGTCTAACGATCGTTGGCACGTATTTGGAACTAGTAAACTTTTTCTAGAGTTCTTAGGAGCAACAATTCCCAATCGGGACTTGCGTTATCGATGAGACAATTGCAAAGGTGAAGAAAGTTCAGACCCATATTCAAATAGCCCAAAGTAGGAAAAAGAGTTATGCTGGTAACCAGAGAAAGGATTTGAAATTTCATGTAGAAAATCATGTCTTTCTAAAAGTATCTCCGTGAAGACAGTTCAGACCCATATTCAAATAGCCCAAAGTAGGAAAAAGAGTTATGCTGGTAATCAGAGAAAGGATTTGGAATTTCATGTAGAAAATCATGTCTTTCCAAAAGTATCTCCGTGAAAGGGTGTCTTAAGGTTCGGTAAGAAAGGGAAACTGAGCCCTAGGTACATCAGACCAAAATTTTAGAAAGAATCAGAGCTGTAGTTTACCGTTTAGCAATGCCACCAAGTCTCTTCAAAGTTTATAATGTGTTCCACGTGTCGTTGTTGAAGAAATACATGCCATAACCAATGCATGTACTCACCTATGAAAAATAGAGCTGAAACCTGATTTGTCATTATGTGAAGACTTGTGTCAAAAATCTCAATAGGCTCATTGAGAAATCGGAAAACTCAACTAATAAAGGTTCTTTGGAGAAACCATAAAATGGAGGAAGCAAGGTTGGAACCTAAGGATGTTATGAAGAAGAACCACTCACATCTTTTTAATGAGCTTTATAATGAAAAATTTTGAGGACGAAATTTCCGAAGGTGGGAAAAATATAACACCCCAAACATTTTATGGTATGTTTCTCTTAAATATTTTCAATTCATTAGATAACTTATATTTCATGAACCACTGAGTCTTTGTAAAACAATACTTGGTTATTTATAGTATATAGTCATAACCTATTCATTAAACTTAAATTTGCCACTTCTGTGTTTTGAATTTCGAAAAACGGACATACACGTTTGCGATCAGGGTGATATTTGGAGTCTGATAGAATGAAGTTAATTTTTGGTGAATAGTAACTTGCCCTTTTGAATAGTAACACACCCTTATGAATAGTAAACTACCTTTATGAATAGTAATACGACTCTTATAAATGGTAATCTTACACATGAAAGTGTAAATAAAATTTAGGCACTTTAAAAATGAAGATGAATATTTTAAGTGTTGGTATTTTTCGATTAAATGATGATTTTAATTAAAAATTAAATTTCTCACCCAACACTTACCAAGTCCAATGAATTCCTCATATGAACGGGAATAAACATAAACAATATATACATTCATATTGAAACTAACATATGAAACGTAAATAACGTTTGCCGAACATTAAACATAAACACTAACCATTCAGAGTAAATTGGTGAATGATTTTAAGATAGTCCATCCACAGTCAAACTAATCATAAACCATTCAATTAGATATGGTAGTTAAAGATTAATCCCAATAACACATAATAATCAATATGAGTGTGAAATATGTGAGATACCCTTATAATATCATCGAGTAATTCTTGAGATAAATACTCTTTACTTTGAAAAGAAGAGTTATTTTGGAAGAGTTTTTGTATAAAACTAAAAGGGAAGTAAGATAGTATTTTCAAAATAAAATGAGTGTTTTTAGAAAGATAATGGTCACTAAATATAGATTATATTGTCCTAGAAAATAGGTAAGAATTTGAGAAATTTTCTTGAATATGGCTTGTATTTCAGTAAGAATTTTTGAAAGATCATTTTAAAACATACAACTCCCCATAAATGAAAAGTAGGATTATGGTTGGATCACGTATAATGAAAGCATGAAACAATAATAATTGAATCGTAATCAGTTAGACATAATCAATATGGCATGGTGAATGTTGAAAAACACACACCGTTAATAAACTGAGAATGAAAGTGCATCCATAGGTTTTGTTATAGTGAAAACCGAATACTGAATAAAGAGAATGCTTATTATTTGGATGTTGTGTATCTGACACATGAACCATCACACCATCGAGGCGGTTTAAGTCTGTGGGTAGAAATCCATCTGATTTTTGTAAATAAACTAAAAGGGTTTGTCGCCAACTGATTTGTCTCATTAGACTTGTCGATGCATCGGGGGCTATAGCGGGCTCCGCCTGTCACTGTCAGTCCAAAGCATTCTTTATACATAGATTTAATACAAGAACAATACGTCTTTTTGATATCCGTATTGAATAGAGGATACAAATTCTCCAATATTTCCACAGAGAAACATTCCACATAAACACTATGTAAAATGGTATATGGTTAAGACAATAAACATATCCATGTTACAATAATATGGATATATAATTTAATGACAATTTCAAATGATAAATGACCTCAAAGGGGCAGTAGTTATACCGCATAAGAATGATTAGGTCCACAATTCCAAGTAAATCACAATGAAATGGAAATTGAAACAGAGTCCCTTACGACATTGTAATCGATCGAGTTAATAATCATCAAGTGAATCACTGAATACCATAAATATAAAAAGAATCATGATATTATATATCAAATGGCAGTAAACATACACCACATACAAGAAATAAGTGGCGAACAATGGAAATCTCACGAATATAAAAGTGAGATGAAAAACCCCTTACAAAGATTGTATCACTAGAGTGAGGATAAATCAATGACATAATTATGTGTGGCAAATATAAATCCACACAATATAAGTGGATAAATAATATAAAACAATCAGAGTTCATCCACACATACTCGGGTTCGACTTACTTCAAATTTGATCAAACCTCCTGTATAATGGTTTGAATAATGTTATTAATTTATTAAAGAACTAAAATCATATTTATAATACCTTACATAATTTTCTTATAATATTTTGCACACATTTATTAACAATATTTTGTTATTTCCATAGTTTCAGGTGCGTTCTTTTCATGGTTTCCAATGTCAATTTATTATGTTCTTGTCAAAATGAAATAATAAACCGGAATTGATAAAATATATATATTTCGGTTATTTTAAACAATTACATGTGAATTCGAACCATCCCATAATTGTCGTAAGGTGAAACTAAAATTGATCGGCCACAAAGGGACAATTTTACAGAACACGAACGACGATTTTGTTATTTATGAATAGAAGAAGAAAATAAGAGATTTTATGGAGGATGGAATTTGGCAAGGTTGGCCGAACAAGAAGGCTTATGATTATAAAATTTGTGAAGGGATGAAACTTCTAAAGCATGTTGTTTATTGTGATTTGAAATGTTCTAAGCATTCAGTTGCTAGTGAGTGTTGACTAAGTGATGCTTTGTTTTGGTTATAGAAATGACACTTGGTAGACGTTGTAGAAACCAACAAGAGGCCACATAAAATGCGATTGCTCCTGAGCCACTGGTGAACCAAGAGCTGGTCCAGAGTATCGTTCAGGCTTTTCAAGCCGTTAATAAAGGGAACCAGAATGATGAATCTCGACAAGTGGACCACTCGGGTCAGTTTCAAAAGCAGAATCCACTCATCTTTTGGGGGGATTCAGAACCTGAGAAAGCAGAGGTATGACTGAATATGATGAATCGAATCTTCGATTTCCTGGGAATGTCAGCTGAGCTGAAAATCAATTTGTCTATGTGCATGCTTGAGGATCTGACATGCCAATGGTGGGATTTAACAATTTAGGTTAAAGCTGACCAAGACATTACATCAGAGGATTTTGATGAATTGTTCAACAAACAATTCTATCCTCACACATTCAAAATTGCAAGAACAACTTTCTTTAGCTCGAAGCAAGAGGATCTCTCAGTAACAAAGTATGCAGCTAAATTTATGAATTTAGTCCACTTTGCTTCAGAAGTTGCTGCAAGTGTGTTATTGAAAGCACACATTTTTGAGTCGGGCCTACGATCAAAAATTTGTTTGAAGATTGATGTCCTTTGTATTACGAACTATACGGAGATGGTAAATCGAGCAATGGGGGGCGGGGCCACCTCGCAGGAGAGCCGACAAGGGCGCAACTGGAGGGCTTGCGGCAAGTACACTAGGGGAGGGCCCTTCGCGCTGGGATCGTCCCGCATGTGGCACAGGGGCTGCCGTATGAGGTGGTTGATGTGGAGGTGGGGCTTCCCTAAGAAGGCATCGACGAAGGGAGGTTGCCTCAGAGGAGCAGCGGAGGGGTGATGACAGGACTTATGGCTCCCTAGCCATGGAGGTTGCTGCCCCCCTTGGGAAAATCGTAGGTTTTCTCCCTAGAGAAAAGAGAGGGGAGGGTGGGCTAGGGTCCGCTCTGATACCATATAGAATGATGTAGAGGAGAATCTGATAGAGGCAAAGAATTCAATTTGCAGCAGTTTGTGCGCAAAAGAGGTGACGTGCGACACTATCGCTGTCAGTTTGCTTGACACTCGTGGATGATGCTCCAGTGCAAGTCGCTGCGCTAGTTCAAGCTTTGCGGGGGGTGGATCAAGGCGTTGGCGGAGGAGGCAGAGAACGAGAGGATGCACCTTATGACATTCATGAAGGTGGCTCGGCCTTTCGCTGAGTTCATGCTGAGGACGGGGCTAAGACAGGTATACAAGTAGCTAGGAAAAAGGTTGTCACACAGGGATTCACCACGGAGGATCCGTCGCATGGAAGGCGGCCTGCTGGAGATGGCCTCTCACTGGAGGGCGACGAGAAGCAGAGGACGTCACTATGGGGCTTTTCCCGCAGGGAGGATCGTCGCGCGAAGAGGACGGATCCGTCGGAAGGGGCGGCAGGACGAACAAAGATGTCCGCGGGATCTAGGATCCGTCGCGAGAAAAGGCTAGGGTTGACAGGAGGGGTGGCGTGACGACGAGGCGTAGTGGCTGTTGCTTAGGGAGGATGGCGCGCAGAGGGAGATGCGTACTTGTACGAGGCAACGAGGTAGAGGGAGTACCGACAGAGGTGGGGGGGACTCTTGAAAAAAAACTAGGGGGAGAGGAGAGAGGAGACTGCGAGGGTTTAGGTTAGTCCTGTTCTGATACCATGTAGAATGATAAGAGAGGTGGACGCAATACCCAAGATAGCTTTTAAGAGGGGCCATGGAGTTTATTTATAGGGAAATATAAAGATAACAAAAGACTTATGTCCGATGTGGGACACAAACTCCAAAAAATTTTGAGGCTGAAACCGATTGTTATGCACTACAGGTGTGTTTCACATCACTCAATGGCGTTAAGCATCTCTTTTAAGGGAGAATGGGATGTAAATGCAACTTGAGCAGGACCTTTGGTATCGATGGTTGAAACCATCTTTTATCAGTTGACTATGGTTGCTTTGGCATCAGTAGATGAGATCGAAAATAGAGGGTTTCCAACCATAGTAGACCGGTTTCTTGATGTTTTTCTCGACAACTTCTCGGGGTTACCACCCAAAAGTGAAGTAAAGTTTATGATTGATCTCTTACCGGGGACCGGTCCTACTTCACTTTTGTCTTATGGGATGACACCAACAGAATTGAGGGGACTGAAAAAACAACTGGAAGAGTTCGAGAGCAAAGGGTTCATGAACTCAACCAATGAGAGATGTTGATCCCATTTAGTGTCTTGGGAAAACTAGGACCATACATAACATATTTACAACATCAAACATAAACATTTATTTAATTCATTCTTCTCCACCTTCTTATTGTCCCTTGAAATCTCCTTAATACACATAATCACCTCAGGATATACATAAAAAAGGGGTGAGCTAAAAGCCCAGTAAAAAGATAGATATGTACAATATAACAATGGGTGAGCACAATCATAACATAGGCAAAAGATCATGAACATGAGAGGAATCATTAATAAAAGACTTGAAATGTGACAATGCATAAAAAATAAAACATCTTGTTTAGTGGTTAACTGCCACACATAATTGTGAACAAAACTAGCATCATTTTCTCACACCATTTCACTTTAACTCATGAGATTCATCACTTTACCCAATGCATTAAAGCGCTGTATAATTCCGGGCGCATCTGTCATATTCAAAAATTCATATTGCGTTATATAATTCTGGGCGCACCCGTCACATCATAACATTTACATTATCATGCATGCTATATTGGAAATATGTCAAACTTGAACATAAAAAAATAACCTATGGAAAGAAATGAGTTTTACATAATAAAACATACATTAATAAACATTTGGTTCCCAAAATAAAGAGGGAATATCATTTTTGACATAGAACTATTAACCTTGAGTGAAGAGTGAAACAATTTTCGAGGATTAAAAAGAGTGTATTTGAAAGAAGAGTTTTTTTTGGAAAACATTGGATTTGTCATAAATTCAATTAGAAAACATGTATATATCTCATAATAGGTAAGATAATGATGGACAAATGACTTTTAAGGAGTTACCATACCAAAAATGGAGTGAAAGAGGGAGGACCCGAAGAAAAAAAGTTGGGTTCGAGAATTTATGGGCTTTTGTATGAGTTATAGAGTTTAAATTCATTGTTCGGGAATGTTCATTTTTATAGTTTTTTTGAACTGTTCACTTGTATTCATGAATAGAAGTTTATTTAAAATGCGGATAAACATCTAGAATTGTAATTATATGTTATTGATAATGTTACAGAACTTGAAATGATCTTATAAATAAATTGTTTATATACCATGAGAACAAATTATTAGATAAGAATTTAATAATGATCGTTTGAGTTAATTCGGGCGGTTTTTCGACCACAATGAACTTCTTTTGTTTAATCATATGGTAATATGTACATAAGTTAGTTTCAAAACATTAAATATGATATAATACATATAACATAATCTGGTTCAACCATAAAAATGGTTTCATGACGAGATCTGAAGGCGGTAAAGGAAAATGAAAACATGTTATTCTTGAAGGTGATAAATTAACGCCTCAAGAACAACGTTTTCCTTTCTAAAATAAAAAGAAGAGGAGAAGGGGGTTGAATGATATATTATTCCATTATTATCATAACAATCCATTATATATAAGATATTGGAGTTACCATACCATGTGGATGAGGATAAGTGGGGAGAGATTAAGAAAAGAACTTGAAATTGAATGAAAATTAAAGGAAAAAAGAGAAAGAAATTACCTTGAATCCTCCTTAAGGCACCTTGGATTGGTCTTTTGATGAGACCAGAAACTCTTTGGACGTGAGGGAGGGGCTATGGAAGATGTTTGGACAGAGTTTAGACAAGGCTTGAAGCTTAAGAGGTGTGGTTTGACAAGGGGAAGGAGAGAAGTTATTTATACATGAGGAGTGTTTTTAGAATAAAATAATATATCAAATGTTAGACTTGTAATAGTAGTTTTTTGACAACATAAATCATATATTAATATAATATAATCCTTTTTAGACTTTAAATCATCTTTATAATTTTAGTTTATTAATTTATTTAAAAAAACTGAAAAGAAAAAGAAAATGATATTTTAAGGAATCGCTTTTTGACATTAGGTTTTGAAAAGTTCTTTTTAGGTTTGGAAATTGAGTTTATTGTATTTTAAGGAATCATTTATGAAATTAAATAGAACCTGGACGAATGTGGAAAACTGTATTTTTACTATTCACCTGGAAATTGAAGTATTTCAAAAAATTACAAAAAAGTCACCCTAACTATTTTTTGATGTGTAAAATCCAAAAATGAACTCCATTTTTTCAAAAATAATATTTTAAATATGATTAATTTAATTTTTAATTAAAATCATAATTTACTTGAAAAATACAGATTTTAAAATTAAAACTGATTTCATAATGCTTTAAAAAATTACATAAGTTTTTATAAAATTATCTTAAACCAGAAGACATAGAATTGTTAATTTATACACACATTATAGGAGAATACTTTTTCTATTAAATAAATTAATTAGTTATAATTAATTATTTATGACTTACAAAAATACCAATACTTTTACTATGGTCATATTATCACTTATAAGATGCCTAAATCTTATTTAATCATTCATGGGTGAGGTTATTATTATTTTGAATGATCTACTATTTATAAGGGTCATATTACTATTCATAAAGGTGAGTTACTATTCATAAGGGTTATTTTGAATGATCTACTATTCATAAGGGTCATATTACTATTCATAAAAGTAAGTTACTATTCATAAGGGTATGTTACTATTTATAAGGGTAGGTTACTATTCATAAGAGTAGATTACTATTTACCAAAAAATATGTTTGTTCAATTAGATTCCATAAAACACCCTGAACACAATTGTTTATGTCAGATTTTTGAAATTCAAAACATAGAAGTGTCAAAATTATGTTTAATGATCACATAGTATTGTGTATCATGATGTCATTTTGATTCGTAATGTGATTATACTATAAGACATAATTATAAGAAGGGAATTCCATTGATAAAACTTTAGTTCGTTACATTTTTCCCTCATTAAATTTCGCCCTCAAAATTTCGTTTTACACAAATAGGTGATGGTACTAATCCTTCATCACCTCTTCCGGTTCCTAAGTAGCTTCTTCAAACTTATGGTTCCTCCACAACACTTTAACAAGATGAGTTGACTTGTTGAGTAGGAGCTTATCTCTCCTGTCCAGAATTTTTATTGGCTGCTTCTCATAAGAGAGATCATCTTCCAAACTGTACCACCTCTGAGTTTAATACATTTGAGGGATCCGGTATGTACTTCCTCTGGAGTGATACGTGAAACACATCATGAATTTGAGCCATATTCGGTGGAAGTGCAAGCCGATAGGCCACGGCTCCAATGCGGTCGAGGATCACAAAGGGGCAAATGTACCTTGGGCTTAGCTTCCCTTTCTTTCCAAACCGCATGAATTTTCCATGGTGATATTCGAAGGAAGATTTTATCTTCAACGTCGAACTCCAAGTCTCTTCGACTGTTGTTAGTATAGCTATTTTGTCGACTTTGAGCAGATTTGATGTGTTTCTGGATGACTGAGAACCCTCTCTGTCATCTCTTGCACAAGATCAAGTCCAAGTAGTTTTCTTTTCCAACTTCATCCCAATAGGTTGCAGTTCTACATCGCTTTCCATACAAAGCTTCATATAGAGCCATCTGAATAGTCGAGTGAAAGCTATTGTGTACTAAGGAGATTTCAATGTATCTCAAGGTGCTTGGTATGTCAGCAAGTTAAACATAGCGACAAAAGTCCGAAGGGATGATGCAATCATTGCCTATACCCATGTCGAAATGAGAGAATGTTACTATGAACTTTGTCACGGGTCTCCTGAAGACGTCCAAGGGAAATAATGCAACATGGGTTGTGGTTGACCGACTTACCAAGAGTGCCCATTTTATCACTATTTGAGAAGATATCTCGCTTGAACAACTTGCAACCTTCTCTGTCATCTCTTGCACAAGATCAGGTCCACGTAGCTTTCTTTCTCCAACTTCATCCCAACAGGTTGCAGTTTTACATCGCTTTCCATACAAAGCTTCATATAGAGCCATCTAAATACTCGAGTGGAAGCTATTGTGTGCTAAGAAGATTTCAATGTATCTCAAGGTGCTTGGTATGTCAGCAAGTTGAACCAGAGCGACAAAAGTCCAAAGGGATGATGGAATCATTGCCTATACCCATGTGGAAATGAGAGAATGTCGCTATGAACTTTGTCACTGGTCTCCCGAAGACGTCCAAGGGAAATAATGCAATATGGGTTGTGGTTGACCGACTTATCGAGAGTGCCCATTTTATCGCTATTCGGGAAGATCTCTCGCTTGAACAATTTGCAAAGATATATATGAAGATAGTGGTGAGACTACATAGTGTTCCACTTTCGATTGTTTCTGACCGTGATCCAATGTTCACATCTAAATTCTGTAGGAGTCTTCAATATGTTTTGAGTACTGAATTAAATTTCAGCACGACCTATCATCCCCAAGCTGATGACCAATCTGAAAAGACTATTCAGACGCTTGAAGACATGCTAAGAGCCTGCTCTTTAGAATTCAAAGGTGGATGAGATCAGCATCTCCCATTGGTTGAGTTCTCATACAACAATAACTTCCACTCGAGTATTCAGATGACTCCATATGAATCTTTGTATGGAAAGCGATGTAGAACTCCAACCTGTTGGGATAAATTTGGAGAAAGAAAGCTACTTAGACTTGATCTTGTGCAAAAGATAACATAGAAAGTGTCATGCAGAAACACATCAAATTTGCTCAGAGTCAAGAGCTATATTGACAACCGTCGAAGGGACTTGGAGTTTGATGTTGGAGATAAAGTTTTCTTCGAATATCACCATGGGGGAGTCATGCAGTTTGGAAAGAAGAGGAAGCTAAGCCCAAGGTACTTTGAATATCACCATGGAAGAGTCATGCAGTTTGGAAAGAAAGGGAAACTAAGCCCAAGGTACATTGACCCCTTTGAGATCTTTGACCGCATAGGAGCCGTGGCCTATGTCTTGCACTTCTATTGAATATGAATCGAGTTCATGATGTGTTTCACGTATCACACATGTACTGAACTTAGAGGTGGTACAGCTGAAAGATGATCTCTTTTACGAGGAGCAACCAGTAAAGATTCTGGATAGGAGAGATAAGGTCCTACGCAACACGACAACTCATCTTGTTAAAGTGTTGTGGATGAACCATAAGTTTGAAGAAACTACTTGGGAACCGAAAGAGGCGATGAAGGAGAAGTACCCTCACCTGGTTGTGTAAAACGAAATTTTGAGGGCAAAATTTTATTAGGGGGAAGAATGTAATGACCCAAAGTTTTATCAATGAAATTCTCTTATAATTATTTCTTATAGTATAATCACATTATGAAGTACAATGACATATCATGATACTAAATAATATGTGACCATTAAACATAATTTTGCCACTTATATTTTGAATTTCGAAAATCTGACAGACACGTTGCGTTCAAGGTGATTTTTTGAGTTTAATGGAACAAACATATTTTTTGGTGAATAATAACTTACCCTTATGGATAGTTACCCACACTTATGAATAACAACCCACCCTTATGAATAGTAATATGACCCTTATGGTAAATCATCCAAAATAATATCAACCTCACCCATGACTAATTAAATAAAATTTAGCCATCTTATAAGTGATAATATGACCATAGTAAAAGTATTGTTATTTTTGTAAGTCATAAATAATTAATTATAATTAATTATTTAATTTAATAGAAAAAGTATTCCTCTAAAATGTGTTCATAAATTAACAATTCTATGTCTTCTGGTTTTAAGATAATTTTATAAGAACTTATGTAATTTTTGAAAGCGTTATGAAATTAGTTTTAATTTTAAAATCTGTATTTTTCAAGTAAATTATGATTTTAATTAAAAATTAAATGAATCATATTTAGAAAATTATTTTTGAAAAATGGAGTTCAATTTTGGATTCTACAAATCGAAAAATGGTTAGGGCGTTTTTTTTTGTAATTTTCTGAAGTACTTCAATTTTCAGGTGAACAGTAAAAATAAAGTTTTTTACATAACCGATGTATCTTAAATTGTATCATTCATGATGAAATGATGACATAAACTTTCTAAAACTTTAGATTCATCCATGTTCTATTTAATTTCATAAATGGTTCCTTAAAATACAATAAACTCAATTTTCAAACCTAAAAAGAACTTTTCAAAACCTAATGTCGAAATGCGATTCTTTAAAATACCATTTTCTCTTTCTTTTTAATTTTCTTTTAATAAATTAATGAATTCGAATTATAAAGATGATTTAAAGTCTAAAGAATTATATTATATTAATGTATGATTTATGCTGTCAAAAAATTACTATTACAAGTGACATTTCATATATTATTTTATTTAATATTTTATTCTAAAAACAACCTCTCCACATAGATAAATAACCCTTCTCCCTCCCTTTGTCAAACCAGACCTCTCAAGTTTCAAGCCTTGTAACTCTGTCCAAACATCTTCCTTAGCCCCTCCCCCAAATCCAAAGAGCATCAGGTCTCATCAAAAGATCAATCCAAAGTGCCTTAAGGAGGATTCAAAAGGTAATTTCTCTCCTTTTTCCTTTAATTTTCTTTCAATTTCAAGTTTTTTTCTTAATCTCTCCCCACCTATCCTCATCCAAATAGTATGGTAACTCCAGTATCTTACATATACTGAAATGTTATGATACTAATGGGATAATATATCATCCAACCACTAATTCTTTTCTTTTTATTTTAGAAAGGAAAATGTTATTTGTGTGGTGTTAATTTATCACCTTAAAAAACGACATGTTTTCATTTTCCTTTACCGCCTTCAGATCTGGTCATGAAACCATTTTTATGGTTGAACCAGATTATCTTATATGTATTATATCTAATTTAATGTTCTGGGACTAACTTATGTACATATTACTAAATGATTAAACAAAACATGTTCATTGTGGTTGAAAAACCGCCTGAATTAACCCAAATGATCGTCATTTAATTCTTATCTACTAATTCATTTTCAGGGTATATAAACAAATAATTACTAATTCGTTTTCAGGGTAACGTTATCAATAATATATAATTACAATTTTGGATGTTTATCCGTGTTTTAAATGAACTTCCATTCATGAATACAAGTGAATCGTTCAAGAAAACTATAAAACCGAACATTCTCGAACAATAAATTCTATAACTCATCCTAAAGCCCATAAATGAACTTAATAAAACATTAATGAATCTTATTAATGAATGAAAGGTTCTGAAATTGTTAATTAATGAATCTAATGTGGTTATACAGGACATTAAAGTGAAGAAAGTGTTCGGATACAAGGTAAGGAGATATTCTTGAACCCAACTTTCTTTCTTTAGATTCTCCCTCTTTCACTCCATTTTTGGTATGGTAAGTCATTTGCCCATCATTATCTTACATATTCTGGGATATACATGTTTTCTAATTGAATTTTTGACAAACCCAATATTTTTCAAAAAAAAAACCCTTATTTCAAATAAACACATCCTTTTTACTCCTCGAAGATCGTTTGACTCTTCACTCAAAGTTAATAGTTCTATGATATTCCCTCTTTATTTTGGGAACCAAATGTTTATGAATGTATGATTTATGATGTGAAACCCATTTCTTTCCATGGGTTATTTTTTTTATGTTCAAGTTTGACATATTTTCATTGTGGCATGGCTGATAATGTAAATGTTATGATGTGATGAGTGCGCCCATAATTATATAGCGCAATATGAATGTTTGAATGTGACGGGTGCGCCCAGAATTTTACAGCGCTCCATTGCATTGGGTAAAGTGATGAATCTTATGAGTTAAAGTGAAATGATGTGTGAACATGATGCTAGCTTTATTCATAACTATGCGTGGTAGTTAACCACTAAGACATGATGTTTCATTTTTATGCATTGCTACTTTTCAAGTCTTATTAATGATTTTTCTCATGTTCATGATCCTTTGCCTATGTTATGATTGTGTTCACCCATTGTTATATTGTTCTATCCTCTTACTGGGCTTTTAGCTCACCCCTTCTTGATGTATATCCTCATGTGAATATGTGTATTAAGGAGATTTCAAGGGATAATTTATGCAACTTACTAACATAACTGATACCATATAAAAACTTATGAAAACAAGATTGACTTACATACATACATACATGTTTATATATATGTGTGTGTTTTTCATTCTCAAAAGAATCCTTAAATAAATATTGTGTGTTGGAAAACACCCTTTTTAAAATTATAGTCCATCCTTAAAATAGGCTGTGTACGTTGTTTATACACAAAAACACATATTTACCACTATAAATATATGGGTGTGGCAAACCCCAAAAATCATTACTTAGAAAACCTCCACAAATATTCTATGCATTATAAGCATCAAATAAATAATAGTAATTAATATTTAGAAAACCCAAAATAATTATTTTGTGTATATAAGGGTTCGTTCAAAGGACTCATAGTCTTCTAGGCACGACTTGGAAATTATGGTCTCTATAACCTCAGTAGGAAGAGACAAAAGGTTTGTTGGTGAACCTTCGACTTCCATCTGAAAATTTTAAGAAAGAATTATACTTAGCGGGGCATAAATAAATTTTTAGTCTTGTTCTCGTGGGCAACATCAGTCCTTTTTGTAAAGAAGGATGATGTAACTCTTGAGCTTTGTTTGTATTATCGTAAGCTTAACCAAGTTACGATAAAGAACCGATATCCCTTTCCACGAATTGAGGATCTGTTTGATAAATTGAGGGGTGCCTAGTGGTTCTCAAAAATTGACTTACCTTTGGGGTATCACCAACCGCGAGTTTGATAGGAGGATATTTCGAAAACAATTCATTATGAATATGTGGTTATGTCTTTTGGTCCCATGAATGCACCAACAGTGTTTATGACATTGATGAATCAAATCTATCAGAGGTATCTTGATTCCTTTGTAGCGGTGTTTGTTGATGACATCTTTGTTTAAGTTGTCCAAATGCGATTTCTGGATAAAAGAGGTACGTTTTCTTGGTTTTGTCATCTTTGAAAAAGGAGTTCTTATGGATGTTGAAAATATAGAGGTTGTTATCTCATGACAACCACCAAAAAAATGTTTTTGTGATACGCAGTTTCCTTGACTTAGCAAGATACTACATACGTTTCGTTCGTGATTTTTCACGACTTGCCTCTCCAATGACATCTTTGATAAGGAAATGTGTTCCTTTCCAATGGAGTAATGGTTGGTGGAAATCTTTTCAAGAACTCAAGGTTTTCCTTACGTCATTAGCTATCCTTAGTAGCTATCCTTAGGTTGCCTGAGTCAGGCCAAGGTTACGTGGTTTATTTTGATGCATTGAGATCTGGGTTGGGATGTGTTCTCATGCAGGAAGATCGCGTTGTAGCTTATGCCTCACGACAGTTATGAGTGCATGGGAAAAACTCAACACATGATTTGGAACAAGCTGGTGCATTCCATGCTTTCGAGACTTGACACCATTATCTCTTTGGTGAGAAATTTATGGTGTTTACGGATTATAAGAGCTTTAAACACATTTTTCCTGATTTGAACTTAAGGCAACGAAGATGAATGAAATATCTTCAGATGTTTGACTTTGATTTGATGTATATACCCAGTAAGGGGAATTCCGTGGTAGATGCATTGAGCAGAAAGTCCTATAACCAGTTGGCTAAAGAAGCTTCGGATCTATGGCAGCTAATGTCATTTATAGGTGACATGCATCTGGATTGTGCATAGAAAGCTAACGCTGCAGTTTTCTTTAATGTATCTTTTGTTCCCGATTTAGTTGCACAAGTTAGCGATGCTCAGACATCCGATCCTGAATGTTTGACTTTAAGGTCAAAACTCAATTGTGGGGATACTATTGGGGGATAAAAGCTAAATGAGAAATCTGTGTTGCGGTTCAAATATCAGATTGTAGTTCCTCCAACCTAACAGGATCAGCTTCTTATTTCATACTGTTGGAGTTACTGGCCTAGAACCAACTACTTTGTACTTTATGATAAACTTGTATTCATGGATTTGAATATTAATAAATACTTTATCATATCTTGATTGTTCTTCTGTGTGACAATGCATGTGATAATATCATAAGGATAGCTATTGCACTAAAGGGTCATAGCTGATCTCTGCTATGATGAGAACCCGAAAGTACCATAACACTATTCTTGAATATATGTTTTATGGTCGGATTATGTTATTTGAGGGACATAAATAATATAGACCATTAAGGGTGAGGACTCATAAAACTTTGAGGCACCTCATGGTGTGCGCTCTTGGTAGTATCCAGGAGGATATTATGAGAACGAGACCCGCCAGTAGGGAATCCACATTTCATAGTGTCATTAGATATTCTTATCTGCGGACGTGTGTATTGATACTTAGACTTTATGATTATTATTAATGGGTATTACAACTCGCGCACTTAAATGTATTGACGAAAACTGTGACGACGCACTCTTCACAGCGAGGTAGGATATGTTGGGAGCGTCACGAGTAATACTGCATCAATAGATAATGCGATAAAGGATTTGCCCTTCTGTTCCATAATGGAAATTGATATCTCAGGCCCATTGACAAGTTCAATTTCGGGAACTCAAAGAAAGAATAATCGAGCACATGGGTTGATGACACTAACATGCAACCCGCTTTATTCGAGATATCAAGACAAAAGGATTACATTACACGGTAAACGTTCGTAGGAGGTGACACTCCATTGCGACATTAACTTCTTTCTCTATGGGTGCCTTGGCGTGTTGCTAGACGCTAACCTTGGACTTTAGGCAGACTCCACCTAATGCCACTGAGAAAGAGGCTTAAAGGGTCACACACTAAGTGTGTCCAAGTATCTCTTTTAAATATTTATTTAACAAGTTGAATAAAGATTATACCTGATTGTGGTTTAATAATTATTCAAGGATGCGTGATCGCATTTATTTCGACACTAGTTATTCGACATAATATATTGTGGGTGAAATAATATATTTATTAGCAAGTAATGCAATAATATTTATTTAAGAAATAGTCATTATTCATGGTCTAATAAATGTGGAGGAAATAAAGAAAATGGAAAAACAAATGTACACTCTGTGTATATTAATATACACGCCGTGTAATTTTTTTGGGGATTTGTGAGAAATAATATTATTTATTTAATTAAATAATATTAGGTGTAATTCGCTGAACACATTTCAAGTGATAATAATAGTCAACTGTTATTATTAGACATATGGTCAAACTAAGAATTAAATGAAATGAATAAATGCTTTCAGGTAATTAATTCATTTTAATTACTTAGTAATAAAATCCCAATTACATTATTCTCATTAGACCTAACCATTCTTTGTGGCTGCGCACAACGGATCTGGAGAAAGCTCTCAAGCCAAGAGAGAATTCATTTCCTCCAAGAACGCTCTCAAGTTACGAGAGAGATCCTCCTCTACCGGATCAAGGAGAGCGCTTTGGAAGCGGCTCTCAAGGCGATCAAAGACGGACATCGCAAGCGAAAGCTCTTCCACGCTAGTATCCGAAAATCCCTTTGACGACGTCCAGAGATACGCGGAGCACGTGTGGATCATCGCTAGAGGAAGCCTACAATTGGCTTCTACGACACAACGACAGATCTCATTTAATTGTTACCGGAAACATCAACTGAGAGAGAATTTTATTGAGGTAATTCTTGTCTTTTAATTAAATTAATTATAACAAACATATGATGATTTTCTCTATGGTTTCAGGACTTCCCTCTTTTCTTTTTCATTTGTTTTATTTTAAAGATTTGGCGTTTTAATTATAACAAACATATGATGATTTTCTCTATGGTTTCAGGACTTCCCTCTTTTCTTTTTCATTCTTTGTTTTATTTTAAAGATTTGGCGTTTTATTATCGTGACGGATCTCATATTGATCGTTGTTAACTTTTCAATTAAAGTTGGGTACACCCATCCACGCGCTTCCGCTGTGCCTGAAACCTTCAAGTGGTATCAGATGGGTCATATTGTTGATTATAATTATTTAGTTTTTCGTTGATAATTTACGCATTTAATAATTTAGTTGTTTCAATTCAAGTTAATCATTATGTAAATCTGAATCTCTAGATCTGTTCCTCTCTTTCGTTTCTCGTTCACCTTACAGAAACAATCTTTTCTTTTAATTTTGATTAAAATAAAACAGAGGATCTCATTCGGAGGTGCCAAAGCTTCCTGGTTGTACAACACTAGAACACACAGCGTGTATTCGACAGTACACACCATGTAGTCAAGGTTCAATGCATCGGGTCTTGTCCGCCAAACCAAGTCATGTGTTGGAATTTATCTAAGTCTTTTATGACTCCGTGTGTTGATTGCATAGTTATTTATGGCGCAAGGCGCACAACGGCGACAAGAGCCTCCTGCGCGTGGCAATATTAACTTGCGGCGCACAAAAGAGGTGTATACATATATCAACAATAACAAATAATAAATTATACAATTTTTTGGAGTCTGCATCCCACATCGGACTTGAGGTCCGATGTGGTCTTTCTTATTTATTATAAATACACCCCAAGGGCTCCTTAGGAGGAACACCTTGGGGGTTCGGTTCCTTTCTTTTATTTCTCTACATGGTATCAGAGGAGGTTTTTTGAACCCCCAATCCCACCCTCCCTATTTTTTTTTTCTTCCCTTTAGGGTTTCCCGTCCGGGGGGGCGGCGGCCTCAAGGCCCCGTAGGGTTACCGCCGCCGCCCCTCCGCCTCTGCCCCGCCCAGTCGCCCCTTCTCCGGCGCTCCCCTCACGGAGGCCCTCTCATCCCGGCGGCCCTCATCCCGGCGTCCCCGGCTAGCCCCGACGTCCCGGCTCCGCGGCTTCCAGGCGGGTCTCCCTTCCCGGCGCGCAGGCTCTCCCCACCGGCGCCCGCTCCTCCTGCGCACTCCTCCTCCCTGCGCGCTCCCGGCTCCCGGCTCGCCCCTGCCGTCGCGCTCGCCCGCTGCTCTCCAGCGTCCAGACCCGACGACCTAGGCGCGACTCTCTGCGCGCGGCCCGCTCCTCCTGCGCGCGAATCCCGTCGCCGCGACTCCCGACGCACCTCCTCCCGACCCTCCCGCTTCCAGCAGCCGGCCTCCAGCTCCGGCCGGCGACCCCTCTCCGGCCGGCGACCCCTCTCCGGCCGGCGACCCCTCTCCGGCGGCCTCTCCCGTCCCGCTCCCCTCCCGGCGACCTCGCCTGCTGCTCTCCGGCGGCCAGATCCGGACAGCTCCGGCTACTCCGGCCAGATCCGGTGATTTTCGGCCAGATCCGGCCAGATCCGGCCAGATCCGGCGATATCCGGACTGTTCCGGGCAGATCCGGGCAGATCCAGACTGTTCCGGCCAGCAACCGACCTCCACCCGTGCCGGCCGCTCCACGCAGGGGGCCTCCTCCGGTTTCCAGCGCCGCCTCCCAGCCTCCTGCACCCTCGCCGGCCTCCTCTTGCGGCATCCCCGCCTCGCCGGCATCTCCCGACACCTCCCGGCAGCCGCATCTCTATCCGCTGGCACGCCCATTCGCTGGCGCAGCAGCTCGACCACCTCGGATTTGGGTCTGTTGGCGCCGCCAGATCCCGCAACGATTTCTGCGGAATCCCCGCCTCCCGTCGCCGGCCCCGCAAGTGCGGTTTTCCCGGTGCTAGTTTGGATTTCCCGGCGTTTCATCGACCGGCCCCACTAGTGCGGCATTCCTGGCGTTCCGTCAACTGACCGGTCTGCGTGGTCATCTGTTGCGCCCGCAAGATCTTCCATCCATCATCCTGCGGGGGAGCTTCGATCGTGAGGGGGAGCAACAACTTTTGCAGCTTTCTTTTTATTTCGTCATGTTTTGTCATCAAGCTGGGTATGTCCAGCTTGAGGGGGAGTGTTGGTCTCTGTTTTATTTTTTTCTTTTCATTATGTGTCCAAGCTAGGTACACCTAGCTTGAGGGGGAGTGTTGGAGTCTGCATCCCACATCGGACTTGAGGTCTGGTGTGGTCTTTCTTATTTATTATAAATACACCCCAAGGGCTCCTTAGGAGGAACACCTTGGGGGTTCGGTTCTTTTCTTTTATTTCTCTACACAATTTATATATAAAAAACAAAGATTTATGTCAATAATTCATATTCCATACATCAAAAAACAAATGAAGTCGACAATGACACCTACAATTAAATATTAAAAACTATATATCTCAAAAAATCATATATATCAATTCCTGAAATATATTAAAAAACATATATCTCAAAAAACCAAGACGGGAGTAAAAAACCATATATCTCAAAAAAACAACAGGAGTAATTCAAAAAAAATAAGGGGTGAGTAACATAAATAAAATTGAATTAAAAACAAAAAAAAGTTATTGATTCGCACAAAAGGTGCGCCTGCTCTGGACAACATTGCGTATCTAAGTCGTGGTGGTTGAGGGAGCTCGGCTAAGTCGTGGTCGACCGGGTCACGGTGGTCGAGGGATCTCAGTTTGGTCGTGGCAATCAATGTGGTCCAACACCGGCTGGGTCGCTACGCTCACGGGAAGAGTGTTGTGTAGAGTCGGAAGGGGAGGTCGTTGTTTGACCTCAAAAGAGGTATTTTCAATCGGGGTGTAAGAGTTGGCAAGTTAAAAAAATACAGAAAAATAAAATAAAAAAGGCTCAATGGCGCGCGCCATTGGCGCAACATGGCGCGCGCCATTGCACAATATGGCGCACGCCACAGTGAGACATCTTAAATGAGCCATGGCGCGGCGCACCACTCCTTGGCGCTAGCCATGGCGCAATGGCGCGCCATGGCACGCGCCATTAATAACTATGGTTGATTGGGAAGAGGTGGCACACGGTTTCCGGAGTACATGCTGTGTGGCCCACTGGACACGGTGTGTAGTCACTTCGGGTTAGGGTTGGACCGTGTACCCTGTACACGGCTTGCCCGACTGGAGACCGTGTAACACGGATACTACACGGCGTGTGGCCTACCGGACTCGCCGTGTACTCCGAAGATTTTCGAAGTGCATCTCCATGCCGTATCCCCGGGCGTGTACTTCAGATTAACGGTGAACGATAGTACACGTCGAGTAGTTGGAACTACACGTCGTGTATTCATCCAAATTATGCAGATTTATTAAAATTTATTATTATATTTTACAAACACTTGAGACGTGTATCATGCTACGGGCGTAAAGATGAGGCACAACATGTGATAGATGTTTTATATATATGTATTTAATTTAACATCTGTGTAATGTTCATTTCTACTCATTGGGTAGTTATGAACGAGAATTCATTGGGTTGCCTCCAAGGTACAAGTTACGTACAAAGATAATTTTAAATGAATTTATTTGTTTAAAATAATGATGGATGAGAATATCAAGAAAATTCAGAATAATGGTTTAAGATAAAAAGATTGATTAATTATAGATAATCAATTGATTCGAGCGTGATTTATCTTAAACAAAAACGATTAAAGAATTGAATGTTAGTTTTATTTATGCGTAAATATCGTTGCATGTATGGATGATCATGAGTTAGACCAAGACCTTTGTATGTGGATGATTTTTTTTAATTTATTTATTTAAATTAAATTTGTTGGCCTGCGAGCCTTCTCCTCATAATTATGTAGGGTCTGCGTGCCCAAGATTTCTTTTATGTAAAACCCCTTTTACCCCTCACCTTCGTGTGAGATAAAAGTATATGTAATGGATGGAGCTCCCAAGCTAGTGGAGGCGACTCGAGTTAGGAGAAGTGAAACCAATCTGAGGAGATACAAAGGTGTACAATTGGAAAACTGTAAACACGAACCCAAAAGGTTCAAGGTGTTTCTCCCCTAGGTCTTGACAACACTTGAATTAAACTCTTAGGAACATGACCCTTTTTCTAAAACCATGTCTACATGCTTTGACATTGGGATGCTCATTTAATCCAAGCAAGGTGAAAAAGATTAAATCATAAACTATAAATGATCCAAAGCGTTTCTTGTGACAATTGGGAAACTACAAAGTGTGGGTCACTTCTTAGAGAAATGTTCATGCATAAAAAAAATAATTAAACATATGTACTTATGCATGAATGTATATTTATACTTGAACATGAAAACTATCATACCACTTGCTTGAGAATTAAAGTTTGAAATACAAGTATGTATTTATGTGGATTTGAAAATCATGGAAAAAACATATATATATATATATATATTTATATATGTACACAAGGCGTCTGCTTGAAATCTTTCATAACCCAAACGAGACTAAATAGATTCTTGCAACCGTTATATTCTTCATAATCATGTTTTAAACCAATATGGATAGTTTTTGTGAAAGTTCAGCCGTTACCAAACTTATACACACACACACACACAAATATATATATACATACTAACACATAACCACAAGTACATGAATTATATTTAAGGGTACACAAAAAAAACATGATAAGATTAGAACCCTTTTGTGTTGTTTCATGTATCGAAAAGAAAACAATTCTTGAAAACAAAAGATTACTCATCAAAGTTCATAAACCCGAAATAGTTTATATGAAGGAACCATATAAGATTTTGAAATTTCAAAATAGGTTGGGACAAACTTATATAATACGTGAAACGTTGAAATGGACAAGAATGATTTTTCATCTTTGAAGCATAAACTCTTTTCATGTGTAATACACTCAAAACATGTTTTGATAATCCACGTGAATTAAGGTTTAGAATAAACTGAATATATTCATATATATATATAGAGAGAGATCCATATATATGTGAGAATATAGGAGTTTTCCAAAAAGAAAACTTAGGGAAAAAATTTATCCCTTGACTTCGGGTGTGCAAAAAGGATGGGCAGGGAAGTTTTTGTATGTTGAGGAGAGGAAGGACGGGTAACCACGGGTGCAACCGGGTTTTACATAAGCCCTCTCTCTATATATATGTATATTTATATAAAATGTTTCATACAAAAAAAAACATAAATAAAGACCCACAATCTTGACTAAAACAACACCGATCCAAATGGACCGACTCTCGAAGAATTCGCCGGATTGACTCTCGATTGAGGATATCTAAGTCGTAGGCGTTGTCGTATAAGCTGAAACTGAGTAGTTGGTACATGTAAACTGCACAAAGGTTTCCCTCCAAAGCAGCCTCTTGAAATCTCTCTCTAGCCACGAAGTTCCGGCCCAGAGTAAAGCATAGAAAGAGTCCTTCGTGGTATTTTCCCCTCCACCTGTACTTGGCCAATTGGACCGTCGCTATACGGTGGTATATGTAAGCATTCTCCTGTCAGGAGCGGAGGATGTACGGACTATTTGACACTTCGTAAAGTTGTTTGCATGTTCTTCGCAAATTTGCGAATGGTATGTACTCTTCTTCACAGGTTTTGACCAAGATAATCTCTAGTATCTCAGTAGAGAGTGATAGGATGTGAGTCCGTCCTTCCATCTGAAAAATTTTATGAAAGTTCAATCGTTGATATCAATCCAAGGGTATAAACAGAGTAAAGATAGAAGAAAGGAGAAATGACAAATTATATTCTCATATAACCACTGGTTCATAAAAAGGAAGGGCTAATGGTTTCCCCAGTTCCCTAATACACGAATTCCTAAAACTAGTTCAAAACTTTCAATCTCCCCGAACCATATGCAACCCGAGTAGTCGGGTTCGATATCGTGGGTGCACTTGTGTTGTCTCCAGAGTCTGGCGTGTGGGGTGTATAGCTGAGAGACATCAGTATGCACTTGATGTCTGTACATCGAACGGGAGGCTTCGTATTCAAGGATGTCAAAGTCCATTACTTGTCCGTAATGGCCATAGGACAAGACTTGACACATATATGCTGCGTGGAGGTTTCCCGCTGCTGCAGCTTCTTGGAAGGTTGTGAGGGATGAAATGCTTTCTGAAGCGGTGAAGCATCTAAAAAGTCCCTCGTAGTATCTTCCCAGTCGTACGTAGGATGAAAATTGGGCTTCCATCATAAAGATGTAATCCAGACCTGCTCTTCGGTGGAGTTGAAGTACTTGGGGAGAGTTGGATACGTTATAGAGGTGTTTACATGTCATTCGCATATGGCCATAGTTTATAAAATTTTCATGACTGGCTATAGAAATTATGTTTTCTGGGGCTTCTATCGGAAGAGATAAAAGATTAGTACCCTTGTTTTCCATCTGAAAATTAAGAAAAACACATATTTAGTAATGATGGGAAGTTGACTGACTTCGAATAAATTAAAGCTATAAATGATGGGAAGTTGATTGACTTCGCATATGAAGGTGGCGTTTTGAAATTCGGAAAGAGGCTTTGTGTTCTCGCTATTTCCGAGCTAAAGAAGAAACTATTGGATGATGCTCATAGCTTTAATTTCTCTATACTCCCTGGTATCACCAAGATGTATCCAGATTTTTGAGAAAACTTTTGGTGGGACTATGAAAAGGGAGATTGCTGAATAAGTTTATCATTACATCATGAAGGGAAAAACAACACTAATTTATTCCACTGGAAACATCAATGACTCTTAGATTACGTTTGCACGTAATCCATAATTTATTTCTTCATGCCCTGTGGAAATGAAACTTAAGAAAGGGGTGGGCTCAAACGCTCTGTAAAAGTAAACAATACAGCGGAAGATAATATAAACATTAGACATGGTGAATAATTGAAATCACCTGCCTTTAAAAATAAATTTGAACATAAAATGGCAGGAATATAAGCTGAGTAAGTATTGCCATAATATAACATAATCATGAGTATTCTACTAGTCCAATAACCACATGAACTTTCTATTATTAGCTTCATAATGAGGGAAGTGCATATGCCGGACATTCTGAAACATTTGTAAAGCCCTCGTTCAAGACGTCTAACAATTAAGGCCTTAGCCAAAATCCATATATCACATTGGGAAAGACCTCGGTCTATTCCACGTCTATTTGTGTTATGAGACCTACCGATGCATCGAGGGGCTATAGCGGCCCCCACCCGTCACATAATAAGTCCAATGCATTCCTCATATGAGCGAGGATAAATATAAACAACATATACATTCATATTGAAACTATCATATGAAATATAAATATCTTTTCCCAATCATTAATCATAAAACACTAACCATTCCGAGTAATATGGTGAATGGTTTTAAGATAGATCACCCACAATAGGGTTAGTCATAAACCATTAAATAAAATATGGTAGATGACTTTATAAATGATTAAACCCAATAATACATAAGAATCAACAAGAGTGTTGAATCAAACAAAAATATTCTTATAAAATCATTAAATAATCTTGAGATAAACTCTTTTATTTGAAAAGAATAGTTTTAAAAAAATCTTTGAATAAAACCAGAAGTGAATTAAGATAGTATTTCATGATAAAATGAGTGTTTTTAGAAGGGCAAGGGTTTTAAAAAACAAATTATAGAGTTCCCTTGAAAATAGAGATGAATTTGAGAAATTCCCTTAAATCGGGCTTGTATTTTGGAAACAGTTTTGAAAGTTTATTTTAAAACATGTAACTATCCCGAAAATAGGGAAGAATTCTGGATGGTGTACATATATAGAACACTCACATAGAATTTATGAGGAGTGCATAATAATATATAAGAATTTCATTGAGGTAATTTAATAATGAAAGTAACCCGAATGAAAATGGAAGTTCGGGTGGAAAACCCTTACCTTAACTCCGAACGTGTTCCGCTCTCAAACCTAAGCTCTTGGAATATGATTTCATGTAAATCTCCAGAATTGAATTCAAATATTATTTATGATCATACATAGGTGTTATTGGTCATTTATGTAACTTGGTTACATGGCATGAGGATGAATTATTATATAGAATTTTAATGATAACTGTTTCGGTTAATTTGTGGGTTTTAATTACAACGAACTCATTTTTCTTTATAATTTAATAACATTTGTACAAAGGGATTAAAAAATCTTACATAGGTTATATTACATATATATAATAATCTGGTTCAACCATAACAAGAATGGTTTCATGACCAGAATTGAGAATGATAATAGAAATCGGAAGTCCATCATCCTTGAATGTGAAAAATTGACACATCTCGGATGGTGTTCTTGTTACTAGTATAAAAGAAAGTAAAAGGGGGTAGATGATGATAACTTATTCCACTATCATGACAACATTCCAGCACATATAAGGTACTGGAGTCATCACAAAATTTGGATAAAGAGAGAAAATAGAAAAAGAAGACAAATGAACTTGAAAAGAAAGACAGAGAATTGAAGATGAATTTACCTCTTGAACCAAACTTCCTTGAGAGTCTCCTCTCCCACGTCCAGCAAACCTTGATCTTTCGCGATAAAGTGAGCTGTTTCTGTAAGACGATCCACAACGACTCATATAGCATTGCTTCCTCTGGATGTTTTCGGAAGTCCAGTGACATAGTCCGTGGTAATGTTTCCCACTTCCATGATGGTATGGGTTGTGGTGCATCATCCCTTTAGACTTTTGCCTCTCAGCCTTCATTTGTTGACATACCAGACACTTTGATGTATATTCAACAATCTCCCTTTTCATATTGTTTCACCAAAAGTTTTTTTGGAAATCTCGATACATCTTTGTGGTACCAGGGAGTATAGAGAAATTAGAGTTATAAGCATCATCCAATAGTTCCTTCTTTAGTTCAGGAATAACGGGAACACAAAGCATCTTCCTGAATTTCAAAACGCTATCTTCATATACGAAGTCAGTCAACTTTCCATCATTTATAGCTTTAATTTAAGCGAAGTCAGTCAACTTTCCCAATCGGAATACTCCCATGTGTAATTCGTTTTCTCAATCTATAAAAGAAGGCCTCTACCCCACCTTGAAGGGAAGGGGGTTTCTCAACCTACATGGTATCAGAGGAAACTTTATTCTGACCCTTCCTCCCAGCGGCTTCCCGACACAGTCCGACCCCGCCTCCTCGGTGCATTTTTGCACCCTCCTTCCCCGGCGCCTCCTGCCCGGTGCGCCTTCCCTCCCTGCTCGCTCCTGCGCGCGATCCCTCCCCTTCATGGCTCCTCCTGCGCGTGCGGCTCCTCCCGACGGCGACCCTCCCGTCGCCCCGTCGCGCCTTCACCGGAGCGCGACCCTTCGTCGCGGCTCCGTCCGGCTCCCGCACGCCCTCCCGACTATTCCCGGTGGGCCTGGCTCCCGTATCCAATCCCGGCGGCCCTCCTCTGCGCGCAACACCCTCAACGTTTCCCCTGCTGCCACTGCGAACCATCCCGCCTGCGCGTCTCCACGTCGAGTGCAGCGCCCGGCCGCCCGCTCCGCCCGTGTCTCCTCGCCGCGACACCTCTGGCAGCCCCGCCGCGACCTCCGACCAGCGCCGGAGCTCCCTAGCGTTCCAGCTTGAAGCCGCTCCGCCGGGTGTCTCTTAGGACGGCGCTCTACTTCGGCCGTACCGGCACGGGACTTGCCCGTGACCACCGACAGCAGATCCAGGCCGGCCGCTCACCTCGCGGCGCCTCCGGTCGTCCTCCCGCCAGGCGGCCCTCCAGTCCGGTGCTTCCTCCTGCAATGCAGGAATTTTCTGTTTTCTGGATCCAATGCGGTCATTCGGTCCCGCTCTCCCGCATCACTCCCTGCGACGTTTGGATGAACAGCCTCCGGACGCTTCTCGACTCCTGCATTCGATGCGGTCTCTCTGTCCGCCTCCAGCGGTTTCCTGACCCCAATCTGAGCATCCGCCATCTTATCCAGCCACCATTGCTCAGACTGAGAGCACCACCGCTTGCCTATCTCATCGATTGTCAGGCTGGATGCTCGACTCCAGTGCGTCTGAACATCTCACAGGGGATCTTGGTATGTTCACTACCTACCATCCATCTACTTGTGCTTTTCCAATCACTGTTGCCAATGGATCAACAATCCCCATTGCGGGCTTTGGCGCATGCCTTTTGACCTCGTCTATTAGTCTGCCTTCAGTTGCTCACGTTCCTCACAGCCAGTTTAATCTTCTCTCCATCAGCAAACTCACCAAAGATTTAAACTGTGCTGCTATTTTTACATCTTCTGGTGTTGTGTTTCAGGAGCGATCGACGAATCGGGAACTTGGTCGAGGTCATATTCGGGCCAGGGTGTACATACTCGATATCCCACACCCTCTTGCCTGCCCATCCACCTCAGCCCGTTGTCACGACCCAACCATGGGGGTCCTGTCCCACACCAGCAAGAACATCAAAGCTGCGGTTCATCTGATTTGTCCCTATCGAAGAGATGGGAGTCGTCCCGACAAAGAGGAGGATGGTGCGTGTCAACCTTGACACCACTGGTTGGGAGTTGGGGCCACTCTCCTGATGAGTCCATGGCAGGACGAAACCAGTGAACATCACATATGAAGAGCTGGAAGACTGAACCCCGCCCGCCTTGGATGGGGCTGGGGTGCTGCACGGGCGAACCGCTGTGCTGAGACGCTCAGCTCGTGACAAGTGGTATAAAAAAGAATGTGCCTCGTGGTGTTGCGGAATGCTGCCGGACGGACCTTGGTGGTGGGAGCGGAGTCTCGTGGAGGTGGTTTTCGACCCTGAGAGAGAGGGTGGACCACGGTGGTTTGCGACCCAGAGAGTGGGTAGGCCATTGATGCCAACGACAAGGAAGGAGCATCCCCTGAGGCCATGCTTGGTAGCCGGTTAGTTGGAAGCAGTCGCAGACACACAGAAGACCACGATCCTGCATACACGAGGGCGTGCATGGAATGGTGGTGGGAGAATGTCACGACCCAATCATGGGGGTCCCGTCCCACACCAGCAAGAACATCAAAGCTGCGGTTCATCTGGTTTGTCCCTATCGAAGAGATGAGAGTCGCCCCGACAAAGAGGAGGACGGTGCATGTCAACCTTGACAGGTTGGGAGTTGGGGTCACTCTCCTAATGAGCCCATGGCAGGACGAAACTAGTGAACCTCACATATGAAGAGCTGGAAGGCTGAACCCCGCCCGCGTTGAAGGTGGCTGGGGTGCCGCACGGGCGAACCGCTGTGCTGAGACGCTCAACCGGTGACACCGTGCCCTTGACCTTCATTCTCGTCTTGGTCATCCGTCGACTTCCATCCTACATAAACTTTGTCCCCAATTTAGTCCTAATCTTTCATTCCATTGTGAACCCTGCAAATTTGCAAAACATCATAGGGTGACATATGTGCCTCGATTGGACCCGCGTGCCGCGAATCCTTTCGACCTTGTTCATTCCGATGTATGGGGTCTTTGCAAGGTTCCTAGCCAGCCCGGGTACCAGTATTATATTACCTTTATTGATGACTATTCCTGCATGACCTGGCTCTACCTTCTTCATGATCGGTCTGAAGTGAGTTCTACCTTTCAGACCTTCTAGAATGAAATTCAGACTCAGTTCTCAACCTCCCTGAAATGTCTCCGCTCCGAAAATGGACGAGAATATTTATCTTCCACCCTTCAACAGTTTCTAAAGGATAAAGGCATTATTCACCAGACATCTTGCCCCGATACACCTCAGCAGAATGGAGTGGTCGAGCGGAAACACCGCCATATTCTGGAGACTGCTCGTGCCCTCCTATTCCACATGAAGGTGCCTCTCTATTTTTGGTGCGATGCTATCCTGACTGCTACCTACCTCATCAACTGCCTCCTTTCTTATATCCTTCAGAGAGAGACTCCTTTTCAGACTCTGTTCTCCTCTCTCCCTCCTCACTCACTTCCCTTGCGTGTCTTTGGATGTCTCTGTTATGTTCGTGACACCCGACCCAGGCTCTCCAAACTCTTTCCTAAATCCCTCTACTGCATATTCCTCGGTTATTCCCGCACTCAGCGCGGATACCGCTGCTTCTCTTCGGACCTACGACGGTATATCATCTCTGCTGACGTATCATTTGTTGAGAGCTCTCCCTTTTCACATCCCTCTCCTCTTCCCGACACTGACATTGATGACTGTCTTCCTCTCATCATCTATTCTCCACTGGTGTCTCCCCCTACTGTTGCTGATCACCATTTTGGTACGGTCTACTCTTGTCGCCCATTGACTGTACGCCCTGTTCCGGCCGAGGACACCATCGTCTCCGCTTCGTCCGATGCTCCTGCCTCGGCACCAGAAGACTTGCCCATTGCACTCCGGAAAAGTACTCGTTCGTGACACAATACTCCTCTATTTGTCTCTTCATGTAGGGGTTTGTCCGCTCTGGAGACAGTATCTATTCCGCGCACAATTGGTGATGCAAAGTCTCATCTGGGATGGCTAGCGGCAATGCAGGATGAATTGCAGGCTCTTGAGGAAAACAATACTTGAGATCTCATCCCCTTACTAGGAGGCAAACATGCAGTGGGCAGCAAATGGATTTACACTGTCCGGCTAAATCCCGATGGCACTCTCCATCGACTCAAAGCCCACCTTGTGGCTAAAGGCTTCACACAAACTTACGGGGTGGACTACTTTGATACATTCTCTCCAGTGGCCAAGATGGCCTCCGTCCGGTTATTCATCTCTCTGGCGGCGCATCATCATTGGCATCTTAATCAGCTGGATGTCAAAAATGCCTTCCTCCATGGCTTTCTTGAGGAAGAAGTTTATCTGCAGCAGCCACCCGGCTTTTGTGCCTCCGGCGCCGAGTCTCAAGTCTGTCGACTCCGCCGCTCTCTGTACGGCCTCAAGCAATATGCCTGGTTCGGCCGCTTCAGCACTGTCGTCACTGATTTTGGCCTCTCTCGAAGTATGAAGGATCACACTGTTTTTTACAGAACGACTCCTGCTGGCTGTATCCTATTAGTCGTTTATGTGGATGATATCATCATCACTAGCAGCGACTCTGCTGGTGTCACTCACCTCAAGCAGCATCTTCACCAGCACTTCCACACTAAGGATCTCGAACCTCTCACATATTTTCTGGGCATCGAGGTGTCCTATTCTCCGGACACCATCTCACTCTGCCAACAAAAGTGTGCGTTGGATATTCTGCAGGATGCTGGGCTGACACAGACCACTGCTGTTGACACCCCTTTGGAGCTTGGGGAACGATCACTTTATGCCTCCTCAGAACCATATTCACATCCTGAGCGGTACCGTCGGTTGGTGGGTAAACTCAATTATCTCATCATGACTCGTCCTGACATTAGTTGCGCTGTTGGCAAAGTGAGCCAATTTATGGAACATCTGACCACCTCTCATTGGGATGTTGTCCTCCGAATCGCCAAATAATCAAGCGCAATCCTGCCCGTGGTCTTCGCTACTCACAACATCCTCATATGAACATTGAGGCCTTCTGTGTTGCTGATTATGCTGGTTGCCTTGCCACTCGGCGATCTACCTCTGGGTTTATCGTTTTCTTAGCCGACAACCTAATTTCTTGGTGCAGCAAGAAACAGACTGTTGTGTCCAGATCCTGTGCGGAATCTGAGTATCGAGCCATGACAACCGTCACTACGGAGATCCTTTGGCTTCAACAACTCCTCCAGGTGCTTCGCTTTCCTCCTCCCACATTTGCTCACATCTGGTGTGACAATCAGGCAACCACCAAGATTGTTTCAAATCCCGTCTTCCATGAACGCATGAAGCATATTGAGGTGGACTGACACTTTATTCGACACATTATGGCAGGAATATGAGCTGAGTAAATAGTGCCATAATAAAACATAATCATGAGTATTATACTAGTCGAATAACGACATGAACTTTCAACTAATAGCTTCATAATGAGGGAAGTGCATATGCCTGACATTTTGAAACATTTTGTCATGGCCTCGGTCAAGGTGTCTAGTGATTAAGGCCTCGGCCAAAATCCACATCACATTGGGAAAAGCCTCGGCCAATTCCACGTCTAGTTGTCTCTTGAAACCTATCGATGCATCGAAGGGCTATAGCGGGCCCCACCCGTCACATAATAAGTCCAATGTATTCCTCATATGAGCGGGGATAAACATAAACAACAAATACATTCATATTGAAACTATCATATGAAATGTAACTATCCTTCCCCAATCATGAAACATAAAACACTAACCATTCAGAATAATATGGTGAATGATTTTAGAATAGATCATCCACAATAGAGTTAGTCATAAACCATTAAATCAAATATGGTAGATGACTTCATAAATAATTAAACTCAATAATACCATGAAATCAAAACCAGAAGTGAAGTAAGATAATATTTTCATAATAAAATAAGTGATTTTATAAAGATAATGGTTTCCAAAAACAGATTATAGAGTTCCTTTGAAAATATGTAAGAATTTTAGAAATTCCCTTGAATGAGGCTTGTATTTTTGAAACAATTTTGAATGTCCTTTTTAAAACGTGTAACTATCCATAAAATAAGGAAGGATTATGGTTTGTAAACATATATATGATACTCACAAAGAACATATGATGAGTACATAAAAATACATAAGAATTGCGTCGAGGTAATTAGACAATGAAAGTATCCCGAATGAAAGTGGAAGTTCGGGTGGATAAACCTTTACCTTAACTCCAAATGTGTTCCGCTCTTGTACTTAAGCTCATGGAATATGAAATTATACTTGTTAATAACTTATTTCAGAACCTATTAGACATGTATTTAGTTTACCTTAATTCTGGTTAGTTTGTTTATGTCGTTATTGATAAGTTATTGTATTGAATTTCGTCGTTCTGGAGTGTTTGTTTGAATTTCTGGTTTGTAAACATATATATGATCTTCACAAAGAACATATAATGAGTACATAAAAATACATAAGAATTGCATCGAGGTAATTAAACAATGAAAGTATCTCAAATGAAAGTGGAAGTTGTCGATAAACCCCTACCTTAACTCCAAACGTGTTCCGCTCTTGTACTTAAGCTTCTGGAATATGAAATTATACTTGTTAATAACTTATTTCAGAACCTATTAGACATGTATTTAGTTTACCTTAATTCTGGTTAGTTCATTTATGTCGTTATTGATAAGTTATTGTATTGAATTTCGTCGTTCTGGAGTGTTCGTTTCCTTTATTTTCATATTCGGTTCACTTGTTTTTAAGTAATGAAGTTCATGTGGAATGGTTATAAATCTCTAGGATTGGAATTATATATTATTAATGAACATAAAGAATTGATAATGGTCATTTTTATCATTTGGTTACATGAAATGCGGATGAATCATTAGATGACAACCACTTCGATTATTCGGCGGTATTTGGAATATTATGAACTTGTTTTGTCATATAACATAATTATATGTACATATTCTGGTTCCTGAATATTAATTAGGTTATAACACATATATTATAGTCTGGTTCAACTATGAATATGGTTTCATGACCAGTAATGAAGAAGAAATTGAAGAACGAAACTTCGTCGTCCACGAAGGTTATAAATCAGAACCTTATGGACGTCGATTTCATTTATAAAAATAAAAGGGAGTAAGAATATTTATGATGGTTCTTGCATTCACATGATATAAATCCAGTATATAGATTTTGTCTTTCAACTTTCACTTGTTGACAAACCATATATCTTGACACAAAATCAGCAATCTCTCTCTTCATGTTGTCCCTTCAAAAATGTTTCTTCAAATATCTATACATCTTAGTGTTACCGGGGTGTATAGAGAAATTGGAACTATGAGCATTATCCAACAATTTCTTTTTTTGATCAGGTATATCGGGAACACAAAGTCTCTTCCCAAATTTCAAAATTCCATCTTCATATACGAAGTCACTCAATCTCCCATCATTCACAGCTTTAATCTTCTTTTGAAACTCCTCATCATCAGCCTGAGAACTTTTTATCCTTTGTAGTAAAGATGGTTTGACAACCATTTGAAAAAGCATTGATGTTTCACCTTCCAAGGTTATTCCCATATCCATCTTTACTAGATCCATGAAAATAGGATCACTTTGAACTCTAATCTTGTTCAAAACTCAATGATTCTTTCTGCTCAAGGCATCTGCCACCTTATTTGCCTTCCCTGAGTGATAGTGTATCGTGCAATCATAATTTTTGAGTAGTTCAAGTCATCTCCTTTACCTTATGTTGAGTTCTTTCTGTGAGAAAATGTACTTCAAACTCTTGTGATCATTATAAATCTCACATTTTTCACCATAGAGATAATGTCTCCATATCTTCAAAGCAAAGATTACAACAGCTAATTAAGATCCCGAGTAGGATAGTTTTGTTCATGAATTTTTAGCTGTCGTGATGCATAAACAATAACCCTATCATTTTGCATAAGGACACAACCAAGTCCTTTCTTTGAAGCATCACTATAAATAACAAACCCGTCATTTCCCGATGGTTGAGTCAATATAGGAGGATTGACTAATCTTCTCTTCAGTTTTTGAAACGTTTTTCACAATCTTTTGTCCAAACAAATTTAACCCCTTTACTTGTGAGCGTCGTTAGTGGGTTAGCCAGTTGGGCAAAATTCTGCACGAAACGCTGATAATAATCTGCTAAGCCAATAAAAGTACGTACCTCATTTATGTTTGTTGGCATGGGCCAATCTTGGATTGCCTTTGTCTTCGCTGAATCAACTAGGATTCCATCCTTAGAGACAATAGGGCCAAGAAAAGAAATCTCCTGAAGGCAGAATTCACACTTGCTAAACTTCTCATATAATTCATGTCTTCTAAGAGTCTTCATGATAATGCGCAAGTGATTTCCATGATCTTCGTAGCTTTTGGAATATACCAAGATATCATCAATAAATACTACTACAAAATCATCGAAATATTTCTTGAAAACTCTGTTTATTAGATCCATGAAGACAGAGGGTGCATTAGTCAATCCAAAAGGCATCACTGTAAACTCGTAATGCCCGTACCTGGTTCGAAATTCTGTTTTCGGAATGTCTTTCTTCTTCACACACAACTGATGATATCCAGGTCGAAGGTTAATCTTTGAAAAGTATTGAGCTCCATGAAGTTGGTCAAATAAATCATCAATGCGAGGTAGGGGATACTTGTTTTTTATTGTTATAGCATTGATCTCTCTGTAGTCGACACATAACCTCATAGATCAATCTTTATTCTTAACAAAAAGGACATTGGCTCTCCCGATAGATGATATACTGCCATGACAACCTTCTCTCTTTCATTACATCCCAAAGCGAGAAATATCTTCTCAAGAGAACATATCCACTGCTCTGCTACAAACGGGTTTGTAGTCTCGTTGAATGATGGAGGCTGTTGTCGCATAAAGCGATCTAGCATGGTTTCTCCACGTGGTGGATCCGGATGTTCTATACGGGTAAGGTTATTATTCATTACCTGAGTAAGTTGTCCCAATATAGTTATGAGTTGCTCAGCACCAGAGCCAACATCATTATCTTGCGTCGAAGGAAAATTTCTACGGGGACACGTGCATTCGTGCGATTTCAATTCCGTCCACTAGGTGCCATATCTAGATAATGGCATACACTCTATTAGGTTATGAATTATAATGTATAATCTTAACTTAAAAATATTCAGAAAAATTGAGACCCTACGCCTGGCTAATCTCTATATTCACAAAAATGGTTTCTTTGAGGAATATTTTACATTTCAATCTTTCTTGAAGGTTTGTAAAGAAAATGTGAATTATCCTAATAAGCATATCCTCCGGAAATGTCGTAACCAAGAGTGCAGCAATGCCCGTTGTCGTGCACCAGTTCCCGTTCGAGTCTAACTCAAAATGGTGTTTTCAGGTTTTACCCCTAGATACATCTGTGCCAGAGCTGCCTCTACCAGCTCGTATCCAGATAGGGATGTGTTGCTTGAAAAATCCACATAATATATTCCTTACCAAAATACCAGGACGTTATTGTATGTATTTCCTCAAAGACTAATTTAGGGACTCTTCCCTAATTCTACGTTTTCTAAATCTAGTTTCCAAATTTTCTACTAAACTTCATCTGATACCAACTATAAGGACCCGACCTTATTACATACATAATCTTGAATTTAGTCAAGAAAAAACTTCCTTTTATATTGATGATCTTTTCAAGTTTAGAGCTTTAGAGAATTTGGACAATACATTCATAACATTACACATTATTATAGTGTGGATACCATAAAAACAGTACTCATTCCTTTCAAAATTTAAAACTTTTCAAATAAAACATGATTTCTTTGATAGATCTTCAAACATTTAACTTGGATTCCTTCACATTCTTAAACATCCTTATAACCTGTGAAAATCATTTAAAAACTTGGGATGAGCACAAAAAGCTTAGTAAGGGATATAAAAAAAACACATTAGTCCAAGAATACTTGTAACATATGAAAATATTTTCAAAAGACATTCTTATCACCCATATATACTTTGTGTAAGACAAGATCCACACAAAACATGAGAACATAAATATAATCATAAAGGTATCTTGGGACATTACTTACATAATTTTGTAACCATTCTTGGCTACCTTATAATTTGTAACCTTCACGGCTACTTTACTTTGTGTAACCATCACAATTACACTTGGAGTAACCATACGTCCGACCTCAAACTTACTCGTACCCAATGCATTGGAGAGAGATATAGATCCCACCCTTCATCATAAATAATTCCCAAGAATCAAAACATAATCATAGAACATGAATAATTTCATAAAATCATTTTTTTTGGAATTTCGTAAAACCGAATTTAAAAAGAGGATTTTTAAAGAAAAGCCCCTTATAAATATCATACAATTGAAGACTTAATAGAGTGGATGAAGTATGCATATATACTGTAAATACACATTATAAAACATAATATAAATAGAACCCATCACACAAACAATTTAAATATCACATAAATAATGAAGTAGAAGGTTAATTCAAAGAATGAAAATTGGGTTTAGAATTCCCTTACCTCAGGTTTGTCTTACTTCCAACTTGTTTAAACCTACTGTATAATGGTTAAAAGAGTGTTATTAATATTTTACAGAAACATGTTCATGTTTATAACATCTTATATGATCATTTCATAACATCATTTCACCCTTTAATTGTTAGTATTTTGCCCCTTGCAATGTTTTTGGGGGAGTTATTTACATGATTTTCAAGATTGGTTCATGATGGATGTTCTTGTTGATTGGAAGTGAAACTCTAGAATTGGAATGGAAAGACATTTACATATTTACAGTACCATAATTTATACCATTTATCACTTTGATGTTTAATATGAGGATGATTCATAAGTTAAAACATTAATGACGTTCGTTTAGATCATTTTAATGGTTCTTTGATAATAAAGACCTCATTTTGTCTTATAAATTAGAACCATGAGTACAAAAGAATTCGAGAATCATGGATGCGACATAATACATATATTATAACCTGGTTCAACCATAAAAATGGTTTCATGACCAGAAGATTTAAATTAAAAATGAAATCACAACGTCCATGATGTCGGTAATTCGACACATCATGGACAATGTTTTTAATTCCTTGAATAAGTGGGGAAGGAGAAAAATAATGATGATGAATTTTCCATGAACATGATAGCATCCAGAATAAACAAGATTCTGGAGCTTTCATGCCTCTTGGTTAAGAGGAGGTGAGGAAAGAAGAAAAGAAAGGAATCTTAAAATAAAAGAAAACTTGATAAATTTCTCATGAAAATTCGGCAGTCTAACGACGTCTCTTAAAATTTTATAAAAATAGTTTGATTAGAGGAAGGAGATATCTCATCATTCATAAATAATATGGGCAGTAAGGGGGGATATTTAATGAAATATCTCATCATAAGCCAAAGGGAATGAAAGAGAATAACATAAAATGAAAGAAAAGAAAGAAAATAAAAGAGGATGTTTACCTCTTGATCTCTTCTCCTTGAGATCCTCCTTAAGGGCTTTTGGATTTGGTCTTTTGGTGAGACCAACAGCTCTAGGACGTGGGGTAGAAGATTGTGGAGAGAATTTGGCAGAAATTAGACAATGCTCAAGGCTTGAGAGGTGTGGGAGGAAGAGGGAAGTGAGGGTGATATTTATAGTGGAGGAGGGAGTATTTTTCATTATTTTAATCATTATTATAATATTTTTGCTCAAGACTATGAATAATCTTAATTCATGTGACCCCAAATAGTAATAATGACACGTGAGTTCGAACCAAGTGGGCTTACATCATCCTTGCATCACCTATGATGCAGTAAATCAAGTATTTAGCATTTATCGTATTTTATCATGTTTTACTATTCATAAAAAATTCTTGAATTTCAGAAAACTCCCAAAAATTTACCTTAACCATTTTTCGACGTGCAGAATTAAAGAATGAAGTCCATTTTTGAAAAATAATTTTCTAAATATTATTAATTTAATTTTTAATTAAAAGCATACTTAATTCAAAAATTAACAGTTCTAATTCTACAACTACTTTATCACAATGAAAAATTAACCAAGATGTTATTATAATCTAGCCTTAAGAAAATAAAATTATAATAAAATTTACTATTTATTAGGGTTATATTACTATTCATATTACTATTCATATGGGTATGTTATTATTCACAAAAAAAAAATATGTTGGTTTCATCAGACTCCAAATAACTTACTGAACACAATTGTAGATGACAATTTCTTGAAATTCAAAACACTGTGGTAGTAAAGTTATTTTTAAAGGCTTGTTATAAATATCAACTTAAAATAAAGTTTCATTCATTTCAATTTATTTTTTAAAAAAAACTGGGATGTTACATTATCACCACGTTTCGGAAATTGCGTCCTCACAATTTTATTTACTTATTAAACAAGTAAGCGTACCTTGATCATGGTGTCCACTTGGTCTCATCATCATCTTGCTCACGTAAATACAAGGTCCATGCATTGCAACAATGATTTAGAGATCCTTCAAAATCATTTGCTTCTTTATCTAAATACACCTTGTACAACTTGGGTCATATGAGTGTTCACAGAAAAATAGTTTTGGAAAATAATAATGTATGACATATAATTTAAAAATATCTGATAAAACTTGATTTTTAAAAAATAGTCTAACCGAGTTTGAGTTGAAACTTTCAACCAATGGTCCTTTTAAAATACCATAAGTATGTGCTGAAAGAGTATATTGCAAAAGCAAATATAAATAGGTTGCGCAAGGGTCTCCTTCAGCACCTCTTTCAAAATCATAGTATGCTTCAAAATCTTATGATCAGGTAAAATATTTGAAAATTCCTTGATAATATTTACCTTTTTTGAAAATATGAGAATATTTAGAAAATAAGATTTGATTAAATACAACCCATGATCCACGATGGTATCGAGGTATAACGGAGGTGTTTGATATCTCAAACAATTGCTTGCAAGTGAGTTGTTAGAAAATGTTTCAACGTCGTCTGGACATGACTTTGCAATAATTATTGCAAAGCAGTCATCAGGAAGAGATATGAATGTCATCAGTTACTGAAGGGGATGCTTCAGCCTTTGCAAGTGCCAGGGTGAAAATGAGAGAATGTATCCATGAACTTTGTGGTGTGACTACCAAAGACTTCTCGAGGTAACAATGCAATTTGAGTTATTGTTGATCGACTGACAAAATCTGCAAATTTTCTTTCTATTCGAGATACAATGTCTTTGGATCAACTTTTTTGATTGTACCTCAAGGAGATTGTCAGGTTACATGGAGTTCCTCTTTCCATTGTATCTGATCAGGATCCCAGGTTTACTTCTAACTTTTGGAAGCGACTCCAGAAGTCGTTGGACACAGAGTTGAATTTCAGTACAGCTTTTCATCCTCAATCAGATGGGCTGTCAGAACGAACGATTCAGACTTTTGAGGATATGCTTCGAGTTGATTCAATTGACTACCAGGGAAGTTGGGATCAACATCTTTCTTTAGTTGAGTTTTCTTATAATAAATGTTTCATTCCATTATTCAGATGATACTTTTTGAGGCTTTGTATGGGAAGCGGTGTCAGACTTCAGCGTTTTGGGATGAAGTCGGTGAAAGGAAGTTGATGGGGCCAGAATTAGTAGAAGAAGTGACTGAGAAAGTGAGGATGATCCAGCAGTACATGAGGACAGCTCAGAGAAGGCAGAAAGGTTATGCCGATAACAGAAGGAAAGACTTCTCTTTCGAGGTAGGTGACCATGTTTTCCTTAAAATCTCTCTTTGGAAAAGTGTGATGCGTTTTGGTAAGAAAGGGAAACTAAGTCCATGGTTCATCGGTCCTTTTGAAATCTTTGATAAAGTTGGAGCAGTTGCATACTGCGTAGCTTTGCCTCCGAGCTTGTTTCAGGTACACAATGTTTTTCATGTTTCGATGTTGAGAAAGTATGTGCCAGATTCATCACATGCCTTGAGCCTAGAAGCAGTTCAGTTTGAAGAGAACCTTTCTTATGAAGAGAAACTTTCTTATGAAGAGAAACCAGTTCAGATTCTTGATCGAAGGGAACAGATATTGTGGAATAAGGTAATCCACCAGGTAAATGTTTTGTGGAGAAACCACATAGTTGAAGAAGCAATATGGGAGTCTGAAAATGCTTCTTCAACCATGTGGTTTTATCCACAAAATCTTTACCTGGTGGATTACCTTATTCCGCAATACCTTTTTCCTTCGATCAAAAATCTGAACTGGTTTCTTTTCATAAGAAAGGTTCTCTTCCAGCTGAACTGCTACTGGGCTCACGACATGTGATGAATCTAGCACATACCTTCTCAACGTCGAAACATAAAAAACATTGTGTACTTGAAACAAACTCGGAGGTAAAGCTACACGGTATGCAACTATTCCCACGTTCTCCATGTTTTCAAAAGGACCAATGAATCGTGGACTTAGCTTTCATTTCTTACCAAAACGCATCACATTTTTCCGAGACATTTTAAGGAAAACATGGTCACCTACATCGAAAGAGAAGTCTTTCATTCTGTTATCTGCATAACTTTTCACCCTGCTCTGAGCTGTCCTCATTTGCTGTTGGATCATCCTCACTTTCTCAGCCACTTCTTCTTGTAATTCTGACCCTATCAACTTTCTTTCGCCGACTTCATCCCAAAACGCTGGAGTCCGACACCGCTTCTCATACAAGGCCTCAAAAAATGTCATCTGAATTGAAAAGTGAAATCCATTTTTCAAAAATAATTTTCTAAATATTATTAATTTAATTTTTAAATAGGGTCATAGTTAATTCGAAAAATGACAATCTTGAAGTGCAATTAGTTTTATGTAATATTGAAAAATTAATTAAGATCCCATTATCATATTGCCTTAAGAAAATAAAATAATATTTTTATTTACTATTCATAAGGGTCATATTACTATTCATATTACTATTCATAAGGGTATGCTACAATTCACGAAAAATCAAGTTTGTTCAGTCAGACTCCAAATGACTTACTGAACACAACTCTAGATGACCATTTTTCGAAATTCAAAACATAGAAAAGACAAAGTTGTTATTAATGGTTAGATTATAAAATTACATTATAAATTTATTTTCCAAACCTTGGGGTGTTACGTTCTCCCCTCACAAAAATTGTCCTCGAAATTCACAGAATATTACCTAAAAAGATTCGGGTATGTCTTTAACATAAGCTTCTCATGCTCCCATGTTGCTTCCTCCATCTTATGATTCCTCCATAGAACATTTACCAGACGAGTCGTTCGATTTCTCAATACTTGTTCTCTAGTATCAAGAATCTTGATAGGTTCTTCACAATAAGATAGATCGAGCTCAAGTTCCACTTCTTCATAAGTGAGTACATGTGTTGGGTTTGACATGTACTTTCTTGACATTGACACGTGGAACACATTGTGAACCTTGGAGAGACTTGGCGGCATTGCCAAACGGTAAGCTACGGCTCCAATTCGGTCCAGAACTTCAAAAGGTCCGATGTACCTGGGACTTAATTTACCGAATCGTATAATACCCTTCCATGGAGATACTTTTAAGAAATCGTGATCACCTTCTTGAAATTTCAAATCCTTTGGTTATCAGCATAGCTCTTTTGCCTACTTTGAGCTATTTTGATATGGTTCTGGATAATCTTCACCTTTTTCATTGTTTCTTTAACAAGTTCTGGGCCCACGAGCTTTTTTCACCAACATCATCCCAGCAAGTTTGTGTATGACATCGCCTTACATATAATGCTTCATAGGGTGCCATCTGTGTACTTGAATGAATGCTATTGTTGTAGGAAAATTCTACGACAGGTAAATACTGATCCCATATGCTTTGAAAATCAAGTGAACAAGACCTCAACATGTTTTTCAATGTTTGAATAGTCTGTTCTGATTGTCCATCAGTTTGTGGGTGGTAGGCAGTGCTCAAACGAATATCAGTATCTAGGGCATTCTGAAAACTTTTCCAGAATCTTGAAGAACGAAAAGGGAGGGAGGGAGGGGGTAAGAATATTTATGATGGTTCTTCCATTCACATGATATAAATCCAGTATATAGATGTTACTGGAGTTATCATGGTCATTTGGACAGATGAGGTGAGGAGAGGATAACAAAAGAAGATAAATTGAAATGAAATCAAATGAAAAAGAAGGGTGTTTTACCTCTTGAAATAACCTCCTTGAAAAACTCTTTAAGGGAAGGGGTTTTGGTCTTTTGGGAAGACCAGAAGTTTCTTGGACGTGGGGAGAGACTAGGGAAGGGTAATTCGGCAGAACTTTGAGGAGCTTCAAGGCTTAGGAGTGAATAGAAGAGGGAGTGGTGAGAGGTTTTTATAGTGGAGAGGAGTAAATTTTGAATATTTAATTCATTTTTTTATTATTTCCCTCAAGTCAACCAATGGTGTGGTTTCATGTGACCCCTAATAGTAATAAGTGCATGTGAGTTCAAATTAAGTGTCCTTGCATCACTTGTGATGTCATAAATATTGTATTTAACTGATAATTTGTATATACGGTATTTTATCGTATTTTACTATTCATCAAAAATTCAAGAATTTCAGAAAAATCCCAAAAATTCACCCCTACCATTTTTCGACGTGTAGAATTCAAAAGTGAAATCCATTTTTCAAAAATAATTTTCTAAATATTATTAATTTAATTTTTAAATAAGGTCACAGTTTATTCGATAAATAAATTTTTTGAAATGCAATTAGTTTTATGTGACATTGAAAAATTAATTAAGATCTCAGTATCATATTGCCTTAAGAAAATAAAATAATAATATTATTTACTATTTATAAGGGTCATATTACTATTCATAATGGTATGTTACTATTCACCAAAAATCAAAATTGTTCTATTCGACTCCAAATGATTTACTGAACACAACTCTAAATGACCATTTTTCGAAATTCAAAACATAGAAGATGCAAAGTTGTGTTTAAGGGTTAGATTATAAAATTACATTCTATATTTATTTTCAAAACCTTGGGGTGTTACATTCTCCCCTCTTTACAAAAAATTTGTCCTTGAAATTCACAAAATATTACCTAAAAAGATTCGGGTATGTCTTGAACATAAGTTCTGCATGCTCCCATGTTGCTTCGTCCATCTTATGGTTCCTTCATAGAACCTTTACCAGACGAGTCGTCCGATTTTTCAATACTTATTCTCTAGTATCAAGAATCTTGATAGACTCTTCATATTAAGATAGATCGGACTCAAGTTCCACTTCTTCATAAGTGAGTACATGTGTTGGGTCTGCCATGTACTTTTTTAACATTGACACGTGGAACACATTGTGAACCTTGGAGAGACTTGGCGGCATTGCCAAACGGTAAACTACGGCTTCAATTCGGTCCAGAAGTTCAAAAGGTCCGATGTACCTGAGACTTAATTTTCCCCTATTACCGAATGGTATAATACCCTTCCATGGAGATACCTTTGAGAAAATGTGATCTCCTTCTTGAAACTCCAAATCCTTCCTTCAGTTATCTGCATATCTCTTTTGCCTACTTTGAGCTATTTTGATATGGTTCCGGTTAATCTTCACCTTTTCCATTGTTTCTTCAACAAGTTCTGGGCCCATAAGCTTTCTTTCACCACTGTCATCCCATCAAGTTGGTGTACGACATCGTCTCCCATATAATGCTTCATAGGGTGCCATCTGTATACTTAAATGGAAGCTATTGTTGTAGGAAAATTCGACGAGAGGTAAATACTGATCCCACATGCCTTGAAAATCAAGTGAACAAGACCTCAACATGTCTTTCAATGTTTGAATAGTCCGTTCTGATTGTCCATTAGTTTGTGGGTGGTAGGCAGTGCTCAAACGAAGATCAGTATCTCGAGCCTTCTGAAATTTTTTCCAGAATCTTGATGTAAAACGTGGATCACAATCAGAAACAATCGATAGGGGTACTCCATGAAGTCTCACAACATCATTAATATATAGTCTTGCTAAACAAGTGGTAGATCTTCTCTTATAGCAAACAAAATGTGCTGACTTGGTAAGATGATCAACAATGACCTATATTGCATCGTTCCTTCTAGGAGTCTTTGATAGTTCCATGACAAATTCCATCGTGATATTATCCCATTTCCACTCTGGTATGGGAAGTGGTTGCAATACTCCTCCAGGCTATTGCCTTCCAGCTTTCACTTGTTGACAAACCATACATCTTGACACAAAATCAACAATCTACCTCTTCATGCTGTCCCACCAAAAATGTTCCTTCAAATATCTATGAATCTTAGTGCTACCTGAGTGTATAGAGAAATTGGAACTATGAGCATCATCCAACAATTCTCTTTTTAGATCAGGTATATCGGGAACACAAAGTCTCTTCCCAATTTTCAAAATTCCATCTTTATATTTGAAGTCACTCAATCTCTAATCATTCACAGCTTTAATCTTCTTTTGAAACTCCTCATCATCAGCCTGAGAACTTTTTATCTTTTCTAGTAAAGATGGTTTGACAACCATTTGAAAAAGCATTGATGTTTGACCTTCCATGGTTATTCCCATATCCATCTTTATTAGATCTATTAAATTGGATCTCTTTTAATTCTTATCTTGTTCAAAACTCCACGATCCTTTCTGCTGAAGGCATCTGCCACCTTATTTGCCTTTCCTGTGTGGTAGTGTATCGTGCAATTATAATCCTTGAGTAGTTCAAGCCATCTTTTTTGCCTCATATTGAGTTCTTTCTGTGAGAAAATATACTTCAAACTCTTATGATCAGTATAAATCTCACATTTTTCATCATAGAGATAATGTCTCCATATCTCTAAAGCAAAAATTACAACAGCTAACTCAAGATCATGAGTAGGATAGTTTTGCTCATTAATTTTTAGCGATCGTGATGCATAAGCAATAACCATATCATTTTGCATAAGGACACAATCAAGTCTTTACTTTGATGCATCGCTGTATATTACAAATCCATCACTTTCAGATGGAAGAGTCAAAAGTGGAGCATTGACCAATCTTCTTTTCAATTCACTGAAGCATTCTGTACATTCTTTTGTCCACACAAACTTAACTCCTTTACGTGTGAGCTTGGTTAGCGGGTTAGCCAGTCGGGCAAAATTCTGCACGAAACGCCGATAATAACCTGCTAAGCCAATAAACCTGTGTACCTCAGTTATGTTTGTTGGCGTGGGCCAATCTTGGATTGCCTTTGTCTTCAGAGGATCAATTAGGACGCCATCCTTAGAGACAATATGGCCAAGAAAAGAAATTTCCTGAGGCCAGAATTCACACTTGTTAAACTTCCCATATAATTCATGTCTTCTAAGAGTCTTTTGGATAATGCGCATGCGATTTTCAGGATCTTCATAACTTTTGGAGTATACCATGATATCATCAATAAATACCTCTACAAAATCATCGAGATATTCCTTGAAAACTCTGTTCATTAGATCCATGAAGACAAAGGGTGCATTAGTAATCCAAAATGCATCACTGTAAACTCGTAATGCTCGTACCTGGTTCAAAATGCTGTGGGTGAGGAAATGAATGTTCAAATAGAGGATGTACCTATTGTGAGAGAATATGTTGATGTATTTCCAGAAGATTTACCTGGTCATCATCGAGAACGCGAAATTGAGTTTTCCATTGATTTAATTCCTGGTTCAAGACCCATATCGAAGACCCCTTATAGAATGACCACTGTGGAATTAGTGGAACTAGAGAAACAACTAGATAATTGAGTAATAATGGATTTATTCGCCCTAGTGTTTCTCCATGGGGAGCCCCTGTCCTTTTTTTTAAGAAGAAAGATGAATCTATGAGGTTATGTGTCGACTACTGCACCCTCTGTCTTCATGGATCTAATAAACAGAGTTTTCAAGGAATATCTCGATGATTTTATAGTGGTATTTATTGATAATATCTTGGTATACTCCAAAAGCTATGAAGATCATGGAAATCACTTGCGCATTATCCTGAAGACTCTTAAAAGACTTGAATAATATGAGAAGTTTAGAAAGTGTGAATTCTGGCTTCAGGAGATTTCTTTTCTTGGCCATATTGTCTCTAAGGATGGAATCCCTAGTTGATCCTGCGAAGACAAAGGCAATCCAAGTTTGAGCCACACTGAGAAACATAACTGAGGTACGCAGTTTTATTGGCTTAGCAGGTTATTATCGGCGTTTCGTGCAGAATTTTGCCCGAATGGCTAACCCGCTAACCAAGCTCACACGTAAAAGAGTTAAGTTTATGTGGACAAAAGAATGTACAAAATGCTTCAGTGAATTGAAAAGAAGATTGGTCAATGCTCCAATTTTGACTCTTCTATCTGGAAGTGTTGGATTTGTAATATACAGGGATGCATCAAAGAAAGGACTTGGTTGTGTCCTTATGAAAAATGATAGGGTTATTGCTTATGCATCACGACAGCATGACCGTATAACATACTTAACAGGTCGAGGCTCACCGCCCGCCCTGTTTCTTTAGCACAAGCCAAGGCTAACTGCCTAGACCGTCGCACATGTTCGTCTCATGAGACTCTTGCTTTACCCAATGCATTGGAGCGCTATATAATTCCGGGCGCACCCGTCACATCATTCTTGTTGCGCTATATAATTCCGGGCGCACCCGTCACATGTAAGTCCTATACATCCCTCACATATCTTGACATGGCCATTCATTCATAGGGTTTCATGCATTCTTAATTAAACCTCATTTTCACACACTTATTCATTCATGAGGACCATTTAGACATTAAGAACCTGTTGACATGCATGCTAAAACTCCGTTCACATAACAAGTTACCTTGCATTTAAAAGCATGGGTTTCAAGAGAATGAACATATTACTTAACATTACATAACATCATAGTATCCAATTAAAACATAGTCGTTTACACCTATAATGATAAATGGGTATTGAGGGTTTTTACTCAAAACTGTCTTATAAAAACTTTTTTATTAGCACTTTAAACAGACTTAAGTACACACTTATGGATACATGTATGCATTTGTAAAAACAAAAAAAATCAAGGAGTCCATGTTAACCATTTTCACAAAAATCCTCATTTATCCCGAGCAGTGATAAATGAAAGTACTCAGTTTCACGAAAGAATTTGAAGTCCAACTAACCCATAAACCCCACAAGATTTCAATAAAACAAAGCTTTGCTTGTTTAAGTTGTATAAAACATTTATATTTAAGTGGAAAGACAGTATTTATTCCCACCATTTTGAAATATGTATATATATGTATAAAAATATATTCTTTTTCATATAACAAAATTCAGCTACCTTATTATTATTTATTTATATATTTATATAGATATATATTTTTACATCAAATATCGTGCTTAATCTTTTTGAACCTGCCGGGGAAATTTAACTCACAGCTCAACGGTTATCAATGGAAACTAAAAAATTAAAAAAAACGACAAAACAGGGGAGATCCAACGGCTATATTTATAACCGTTGGTGCTTAACGGTCGGATTGGGGTGCCTATAAAAGGGTCTAATCTCGGGGTGTACCTTACTCCAAGTGACCGAAGAAGATAAAGGAAGATGGTTCGTGTGATCTCCTTGTTGTTGAGCACGGTCGCGGTGGCTTCAGCAATCCTTATGTTCCTTATGATGGATGCTCGAAATCTCTACCGCATTCTCGGGCTCCTAGTAGTTCTAAGCAGTCTTCCCATCGTTGTAATTGGGTTCTTGGTTGGGATCTTTGGTTAGTGATGTTTTGATCGTGGGGAGTTGTAATCGTCAAGGTGTTTCTTAATAAAGGAGTATTTCATTCATGCTTGTTGCTACGAGTTTTCATTTATTTTCATTTTCTTTTTATAGAAAGATGGTCCAATTAAAGGGAAACATATCATTACCCGAAACAAGAATTCTCGGGTCGTTACATCATCTCCCCCTTCAAAGAATTGCGTCCTCGCAATTCTATTCATAAAAAGACAAGAAAAAGACTTCGGTTGCACAACATTACCAAAACTGAAGGCCTGGCTCGGTTAACGGAACCCCTAAACTGGTACACAGCTCCGCTGTTTCCCTGACCCAGATACATTTTGAGCAATAAGACTTGTACTCCTGCTCATGGGCACTACACACAGGCTTCCCCAGGGAGGCCCGTGCAATAAACAGCTCTGAGATGTCCGAGCGGACGAATCCCCTAGTAACCCTTCGAACTTCATCACGCTCGAGGTAGTCGAGGGGAACGACGCGATTGAGAAGGCTGACGTTCAGGATTTGGAACATGTAGGCGGCTCTGAGGTGGCCGTCCTGAGCTGCTATGAGAAAGAAAGCTCTGGCGGAGAAGTTCCGTGCCATAGAGAAACACTGAAAAAGCCCTTCATGGTATCTCCCCCTTCGCCTATAGTAGGGGAGCTGGGTGGTGGCAAGGAGGTGAATCACATGTTCATTCTCCTGACATGTGCGGAGAATTTCCGGACTATTCGCTATGTCCAGAAGACGTTGACAGGACCCTCGTAAGTGGAGAAAAGAGGGAAAGTCCACCATACAAGTTCTGATCAAGATAATCTCTACTAACTCGTCAGGTAGAGACGAGAGGTTCATCTGACCTGCCATCTGGAAGAAAAGGTATACAAGAGAGGTCACTTAACAACACTAAGAAGAAAGGGATCATAAACTTTTTAATTAAGAAGTTTACACATTAAAGTCTGAGTTTTTCAGACGGACACCACAAAGAGAGGCGAAACTCTCTAACTCCACAAACCATACACAAGATGAACATACAGGACTAAACTCATGGGAACATTTATATCGCCTCTTGAGTTTAGCGTGAGGGGTGTGGACAAAGCTAGCATCATGTTCACGCATAATTTCACATTTACTCATGAGATTCATCACTTTACCCAATGCATTGGAGCGCTATATAATTCCGGGCGCACCCGTCACATTTAAACATTAATATTGCGCTATATAATTTCGGGCACACCCGTCACATCATAACATTATCATTATCATGCTTGCCACATAGAACACATATCAAACATGTACATAAATAACCCATGGAAAGGAATGGGTTTCATCTCATAATAACACATTCATAAGCTTTGGGTTCCCAAAAGAAAGAGGGAACAACATACTTGATATAAGAACTATCAACCTTGAATGAGAGGCAAAATGTGAGATCTTGAAAGAAGAGTTCTTTTGGAAAACATTTTGAGGGACATAAAAACTAGTGACAAACATGTATATCCCAGAAAAGTAAAGGAAATGATGAACAAAAGACCTTTGAGGAGTAACCATATCAAAAATGGAGTGAAAGAGGGAGAACCCAAAGGAAGAAAATTGGGTTCGAGATTTCCCCTTACCTTGTAATCGAATGCCTCCTTCTCTTTAATGTCCTGTATAATGACATTATATTCATTAATTAGAAATTCCAGAACCTTTTATACATTAATAGGGTTAATTATGGTTTCATTATTTCATATTATGTTCCTTTGGATGACTTATAGAGTTTAAAAACATTGTTCGAGGATGTTCGTTTTCATGGTTTTCTTGAGCGGTCCACTTGTATTCTTAATTTGATGTTTGGGTTGATCATGGGTAAATATCCAGAACTGATATTACATGTAATTAATGATATTACAGAAGCTTGAATGATTTTATAATGAGTTATATTAGATCCATGTGGACGAATCATTAGATAATAATTAAATGAAGATTATTTGGGCTAATTTGAGCGGTTTTTGGATCACAACCAACTGCTTTTAACTTTTCACTTAGTAGTATGGCCATAGGTTATTTCCAGAACTTAAAATAGAACATAATACATATAAAACATTCTGGTTCAACCATAAAAATGGTTTCATGACCAGATTGAAGGTATAAATGGAAGAAGAGAGCATGTTGTTTTTGAAGGTGATAAATTATCACCACATGAACAACGTTCTCTTTATTAAAATAAAAGAAAGGTAGAAAGGGTGTGGGGTGATATAACATTAGAATCATAACATTACAGTATATATATAATACTGGATTTACAGAACAATTTGGATTAAGAAGGGTTGGGAGAGATCAAAAAAGGATCTTGAACTTGAAAGGAAATTAAAGGAGAAGAGAGAGAGAAATTACCTTTAGAATCCTCCTCTTGAGTTCCTCTTTAAGGAAGCTAGGCTTGGTCTTTTGATGAGACCAGCAGATTTTGGACGTGGGGGATGAGCTAGGGAAGGTGTTTGGGCAGAATTTAGAGAAGGCTTGGAGCTTGAGAGGTGTGAGGAAAAGAGGGAGTGAAGGGTGGCTTTTATAGTGGAGGGGAGAGGGGTTTCCTTAATATTAAATTGATTAGTTTATTAATTCCACCAAAGACAAGGAATAATGAGTCTTGGATGACCAATAATAGTAATTTTATAATGTAATCCCGAACCAAGTGGGCTTACATAAGCAGAACATCAGCAATGACTCAATTAATACATTATTTAGCTTTTTTTGTGAATTATCGGATTCCACTATTCATCAAAGATTCAAGTATCTCATAAAAATCCCAAAATTTTACTCCAACCATTTTTCGACGTGTAGAATCCAAAAATGATGTCCATTTTTCAAAAATAATTTTCTAATTATTATTAATTTAATATTTAATTAAAATCATAATTTACTTAAAAAAAACAGTTTTTAAAATTAAACTGATTTTGCAATTCTTTCAAAAATTACTTAGGGTCTTATAAAATTATCTAAAAACTACTAGACATTGATTCAATAATTTATGAATATATTTCAGGAAAATAAATATTCTTTTAAATTAATTAACTAATTATAATTAATTATTTATGACTTATAAAATACCAAAAACGTTTACTAAGGTCAAATTATCACTTTCTATGATGTCTAAATTTTATTTTATTATTCATAGGTAATGTTACTCTTATTTACTATTCATAAGGGTAGGTTACTATTCATAAGGGCAGGTTACTATTCATAAGGGTAGGTTACTATTCACCAAAATTTTTTTTTGTTTCATTAGACTCCAAAAACTATCTTGAACACAACCGTGTATGTTGGATTTTTAAAATTCCAAACATAGGGGTGACAAAATTACGTTTAAAGGTCACTTATCACTTAGTAGTTCATTATTTTGTGTTTTTATGACATAGATATAAGAAGGGAATTTTCTATTGAAAAACTTTGGGTCGTTACATTCTTCCCCCCTTAAGAAATTTCATCCCCGAAATTTCACTTTACACAAACAAGTGAGGGTACTTCTCCTTCATTGCCTCTTCCGGTTCCCAAGTTGCTTCCTCAAACCTTTGGTTCCTCCACAACACTTTGACAAGGCGGGTTGTCTTGTTGCGTAGAACCTTATCACTTCGGTCCAGAATTTTTACCGGCTGCTCCTCATATGAGAGATCATCTTCCAACTGTACCACCTCTGAGTTTAGTACATGTGAGGGGTCTGGAATGTACTTCCTCAGCAGTGATACGTGAAACACGTCATGAACTTGAGCCATATTCGGTGGAAGTGCCTGACGATAGGCCACGACTCCTATACGATCAAGGATCTCAAAGGGGTCAATATACCTTGGGCTTAGCTTCCCTTTCTTCCCGAATCGCATGACTCTCTTCCATGGAGATATTCGAAGGAAGACTTTATCTCCAACGTCAAACTCCAAGTCCCTCCGACGATTGTCAGCATAACTCTTTTGCTGACTTTGAGCAGATTTGATATGTTTCTGGATGACTTGAACCTTCTCTGTCATCTCTTGAACAAGATCGGGACCAAGTAGTTTTCGTTCTCCAACTTCATCCCAACAGGTTGGAGTTCTACATCGCTTCCCATAAAGAGCTTCATACGGAGCCATCTGAATACTCGAGTGGAAGCTATTGTTGTATGAGAACTCAACCAATGCAAGGTGCTGATCCCATCCACCTTTGAATTCAAGAGAGCATGATCTTAGCATATCTTCAAGTGTCTGAATAGTCCTTTCAGACTAGCCATCAGTTTGGGGGTGATAGGCCGTGCTGAAGTTTAATTCAGTACTCAAAGCATGTTGAAGGCTCCTCCAAAATTTAGAAGTGAACCTTGGATCACGGTCAGAGTCAATCGAGAGTGGAACACCGTGCAACCTCACTACTTCCTTCGCATATATCCTTGCAAGTTGTTCAAGTGAGAGGTCTTCCCGAATAGCGATAAAATGGGCAGTCTTGGTGAGTCGGTCAACCACAACCCATATCGCATTATTTTCTCTTGACGTTTTCGGGAGGCCCATGACAAAGTCCATAGTGACATTTTCCCTCGTATGCACGTCGAGGAAGGTAACACGAAGGACTCTTCCAAGTGTTTACTACGAGCGAGGAGTTTGGCACAATGCTAGATAACCCTTTCGAAGAAGCTGCTGTTGCCGGAGACCTCCGAGCGGCTTATCTGTGCCAGGTCCTGCACTATGGCTTCTGGGGCCAGTTAATGGACTTCGGAGCGTTGGAGAATGAGTCCACTCGTGTGTCTCTTAGGCAAGAAGTGTACACCGACGTTTCCCAACTCCACACCCCTCACGCTAAACTCAAGAGGTGATATAAATGTTCCCATGAGTTTAGTCCTGTATGTTCATCTTGTGTATGGTTTGTGGAGTTAGAGAGTTTCGCCTCTCTTTGTGGTGTCCGTCTGGAAAACTCAGACTTTAATGTGTAAACTTCTTAATTAAAAAGTTTATGATCTCTTTCTTCTTAGTGTTGTTAAGTGACCTCTCTTGTATACCTTTTCTTCCAGATGGCATGTCAGATGAACCTCTCGTCTCTACCTGAGGAGTTAGTAGAGGTTATCTTGATCAGAACTTGTATGGTGGACTTTCCCTCTTTTCTCCACTTACGAGGGTCCTGTCAACGTCTTCTGGACATAGCGAACAATTCGGAAATTCTCCGCGCATGTCAGGAGAATGAACATGTGATTCACCTCCTTGCCACCACCCAGCTCCCCTACTATAGGCGAAGGGGGAGATACCATGAAGGGCTCTTTCAGTGTTTCTCTATGGCACGGAACTTCTCCGCCAGAGCTTGCTTTCTCATAGCAGCCCAGGACGGCAACCTCAGAGCCGCCTACATGTTCAAGATCCTGAACGTCAGCCTTCTCAATCGCGTCGTTCCCCTCGACTACCTCGAGCGTGATGAAGTTCGAAGGGTTATTAGGGGATTCGTCCGCTCGGACCTCTCAGAGCTGTTTATTGCACGGGCCTCCCTGTGGAAGCCTGTGTGTAGTGCCCATGAGCAGGAGTACAAGTCTTATTGCTCAAAATGTATCTGGGTCAGGGAAACAGCGGAGCTGTGTACCAGTTTAGGGGTTCCGTTAACCGAGCCAGGCCTTCAGTTTTGGTAATGTTGTGCAACCGAGGTCTTTTTCTTGTCTTTTTATTTATAGAATTGCGAGGACGCAATTCTTTGAAGGGGGAGATGATGTAACGACCCGAGAATTCTTGTTTCGGGTAATGATATGTTTCCCTTTAATTGGACCATCTTTCTATAAAAAGAAAATGAAAATAAATGAAAACCCGTAGCAACAAGCATGAATGAAATACTTCTTTATTAAGAAACACCTTGACGATTACAACTCCCCACGATCAAAACATTACTAACCAAAGATCACAACCAAGAACCCAATTACAACGATGGGAAGACTGCTTAGAACTACTAGGAGCCCGAGAATGCGATAGAGATTTCGAGCATCCATCATAAGGAACATAAGGATTGCTGAAGCCACCGCGACCGTGCTCAACAACAAGGGGATCACACGAACCATCTTCCTTTATCTTCTTCGGTCACTTGGAGTAAGGTACACCCCGAGATTAGACCCTTTTATAGGCACCCCAATCCGACCGTTAAGCACCAACGGTTATAAATATAGCCGTTGGATCTCCCCTGTTTTGTTGTTTTTTTTAATTTTTTAGTTTCCATTGATAACCGTTGAGCTGTGAGTTAAATTTCCCCGGCAGGTTCAAAAAGATTAAGCACGATATTTGATGTAAAAATATATATCTATATAAATATATAAATAAATAATAATAAGGTAGCTGAATTTTGTTATATGAAAAAGAATATATTTTTATACATATATATACATATTTCAAAATGGTGGGAATAAATACTGTCTTTCCACTTAAATATAAATGTTTTATACAACTTAAACAAGCAAAGCTTTGTTTTATTGAAATCTTGTGGGGTTTTATTTTATTTTAAGTCTGGATAAATATGTGCAATCTCTTGGAATATATTTATATATGTATACATGAACATATATGCATATAAATAAAGATGTTTATAGGTTAATTTTTATCATTTTTGGAAATAATGTCAAAAATTATGGTTTCTTGTGTCGTGTAATTTCTACTTCAATACATATTTAATGATATAGTTATTCAATGTCCCCACCTTCTTAAAATAAAACGGTTAAATAATTGAAGTTTAAATAATAATAACCACATATAATTGATCAACAACGAATCTTGACCATGCTTAAAATAATAAAGTTTATAAATAATTGAAGTATAAACAATAATAAAGTTTATAATAGGTATATAAAAAAATAGAAGAATTTTTTTCTTTCAAAAAAAAAAACGTGGAAAAGGGGGGGGGGGAAGACCTCGTTTTTTAGGGGCCGCTTCACCTGGGCCGTCCGATCATCCTCCCCCTGATCGCGGCCGTCAATCTCGTTTAATTCCGCACCACTCAGCCGTCCGATCAACCAGCGTGACATCCCTGCCGTCCATCCTTTTTTTTCTCTGTTTTCTTCCACCTCGCGCCGCGGCTTCTTCTCCTATCTCGCGACGCCGGACCAGTTGGTGTAGGGCTGCCATCTTCTTCGTCTAGGCCGGTGAGGTAGACTCTATTGTCTCCTCCTTTCCACAAGTTGACACCGACACCCCACCTCCCCCGAAGTCCTCCTTCTCGTCGAGCAGGTAAGGGACAAACCAGTTCTAAAGTTGTGGTTTTAAGCTTTGGTCTTAGTACAAATATAATCTTACCCGGGTAGTGTATATATATATATATATGGGTGAAAACCTCCATGTTTATTCCCTCGTACTACGTTTCTTTTTTCTTTATTTTTTTTTTCTACTCCTATCCAAGCCAAGGTAAGGATCTGTTCTTTATTTTTGTGCTTATGAAAGCTTCGGTTTTCATTTAAACATATGTATACGTTATATATATATATATATATATATATATATATATGTGTGTATACCATCTATATCATTTTGCCTTCGGTTTCTTTTACCTTGACTGCATCCCCTCTCCAAGCAAGGAAAGAATTCGGTTATAATTTTGGTTGGGTTTCTCTTTTACAAGAATCGGTTTTTATATAAATATGTATATATTTATATAGACTTGATATATAAATATATACTTTCAAACACACATATTATAGGAGGATAAGTAGTATTTTCTCAATGTTTATACCCCATGATTTTTTCTTTCCTACTATAAAATGGATATTTTAAGTAAATCGGTGAATAGGTAAAATTGTGCAAGTGAATGATGTATATTATTGTGGTATATACATACACGTATGTGTATATACCTCAATATGAATTTAGAGACCATGTTTACAATTTTTATAAAGCAATACGAGGTTTATGGGTTAGTTGGACTTCAAATTCTTTCGTGAAACTGAGAACTTTCATTTATTACTGCTCGGGATAAATGAGGATTTTTGTGAAAATGGTTAACATGGACTCTTTGATTTTTTTTTGTTTTTACAAATGCATACATGTATCCATAAGTGTGTACTTACGTCTGTTTAAAGTGCTAATAAAAAAGTTTTTATAAGACAGTTTTGGGTAAAAACCCTCAATACCCCTTTATCATTATAGGTGTAAACGACTATGTTTTAATTGGATACTATGATGTTATGTAATGTTAAGTAATATGTTCATTCTCTTGAAACCCATGCTTTTAAATGCAAGGTAACTTGTTATGTGAACGGAGTTTTAGCATGCATGTCATCAGGTTCTTAATGTCTAAATGGTCCTCATGAATGAATAAGTATGTGAAAATGGGGTTTAATTAAGAATGCATGAAACCCTATGAATGAATGGCCATGTCAAGATATGTGAGGGATGTATAGGACTTACATGTGACAGGTGCTCCCGGAATTATATAGCGCAACAAGAATGATGTGACGGGTGCGCCCGGAATTATATAGCGCTCCAATGCATTGGGTAAAACAAGAGTCTAATGAGACGAACATGTGCGACGGTCTTGGCAGTTAGCCTTGGCTTGTGCTAAAGAAACAGGGCGGGCGGTGAGCCTCGACCTGTTAAGTATGTTATACGGTCATGATGAAAAGTCATGACAAAGTCCAGGATTATACATTCCCTCTACATGTAATGATAAAGGATAACCAGGGGTCTGTTCAACTAACAGGACAACCCTTAGTTGAAAGCTCCCAAGATCATGATAATGTACCCTATGTAACTAGAATTGCTTTTCATATGGTAAACTGATAGATGAACTGCATTTTACTCATGAACCATGATATGCATGTTTTTCCTGCTTAGCCATAGAATTCACCTAGAATTGAAGTAACCTTGTTTTCATTTTATGCATTGTTTATATTGTGCACTCTGATCATGTTCACATTAAAGCTTACTTTAAGTACGTGCCTCTTTATGCGAGTGGTTTTCAAACAAAGATGGAATTTCATGTTTTTAAGAAATGACAATGTTTTGTTTTAGCAAAGTATTTTTATTCATTTCCAAAGGACTTGAGAAAGGAATTTCTTAAAATGTTTTAAAACCCCTTACTGGGCATTTTTGCTCAACCTACGTTTTGTTTAAAATTTTTCAGGCACGGTTGATACTAATGAAGTTAATCAGATGCAGCTGGTTTCCCAGAATCCTGAGCCTCGCGATCTTCTGTTGTGATGAGACATGATATTTAATTTGTAATGATGTAATGTAAAGTATATCATGTCTCATTAAGCACCCCATATGAAAAGCAATTCTAGTTACATACGGTACATTATCATGATCTTGGGAGCTTTCAACTAGGGGTTGTTCTGTTAGTTGAACAGACCCCTGGTTATCCTTTATCATTACATGTAGAGGGAATGTATAATCCTGGACTTTGTCATGACTTTTCATCATGACCGTATAACATACTTAACAGGTCGAGGCTCACCGCCCGCCCTGTTTCTTTAGCACAAGCCAAGGCTAACTGCCAAGACCGTCGCACATGTTCGTCTCATGAGACTCTTGCTTTACCCAATGCATTGGAGCGCTATATAATTCCGGGCGCACCCGTCACATCATTCTTGTTGCGCTATATAATTCCGGGCACACCCGTCACATGTAAGTCCTATACATCCCTCACATATCTTGACATGACCATTCATTCATAGGGTTTCATGCATTCTTAATTAAACCCCATTTTCACATACTTCTTCATTCATGAGGACCATTTAGACATTAAGAACCTGATGACATGCATGCTAAAACTCCGTTCACATAACAAGTTACCTTGCATTTAAAAGCATGGGTTTCAAGAGAATGAACATATTACTTAACATTACATAACATCATAGTATCCAATTAAAACATAGTCGTTTACACCTATAATGATAAATGGGTATTGAGGGTTTTTACCCAAAACTGTCTTATAAAAACTTTTTTATTAGCACTTTAAACAGACTTAAGTACACACTTATGGATACATGTATGCATTTGTAAAAACAAAAAAAATCAAGGAGTCCATGTTAACCATTTTCACAAAAATCCTCATTTATCCCGAGCAGTGATAAATGAAAGTTATCAGTTTCACGAAAGAATTTGAAGTCCAACTAACCTATAAACCTCGTAATGTTTTATAAAAATTGTAAACATGGTCTCTAAATTCATATTGAGGTATATGCACATACGTGTATGTATATACCACAATAATATACATCATTCACTTGCACAATTTTACCTATTCACCCATTTACTTAAAATATCCATTTTATAGTAGGAAAGAAAAAATCATGGGGTATAAACATTGAAAAAATACTGCTTATCATCCTATAATATGTGTGTTTGAAAGTATATATTTATATATCAAGTATATATAAATATATACATATTTATATAAAAACCGATTCTTGTAAAAGAGAAACCCAACCAAAATTATAACCGAATTCTTTCCTTGCTTGGAGAGGGGATGCAGTCAAGGTAAAAGAAACCGAAGGCAAAATGATATAGATGGTATACACACACACATATATATATATAACGTATACATATGTTTAAATGAAAACCGAAGCTTTCATAAGCACAAAAATAAAGAACAGATCCTTACCTTGGCTTGGATAGGAGTAGAAAAAAAAAATAAAGAAAAAATAAACGTAGTACGAGGGAATAAACATGGAGGTTTTCACCCATATATATATATATACACTACCCGGGTAAGATTATATTTGTACTAAGACCAAAGCTTAAAACCACAACTTTAGAACTGGTTTGTCCCTTACCTGCTCGACGAGAAGGAGGAGGAAGACCGGAGCTGTGTCGGCGTCGCCTGGAGGTCGGAGAGATCAGGAGAGCCGATCCTTCGGTCCTCGGTGCAACAGGGGGGTTAAAAAAAAACGAAGAAGGAGAAGAGGACTTCGGGGGAGGTGGGGTGTCGGTGTCAACTTGTGGAAAGGAGGAGACAATAGAGTCTACCTCACCGGCCTAGACGAAGAAGATGGCAGCCCTACACCAACTAGTCCGGCGTCGCGAGATAGGAGAAGAAGCCGCGGCGCGAGGTGGAAGAAAACAGAGAAAAAAAGGATGGACGGCAGGGATGTCACGCTGGTTGATCAGATGGCTGAGGAGTGGTGCGGAATTAAACGAGATTGACGGCCGCGAACAGGGGGAGGATGATCGGACGGCCCAGGTGAAGCGGCCCCTAAAAAACGCGGTGTCCCCCCTGTTGTACCTCTTGTTCCCCTCGCTCTTTGATTTTCATGATCACAATCACTTTCATATGTGTTTAATTTTGTTTGAAGTGTTTTTGAATGATAGGCACAAGGTTGCCAAGAAAATGGCCCAAGAAAGAATCAACAAGTGGACTGAAATTCAGTCCACCGGCCAACCGGTGTGATAGCACCGGCCAGTCGGTGGACCTGGCAGAGGCATTGCCCACTGCCAGGTTCCACCGGTCAGCCGGTGGCTCTGTCACCGGCCAGCCGGTGGCAACCTGATGCAACAGTGATGGCTACTGCCTCACCACCGGCCAGCCGGTGGATCTGTCACCGGTCAGCCGGTGCTGCCTGGGCAGAAGGCCTTCTCAACATCCAAGGCACCGGCCAGCCGGTGGACCTGCACCGGCCAGCCGATAGCCCAGTCACACTAGCCGTTGGCTTTGACCAGTCAACCCTCTTTTGGCCTCCAACGGCTCCGAAGACTTCTCCAACGGCTCCGAAGACTCCCCAAGGGTTCCATGCCTATAAATAAAGGCCAAGGAAGCCCCAGACACATACCGGATCATATACAAAGCCCACGGACACGTTGTTCATCATTTGGCGTACCTCCGGCGGACTTCCTTCAAGGAACCCACCTTGCTCCAACAACTTCCACATCCAAGGAGCTCCTCCAAAGAAGCTTGGAAGCGGCCTTCAACATCTCCAATCAATCAAAGGCGCCCAAGGCTTCTCAACATACGGTTTTTATTGTATTTATCTTTTTGAGCTTTCAAATTGGGTTTGTGCCTACAAACCCCAACTCCTTTTCTATTCCTCTCTCTTTTGGGTTTCACACCACCTCTAAGGTGTGAAGAGGTTGTCAAGCTTTCCTTTAAATAGCTTGAGACATAGGTCAGCTATCCTTCACCTGTAAGAAGGATAGTGGGTTCTTGCTCAACCATCAAAAGCAAGTGGGTTCTTGCTTATCCACCAAAAGCAAGCTGTAATAGGTTATAGTACTACCTCAAAGCCTAGTGAGTTTTTTGCTAAAACCATTGAAAAGCAAGCGGTAGAATCTCTCAACGGTTGAGTTGGGAGCGGAGACGTAGGCCGGGTTTTGGCCGAACTCCGTTAACAATTTCTTGTGTGATTGCCTCTTTTATTTTCCGCTGCACATTCTTTGATTTCACTTTGACTTTAATTTGTTAATCTTTTTTTAAAAGGCAATTCCCCCCCCTCTTGCCATCACTCCCGTTTTTCTCCGACTAACACCCCCCCTTTTCCACGTTTTTTTTTTGAAAGAAAAAAATTCTTCTATTTTTTTATATACCTATTATAAACTTTATTATTGTTTATACTTCAATTATTTATAAACTTTATTATTTTAAGCATGGTCAAGATTCGTTGTTGATCAATTATATGTAGTTATTATTATTTGAACTTCAATTATTTAACCGTTTTTTTTTTAAGAAGGTGGGGACATTGAATAACTATATCATTAAATATGTATTGAAGTAGAAATTACACAACACAAGAAACCATAATTTTTGACATTATTTCCAAAAATGATAAAAATTAACTTATAAACATCTTTATTTATATGCATATATGATCATGTATACATATATAAATATATTCCAAGAGATTGCACATATTTATCCAGACTTAAAATAAAATAAAACCCCACAAGATTTCAATAAAACAAAGTTTTGCTTGTTTAAGTTGTATAAAACATTTATATTTAAGTGGAAAAACAGTATTTATTTCCACCATTTTGAAATATGTATATATATGTATAAAAATATATTCTTTTTCATATAACAAAATTCAGCTACCTTATTATTATTTATTTATATATTTATATAGATATATATTTTTACATCAAATATCGTGCTTAATCTTTTTGAACCTGTCGGGGAAATTTAACTCACAGCTCAACGGTTATCATTGGAAACTAAAAAATTAAAAAAAACAACAAAACAGGGGAGATCCAACGTCTATATTTATAACCGTTGGTGCTTAACGGTCGGATTGGGGTGCCTATAAAAGGGTCTAATCTCGGGGTGTACCTTACTCCAAGTGACCGAAGAAGATAAAGGAAGATGGTTCGTGTGATCCCCTTGGTGTTGAGCACGGTCGCGGTGGCTTCAGCAATCCTTATGTTCCTTATGATGGATGCTCGAAATCCCTACCGCATTCTCAGGCTCCTAGTAGTTCTAAGCAGTCTTGACATGGCCATTCATTCATAGGGTTTCATGCATTCTTAATTAAACCCCATTTTCACATACTTATTCATTCATGAGGACCATTTAGACATTAAGAACCTGATGACATGCATGCTAAAACTCCGTTCACATAACAAGTTACCTTGCATTTAAAAGCATGGGTTTCAAGAGAATGAACATATTACTTAACATTACATAACATCATAGTATCCAATTAAAACATAGTCGTTTACACCTATAATGATAAATGGGTATTGAGGGTTTTTACCCAAAACTGTCTTATAAAAACTTTTTTATTAGCACTTTAAACAGACTTAAGTACACACTTATGGATACATGTATGCATTTGTAAGAACAAAAAAAATCAAGGAGTCCATGTTAACCATTTTCACAAAAATCCTCATTTATCCCGAGCAGTGATAAATGAAAGTACTCAGTTTCACGAAAGAATTTGAAGTCCAACTAACCCATAAACCTCGTAATGCTTTATAAAAATTGTAAACATGGTCTCTAAATTCATATTGAGGTATATACACATACGTGTATGTATATACCACAATAATATACATCATTCACTTGCACAATTTTACCTATTCACCCATTTACTTAAAATATCAATTTTATAGTAGGAAAGAAAAAATCATGGGGTATAAACATTGAGAAAATACTGCTTATCATCCTATAATATGTGTGTTTGAAAGTATATATTTATATATCAAGTGTATATAAATATATACATATTTATATAAAAACCGATTCTTGTAAAAGAGAAACCCAACCAAAATTATAACCGAATTCTTTCCTTGCTTGGAGAGGGGATGCAGTCAAGGTAAAAGAAACCGAAGGCAAAATGATATAGATGATACACACACACACATATATATATATAACGTATACATATGTTTAAATGAAAACCGAAGCTTTCATAAGCACAAAAATAAAGAACAGATCCTTACCTTGGCTTGGATAGGAGTAGAAAAAAAATAAAGAAAAAAGAAACGTAGTACGAGGGAATAAACATGGAGGTTTTCACCCATATATATATATACACACTACCCGGGTAAGATTATATTTGTACTAAGACCAAAGCTTAAAACCACAACTTTAGAACTGGTTTGTCCCTTACCTGCTCGACGAGAAGGAGGAGGAGGAAGACCGGAGCTGTGTCGGCGTCGCCTGGAGGTCGGAGAGATCAGGAGAGCCGATCCTTCGGTCCTCGGTGCAACAGGGGGTTTACACATGGAGGCTCAAGAGGTTTAGTGTCTTGGGAAAACTCGGACTACACCTAACAAGTACAGCATCAAGCATAAAAATTCATTTAATCTCTTCTTCTATAGCTTCTTAGTAGCACTTGTCCTCTCCTTAGTACATGTAGCCACCTGAGGATATACATCAAATGGGGTGAGCTAAAAGCCCAGTAAGAGGATAAATAAGAACAATATAGCATGAGGTGAGCATAATCATGACATAGGAAGAAGATCTTGAACATGAGAGGAGCATAAACAATAAACTTGAAATGTGGCAAAACATAAAAATGAAACATCATGTCTTAGTGGTTAACTACCACACATAATTGTGAACAAAGCTAGCATCATGTTCACGCATAATTTCACATTTACTAATGAGATTCATCACTTTACCCAATGCATTGGAGCGCTATATAATTCCGGGCGCACCCGTCACATTTAAACATTAATATTGCGCTATATAATTTCGGGCGCACCCGTCACATCATAACATTATCATTATCATGCTTGCCACATAGAACACATATCAAACATGTACATAAATAACCCATGGAAAGGAATGAGTTTCATCTCATAATAACACATTCATAAGCTTTGGGTTCCCAAAAGAAAGAGGGATCAACATACTTGATATAAGAACCATCAACCTTGAATGAGAGGCAAAATGTGAGATCTTGAAAGAAGAGTTCTTTTGGAAAACATTTTGAGGGACATAAAAACCAGTGGCAAACATGTATATCCCAGAAAAGTAAAGTAAATGATGAACAAAAGACCTTTTAGGAGTAACCATATCAAAAATGGTGTGTAAGAGGGAGAACCCGAAGGAAGAAAATTGGGTTCGAGATTTCCCCTTACCTCGTACTTTAATGCCTCCTTCTATTTAATGTCCTGTATAATGACATTATATTCATTAATTAGAAATTCCAGAACCTTTTATACATTAATAGGGTTCATTATGGTTTCATTATTTCATATTATGTTCCTTTGGATGACTTATAGAGAAAACATTGTTCGGGGATGTTCGTTTTCATGGTTTTCTTGAGCGGTCCACTTGTATTCTTAATTTGATGTTTGGGTTGATCATGGGTAAACATCCAGAACTGATATTACATGTAATTAATGATATTACAGAAGCTTGAATGATTTTATAATGAGTTATATTAGATCCATGTGGACGAATCATTAGATAATAATTAAATGAAGATTATTTGGGCTAATTTGAGCGGTTTTTGGATCACAACCAACTCATTTTAACTTTTCACTTAGTAGTATGGCCATAGGTTATTTCCAGAACTTAAAATAGAACATAATACATATAAAACATTCTGGTTCAACCATAAAAATGGTTTCATGACCAGATTGAAGGTATAAATGGAAGAAGAGAGCATGTTGTTTTTGAAGGTGATAAATTATCACCACATGAACAACGTTCTCTTTATTAAAATAAAAGAAAGATAGAAAGGGTAACATTAGAATCATAACATTACAGTATATATATAATACTGGATTTACAGAACAATTTGGATTAAGAAGGGTAGGGAGAGATCAAGAAAGGATCTTGAACTTGAAAGGAAATTAAAGAAGAAGAGAGAGAGAAATTACCTTTAGAATCCTCCTCTTGAGTTCTTCTTTAAGGAAGCTAGGTTTGGTCTTTTGATGAGACCAGCAGATTTTGGACGTGGGGGATGAGCTAGGGAAGGTGTTTGGGCAGAATTTAGAGAAGGCTTGGAGCTTGAGAGGTGTGAGGAAAAGAGGGAGTGAAGGGTGGCTTTTATAGTGGAGGGGAGAGGGGTTTCCTTAATATTAAATTGATTAGTTTATTAATTCCACCAAAGACAAGGAATAGTGAGTCTTGGATGACCAATAATAGTAATTTTATAATGTAATCCCGAACCAAGTGGGCTTTACATAAGCAGAACATCAGCAATGACTCAATTAATACATTATTTAGCTTTTATTGTGAATTATCGGATTCCACTATTAATCAAAGATTCAAGTATCTCAGAAAAATCCCAAAATTTTACCCCAACCATTTTTCGACGTGTAGAATCCAAAAATGATGTCCATTTTTCAAAAATAATTTTCTAAATATTATTAATTTAATATTTAATTAAAATCATAATTTACTTAAAAAAAACTGTTTTTAAAGTTAAAACTGATTTTGCAATTCTTTCAAAAATTACTTAGGGTCTTATAAAATTATCTAAAAACTACTAGACATTGATTCAATAATTTATGAATATATTTCAGGAAAATAAATATTCTTTTAAATTAATTAACTAATTATAATTAATTATTTATGACTTATAAAATACCAAAAACGTTTACTAAGGTCAAATTATCACTTTCTATGATGTCTAAATTTTATTTTATTATTCATAGGTAATGTTACTCTTATTTACTATTCATAAGGGTAGGTTACTATTCATAAGGGTAGGTTACTATTCATAAGGGTATGTTACTATTCACCAAAAATTATTTTTGTTTCATTAGACTCCAAAAGCTATCTTGAACATAACCGTATATGTTGGATTTTTAAAATTCCAAACATAGGGGTGACAAAATTATGTTTCAAGGTCACTTATCACTTTGTAGTTCATTATTTTTTGTTTTTATGACATAGATATAGGAAGGAAATTTTCCATTGAAAAACTTTGGGTCGTTACATTCTTCCCCCCTTAAGAAATTTCGCCCCCGAAATTTCACTTTACACAAACAGGTGAGGGTACTTCTCCTTCATTGCCTCTTCTGGTTCCCAAGTTGCTTCCTCAAACCTTTGGTTCCTCCACAACACTTTGACAAGGCGGGTTGTCTTGTTGCGTAGAACCTTATCACTTCGGTCTAGAATTTTTACCGGCTTCTCCTCATATGAGAGATCATCTTCCAACTGTACCACCTCTGAGTTTAGTACATGTGAGGGGTCTGGAATGTACTTCCTCAGTAGTGATACGTGAAACACGTCATGAACTTGAGCCATATTCGGTGGAAGTGCCAGACGATAGGCCACGGCTCCTATACGATCAAGGATCTCAAAGGAGCCAATGTACCTTGGGCTTAGCTTCCCTTTCTTCCCGAATCGCATGACTCTTTTCCATGGAGATATTCGAAGGAAGACTTTATCTCCAACGTCAAACTCTCCCTGCGACGATTGTCAGCATAGCTCTTTTGCCGACTTTGAGCAGCTTTGATATGTTTCTGGATGACTTGAACCTTCTCTGTCATCTCTTGAACAAGATCGGGACCAAGTAGTTTTCGTTCTCCAACTTCATCCCAACATGTTGGAGTTCTACATCGCTTCCCATAAAGAGCTTCATATGGAGCCATCTGAATACTCGAGTGGAAGTTATTGTTGTATGAGAACTCAACCAATGGAAGGTGCTGATCCCATCCACCTTTGAATTCAAGAGAGCATGATCTTAGCATATCTTCAAGTGTCTGAATAGTCCTTTCAGACTGGCAATCAGTTTGGGGGTGATAGGCCGTGCTGAAATTTAATTCAGTACTTAAAGCATGTTGAAGGCTCCTCCAGAATTTAGAAGTGAACCTTGGATTACGGTCAGAGACAATCGAGAGTGGAACACCGTGCAACCTCACTACTTCCTTCACATATATCCTTGCAAGTTGTTCAAGTGAGAGGTCTTCCCGAATAGCGATAAAATGGGCAGTCTTGGTGAGTCGGTCAACCACAACCCATATCGCATTATTTCCTCTTGACGTTTTCGGGAGGCCCATGACAAAGTCCATAGTGACATTTTCCCATTTTCACATGGGTATAGGCAATGGCTGCATCATACCTTTGGACTTTTGCCGCTCAGCTTTAACTTGCTGACACACCAAGCACCTTGATATATATTCCGCAATCTCCTTCTTCATGTTATCCCACCAGAAGTGTTCTCGGAGATCACAATACATCTTGGTACTTCCAGGATGAATAGAGAAAGTTGAGCTATGTGCATTATCCAATAGCTCTTTCTTTATTCCGGGTGATGAAGGCACACAAAGCCGCGTTCCAAACCGAATCACACCATCATCGTCGATATGGAACTCTTGCAGCTTTCCTTCCTTTACTGCATTCACCCTCTTTTGTATCTCCACATCATCCCTTTGTGCTTCCTTGATCTTCTGTTGGATGGATGATTGCGCAATCATTTGGGCAAGGTAGGATGTATCCCCTGCCCTTACGATTCCCAAATCCATCCTTTGCATATCCAAGAAGATAGGGTCTTTCTCAATCCTCAACATGGATAGAGTAGCAGGTTCTTTCCTGCTTAGAGCATCAGCTACCTTGTTCGCCTTTCCAGGATGATAGTGAATAGAGCAATCGTAATCCTTGATTAGCTCTAACCATCTCCTTTGACGCATGTTGAGCTCCTTTTGTGAGAATATATACTTTAAGCTCTTGTGGTCGGTGTACATGTAGCCACCTGAGGATATAAATCAAATGGGGTGAGCTAAAAGCCCAGTAAGTGGATAGATAAGAACAATATAGCATGAGGTGAGCATAATCATGACATAGGAAGAAGATCTTGAACATGAGAGGAGCATAAACAATAAACTTGAAATGTGGCAAAACATAAAAATGAAACATCATTTCTTAGTGGTTAACTACCACATATAATTGTGAACAAAGCTAGCATCATGTTCACGCATCATTTCACATTTACTCATGAGATTCATCACTTTACCCAATACATTGGAGCGCTATATAATTCCGGGCGCACCCGTCACATTTAAACATATATATTGCGTTATATAATTCCGGGCGCACCCGTCACATCATAACATTATCATTATCATGTTTGCCACATAGAACACATATCAAACATGTACATAAATAACCCATGGAAAGGAATGAGTTTCATCTCATAATAACACATTCATAAGCTTTGGGTTCCCAAAAGAAAGAGGGAACAACATACTTGATATAAGAACCATCAACCTTGAATGAGAGGCAAAATGTGAGATCTTGAAAGAAGAGTTCTTTTGGAAAACATTTTGTTGGACATAAAAACCAGTGACAAACATGTATATCCCAGAAAAGTAAAGTAAATGATGAACAAAAGACCTTTTAGGAGTAACCATATCAAAAATGGAGTGTAAGAGGGAGAACCCGAAGGAAGAAAATTGGGTTCGAGATTTCCCCTTACCTCGTACTCGAATGCCTCCTTCTCTTTAATGTCCTGTATAATGACATTATATTCATTAATTAGAAATTCTAGAACCTTTTATACATTAATAGGGTTCATTATGGTTTCATTATTTCATATTATGTTCCTTTGGATGACTTATAGAGTTTAAAAACATTGTTCGGGGATGTTCGTTTTCATGGTTTTCTTGAGCGGTCCACTTGTATTCTTAATTTGATGTTTGGGTTGATCATGGGTAAACATCCAGAACTGATATTACATGTAATTAATGATATTACAGAAGCTTGAATGATTTTATAATGTGTTATATTAGATCCATGTGGACGAATCATTAGATAAAAAAAATTAATGATGGTTATTTGGGTTAATTTGAGCGGTTTTTGGATCACAACGATCTTGTTTTAACTTTTAACTTAGTAATAAGGCCATAGGTTATTTACAGAACTTAAAATAGAACATAATAGATATAAAAAATTCTGGTTCAACCATAAAAATGGTATCATGACCAGATTTAAGATATAAATGAAAGAAGAGAGCATGTTGTTTTTGAAGGTGATAAATTATCACCACATGAACAACGTTCTCTTTAATAAAATAAAAGGAAGGGGGAAAGGGTGTGGGGTGATATAACATTAGAATCATAACATTACGGTATATATATAACACTGGATTACAGAACAATTTGGATTAAGAAGGGTAGGGAGAGATCAAGAAAGGATCTTGAACTTGAAAGGAAATTAAAGGAGAACAGAGAGAGAAATTACCTTTAGAATCCTCCTCTTGAGTTCCTCTTTAAGGAAGCTAGGCTTGGTCTTTTGATGAGACCAGCAGATTTTGGACGTGGGGGATGAGCTAGGGAAGGTGTTTGGGCAGAATTTAGAGAAGGCTTGGAGCTTGAGAGGTGTGAGGAAAAAAGGGAGTGAAGGGTGGCTTTTATAGTGGAGGGGAGAGGGGTTTCCTTAATATTAAATTGATTAGTTTATTAATTCCACCAAAGACAAGGAATAGTGAGTCTTGGATGACCAATAATAGTAATTTTATAATGTAATCCCGAACCAAGTGGGCTTACATCAGCAGAACATCAGCAATGACTCAATTAATACATTATTTAGCTTTTATTGTGAATTATCGGATTCCACTATTCATAAAAAATTCAAGTATCTCAGAAAAGTCCCAAAATTTTACCCCAACCATTTTTCGACGTGTAGAATCCAAAAATGAAGTCCATTTTTCAAAAATAATTTTCTAAATATTATTAATTTAATATTTAATTAAAATCATAATTTACTTAAAAAAAACAGTTTTTAAAATTAAAACTGATTTTGCAGTTCTTTCAAAAATTACTTAAGGGTCTTATAAAATTATCTAAAAACTAATAGATATTGATTCAATTATTTATGAATATATTTCAGGAAAATAAATATTCTTTTAAATTAATTAATTAATTATAATTAATTATTTATGACTTATAAAATACCAAAAACGTTTACTAAGGTCAAATTATCACTTTCTAAGATGTCTAAATTTTATTTTATTATTCAGTGGTAATGTTACTCTTATTTACTATTCATAAGGGTAGGTTACTATTCATAATGGTAGGTTACTATTCACCAAAAATTATTTTTGTTTCATTAGACTCCAAAAACTATCTTGAACACAACCGTATATGTTGGATTTTTAAAATTCCAAACATAGGGGTGACAAAATTATGTTTCAAGGTCACTTATCACTTAGTAGTTCATTATTTTGTGTTTTTATGACATAGATATAGGAAGAAAATTTTCCATTGAAAAACTTTGGGTCGTTACAATTGCACGATACACTATCACTCAGGAAAGGCGAATAAGGTGACAGATGCATTAAGCAGGAAAGATCATGGACTTGTGACTTAAATGAGGATTGAAAGAGATCCTATGTTCATGGATCTACTGATGATGAATATGGGAATTGTTAAGGAAGGGGAAACATCTTTCCTCTTTCAAATGATTGCTAAACTATCTTTACTAGAGAAGATAAAAATTTCTCAGTCTGATGATGAGAATCTGCAAAAGAAAATTAATGCAGTTAATGATGAGAGACTGGCCGACTTCGTGTATGAAGGTGTTCTGAAGTTTGGGAAGATGTTATGCGTTCTATTAGTACCTGAGCTAAAAAGGGAACTATTAGACGATGCTCATAGCTCAAATTTCTCTATACACCCTGGTAGCACAAAGATGTTCAGAGATCTAAAAGAACATTTTTTGTGGGAAAACATGAAGAGAGATTTCTGATTACGTGTCAAGATGTTTTGTTTGTCAACAGGTGAAATCGGGAAAACAACATCATGGCGGAGTTATGCAATCGGTTCCTATACCTATGTGGAAATGAGATAATATCACGATGGACTTTGTCATGGGACTACCAAAGACTCCTAGAAGGAACGATACAATATGAGTTATTGTTGATCGTCTTACCAAGTCAACACATTTTCTTGCTATAAGAGAAGTTCTACCACTTGAACGTCTAGCAAGACTATATATTAATGAAGTTGTGAGACTCTATGGAGTACTCCAATCGATTGTTTCTGATCGTGATCCACGTTTTACATCAACATTCTGGAAAAATTTTCAGAAGGCTCTAGATACTGATCTTCGTTTGAGCACTGCCTACCACCCACAAACTGATGGGCAATCAGAACAGACTATTCAAACATTGGAAAACATGATGAGCTTTTGTTCACTTGATTTTCACGGCATGTGGGATCGGTACTTACCTTTCGTAGAATTTTTCTTTAACAATAACTTCCATTCAAGTATACAGATGACACCCTATGAAGCATTATATGGGAGGAGATGTCGTACACCAACTTGCTGGGATGATGTGGGTGAAAGAAAGCTCGTGGGCCCAGAACTTGTTGAAGAAATAATGGAAAATGTGAAAATTATCCAGAACCATATCAAAATAGCTCAAAGTAGGCAAAGAGCTATGCTGATAACCGAAGTATTTGGAATTTTAAGAAGGTGATCACGTTTTCTTAAAGGTATCTCCATGGAAAGGTATTATACGATTCGGTAAGAAGAGAAAATTAAGTCTCAGGTACATCGGAACTTTTGAAATTTTGGACCGAATTGGAGCCGTATCTTACCGTTTGGCAATGCCGCCAAGTCTCTACAAGGTTCACAATGTGTTTCACGTGTCAATGTTAAGAAAGTACATGCCAGACCCAACACATGTACTCACTTATGAAGAAGTGAAACTTTAGCCCGATTTATCTTACTGTGAAGAGCCTATCAAGATTCTTGATACTAGAGAACAAGTATTGAGAAATCGGACGACTCGTCTGGTAAATGTTCTATGGAGGAAGCATAAGATGGAGGAAGCAACATGGGAGCCTGAGCAGCTTTTGTTAAAGACATACCCAAATCTTTTTAGGTAATATTCTGTGAATTTCGAGGACAATATTTTTGTAAGGAGGGGAGAATGTAACACCCCAAGGTTTTGAAAATGAATATAGAATGTAATTTTATAATCTAACCATTAAACACAACTTTGCATCTTCTATGTTTTGAATTTTGAAAAATGGTCATCTAGAGTTGTGTTCAGTAAGTCATTTGGAGTCGGATAGAACAAACTTGATTTTTGGTTAATAGTAACATACCCTTATGAATAGTAATATGAATATTAATACGACCCTTATGAATTGTAAATAATAATATTATTTTATTTTCTTAAGGCAATATGATACTGAGATCTTAATTAATTTTTCAATGTCACATAAAACTAATTGCATTTCAAGATTGTTATTTTTCGAATAAACTACGACCTTATTTAAAAATTAAATTAATAATATTTAGAAAATTATTTTTGAGAAATGGATTTAACTTTTGAATTCTACACGTCGAAAAATGGTAGGGGTGAATTTTTGAGATTTTTCTGAAATTTTTGAATTTTTGATGAATAATGAAATACGATAAAATACCGTATATATAAATTATTAGTTAAATACACTATTTATGACATCACAAGTGATGCAAGGCCACTTGGTTTGAACTCACATGCACTTATTATTATTAGGGGTGTAATAAAACCACACTATTGGTTGTTTTGAGAGAAATAATAAAATAATGAATTAAATATTCAAAATTTACCTCTCTTCTCCATTATAAAAACCCCTCATCACTCCCTCTTCTCTTCACTCTTCTAGACCTTGAAGCTCTTCAAAGTTCTGCCCAATTACCCTTCCCTAGTCTCCCCCTACGTCCAAGATGCTTCTAGTCTTCCCAAAAGATCAAAACCCCTTCCCTTAAAGGAGTTTTTCAAGGAGGTTATTTCAAGAGGTAAAACACCCTTCTTTTTCGTTTGGTTTTATTTCAATTTATCTTCTTTTGATATCCTCTCCTCACCTCATCTGTCCAAATGACCATGACAACTCCAGTAACATCTATATACTGGATTTATATCATGTGAATGAAAGAACCGTCATAAATATTCTTACTCCCTCGCTTTTTAGACATGTATTTAGTTTACCCGAATCTTTTTAGGTAATATTTTGTGAATTTCGAGGATGAAATTTTTGTAAGTGGGGGAGAATGTAACACCCCAAGGTTTTGAAAATAAATATAGAATGCAATTTTATAATCTAGCCATTAAACACAACTTTGCCTCTTTTATGCTTTGAATTTCGAAAAATGGTCATCTAGAGTTGCGTTCAGTAAGTCATTTGGAGTCTGATAGAAAAAACTTGATTTTTGGTGAATAGTAACATACCCTTATTAATAGTAATATGACCCTTATGAATAGTAAATAATGATATTATTTTATTTTGTTAAGGTAATAAGATGATGAGATCTTAATTAATTTTTCAATGTCACATAAAACTAATTATACCTCTAGGATTGTTATTTTTCGAATTAACTAACTTTATTTAAAAATTAAATTAATAATATTTAGAAAATGGATTTCACTTTTGAATTCTAGACGTCGAAAAATGGTAGGGGTGAATTTTCGGGATTTTTTTGAAATTCTTGAATTTTTTATGAATAGTGAAATACGGTAAAATACCGTATATACAAATTATGAGTTAAATACACTATTTATGACATCACAAGTGATCCAAGACCATTTGATTCGAACTCACATGCACTTATTACTATTAGGGGTTAAATTTTTTGTGTGATGGGTTCTGTTTATATTATGTCTTATTATGTGTATTTACAGTATATATACATACTCCATCCACTCTATTAAGTCTCTCTTCAATTGTATGATATTTATAAGGGGATTTTCTTTAAAAAATCCAAAGGGAAAGGAAGAGAATAAAATAAAAACAAGTGGAGAATATGGACATACCTTGATACCATCAATCATTTAACATGGATTCCTCTGATACCAACTATAAGGAACCGACCTTATTACATACATAATCTTGATTTAGTCAAGAAAACACTTCCTTTTACATTGAGGATCTTTTCAAGTTTAAAGTTTTAGAGAATTAGGACAATACATACATAACATTACACATTATTATCGAGTGGATACCATAAAAACAGTTTCCATTTTTTGCAAAATATAAATCATTAAAACTTAAAACAAAACTCCTTGACAATTCTTCAACATTTAACATAGCTTCCTTCCTTGTCTTACACATCCATTGACTTGTGAAAAACATTTAAAAACTTGGGATGAGCACAAAAGCTCAGTAAGGGTTGAAAAAGAAGGAAAGAGCACATTAGTCCATGAATACTCGTGGCGTATGAAAACATTTTCAAAAGACCTGCTGGTCACTCATATGTACTTACTTTGTGTAACATGAGATTTACACAAGATCTACACAAACATGAGAACATAAGCCATTCTTGGCTACCATATAAGTTGTAACCCTCACAACTACCTTACTTTGTGTAACAATCGCAGTTACATTTGGAGTAACCATATGACCAACCTCCAACTTACTCATATCCAATGCATTGGAGGGAGATATAGGTCCCACCCTTTGTCATAAATAATTCTCAAGAACTAAAACATAATTATACAGCATGAATAATTACATAAAAACATTGCTTTGCAATTTTGTAAAACCGAATTTAAAAAGAGGTTTTTTAAAGAAAAGCCCCTTATGAATATCATACAATTAAAGAGAGACTTAATAGAGTGGATGAAGTATGTATATATACTATAAATACACATAATAAAACATAATATAAACAGAACCCTTCACACAAACAAAGTAGAAGGTTAACTCAAAGAATGGAAATCGGGTTAAGAATTCCCTTACTTCAGGCGTGTCTTACTTCAAATTTTTTTAAACTTCGTGTATAATGGTTAAAAGAGTGTTATTAGTAGTTTACATAAAAATTTTCATGTTTATAACATCTTATATTATCATTTCATAACATTATTTCACCCATTAATTGTTAGTTTTTTGCTCCTTGCACTGTTTTTGGGTGAGTTCTTAACATGATTTCCATTATTGGTTCATGGTGGATGTTTTTGTCGATTGGAAGTGAAATTCCAGAATTGGAATGGAAAGATATTTACATATTTTCAGTACCATAATTTATACCATTTATCATTTTGATGTTTAATATGAGGATGACTCATAAGTTAAAACATTAATGGTGTTCGTTTAGATCATTTTAGTGGTTTTTTGATAATAACAACCTCATTTTGTCTTATAAATTAGAACCATGAGTACAAAAGAATTACAGAACCATGGGTGAATCATAAAACATTTATTATAACATGGTTCAACCATATTAATGGTTTCATGACCAGACTTGAAAGAATTAATGAAAATTGAAATCACATCGTCCACGATGTCGGTAATTCGACACATCACGAACAAAGTTTTTAATTCTTTGAATAAGTGGGCGAGGAGAAGAACAATGATGATGAATTTTCCATGAACATGAGAATAACAAGAATATAAATGATTCTGGAGATTTCATGCCTCTTGGATAAGAAGAGATGAAGAAAGAATGAGAAAGGAACTCAAAATAAAAGAATAATTGAGTAATCTCTTAGAAAAATTCGGCACCCTAACGGCTCCACGACACGGTTTTAGAAAATATTAAAAATTGAGGGGACAAGGGTCAACCATCCACAAATGAATCATAATATAGAGTAGATCAATAATAACAAGGAAATAAGAGCATGGTATGGAAAGTTGAATGTTATACCACATAAAAGAGAACTTGAATAGAAAAAGATGAAAATTGAGATTTTTCTTACCTTGTAGAGTAATCCTTAGAACTTGAAGGTTGGGACCTTGGGGGATTGAGGAAACCTTGGGAGGACTACTATGAAGGTAAGGAGGCCAGAGCTTCGTTGGGGGAATTGAGAATGAAGTTAGTGAAGGAATGGATTGGTATTTATAGTAAAAGTAAGAGAATATTTTAATAATATTCAAGGGACACCTCATGGGTGGTATTTGCAAAACCATGGGCTTGCCCATGGTATTTTCCCATGATATAAGCCACTTGGGACAACTTACATCTTATTTAACTCTACACAAGTCGACCAGATTTATGACATCATTATTAAATCATTAATGATGTCATTAACACACCGAAACTAAAAACCGTATTGTTTACTATTCACTGAAAATCAACTGTTTCAAAAAAATTTCCAAAATTCACCCTAACCATTTGTCGACGTGTAGATTTCAAAAATAAAGTTTATTTTTTGAAAATAATTTTCTAAATATTATTAATTTAAATTTTAAATAAAATCATACTTAAAAAATTAACAATTCTAATTCTATAACTACTATATCATGATGAAAAATTAACCAAGATGTTATTATCTTAAAGCTTTAAGATAGAAGTGGAAAAGTTATGATTTAAAGGCGAGTTAAAAATATCTACTTAAACAAAGTTCCATGCATTTCTATTTTTTTAGGAAAACTTGGGGTGTTACATTATCTCTACCTTCTTGAAATTGCGTCCTCGCAATTTTATTTACTTATTAAACAACTGAGGATACGTTTCTCTAATATCATTTTCAGACTCTCATGTTACTTCTTCAACCATGTGGTTTTCTCATCAAAACTTTTACCTGGTGGATTACCTTATTCCGCAATACCTGTTCCCTTCGATCAAGAATCTGAACTGGTTTCTCTTCATAAGAAAGGTTCTCTTCCAGCTGAACTGCTTCTGGGCTCAAGACATGTGATGAATCTGACACATACTTTCTCAACATCGAAACATGAAAAACATTGTGTACCTGAAACAAGCTTGGAGGCAAAGCTACGTGGTATACAACTGTTCCAACTTTCTCCAAGACTTCAAAAAGGACCGATGAACCGTGGACTTAAGTTCCCTTTCTTACCGAAACGCATCACATTTTTCCAAAGAGTGATTTTATGGAAAACATGGTCACTTACCTCGAAAGAGAAGTCTTTCCTTCTGTTATCTGCATAACTTTTCTGCCTGTTCTTAGCTGTCCTCATATGCTGCTGGATTATCCTCACTTTCTGAGCCACTTCTTCTACAAATTCTGGCCCCATTAACTTTCTTTCACCGACTTCATCCCAAAACGCTGGAGTCCGACACCGCTTCCTATACAAGGCCTCAAAAGGTGCTATCTGTATACTGGAATGAAAACTGTTATTATAAGTGTAGAATGAGAAAATAGGAGACCCGAACCCCCAGGGTGTACTCTCTAAAGGAGCCCTTGGGGTTAATTTATAATGAATATTAAAGACCACACCGGAACTCAAGTCCGATGTGGGATGCAGACTCGAACACTCCCCTTCAAGCTAGGTACACCTAGCTTGGACACATAATGAAAAGAAAGCAACAAAACAGACGCTAACACTCCCCCTCAAGCTGGACATGCCCTGCTTGATGACCAATTCAAGACAAAAATAGGCGAAACGGAAATAAGAAAGTCGTTGTTGATGCTGCTCCCCCTGAAGATGGTAATGTGATGCCGCTGAAAATTAAAGGATGGGTCATCGCCGGAAAAGTGCAGGGCCGGACAACAGAGCGTCGGGAAATCCACACTGGCGGGTCGGTCGTCAGAGCGTCGGGAAAATCCGCACTACGGGCAGGTCGTCAGAGCGCCCGGAAATCCGTAATTTCGGGCCGATTGTCAAAGCGCTGAGAAATCCGCTCGGGAGGGCCGGTCGTCAAAGTGCCGAGGAATCCGCAATGGCGGTGACGATCATCAAAGTGCCGAGGAATCCGCAATGGAGGAGGCCAACGATTGAGGCGGGAATGCCGCACGAGGTCGGTACGGAAGGAGCTGCCGAGAGGATGATCCGCTGGGAAGATGCCCGGAGATGCCGGAGAGGCAAGGAATCTGCAGGAGGTGGCCTGGTAGAGGAGCATCCATGGTGGACAGGATCCGTCGCTATAGGAGATGGAGGAGGTCGGCCGGGGGCGCCGGAAGCAGCGACTGGAAGGGGAGTGTCGGATGGGGAACGGCTGGCCGGCGTGCGCAACGAGGAGGGCCAGAATCGGACAGTACCGGGAGGGTAGGCCTCGGGCAGAGGTGGGAGGTGGAAGTTCTTCTCGCCGGGAGATGCGGGAGCGAGCCGGCAGTTGCGGGTTCTGGAAAGACCGTCGGGGAATGCGAGAGAAGTTGAGGAAGCAGGCCGCGACGGAGGGTCGCGCTCGGGAGGAGCCGCGACGGAGGGTCGCTCCCGGGTTGACGGGGCCGGTGCGCGCAACCGGGAGTCGCGCCGGCGCTGCAAATCCGTCGCGCAGGAACGGTGCAGGAGGCCGACGTCGTAGGGCAGGGGGGAGAACCGCCAGGATCGCGACGGGAGGAGGGCCGCCGGGGAAAGCCACATGCAGCCAGTCGGGAATGGTGCCGAGTACTGGAGCCGCGGCGGGGTGAAAGCCGCACGGATGGCTGGAGCCGTTGCGATGGAAGGCTGCTTGGGTAGCGGCGCACGCACAGAAGGAAGGCACAGGAGGGCCGCCGGGAAGATCTGCCGAGAGCCGCGCAAGGGTCGGGATGCGTCGTGACTGGATGCGCGACGGGCGGTGCGACGGGATGCGCCACGACGGGATGCGCCGGGTCGGGAGGGAAGACGGGAGGAGGCGCTGCGGGATCTGGCGGCGAAGAGCGCGCCAGCGCCGGGACTGCGTAGGCGAGGCGGAAGCGCCGTTGGCGTCGCGCACAGGCGGGTGGACGAGGCGGGCCCTGGCATCGGGATGCCGCAGCAGGAGGCGGGACGTCGCGCAGGGAGGAAGATCTGCCGGGAGGGAGGGCCGTCAGGAGGGAGGGCCGCCGGGCAGCCTGGGAATCGAGCCCGGAGGGGCAACGACTGAAGGAAAAAAAACGTAGCCCTATATGAGGGGACCCGACTGTCTCCTGCTTTCCACAGAGTCGGCACCGTCTCCGCCTCGAATACCCTCCATGCAAAGTTGAGTCTCTGTTTTTCTTTTTTTTAAAACCTCGGTTTGCACCGAAGGCCGGAGAGTTTGCATCCGAGCTTCTTTGATCTCTCCGACCACCGGACCGGCCTCGTCATTGCTTCGTCTACTCCTTCCCTCCGGACTTGTAAGGGGATAGATCTTGCCTTGTTTTTTTTAAGCTTCGGTATGTTTGCTTATACATAGGTTTATATATATATAAATTTCTACGCATGCATGGTTTTTAGAACTGATCTTGTCAGCTTCTGTGTGGAATCCCAAAACCGGGGTAAGGGTACTCGAAGGACCTATTTTATTTGGGTTCGGGTATTTGCATATGCACTTTGTGTATATATATATAAATTTACATACATATATGTATAAAATGATATATGCAAATATACAAACCTTTTCTCAATGTTTATAACCCTGGTTTTATTTCGCCTATGAAAAAAAAATGGAGTTTTCGGGTAATTGCATGAACATGTAAATCATGCAAGTATATGGAGCATAGAGATGTATATGTACATGTAATTATATAGATGGATATGTACATCAATGTGCATAAGGGATGAACTTGATTATTTTGTTTTGTCATTTGTTAAAATTTTATTTACTCAAAAAGATTATTATTTCAAGAAAAGTACCCAAAACTATTTGTATACATGTTTATATGTATGATGAAGTTTAAGGGTTAGTTTGATGTCAAAATAATTATTTCAATTGAAAATTTTCATATCACCATTCTTGATAAATCAGGATTTTGTTTTGTGAAAATGGGTAGTATGAATTCCTTAAACTTTTACAAGTGTATACATGTATTCATATATATGTACTCATGTTTATAGATCGACCTTGTTGTATGCAAGACTGATTTTATGTCAATAATGGTTTTATGGAAATTATGTTCACATTTTTCTTTTATGTAAAAGAACTCCAGATGTTTTTACCAAACATTAATTTTGTTTAAGGTATAACGTGAGAAATATTATTGAGTATGGTTTAATTTGGTAAACCCATGCAAATGTGTATACGCACCTAAATTTATATATATATAGGTATATATATATAACCTTATATCAATATGTTGTCTTCAAATACAATATGATGTTTGCAAACTTTTCAAAGGAAATGTCATGCTATTTAAAGTACAAATGAGTTTTTACACAACTATATATATATTCATGCAGTTTGCTTACATATATACATGACTTCCCAAGATGGACCTAATTGCACACTTTGTATCCCTAACTGTATCTATATTCACACAGTTTTAATTAAACAACCACAATACCCATTTATCAGCATGTGTATTCGTTATGAACGGTCTTGTTTTAACTTGATATTATGATGCTTTGGAATGTTAAAGTTTTTATGTTGATTTCCTTAAAACCCTTGTTTTCAATTGTTAAGATAATTTCTTATGTGTACGGATTTTTAGCATGCATGTCTTAGTTTTATTAATAATTGAACTGTCTTCAAGTTATGAATATGTATGTGAAAAGGGGGTTTGATTAAGAATGTATGAATGAAACCCTATGAATGAAATCCATGTCAAGATATGTGAGGGATGTATTGGACTTAAATTTGACGGGTGCGTCCCGAATTATATAGCGCAATATGAATGATGTGACGGGTGCGCTCGGAATTATACAGCGCTCCAATGCATTGGGTAAAGTATGAGTCTCATGAGACGTTATGTGCGACGGTCTTGGCAGTTAGCCTTGGCTTGTGCTACCATGAAAACGGGATTGGTGGTTAGCCTTGACCCGTTAAGTATGTTTTACGGTCTTGACGCAAGGTCTTGACAAAGTCCGGCATTATACATTCCTTCTGCATGTGATGATATATGGTCAACCAGGGGTTAGTTCAACTAACAGGACAACCCCTAGTTGAAAATTCCCATAACTATGAAAATGTAATTACGTGATAAGAACTGTATTTCACGTGGTCAGTTGTTATAAGAACTGTATATGCTGATGAATCATGTTATGAATGTTTTCCCTGCTTACTCACAGATTTTTTTAGAACTAAAGTAATCTTGGTTGTAAATTATGCATTATCTATGTGTTGCGCTCTCTGATCATGTTTACTTTAAAGTTAATTTTAAGTACGTACTTCTTCTCTCTGCAAGTTGTTTTTTCAAAAATGTTGGATTTCATGTTTTAAGAAAAATAATGCTTTGTTTTTAGCGACGTGTTTTATTCTCTTCAAAAAGGACTGCTTTGAGAAAGAGTTTTCTTAAAACGTTTTTTAAAACCCCTTACTGGGCATATTTGCTCACCCTACGTTTTTGTTTTAAATTTTTCAGGCATGGTTTGTACTAATGAAGTTTATCAGAAGCAGCTGATTTCCCAGAATCCTGAGCCTCGCGATCTTCTGTAGTAATGGGACATGATATCTAATTTGTAAATGATGTAATGAAATGTTAGTATATCATGTCTCATAGGCACCCTGGGATCGGGGTCGCTACAGTTGGTATCAGAGGATGAGTTCAGGCAATTCTGGAAAACCAGGTGGTATGAATGTACCACTATGATTGATTAAGTAAAAATGTTATAACTTTCGCTGATGAAAATGTACCTACCGACCTACTGTCACTTTCCACTGAGGCTCTAGAGAACATTGTATCTCTAGCTAGCCGTGAGAATTTTCTAAATTACGCCTGAATTCGCATGACATGTAAGCACCTGTATGACGTGTCAAACTCGCCTAGGGTGCTTAGTCTTCACCAGGGATTGGGGATGAATTATCTACTAATGATGATGACCCAATTTCCCTCTTATGCACGTTGGGGAAAGTACCACGAGGGACTCTTTCGAGTGTTCACGACTGACGACGAATTTGGCACGATGCTTGATAACCCCTTCCAAGAAGCTGCTGCTGCTGGAGACCTCTGAGCGGCTTACCTATGCCAGATTTTGCACTACGGCTTCTGGGGCCAGTTAATGGACCTTGGAGTGTTGGAAGATGAGTCCAACCGATTGTCTCTTAGGCAATAGGTGTATACTGATGTTTCCCAACTCCATATCCCTCACGCTAAACTCAGGAGACGTCATAGATGTTCCCATGAGTTTAGTCCTGTCTGTTCAGCCTGCGTGTGGTTTGAAGAGTTAGAGAGTTTTTCCATTCTTTGTGGTGTACGTTTAGTAAACTCAGACTTTGTTATGTTAACTTTTGCATAAATGAAAGTTTCATGTTTTCTTTCCTGCCTCTACCTTATCAGTGCTGTTAAGAGTTTCATTTCGAATGTTTTTTTCAGATGGCTGGTCAAACGAACATCTCATCACTATCCGATGAGTTAGTAGAGGTTATCATGATCATGACATGCACGGTGGATTATCCATCCTTTCTCCACCTGCGAGGGTCTTGCCAGCGTCTGCTCGATCTAGCAAACGGTCCTGAGATTCTTCGTTTGTGTCAAGAGGATGATCGTGTTTTTCACCTCATTGCCACTGCTCAACTCCCCTGCTATAGGCGAAGAGGAAGGTACTATGAAGACTTATTCCAGTGTTTTACACTGGCACAAAACTTCTCTGCCAGGGCGTGTTTCCTCGTAGTTGCTCAGGATGGCCACCTTAGTGCAGCCTATATGTTCCAGGTCTTGAATTTCAGTCTCCTCAATCGCATCATTCCCCTCGACTACCTCGAGCGTGATGTGGCCCGGAGAGTTATCAGGGAGTTTATCTACTCAGACGTTTCCGAGCTTTTCACCGCACGAGCCTCCCTTTGGAAGCCCATGTGCAGTACGCACGAGCAGGAGTTCAAGACGTACTGTTCAAAGTTCATTTGGGCTAAGGAAACGAAAGAACTATGCGCCAAATTTGGTATTCCGTTAACCGAGCCGGATCCACTGTTTCGGTAATGTTGTACGTGTGGGGTTTTAGTTTTCTTTTTATGAATAGAATTGCGAGGGCGCAATTCTTTGAAGGGGTAAGTAATGTAACGACCCGAGAAACCGTGTTTTGAGTAATGACAAATTTGTTTTACAATGCCATCCGTTAAGTGAACAAACAATCATCTTATAAGATAATAATAATAATAAAATAGAAAAGCTCGGAAACGTCTGAGTAGATAAACTCCCTGATAACTCTCCGGGCCACATCACACTCGAGGTAGTCGAGGGGAATGATGCGATTGAGGAGACTGAAATTCAAGACGTGGAACATATAGGCTGCACTAAGGTGGTCATCCTGAGCAACTACGAGGAAGCACGTCCTAACAGAGAAGTTCTGTGCCAGTGTAAAACACTGGAATAGGTCTTCATAGTACCTTCTCCTTCGCCTATAGCAGGGGAGTTGAGCAGTGACAATGAGGTGAAAAACACGATCATCCTCTTGACACAAACGAAGAATCTCAGGACCGTTTGCTAGATCGAGTAGACGCTGGCAAGACCCTCGCAGGTGGAGAAAGGATGGATAATCCACCGTGCATGTCCTGATCATGATAACCTCTACTAACTCATCGGGTAGTGATGAGATGTTCGTTTGACCAGCCATCTGAAAAAAACATTCGAAAGGAAACTCTTAACAACACTGATAAGGTAGAGGCAGGAAAGGAAACATGAAACTTTTATTTATGCAGAAGTTTACATAACAAAATCCGAGTTTACTAAACGTACACCACAAAGAGTGGAAAAACTCCCTAACTCTTCAAACCACATGCAGGCTGAACAGACAGGACTAAACTCATGGGAACATCTATGACGCATCCTGAGTTTAGCGTGAGGGGTATGAAGTTAGGAAACATCATTATACACCTCTTGCCTAAGAGACAATCGAGTGGACTCATCTTCCAACACTCCAAGGTCCATTAACTGGCCCCAGAAGCCGTAGTGCAAAATCTGGCATAGGTAAGCCGCTCGGAGGTCTCCGGCAGCAGCAGCTTCTTGGAAGGGGTTATCAAGCATCGTGCCAAATTCTTCGCCAGTCGTGAATACTCGAAAGAGTCCCTCGTGGTACTTTCCCCGACGTGCATAATACAGGTGCTTACATGTCATGCGAATTCGGGCGTAATTTAGAAAATTCTCATGGCTAGCTAGAGATACAATGTTCTCTAGAGCCTCAGTGGGAAGTGACAATAGGTCGGTAGGTACATTTTCATCAGCCATCTGAAAGTTATAACATTTTTACTTAGTCAATCATAGTGATACATTCATACCACCTGGTTTTCCAGAGTTGCCTGAACCCATCCTCTGATACCAACTGTAGCAATCCCGATCCCAAGGTGCCTATGAGACATGATATACTAACATTTCATTACATCATTTACAAATTAGATATCATGTCCCATTACTACAGAAGATCGCGAGGCTCAGGATTCTGGGAAACCAGCTGCTTCTGATAAACTTCATTCGTACAAACCATGCCTGAAAAATGTAAAACAAAAACGTAGGGTGAGCAAATATGCCCATTAAGGGGTTTTAAAAAACGTTTTGAGAAAACTCTTTCTCAAAGCAGTTCTTTTTGAAGAGAATAAAACACTTCGCTAAAAACAAAGCATTATTTTTCTTAAAACATGAAATCCAACATTTTTGAAAAAACAACTTGCACAGATAAGAAGTATGTACTTAAAATTAATTTTAAAGTACACATGATCAGAGAACGCAACACATAGATAATGCATAATTTACAACCAAGATTACTTTAGTTCTAAAAAAATCTGTGAGTAAGCAGAGAAAACATTCATAACATGATTCATGAGCATATACAGTTCTTATAACAACTGACCACGTGAAATACAGTTCTTATCACGTAATTACATTTTCATAGTCATGAGAATTTTCAACTAGGGGTTGTCCTATTAGTTGAACTAACCCTTGGTTGACCATATATCATCACATGCAGAGGGAATGTATAATGCCGGACTTTGTCAAGACCTTGCGTCAAGACCGTAAAACATACTTAACGGGTCAAGGCTAACCGCCAATCCCGTTTCCATGGTAGCACAAGCCAAGGCCAACTGCCAAGACCGTCGCACATAACGTCTCATTAGACTCATACTTTACCCAATGCATTGGAGCGCTGTATAATTCCGGGCGCACCCGTCACATCATTCATATTGCGTTATATAATTCCGGGCGCACCCGTCACATTTAAGTCCAATACAATCCCTCACATATCTTGACATGGTATTTCATTCATAGGGTTTCATTCATACATTCTTAATCAAACCCCCTTTTCACATACATATTCATAACTTGAAGACAGTTCAATCATTAATAAAACTAAGATATGCATGCTAAAAATCCGTACACATAAGAAATTATCTTAACAATTGAAAAGTAGGGTTTTAAGGAAATGAACATAAACACTTTAACATTCCAAAACATCATAATACCAAGTTAAAACAATGCCGTTCATAACGAATACACATGCTGTTAAATGAGTATTGTGGTTGTTTAATTAAAACTGTGTGAATATAGATACAGTTAGAGATACAAAGTGTGCAATTAGGTCCATCTTGGGAAGTCATGTATATATGTAAACAAACTGCATGGATATATATATAGTTGTGTAAAAACTCATTTGTACTTTAAATAGCATGACATTTCCTTTGAAAAGTTTGCAAACATCATAAGAAGAACTTGTATTTGAAGACAACATATTGATATAAGGTTATATATATACCTATATATATATAAATTTAGGTGCGTATACACATTTGCATGGGTTTACCAAATTAAACCATACTCAATAATACTTCTCACGTTATACCTTAAACAAAATTAATGTTTGGTAAAAAATATGGAGTTCTTTTACATAAAAGAAAAATGTGAACATAATTTCCATAAAACCATTATTGACATAAAATCAGTCTTGCATACAACAAGGTCGATCCATAAACATGAGTAAATATATATGAATACATGTATCCACTTGTAAAAGTTTAAGGAATTCATACTATCCCGTTTTCACAAAACAAAATCCTGATTTATCAAGAATGGTGATAAATGAAAATTTTCAATTGAAATAATTATTTTGACATCAAACTAACCCTTAAACTTCATCATACATATAAACATGTATACAAATATTTTTGGGTATTTTTCTTGAAATAATAATCTTTTTGAGTAAATAAAATTTTAACAAATGACAAAACAAAAGAATCAAGTTCATCGCAGTTACACTTGGAGTAACCATACGGCTGACCTCCAACTTACTCATACACAATGCATTGGAGGGAAATATAGGTCCCACCCTTTATCATAAACAATGCCCAAGAACCAAAACATAATCATACAACATGAATAATTCCATAAAAACCTTGCTTTGGAATTTCTTATAACCGAATTTTAAAAAGAGGATTTTTAAAGAAAAGCCCATTATAAATATCATATAATTAAAGAGACTTAATAGAGTGGATGATGTATGTATATATACTGTAAATACACATAATAAAACTTAATATAAACATAACTCATCACACAAACAATTTAAATTGCACATAAATATTGAAGTAGAAGGTTAACCCAAAGAATGAAAATCGGGTTAAGAATTCCCTTACAGACATCATATACCAACTGTAAGGACCCGACCCCAGTTGCCCGGAGCCGGTGCCTTATTTGATTACATTGACTTACAAACAAGGAATAAATATCCCGAAGGACCAAGTAGTTTAGTATTATTGGAAACAAGATACATAAATAAGTTCAACTTTATATCAAGAAATGAAATACAACACTAATTTATTCCATTAGAAACATCCATGCCTCCTAGATTATGCTTGCAAGTTATTTATAATTTACTTTTTCATATCCTGGGAAAAATGAAACATAAGAAAGGGGTGAGCTCAAATGCTCAGTAAGAGTAAGCAATACAGCGGAAGATAGAATAAACATAAGACATGGTGCATAATTGAAAATACATGCCCTTAACAGTAAACTTGAACAGATTATGGCAGGAATATGAGCTGAGAAAATAATGCCATAATAAAACATAATCATGGATATTCTACTAGTCGAATAACCACATGAACTTTCAATTACTAGCTTCATAATGAGGGAAGTGCATATGCTGGACATTCTGAAACATTTTGTTAAGGCCTCGGCCAAGACGTCTAATGATTAAGGCCTCAGCCAAAATCCATATAACACATAGGGAAAGGTCTCAGCCAATTCCACGTCTATTTGTCTAATGAGAACTACCGATGCATCAAGGGGCTATAGCGGGCCCCATCCGTCACATAATAAGTCCAATGCATTTTTCATATGAGCGGGGATAAACATAAACAACATATACATTCATATCGAAACTATCATATGGAATGTAACTATATTTCCCCAATTATGAAACATAAAACACTAACCATTCCGAGTAATATGGTGAATGGTTTTAGGATAGATCATCCACAATAGAGTTAGTCATAAACCATTAAATCAAATATGGTGGATGACTTCAGAAATGATTAAACCCAATAATATCATGGAATCAACAAGAGTGTTGAATTAGATGAAAATACTCTTATAAAATCATTAAGTAATTCTGGAGATAAATACTCTTTTATTTTGAAAAGAAGAGTTCTTTTGGGAAAAATCTTTGTATAAAACCAGAAGTGAAGTAAGATAGTATTTTCATAATAAAATTAGTGATTTTATAAAGATAATGGTTTCCAAAAATAGATTATAGTGTCTTTGAAAATGCGTAAAAATTTGAGTAATTCCCTTGAATCGGGCTCGTATTTTTGAAACAATTTTGAAAGTTCCTTTTAAAACGTGTAACTATCCATAAAATAAGGAAGGATTCTGTTTTGTAAACATATATATGATACTCACACAGAATATATGAGTAGTACATAACAATACATTAGAATTTCATAGAGGTAATCAGACAATGAAAGTATCCCGAATGAAAATGGAAGTTCGGGTGGAAAAACCCTTAACTCCAAACATGTTCCGCTCTTGAACTTAAGCTTCTAGAATATGAAATTATACTTATTAATAACTTATTTAAGAACCTATTAGTCATGTATTTAGTTTATCATAATTTTGTTTCGTTCATTTATACACTTATTGCTAAGTTATTATATTGAATTTCGTTGTTCTGGGGTATTCGTTTGCTTTATTTTCTTAATCGGTTCACTTGTTTTTAATGGAGTTCATGTGGAATGACTATAAATCTCCAGGATTGGAATTATATATTATTTATGTTCATAGAGAATTGGTAGTGGTCATTTCTATCATTTGGTTACATGGAATGAGGATGAATCATTAGATGACAACTACTTCGATTATTCGGCGGTATTTGGATTATTATTAACTAGTTTTGTCATATAACTTAATTATATGTACATATTCTGATTCTTGAATATTAATATTGTTATAATACATATATTATAGTCTAGTTCAACCATAAATATGGTTTCATGACCAGTAATGAAGAAGAAATTGAAAAACGAAACTTCGTCGTCCACGAAGGCTATAAATTGGAACCTAATGGACGTTGATTTCGTTTACAAAAATAAAAGGGGGGGAGTAAGAGTATTTATGATGGTTCTTCCATTAACATGATATAATTCCAGTATATAGATAATACTGGAGTTATCATGATCATTTGGAAAGAGGGGGTGAGCAGAGGATAGCAAAAGAAGATAAATTGAAATGAAACCAAATGAAAATGAAGGGTGCTTTATCTCTTGAAATAACCTCCTTAAGAAACCTCTTAAGGGAAGGGGTTTTTGTCTTTTGGCAAGACCAGAAGCTTCTTGGACGTGGGGAGAGATTAGGGAAGGGTAATTGGGCAGAACTTTGAGGAGCGTCAAGTCTTAGAGGAGTGAAAAGAATAGGGAGTAGTGGGGGGTTTTTATAGTGGAGGAGAGGAGTAAAATTTTGAATATTTAATTCATTATTTTATTATTTCCTTCAAGACAACCAATAGTGTTATTTCATTTGACTCCTAATAGTAAGAAGTGCATTTGAGTTCGAACCAAGTGGCCTTGCATCACTTGTGATGTCATGAATAGTGTATTTAACTGATAATTTGTATATACGGTATTTTATTGTATTTCACTATTCATAAAAAAATCAAGAATTTCATAAAAATCCCAAAAATTCACCCCTACCATTTTTCGATGTGTAGAATTCAAAAGTGAAATCCATTTTTCATAAATAATTTTTTAAATATTATTAATTTAATTTTTAAATAAAGTCATAGTTAATTCGGAAAAATAACAATCTTAAAGTGCAATTAATTTTATTTCTCATTGAAAAACTAATTAAGATCTCATTATCTTATTGCCTTGGGAAAATAAAATAATAATATTATTTACTATTCATAAGGGTCATATTACTATTCATATTACTATTCATAAGAGTATGTTACTATTTAAAAAAATCAAGTTTGTTCTATCAGACTTCAAATGACAAACTGAATACAACTCTAGATAACCATTTTTCGAAATTCAATACATAGAAGTGGAAAATTTATATTTAATTGCTAGGTTTTGACTATCTCCTAAATAACCTAGTGTTGTTTCAAAGGAGCACATTGATGTATAAAATGTATTTAATAGTAGCATATCATAAAATGTTTGGGGTGTTACATTTTTCCCTTCTTCAAAAAATTGCATCCTCGCAATTCATTTTATAACCACAAAAGAAAGCTCCCTGATATTCTTACCACATCTCCCATCGTAGAGGATCCTCAGGTGCGTTCCACGGAAAAACCCAAATTGATTCTCAACTCCTCTAGTTCTCTGACCCAGACACACCTCGAAATGAAGGGGTTGAACTCTTGAATCGAACACTCGGGCTTCCAAAGGGAGGCTCGAATGGTGCAAAGTTTGGAAATGTCTGAATGGATTAACACAAAAAGAACTCGCCGAACTATGTCTCGACTGAGGACATCTAAGTCGTAGACATTGTTGTACAGGCTAAAACTCAGGAGTTGGTACATGTAGGCCGCTCAAAGGTTTTCCTTGTATCTATTCCTTGGGGTCTGCCTTATTTGATTACGTTGGCATACATACAAGGAATACGAATCCCGAAAGACCAAATAGTTTAGTATTATTAGAAACAAGATACATAACTAAGTTCAACATTACATATAGAAAAGAAAAACAACATTAATTTATTCCACTAGAGTCATCATGTCTCCTAGATTATGTTTGCAAGTCATTCATAAATTACTTCTTCATGTTCTGAGAAAATGAAACATAATAAAGGGGTGAGCTCAAACGCTCAATAAGAGTAAGCAATACACTGGAAGATAATATAAACATTAGACGTGCATAATTCATAATCTGATCTATTCCAACTTTAAAAGCATATTTATAAACCTAAGTACATCATGAATCACTGGAATTTAAAAGAAACTCATATAACCATAACATTAGATACCCCTTCCTGGTATAACATGCCATTTGCTTACTTAATTATTCTTTATGCCTTCACTACCATTATCATAGAAGATCATTAGACAAGGGTTATTTTATTTGTCAAACAATCCCTTGGTTGATCATTTACTATTACATAATGAGGGAATGTATAATGTTGGACTTTGTCAAGGCCTTGCGCCAAGACCGTATGGGTAGAAACCCAACATAATTGTGGTCAACTACAACACATAGTTGTGAACAAAGATAGTATCACGTTCACACATCATTTCACTTAACTCATGAGACTTCATCACTTTACCCAATGCATTGATTCACTTTAATTTAATTTTGCATTGAGTGCAAATGAACTAGATTTGTTAGTGTTCCAGATTTAACAATGACGTGCAGGAATTAAAATAACACACCCCTACACTTGTAGTAAAAATTAGTTCACATAAAATGACGGGTTATCACATGAAATAACAACACTTGCATTAATCTTTTAGAAAAGTGACTCTTTTTTTAAAACCATGTCTACATGCTTTGACATTGGGATCTTCATTTAATCCAAGCAAGGTGAAAAAGATTAAATCATAAACTATAAATGATCCAAAGCATTTCTTTTGACAATTGGGAAAATACAAAGTGTGGGTTATTTCTTAGAGAAATGTTCATGCATAAAAGAAATAATTAAACATATGTACTTATGCATGAATGTATATTTATACGAACATGAAAACTATCATACCACTTGCTTAAGAATTAAAGTTTGAAATACAAGTATGTATTTATGTGGATTTGCAAATCATCGGAAAAACCATATATATATATATATATACTTATATATGTACACAAGGTGTCTGCTTGAAATCTTTCATAACCCAAACGAGACTAAATAGATTCTTGCAACCGCTATATTCCTCATAATCATGTTTTAAACCAATAAGGATAGTTTTTGTGAAAGTTCAGTTGTTACCAAACTTATATATATCTGTATATATATATCTATAGATATATATAGATATATATAGATATACATATATATATAGATACACACACACACACAAATATATATATACATATATAAATATATATATATTTGTACATATATATATTTATACTTTAACATATAACCACAAGTACATGAATTATATGTAAGGGTACAAAAAAGAAACGTGATAGATTAGAACCCTTGCGTGTTGTTTCATGTATCGAAAAGAAAACAATTCTTGAAAACAAAAGATCACTCATCAAAGTTCATAAACCCGAAATAGTTTATATGAAGAAACCATATAAGATTTTGAAATTTCAAAATAGGTTGGGACAAACTTATATAATCCGTGAAACGTTGAAATGGACAAGAATGATTTTTCATCTTTGAAGCATAAACTCTTTTCATGTTTTATACACAAAATATGTTTTGATAATCCATGTGAATTAAGGTTTAGAATAAACTGAATATATTTATATATATATATATAGAGAGAGAGATCCATATATACGTAAGAATATAGGAGTTTTACAAAAAGAAAACTTAGCAAAAAAAAATTATCCCTTACCTGACTTCGGGTGTGCAAAAAGGATGGGCAGGGAATGTTTTGTTTGTTGAGGAGAGGAAGGATGGGTAACCACGGGTGCAACCAAGTTTTACATAAGCCCTCTATATATATATATATATATATATCTTGACTAAAACAACACCGATCCAACATTTTACTTAAAAGGAGAACCCAAAATAAATCGGTGATTATAATACATACACATATATAAAGTTTGTGGAAAACTAAAACCGAAACCAATGAAAATAAACTGAAAAAAAGAAAATAAAAATAAAGGGGATTGGGGAGGATCTTACGGGTAGAAGTCAAGGCCGCAAGACTAAAACAATGGGGGATACTCGAGGGAGAAGAAAATAAAGAATAAGAAGAAAGAATAACCAGTAGGTGGCCACTGGTTTGAGCGGGACGAAGAGGACGACGCTGAAGAGAAAATTGGGGAAGAAATGGACGGTTCGGATTATGTGAGATCTGATTGGACGGTCGGGATGAATACGTGTTTTTTTTTTTAAAAAATGGACGACCTCGATCAAATCTGAGATAGATCGGATGGCCCAGATCAACGCGATGATTTTAAAAAAAACTCTGATGGTCACGATTAGATCCATGTTGGATCAGACGACACATAAAAATGCGGAGATAAGTCGCGGCTGCTGGGGTTCGAGCGCCGGATCGAAATCGACGGCTCGGATCGCACATGGCGAGATCAGACGGCCTAGATTCAATCCTAGTTGAAAATCGCCGTCCCACAACGAATTGGTGAGGCGCGCGCAACTTCATTATAAGCCTGAGGCTCCGATGCTAACTCAGAAATCACAGCACACACACAAGGGAGCCTTACACACGGGTTCCCGCCCCTCGCAGGCCTCTGCCTACCTATGCCTCGCCGCGGCCTTGCGCCCGCGGTGGCGCGCTCAAGCGCTCCTGCTCCCGTGCGCCCTTCGGGGAACATATGTCCATGCTCGGGCCGACCTTGGCTTGAGCTGAGGGCTAGGCTCAACCACGTAGTGTGAGCTGCCTCCCTCGGCTCAGCTATAAAGGGTTGGCCCTAGCAGGCCTATAGGACCCGACGACCATGTTTAAGGGGGGGTGTCAGTGCTGTCACCGGGACCCAGTTGTCACATTTGGTATCAGAGGTGGTACCCAGCCTTAAGTGCAGCACACTGCCTGGGTTGAGATATAGGGCCCACAACGAGGACGTTGTGCTCTAAAGTGGGGGTGGATGTAACACTCCCAGATGATAAAGGGTTAATTGACTAAATGATATGACTTTTGTCAACAAGGTGCACTTTCCTTTTCAGGAGCCAACCTGATTAGAACTCCACAGTTGAGCATGTTTGGCCTGGAGTAGTGATTAGGATGAGTGACTTTCTGGGAAATTTCCCAGAGTGTGTGTGAGTGAGGAAAAAACACACTGGAAATGACATGTGTTGGCCTGTGGGGACTTTCATTAGTCAGATGATCCGTTCAAGCATGTGGGTGGGCCGCAGGGTGGGGACAACGTGTCTACGGGGCAATTGGTGGTACCTAGTGGGTTAGAACCCGACGACCATGTTTAAGGTGTTGCGAAATCGCCGGGAGACACAACGACAGAAAACGAGAAAACAAAAGAAGGAAAAGCAACAATGAACACGGCGATTTACGTGGTTCGGGAAAAATCTCTACGTCCACAGGAGAGGCAGAATTTCACTATGATTCGGGAGCACAAAATTACAGAGGATTTCCAACATGAAACCCTAGCCCGAAATGGGCTATAAAACAAATGGAGAAGACGATCACTATTCGAAAAGTCCTCCATCATTCTGCCTCTCATCCTCCGTTCATCAGTGGAGACCAACAGAGGCACAGCAGTGCCTCAACTTCTGTATCACCATAGGCTTTGTCAACATGTCTGCCGGATTGTTGGTTCCACAGATCTTCTCCAAGGTCAGCAACCCATACTATATCAAACCTCTGATGAAATGGTATTTCAACTGAATGTGCTTCGTCCGGGCATGAAATACTGGGTTCTTGGCAAGATGTATAGCACTCTGAATGTCACAGTGCAATACATTCTCCTCCCGCTTTCTTCCCAATTCATCCATGAAGCTCCTCAGCCAAACCATCTCTTTCCCAGCTTCTGTTACAGCAATGTATTCTGCCTCTGTGGTGGATAAAGCCACCACCTTCTGCAATTGTGATATCCAACTTACCGCAGTTCCTCCACAGGTAAAAACATATCCCGTGGTACTCCTCCTGCTGTCGACATCGCCTCCAAGGTCAGCATCCACATACCCTTGCAATGAAGTTCCTTTCCCAAAGCACAGAGATGCCTCCTTGCTGCCTTTCGAATACCTTAGTATCCACTTCACAGTTTCCCAATGTTGTTTTCCAGGGTTAGCCATATACCTGCTCACAACTCCCACTGCATGAGCAATGTCAGGTCGAGTACAGACCATGGCATACATCAGGCTTCCCACAGCTGATGCGTATGGAACTTTTGCCATGTACTCCACCTCTTCTGTCGTCTTTGGTGATTGCTCCTTTGATAGTTTGAAGTGGCTCGCCAGGGGAATATAGACTGCCTTTGCTTCCAGCATGCTGAATCTTCTCAGAACCTTCCCAATGTAATCAGCCTGTGACAACATTAAAGTTCCAGCTGTGCGGTCTCTCTTGATCTTCATTCCCAGAATCTTGCCAGCTTCTCCAAGATCCTTCATTTCAAACTCCTCAGCCAACTGCCCTTTCAGCTCATTAATCCTCTGCATACATGATCCTGCAATGAGCATGTCATCTACATACAGAAGCAATATAATATATTCATCACCGAAAGACTTGATGTAGCAACACTGATCCATGCCACATCGTTTATATTCATTTTTAGACATAAATGAATCAAACTTCTTGTTCCACTGTCTTGGTGCCTGCTTCAGTCCATATAAGCTCTTCTGGAGTTTGCACACCAAGTCTTCCTTTCCAGACTCTTCATATCTCTCTGGCTGCTGCATGTAGATATCTTCCTCCAAATCTCCATGAAGGAAAGCAGTCTTGACGTCAAGCTGCTCAAGGTGAAAATCTTCTAACGCCACAATGCTGAGAACCACCCGGATGGTGGTAAGCTTTACTACTGGTGAGAAGATTTCAGTGAAATTTACTCCCTCCTGTTGAAAGCCTTTCACCACCAGCCTTGCCTTGAACCTCCTCTTTCCATCATGTTCTTCCTTGACACGGTAGACCCACTTATTCTGCAATGCTTTCTTTCCTCTTGGCAGAGGTGTCAGCTCCCAAGTGTTGTTCTCATGCAATGAGGAAATCTCCTCCTTCATAGCCAGCTCCCAGTTGCTCGACTCCTTCAGCTGCATTGCTTCTTCAAAGCATTCTGGTTCTCCACCGTCAGTCAATAAAAGGTAATGCAATGATGGTGAATACCTCTGCATGGGCCTTCTCACCCTTGATGATCTCCTCAACTCCACTGGAGTAGTAGGTTCCACCGGTTCGGATTTCTCAAGTTCAGACACACCTTCAAGCTCCACTTGCTTTTTGCATTCTGATTCAATGTTCCCATTTTCATCTTCAACTACATGGCGATCTTTGTACATGACACCTTCATTGAATACCACATTTTGGCTCCTGATGACCATCCTGTTGAGATCATCCCAAAAGCGATACCCAAACTCCTCACCACCATAGCCAATAAAGAAACATTTTTTGGACTTGGCATCAAACTTGTCCCTTGCATTAGCATCAACATGAACATATGCTAAACTGCCAAAGACTCGTAAATGTGAGAGTTTTACCTCCTTACCAGACCAGAGTTCCTCGGGTAGACATTCCCCCATTGGCACAGAGGGACTCCTGTTTATGAGATATGCTGCCATATTCACTGCATCAGCCCAAAAGGTCTTAGGTAACCCCGAATGCAGCCTCATTCTCCTGGCACGTTCATTCAGTGTCCTATTCATCCTTTCTGCCACACCGTTCTGTTGTGGTGTTCCTGGGATTGTCTTCTCCCACCGAATTCCATTTTCAGAACAAAATTCCCTGAACTCTTGACTGCCATATTCTCCACCATTGTCAGACATCAAACATTTCAGCTTTGCTCCTGACTCGTTCTCCACCATGACTTTCCACTTCTGAAATATCTTAAACACGTAAGATTTGTTCTTCAGAAAGTAAACACATACCTTCCTCGTTGAGTCATCGATGAATGTCACATAATATTGTGACCCTCCGAGAGATGGTACTGGTGCAGGCCCCCAAACATCTGTATGCACCAGGTCCAGCTTTCCGGCCTTCGGTGTTCTGCCTCCTTTTGCAAAGGACACCTTCTTCTGCTTTCCAAAGATGCAATCTTCACAAAATCCTACTTCCACCGACTTCAGGTCTGGTAGCAATCCTTTTGTTGCCAGCACTTTCATCCCCTTTTCACTCATGTGGTCGAGTCTGTAGTGCCACAGTTGAGAACCTCCGACAGCTTCGAGTGATGCAGCTATGTCCATGCACGTTTCTGTCATGTTGTACTGGGTACCATTCTTTGCTCCCCGAGCTATGACCATAGCTGCTCGGGTGATCTTCCATTCACCACCAGTGAACGTGGTACTCAACCCTGCATCATCAAGCTGTCCCACAGAAATGAGATTTCTTCTTAAACCAGGGATATACCTCACGTTTTCCAGAACCAGCAAACTCCCACTGTTGGTCTTGATCCGTGCATCTCCTTTCCCCACAATCTGCAAGGGCTCGTCATCAGCAAGATGTACCTTGCCAAAATTTCCAGAAACAAAATTGTTCAGGAAACCCTTTTCCGATGTAGAATGGAAAGACGCCCCAGAGTCTAAAATCCAAGACTCCATCGGCCTGTCTACGCTCAGCAGGAGCACTTCGTCAGTTCCTTCAGCTACCGCGTTTGCTCCACTGGTTTCAGGTCCCTTCCGGTTATCTCTGCACTCCTTCTTGACATGTCCTTTCTTCCCACATGTCCAGCAGGTAGGACCAGACCCCTTTGCCTTGTCTTTGCTCTTTCCTCTTGATTTCGACCGTCCTCTACGATTGTCCCGCTGTGGGTACCTTCCTCTTCCTTAAACGTTCAAAGCAGAACCAGAGAATCTGCCTGATTCTCTTCTTTGAACATCCTCACTAAGGATCAGGTCCCTTATATCTTTCAGAGCCATTTTCGTATTTCCCGAAGTGCTGCTCACAGCTGTTACAGTTGCTTCCCAACTTTCAGGTAACGAAGATAATAAAACCAGAGCACATACCTCATCACCAAGGTCAATGTCCACCGATGACAACTGACTTATGATGGTATTGAACTCGTTGATATGATCTGCAACAGCTCTCCCTTCAACCATTTTCAGGTTGAACAATCGTCGTATCAAATGCACCTTGTTAGCCGCAAAAGGCTTCTCGTACATATTTGTGAGGGCTTTCATCAAGTCCACCGTCGTCTTCTCCTCTCTGATGTTGAACGCCACGTTTTTGGCCAACGTCAGGCGCACAACACCAAGTACCTGTCGATCCAGTAGCTCCCATTCTGACTTCTCCATTTCCGCTGGCTTCACTCCCAGAAGCGGCAAGTGCATCTTTTTCTGATAAAGATAATCCTCGATCTGCATCCTCCAGAAACTGAAATCAGTTCCATCGAAGCGATCGATCTTCACTTTTCCTTCATCCAGAGCCATCGTTGGAGAATTCCGAACTCACCCTCTGATACCAGTTGTTGCCAAATCGCCAGGAGACACAACGACAGAAAACGAGAAAACGAAAGAAGGAAAAGAAACAATGAACACGGCGATTTACGTGGTTCGAGAAAAATCCCTACGTCCACGGGAGAGGCAGAATTTCACTATGATTCGGGAGCACAAAATTACAGAGGATTTCCAACATGAAACCCTAGCCCGAAATGGGCTATAAAACAAATGGAGAAGACGATCACTATTCGAAAAGTGGTCCTCGTCGCTACAATGAACGGCGGCTGGCTTTGTCAAAAGCGCTATCATCGGGACCTAGTTGTTACATTGGTTCACATCAAGGGTCGACTGCCACAGCTGGATTTGGTGTGACCAAGAGACAAAGGTTGAGGAAATTCAAAATAAAAAGGATTTCAGGTTGGGGAGTCCACTCAGCAGATCAAAGAGCTGCGAGTTAATGCAGTTGGCATTTGGAATGCCTACTTAAAACCTTTTGTTGGAGTCTGTATCCCACATCGGACTTGATGTCCGGTGTGGTCTTTACCATTTATTATAAATACACCCCAAGGGCTCCTTAGGAGAAATACCTTGGGGGTTCGGGTTCCTCTATTTTATTCCTCTACATGGTATCAGAGGAGGTTTTTTGAACCCCCAATCCCACCCTCCTTATTTTTCTTCTTTCCCCTTTCTTTAGGGTTTCCAGTCCGGGGGCGGCGGCCTCCAGGCCTTACCGCCGCCGCCCCTCCGCCTCGTCCCAGCAGGCCTTCGCCCGGCGCCCGCGGCCCTCCCTTCCCGGCCGGCCCTCCCTCCCGTCCGCCTCTCCCTGGTGCGCCTCCACCTCCCGGCGCCCCTCTGCTCACGGCGGTCCTCCATCCTGGTGCGCCTCCACCTCCCGGCGGGCCTCCTCCCCGGCGCGACGCGGCTCCCTGCGCGCCCTCCCTCACGGCGACCCGCCGCTCTTCCTCCCCGTCGGCGGCCCTTCATCCACCCAGCGGCCCTCCAACCTCCCGGCGGCCCTCCTGCCTGACGCGGCCCTGCGACTCTGCCCTGCGCGGCGCGGCTCCCCGGCAGGCCCTCCCTCCCGGCGCACTCCTCCTCCCTGCGCAGCTCCCCGGCGCGACGCGGCTCCCGACGCCTTCACCCGCGCGCCCCGCCGGCGGCCTCCCGCTTCTCCCGGCTCCCCGGCTCCCGGCTCGCCCCACCGTCCCGGCGCACCTCCTCCCGGCGTCGCGCCCTAGCGCCCCGCACTCAGCGCCTCGCCCTGGCGTTCTCCCGGCCGGCGACCCCTCTCCGGCCGGCGACCCCTCTCCGGCGGCCTCTCCCGTCCCGCTCCCCTCCCGGCGACCTCGCCTGCTGCTGTCCGGCGGCCAGATCCGGACAGCTCCGGCCGAATCCAGCCGGATCCGGTGATATCCGGCCAGATCCGGACAGCTCCGGCCTGATCCAGGCTACTCCGGCCAGATCCGGCGAGATCCGGACTGTTCCGGGCAGATCCGGGCAGATCCGGACTGTTCCGGGCAGATTCGGGCAGATCCGGACTGTTCCGGCCAGCAACCGGCCTCCACCCGTGCCGGCCGCTCCACGCAGGTGGCCTCCTCCAACTTCCAGCGTCGTCTTCCGGCCTCCTGCACCCTCGCCGGCCTCCTCCTGCGGCATCCCCGCCTCGCCGGCATCTCCCGGCACCTCCCGGCAGCCGCATCTCTCTCCGCCGGCACGTCCATTCGCTGGCGCAGTAGCTCGACATCCTCGGATTTGGGCCCGTTGGCGCCGCCAGTCCCGCAACAATTCTGCGGAATCCCCGCCTCCCGTCGCCGGCCCCGCAAGTGCGGTTTTCCCGGTGCTAGTTTGGATTTCCTGGCGTTTCAACGACCGGCCCCACTAGTGCGGCATTCCTGGCGCTCCGTCAACCAGCCGATTTGAGTGGTTTCTTCTGCTGCACCCGCAACCTCATCCATCCTTCATCCTGCGGGGGAACTTCGATCGTGAGGGGGAGCAGCAACTTTTGCAGTTTTCTTTTTATTTCGTCATGTTTTGTCATCAAGCTGGGTATGTCCAGCTTGAGGGGGAGTGTTGGTCTCTGTTTTTCTTGCTTTCTTTTCATTATGTGTCCAAGCTAGTTACACCTAGCTTGAGGGGGAGTGTTGGAGTCTGTATCCCACATCGGACTTGATGTCCGGTGTGGTCTTTACCATTTATTATAAATACACCCCAAGGGCTCCTTAGGAGAAATACCTTGGGGGTTCGGGTTCCTCTATTTTATTCCTCTACACCTTTCAAGTTGTTTGACCAACCCTAGTTAGGGTAATGAGAAGGGGTATATGGATCCTTGCCACTAGAATATTCTGGCAACAAAATATTCCGAAGTCAGTGGTGAGGGTTATTGGATTTCGATAAAATAGTGGGAGACTAATAAGTATTAATTTATTTATTTGTCTCAGTTTTATCACGATAAAGTACTAAAACTTTGGTCATCTTAATTTATAGAAACGATAAGAAAATGACTTCAAACATATTATTGTGCACCATACTCGAGAAGGAAAACCTTCTCACCGGCACCAATTTTCATGAGTGGCAGAGGCGTTTACGCGTCATCCTTCACCACGAGAGGAAATTGTATGTGCTGGAGGAGCCTATTCTAGTTGTGCCATGAAAAGAGGCCAGTGATAAGGAAATATCTCTCTATATGAAACGTTTGGATGATGCCACAGATGTCCAATGTTTCATGCTATCAACCATATCTAATGAACAAGCAACATGAAAACATGGATGCGTATAACATGATGTCCCATCTTAAGGATCTTTATCAAGAAAAGGGGAGACAAGAGAGATCTCCAACGCTTTGTTCACAACTAAGTTTGGAGAGTTTGCGCCAGCTGAGCCTCATGTAGTCAAGCTTATTGGCTGCATTGAACGCCTGAACATCTTAGGGATTAAGTTCTCGGATGAGTTGCGTACAAATTTCATCCTATCATCACTGCCCAAGACCTTTTCTAGCTTTATTGTCAACTACAACATGAGTAACAATGAGAAGAGTCTATCGGAACTTCTGACCATAATTTGCTAGGTAGGTAAGGACATGAGGCGTGACAAACTCACAGTTCTTATGGTGAATAAGAAAAGGAAGGACAAGGTAAATGGACCAAGGATTTATAAACAGTCTAAATGTGCGTTTGTTATCGAGTGTAATCTTTCCATTTCTACACATTGAGTATTATATACATCATGTGGGGCTCACATGTGTATTCAAATGCAGGAACCAAGTAGATTTAGAAAAATTGTCAGAGGAGAGGTAAATCTTCGAGCTGCCAATGGCGCGAGGCTGACTACGTTGGCCATTGGCGATTACCATCTCTCATTGCCAACTGTGATGCTTTTAGTTTTATATAACTGTTATTCTGTGCCTAGTGTTACTAAGAGCATGATTTCTGTATAATGTTTGGATATGGATGAATTTATTTTCAACTTTGGAAATAAGGGTTGTTTCTTTTATAAGAACAACATACGTTATGGTATGACACATTTAAATAACGGTTTGTATGTATTAAATTATGAAAACCTAGTGTTGACAATCGATAACGAAACAAACTCGCATGACTCATAAAACACCCAATTGTGGCATCACCGTCTTGGTCATGTAAAAGAAAAGCGCTTAACAAAGCACTTCCATGATGGTTATTTAGACTCTATTGAGCTAAAACCACTTGATAGATGTCACGCTTGTTTACAAGGTAAAATGACCAAGCTGCCTTTCGGTGGACAGGGTGAAAGAGCCACAAAGATTCTAAGATTGGTGCACACAGATGTGTGTTGACCATTTCTAGTAGAAGCTAGAGGTGGATATTTTTACTTTATTACTTTTACTGATGATTTGAGTAGATATGACTATATCTACTTAATGAGGTATAAGTCAGAGTCCTTGGAGAAATTTAATGAATTCAAGAATGAAGTAGAGAATCAGCTTGGTAAGAAGATAAAGAAGCTTCGATTGGATCGAGGTAGAGAATATCTGAAGCAGGAGTTCATCGACCTTTTATGAGAGTATGAGATTCTATCTTAATTCACTCCTTATACACCACAGTGGAATGGTTATACATCACAGTGGAATGGTGTTAGTGAAAGGAGGAACCGTACATTGTTGGACATGACGAGGTCGATGATGAATCATGCAGATCTTCCATTATCTTTTTGGGGATATGCATTACAAACTACAACATACACATTAAACTGTGTACCAACTAAGGCAGAAAATGGAATTCCCTTCGAATTATAGAATGGAAAGAAACTCATTTTGTCGCACACACGTGTATGGGGATACGAGGCGTTTGTTAAGGCATTCTCAGGAAACAAATTAGCACCCCGGGGCATGAGTTGTATCTTTATAGGATATCCCAAGAAGACAAAAGGATATTACCGATATAACCCTTCAAAAAAGAAAGTGATTGTCGCCAGACAAGACGTCTTTCTTGAGAGGGAGCACATCCTCAAAAAGGATAATGGGAGCAAAATTGACTTCGACGTAGTTGATGCTACAGGAGTTGGTACAGGAACAAGTTCCCCAGGTTCTCATGGAAGAGGTTTCAGAAAAACAAGTATTGCGTAGAAGCTCAAGAGAGGTAAGGGAACCAGAGAGATTTGGTTTCCTAGTCACCGAGGATGGTGAATCATTATTGTTGAACAATGATGAAACTCTCTCCTAAAAGGAATCAGAAGAGAGCTCAGAAGCTGCAAAATAGCTAGAAGCTATGAATTTTGAGATGGATTCCATGTATTAGAACCAAGTCTGGGTTCTCGTCGATGAGCCAATTGATGTAAAAGCCTGTTGGATGCAAATGAGTACTCAAGAGAAAGCTGGACATGGAAGATCAAGTTAACACCTATAAAGCAAGTCTAGTGGCTAAAGGATTTAGGCAGCGTCAAAGAATTAACTATGATGAAACCTTCTCGCCAGTTGCCATGTTTAAATCCATAAGAATCATACTTGTGTTAGGAATATAGAGGACTGCCAGGTGTGGGTTGTACTTGGGATATTGTGCTGGCAGCAGTTGCTAGCTGTTGACAACTGTTATTGGCTGGGTTGTTTGTTAGTGGGTAAAGGGCTGGTGACAGCTGGAAATAGGCAGTTAGAGTTAGTTTGTTAGGGGGAAATATTGTATTTTGTAATAACATTGCCAGTTGTGGCAGTGGGCTGGAGGGCTATTAAAATGGCAGCAGGGGGTTGGGTTGGGGCATGAATTGATATCTGGGAGTTTTCCACAGCAGGCTGCTGTGTGGGCTGGTGCGTTGGGACGTTCCAAAAGGAATCAGTGGAGTGGTCTTCCACAGGTTCCTCACTCTCTTCTCCTATATCTTTCTCTCCCATTTCTGTTGTATTTCTGCTGTATTTCTGCTGCATATATACTGTGGGCTTAGCAATATAATTTTGTTTCACTTCCCGTTCTCTCCCTCTCATTTTTTACATAACAATTTGGCGACTCCGCTGGGGAAAATCGCTTGAGGGAAGTCGCTGCTAAGAAGGAAAAGAAAGCACAACTGCAGTTGCAAGTACGCTGGAAGTGCCGGACGCCTGCAGAAGAAACTTTTTGATCGTCGCTGGAGGAGAGGCGTCGCAGGAGCTGTTAAAAAAAAATCCTGCTCGAGCTGCTTATGAGAGTGTTCGTTCAGTTCGAGGATTTTTTGGCGCAAACCAGTACTAACAAACGGAGCTGGAAAATCGGGGGGAACATTCGTTGCTGAAGTGGTTTTGTGAACAGATTGAGGTGGACGATCTCTACAGTGAATTCGTTTTGACCGTGGAGTGCGTCCGACGTTATTTCGATACATCAATGTGGTGCGTTTTGTAGGGGAAGAGAGGAGCGTTGCTGGAGCAGAACTAAACGTAGCGGAAGAGCGTTCGTTCGCTGGAAGAAGTTCGGTTACTGTTGGAGACACGGACGCCGCTGAAGTTCATTGTAGAAGAAATGATCGTTGCCAGAGCGATTGAGTGAGCAAACGGAGGACGTTCCCGACTGGGAGATCGTTTTACCGTGGAAAACGTTCGACGCTGCCGCTGTAGACAGACGAGAAAGGACCAAAAAAAAAGAGAAAAAAAAAGAACCGTGGTAAGCGTTGTGGCACTGTAGTCGGGACGAGAATTAAAAAAAAGGAAGGAAAAAAAAGAATTCAGTTGACACGATATTTCTCTTTCCGCCACATGTGAACAGTTGTGATGCCAGAATCAAAGTAGGGAATATTTTCGGTTAGAACTGATCGGGAGCATCAGGAGAGAGAAGGGAGGTGGTCCTACCTTCGGTTACCAAGGGAAGATTCTTTTTGCAAGCTGTGCGACATGGAAGTGGACTTCCAGGGGAAAAGGTTAAGAAGGCAAGATGCAGGAGTTTGAAATTTTTTTCGAAGCTTTTGCTTGGAGACAGGCTGTGATTGATAGGCGACAACGAGAGTTTGAGATTTTACTAGATCAGATGAAGGCTTCCGCTGGATATACAAGTCGACAGGAGGATTCTAGACAAACAAGGCGACCGATGGAGGAGCCTGCGACAATGAAGGTGCATGATCTATTTGAATCGAGTACCAGTGTGGAAAAACGGGAAAATAATGCTGACTGGCAGCAGCCTTCGCAGTTACGGAAAGATGGACTCAAAAGGCAGACGCACGAGCAAACTAGAGAGTTCGCTGAACTCTCTGTTCAGCAAGGTACAGAAGAAGAATCCAGTCCTACTCTCTTCGATAAGGAAGTATGCGTCTCTCCTCCTAGTTCACGGAGTGTGGAAAGTAGTGAGGAGAGGGACGTCTCTGCTCTGGGAGTATGATACGAGGTAAGGGCAAGGAGCAATTCCTACAACACAAGAAAAGGATGTACACCAGACAAGCCCCACAAAGTTGTTGAACACTCACTAGAGTCCTAACAAGCTCGACAAGTAGTAAATTCAGAGGCTGGGGTTGTTAATCTTATGCAAGTAGCTATTCTGGGAGAGTTTGCTGCTATTGGAGCTATAGCTAATCGGCCTGCGGAAGTAGAATTAGCAGAAAATGGAAACCTCGACACTAATCCTAGTTTGAATAATGAAGAACGTGGCAAGGCGGATGATAGTTTTTCTTATGAGGGCGTTTTGAACCCAGGAAACATCGACTTTATTAGGGACTTACAGACTATCTCTTGGTCAGTCGGGTTTCCAGTTATCACAGGAAATGAACCCATTATTTTGGAAGGTATCAATGTTGTTTATACAGAGGCTGCTTTTGCCTACGATGGTAAGAACATAAAAGATCATTTGTTTCAAAAGCTGCAGAATCTTGGACTTCGAGTTCTAATTTGTTTTCCGACGACAAAGACTCTGGACATTTTGCAGAATTCAATGGAGTTCAGGAAATATTCTTTTGTGTGTCAAGATGGTTTAGTCCAAACAGCGGAACGTTCTACTGCTATTAAAAGCTTCAGACAACATTTGTCCGATGATCAATCCATCTTGCTTAAAACATTTAATGATGCAGATGTGTTTTCAAATATTGAGGTGGCTGATATAGTTGTTTTCTATGGGCAAGTTTGGGTTCCTCAGGTGGTCAAACAGGCTCTCCGACATGCATACCGATTTGACCAGATGAATCACATAATTCCAATCAACCTCGTTTTCAACGATGGGCTGTGTCAGTGGGTGGTGTCCCTGCGTGAGGGACAAGCAGTGGAGTCAGAGTTGTGTGAGGGATGTGTGACTACAGGAGCTCTAGAAGACATCCGTCGAGTAACCAAGATGCCATACAAGGCAGAGGTAGGGTTGTTGTTTACTAGCCTGTTAGAGGAAACTCAATATACTTTCAAATCAGAGTTTTGTTCAAGTAGGTTTGTTTCTGCTTGTGAGTTGGATTGTTTTGGTGCTATTGTGGCAATAGTGCTGAATGAAACTGTTTGCTGTGCTTTGGTAACATATGGAGGTTGTCATGTTTTTCTGAAGAAGGGCTGGAAGTTCAGGAGCCAAATATGGTACTGTTATAGTCTCCTTAAGGGAGTGGAGGTTGATGTCGTGGCCAAAGATATTGTTGAACGTGTTGGTTTGGGCAGTAGGCGAGCCACTGTTGTTGACTGCCGAAGTATAGGTTACTTGGATAGCCCACAACTTGTCTATGATGTGGACTTATTGGAGAACTTCCAGGTTGACTGCTTAAAGGCGCCTAACAACTTCATAAAAAGTTCCTATAAAGATTTGGTGGTTTATGGAGGGCGTGCAGTTGCAAAAGTTTTTTGTGCAGTCAAAAGGGGGTTAGGGAAACTTTCTGCCATTGCTGATGTCGCTCTTTTTTGGGTCAATCTCTATCCAACCCAGGAAACGTTTCTTGAACTCTTTGCTGGCTCGGAAGAGGGCGTACCGGTTTTACTGATTTCAACTAACAGGACTCTCAAAAGAACTGAAGTCGAGAGGGAAGCCCTCAAGGGAACTAAGGGGGTGACCAAGTTCGTAGTAGTGCTGAATGATCTTCTTCCCCAAGAAGAGTTGTTGCAGAAGACCAGCTGGCATTCATCGGGTTTGATGCTGAGGCCTCCACCAAAGCCGCCACCAGGAGCCATTGTCTCAATGCACAGCCGAGAAATGCTTTGGTTGTTCCACCTTGGGGACAAGGTGGTTTTTAGGTGGGAGGGAATTTTTAGGAATATTCGCCAGGTGTGGGTTGTACTTGGGATATTGTGCTGCCAGCAGTTGCCAGCTGTTGGCAGCTGTTATTGGCTGGGTTGTTTGTTAGTGGGTAAAGGGCTGGTGACAGCTGGAAATAGGCTGTTAGAGTTTGTTAGTTTGTTAGGGGGCAATATTGTATTTTGTAATAACATTGCCAGCTGTGGCAGTGGGCTGGAGGGCTATTAAAATGGCAGCAGGGAGTTGGGATGGGGCACGAATTGATATCTGGGTGTTTTCCACAGCAGGCTGCTGTGTGGGCTGGTGCGTTGGGACGTTCCAGATGGAATCAGTGGAGTGGTCTTCCACAAGTTCCTCACTCTCTTCTCCTATATCTTTCTCTCTCATTTCTGCTGTATTTTTGCTGCATATATACTGTGGGCTTAGCAATATAATTCTGTTTCACTTCCCGTTCTCTCCCTGTCATTTTTTACATAACAACTTGCCATAGCAACTTACCATTATTACGAAATTTGACAAATGGATTGTCAAAACAACATTTGTTAACGGGAACCTTCAGGAAGATGTCTATATGACACAATCAAAAGGGTTTGTGACACCAGGTGAAGCCAAACGGGTTTGCAAGTTGCAGAAATCCATTTATGGATTAAAGCAAGTATCCTGGTCATGGAACATTCAATTTGATGAAGCCATAAAAGAATTTGGTTTCATTAAGAATGAATGTGATCAATGTGTTTAGAATCGATTTAATGGGAATGCGGTTGTTATCCTAGTAGTATATGTTGACGACATATTATTTATTGGAAACGATATACCAGTCGTACAGTCAGTTAAAGACTGATTGAACAAGTGTTTCTTCATGAAGGACTTCGGTGAGGCAGCCTACATTCTAGGGATCAAGATCATTCGTTATAGATCCAAGAGGTTTCTTGGACAAATCAGGGTACATACATTGACCGGATACTAAAGAGATTTAGTATGGAACAATCCAAGAGGGGATTGGTTCCAGTGTCACATGACCTACATTTTTCTAAGAGAATGTGTCCTCAGACATAATAGGAGAAAGATCGGATGAGTAAGATCCCATATGCTTCGGCTATAAGATCCATCATGTGTGTCATGTTATGTACCAGGCTTGATGTTGCCTATGCACTGAGCATGGTTGACAGATATAAAGCAGATCCAGGAGAACAACATTGGACTGTTGTTAAGACTATCCTTAAGTATATGGGAAGAACTAAGGATATGTTCCTAGTGTATGGAGGAGACGATGAGCTTGTCATTAGAGGGTATGCTGATATTGGTTTTCAGACAGATCAGAACGATTTGAAATCACAATCAAGATATGTTTTATGTTTCAATGGAGGAGTTGTGAGCTGGAAGAGTTCAAAACAGCCAATTGTCTCCAATTCTACAGCGGAGTTCGAATATATAGCGGCTTCTGATGCAGCCTAGGAAGTCGTCTGGATTCTGAACTTTGTCCAGGAGCTTGATGTGGTGTCCAACAGTAAAGATCCTATCACATCGTATTGTGATAATACTGTAGCGAAGAACCAAGGTCACATCAACAGACGAAGTACATTCTCCGAAATTTCCATCTCTTGAGGGATTTCTATCAAAGGGGTGAAGTTTCAGTGAACAGAGTGTCCACAAAAGAGAACTTGGCAGACCCCATGTCTAAAGGCTTATCTCAGCAGAATCATAAATATCACGTGAGAGCTAACGGGTTAAAGGTTGTTAGCAGTTGACTCTAGTTCATGTGGGAGTCTGTTGGAGTTGGTGGCATAAAATCAACTACTTTGTACTTTATGATAAACTTGTATTCATGGATTTGAATATTAATAAATATATTATCGCATCTTGATAATTCTTCTGTGTGACAATGCATGTGATAATGGATAACTGTTGCACTAAAGGGTCATAGCGGATCCCTACTATGATGAGAACCCGGAAGTGCCATGACACTATTTCTGAATACATGTTCTATAGTCGGATGATGTTATTTGAGGGACACAAATAATACAGGTCATTAAGGGTGTTGACTCATAAAACTTTTAGGCACATTCTCATGGTGTGCGCCTTTAGTAGTATCCAGAAGGATATTATGATTACGAGACCCGCTAGTAGGAAATCCACATTTCACAGTGTTCTTGGATGTTCCTATCTGCGTACATGTGTATTGGTCCTTAGACTTTAAAATTATTATTAATGAGTATTACAACTTGCGCACTTAGATGTATTGATGAAAACTGTGACGACACAGTGTTCACAGCGAGATAGGATATGTTGGGTGTGTCACGAGTAATACTACATTAATAGATAGTGCGAGAAAGGATTTGTCCCTTCTGTTTTATAACGGAAGTTGATATCTCAGACCCTTTGATGAAATTGATATAGCCTAAATAAATCCATGACCATGGTGAGGAATGAGAAAGTTAAATTCCAGGAAGTCAATGAAAGAATAATCGAGATATCAAGACGAAAGGATTACATTACACGGTAAGCGTTCATAGGAGGTGACACGTCATTGCGGTGTTAACTTCTTTTTCTATAGGTGCCTTGGCGTGCTGTTAGACGCTAACTTTGGATTTTAGGCAGACTCCGCCTAATGCCGCTGAGAAAGAGACCTAGAGAGTCACACATTAAGTGTCCAAGTATCCCAGTTAAATATTCATTTAACAAGTTGAATAAAGATTATTCATGATTATGGTTTAATAATTATTCAAGGATGCGTGATTGCATTTATTTCGACACTAGTTATTTGAGAGAATATATTGTGGGTGAAATAATATATTTATTAGCGAGTAATGCAGTGATATTTATTTAAGAAATAAAGTCATTATTCAATGTCTAATAAATGTGGAGGAAATAAAGAAAATGGAAAAATAAAAGTACACGCCGTTTAGTTTTTCTGGGGATTTGTGAGAAATAATACTATTTATTTAATTAAATAATATTAGTTGTAATTCGTTGGGCACATGTCACTGTTATTATTAAACATGGGGTCTTATAAAGAATTAAATAAAATGAATAAATGCTTTCAGATTATTAATTCATTTTAATTATTCGTAGTAATAAAATCTCAATTACATTATTCTCATTAGACCTAGCCATTCTTTGTGGTTGTGCACAATGGATCTGAAGAAAGCTCTCAAGCCAAAGAGAAATTATTTTCTTCAAGAACGCTCGCAAGTTACGAGAGAGATTCTCTTCCACCGGATCAAAGAGAGTGCTTTGGAAACTGCACTCAAGGCGATTGTAGGTGGAAATCGCTAGCGAAGGCTCTTCCGCGCTAGCACCCGGAGATCCCTTTAGCCACGTTCAGAGATACGTGGATTACGTGTGGATCACCGCTAGATGAAGCCTACACTTGGTTTCTACGACGCAACAGAGGATCAAATTGAATCGTGACCGGAAATATCAACGGAGAGAGAATTCTATCGAGGTAATTCTCGTCATTTAATTAAATTAATTATAATCAACATATGATGATCCTCTCTATGGTTTCGAGACTTCTCTTTTTTTTTTCGTTCTTCGTTCTATTCCGAAGATCCAACGTTTTATTATCGTGACGAATCTCGGATTGATCGTTGTTAACGGTAAAATTAAAGCTGGGTACACCCATCTACGCGCTTCCGTTGCGCCCGGAACCTACACCTACCACCATTTAAGATGAGATGTTCATCTTGGTATTCAGAAGATGTACAAGGTGTTGAGAACACAATTTTGGTGGAAATTCATGGAGAGAAAGGTGGCGGAGTTTGTCTCAAAATGCCTCATCTGTCAGCAGGTTAAGGCAAAGCTCCAACAACCAGCTGATATGTTGCATTCTTTTGTGTGGAAATGAGAGCAAATAGCTATGGATTTTGTGACAGGTCTGTCAAAAACGGTTTAAAAACACGATGCCATATGGGTGATTGTGAATCGTCTCACGAAGTCAGTCCACTTCATCCCTATTCATGAATCCAATATGGTGGAAGATTTTTTCAAACTCTACATTTGGGAAATTGTAAAGATGCATGGGGTTCTAGTTTTGATGGTGTCCAATCGGGATCCCAGATTTACATCTTGATTTTGAAAATTCTTATAGCAAGTCCTTAGAACCCAATTGACTATGTGTGCAACTTATCATCCTACATATGGACAATCCAAGAGGATGATCTGGACGTTGGAAGACATGCTTAGGGTTTGTGAGATGGATTTTAGAGGCTCATGGAAAGAGCACACACCATTAGTGGAGTTCTCATACAATAACAGTTATTAGACCTCGATACATATGAGTCCTTTTGTTGGGTGAAAACAAGTGAGACCTCACTTATCAGACCTACATGAGACAATGGGGAAGATTTAGATGATCAAAAAGAAAATGGCAATGGCTCGGAGTCCTCAGAAATCTTATGCAGATAATCGTCGATGATTGTTATCGTCTGAGGTAGCTGGTCATGTTTTCTTGAGAATGTGTACAAGACTTGGAAATTGTCGTTTTGGTAAGCAAGACAAGTTGTCTCCTCAGTATATCATCCCTTTTGAGATACTTAAACGTGTAGGTGATGTGGGCTTATCGATTGGCTTTACCACCAATGTTCAGTTCGGTGCATAATGTGTTTCATGACCATGTGATTAAATGAGACCATGTTGATCTTGAACCAGATGCTATGCTGATTCATGTGCTGATACAGATTTTGGATAGGCAAGAGAAACTCTTGCGTGAGAAAACATCAGATTAGTACGAGTTTTGTGGCAACATGGTCAGATTCAGGAAGAGAATGAGAGCATGAAAAGAAAATGTTAAAACAATGACCCGACCTCTATCAGAACAACGGCGGTTTTATACTTTCCGAGGATGGAAAGATCAATGGTGGGAGAATGTAGCACCCCCGATTTCAAGTACTTTACCATTGTTTTATGAATTTTTGAGCTTATATAATGTTTGGGTTAAGTTTCTGGAGGTCCGGGGAGGTGTTGACATGTTTTGGAGGTGTTTCTGGAAGTACACGGTTTGTGTTTTCCAAATTATGAGAAATGGTTTAAAGACTTTGTTTTATTGCTTTCCATAACAGTTTTATCCGTTTTCTTTAAAAAAATTTATATAAATGTGTTAACCGGTTCTTGTCCTAGTGGCGTGAGTTGGGAAGTCTTTGGGGAAAACCTACTAAGTTTATACTCATCTAAGGGAGGGAGAGGACCCATTTGAAATTTATTAACAGATTAAAATATAATAGAATCATTCTCAAGCCAAATGCATTCAAATGGACATGAATTCAAAGACAAAGTGGCTAGTGTTGAAATAACATTAGCCAATGAAATTTAGACAGGTTTTGATTTCATTTTAAATCCTATCTTTTTTATTAATCTCTTTGTTAATTATTTTTGACCTTAACTGCGGTAACTATTTTGAACATAAAGGGTTAAGATTGTTATCATAAATGGATATGTGACTCATAAATATAACTGCAAAATTCATGAAACATTATAACTTACTCAAATTATATTACTTTCAATGTTTCTAAAATCGTTTATTTTATTTTTCTATTAATTGAATAAATAATGTATTACAATTGCCTAAACATTTAAGGTAATTATTTAATCACTAAAAATTAGAAATAAATCACCATAATGATGATATTTTCATTATGCACAAAATGACCATTAAGATTCATTCACAACTTGCTTTTTTCTTTATGTGAACATATATGAGATAAGAGTGACATTTTGTAATTTTCTTTGCTTTAAATATTATATAGGTCATTTTTGTGTACAAATGTCTCTTAAACAATTAAATTTCGAGTCTAAAGTGATAAGGGCCGAATTCTCTTCATCCAATAGGAATTTTGATGAAAAATCGTGTCCTGTTTTAACCTAGATCAATCTGATTTACCCTTTACAGAGGTGATAACTTTTACCATGATTATTATTCATAATGCTTAAAGATAAGTGACCTATTTAACAAATTTGTACCTCCTGATTTCAAAATTCGGAATCCATTTTATCAAATTCAATACTTATAAGTTACAAAAATTAATTTTAAAATAAGTGCGAAAAATGCGATTAATACTGCTTTTAGAAAAATACAGTTTTTAAGCATAAAACTAGATTCATTCTTATCCGATGTATAGTAAAAATATTAGATGAATGTTAAAACATTTGATTGAATAGATAATATATATATATATATATATATCATTAAAATCGTTCATCAATAGTGATTAATTTAATTTATAAAAATGCATTGTATGCATAAAAATAATTTTTTAAAAAATATATTTTTTAATTTCAAATGATTTCATTTTTTAATTTTTAATTAATTGTTAATAAAAAAATTTATTTTACAAGTGTAAACCATACATTTTTCATAAATTAGTTAATTTTATTTATACTCGCTAATTTACCGATTAGGTTATAACAATATACTATATTACAGTTGATTTAGATTTGGGTTTGTGTGTATCAGAAGTTATCAAAAAAAAATTTAAGCAGAAATATTTCATAAAATTTTGGGGTGTTACAGTTTGCCCCCAAAAGAAACCCATCGGCTACAGCCCGCCGGCTAGCTGACGGCTGTAGATTGTGGCCCTGATAACCCAGCCTTCCTCTAGTGCTCTCTCGCTGCTCCCGGCCACCTTTTGACCTCTCTTCCATTTCCCAAAACACCTGTTTGAGGTGTTCAAACGAATTTCATTTTGAGTCCCGATTCTTAAAACGACCGACCCACTAATTCAAAAATTCAAATTCCTTTTGGAATTTTCAACTCGTACAAACACGAGATCTTACAATCTCAGTGAGAAGGGGATGAAGACCCTAGCTGCCTAAGTTTGAAAGCACGAAGTATGAAACATGTGATGTTGCAACTTTGGAAAACAACGGATGGTGTCCTTTCGGACGGAAGGGAAAATGCCAAAGCACCAAAAGTTAGAGTTGATTCACAGAGATGTTTGAGGGTTAGCTCTGGTGCGTTCTCACGGAGGATCACTTTTCTATGTGACCTTCATTGGTGACGCCTTACGGAAAGCGTGGGTGTACTTTCTGAGGCCTAAGTCCTTTGTGTTCAAGACTTTCGTTCGGTGGAGGGCTATGTGGAGAAAGTGGCTAAATGCACAAATTGAAAGAAGGTCGATCTTAACCACCTCAAAGTCTTTAGAGCACTCAACTATGTCCACGTTGATGTCAAATAACAAGGTAAGCTGGAGTTTAAGTCTCGAGCGTCTTACTTGGTTGGCTATGACGATGAGGTGTTTGGTTTCCCCTATGGTATAATGACTCAGAAAGGTATCAAAAGTCGAAATGTGATATCCAATGAAGAGATCCTATGGAAGGATCAGAACTTAGTGGGAAGTTCTGATGAGAGCAAGGTATTATCGAAAGCTAAGGATCAGTTGGATGAACATCCGAAGGTTATTGATGTTTCGGGAAATCCAGACGCACGCCCAATCGCGCCTTCTGCTTGGCCTCCGTTCCTGATAGACCTAGCCCCGGCTCCTCTCTCAGCGGCATCCTCCAGGACGACCGACCCTCCTTTCCCGACATTATCCCGACGTCCTCTCGGATCCCTCTGCGCGTGACACTCACCAGACAGCTCTCCTTCTATGCGCTACCTCATGCGGCTCCCTCGCGATGTCACCGACAGCCCGCCGCCTCCGCGCCAGCCCTCCTACGCCAGTGCCACCCCTCCACTGGCTGCCTGATTCACCAGCAGCTCCCTGCGCATCCTCCCGGTTCCTACGTCATCTCCCAGAGGTGCTTTCGACTCCCGGAGTTGCCCGCCTTCTTGCGGCCGTTCATCGCAGCTGTGGTTCGACGCCTCAGGCGGCCTCCCAACTCCGTCTGCGTCCAGCACTAACCGGATCAACGACGCCCTCCCACAGAAAGTCCTGCATCCCCGCGGTCTCCCAGACTGGTTAGCCCTCGTCGGCCCGCCTCCCTCCGCAGTCTCTAGGCGCCTCTTCCAGGCGATCCCTCCTCTTCCCGGCTACTGGATCCGATGCGGTCTCCTGCCCCCGCCCTCCTCAGCGGTCTCTCGGCTCGCTTCCCACGATTTCTCGACCCCTACCTGAGCACCCGTTCTCATCTCATTGAGCACCAGCCTGAATGCTCAACACCGGTGCGTTTGAACATCTCACCGGGGATTTTGGTATGTTCACTACCTACCATCCATTTACTAGTGCTTCTCTAATCATTATTGCCAATGGATCAACAATCCCCATTACGGGATTTGGTACATGCCATGTGACCCCGTCCCTTGACCTACATTCTGAAACTTGGTCGAGGTCATCTGCGGGTCGGGGTGTACATACTCGATAGCCCACCACCTCTTGCTTGCTCATCCACCTCATCTCGTGCCCTTGACCTATATTCTCGCCTTGGTCATTCGCCAGCTTCCGTCCTACATAAGCTTTTCCCCCAATTTTGTCCTAACATTTCCTTCCATTGTGAATCCTGTAAGTTTGCAAAACATCATCGGGTGACATATGTTTCTTGATTGGACCCGCGTGCAGTGAATCCTTTCGACCTTGTTCATTCCGATGTATGAGGTCCTTGCAGGGTTCTTAGCCAGCCCAGGTTCCAGTATTTTATTACCTTTATCGATGTCTACTCCCGCATGACCTGGCTCTACCTTCTTCGTAATCGGTCTGAAATGTTTTCTACCTTTCAGACCTTCTACAATGAGATTCATACTCAATTCTCAACCTCCCTGAAATGTATCCTCTCCGACAATGGATGAAAATATTTATCCACTCCCCTTTAGCAGTTTCTCAAGGATAAAGGAATTATTCACCAGACATCTTGCCTTGATACACCTCAGCAGAATGGAGTGGCCGAGCGAAATTATCGCCATATTCTAGAGACTGCTCGTGCCCTCCTATTCTACATGAAGGTCTCTCAAATTTTGGTGTGATGCTATCCTGATTGCTACATACCTCATTAACCGTCTCCCTTCTTCTATCCTTTAAGGGGAGACTCCTTTTCAGACTCTATTCTCCTCTCTCCCTCCTCACTCACTTCCACTGTGTGTCTTTGGATATCTCTGTTATGTTCGTGACACTCGACCCGGTCTCTTCAAGCTCTCTCATAAATCCCTCCGCTGCATATTCCTCGGCTATTCCCGCACTCAGCGCGGATCTCAATGCTTCTCTCCAGACCTACGACGTTATATCATTTCTGCTGACGTCTCTTTTGTTGAGAGCTCTCACATTTCACATCCATCTCCCCATCCAGACACGGACATTGTTAATTGTCTTCCTCTCATTATCCACCATTTTGGTACGGTCTACTCTCGTTGCCCATCGACTGTACCCCCTGTCCCAGTCGAGGACACCATCATCCCCGCTTCGCCCGATGCTCCTGCCCCGGCACCGGACGACTTGCCCATTGCACTGCGGAAAGGTACTCGATCTTGCTAGCGTACTCCTTTATTTGTATCTTCATATAGGGGTCTGTCAATTCTGAAGATAGTATCTATTCCTCGCACAGTTAGTGTGCAAAATCTCACCAGGGGTGACTAGCAACAATGCGGGATGAATTGCAAGCTCTGGAAGAAAGTCATACTTGAGATCTTGTCCCCCTTCCCGCGGGCAAAAAGGCGGTTGGTAGCAAATGGATTTACACAGTCAAGCTGAATCCTTATGGCACTCTCCATCGACTCAAAGCCCGCCTTGTGGCAAAGGGCTTCGCGCAGGCTTATGGTATTGACTATTTTGATACTTTCTCTCTAGTTGCCAAGATGGCCTCCGTTTGATTATTCATCTCTCTGGCCGCCCATCATCATTGGCCTCTTCATCAACTGGATGTCAAGAATGCCTTCCTCTACGGATTTCTTGAGGAAGAGGTTTATCTGCAGCAACCCTCTAGATTTTGTGCCTCAGGTGTCGAGTCTCAAGTTTGTCAACTCCGCCGCCCTCTTTATGACCTCAAACAGTCTCCTTGTGCTTGGTTTGGCTGATTCAGCCGTGTCGTCACTGATTTTAGGCTCTCCCGCAACGTGAAGGACCATACAGTGTTCTACAGGACGACATCCGCTGGGTACATCCTGTTGGTCGTTTATGTGGATGATATCATCATCACCGGCTGCGACTCTTATGGAATCACCCACCTCAAGGGGCATCTTCACCAATAGTTTCACACTAAAGATCTCGACCCTCTCACATACTTCCTGGGCATCGAGGTCTCCTATTCTTCGGACACCATCTTTCTCTACCAAAGGAAATATGCATTGGATATTTTGCAGGATGCTGGGCTGACACAGACCACTGCTGTGGATACTTCTCTGGAGCCTGGGAAACGGTCTCTTTATAACTTCTTGGAACCGTATTCACACCTAGAGCAGTACCGTCGACTGGTGGGCAAACTCAATTATCTCACCATGACTCGTCCAGACATTGTCTGCGCTGTTAGCAAAGTGAGCCAATTCATGGAGCATCTGACCACCTCTCAGTGGGATGTTGTCATCTGCATCGCCAAATACATCAAACGAGATGCTGCCCGTGGTATTCACTACCAGCATGCTCATCTAAATATTGAGGTCTTCTGTGATGCTGATTATGCTGGTTGTCTTGCTACCCAGAAATCTACTTTTGGGTTTGTCGTGTTCTTGGAAGGCAACCTCATCTCCTGGCGCAGCAAGAAACAGACTATCGTCTCCCGCTCCAGTGCGGAGTCAGAGTACCGAGCCATGACCACCGTCACTACCGAGATCATTTGGTTTCGGCATCTCCTCCAGAAGTTTGGCTTTCCTCTGCATACATCTGCTCACATTTGGTGTGACAATTAGGCAGCCACCAAGATTACTTTGAATCCCGTCTTCTATGAACGCACGAAGCCTATTGAGGTGGAATACCACTTCGCCGCCACCTGGAGCACGATCAAGTCAGCTTTAGCCACATCCTGATGGTGGACCACCTTGTTGACATCTTTAGGCATCCATAGCATCTGCGACCCAGCTTGAGGGGGAGTGTGTCTGGTCTTTCTTTGATGTTATCTTTCTTTTGTGGGACTCGTGTTCCAAGTTGGGCATGTCCAGCTTGAGGGGGAGTGTTGAACCCTGTTTTTATTATTCTGGGTTTTTCCGAGTCCTACATCGGAATACCCTTTTATGTATTCCGTATTTTCAATCTATAAAAGAAGGCTTTCGCCTCACCTTGAGGTATGGAGATTAAATCTTCTACAATCTTCTTAAAACAAAGGATGAAGCCTTTATTGTGTTTAAGAAGTATAAAACAATAGTTGAAAACCAATTAAACAAAAAGATTAAAGTTTTACATTGAGATAGAGGTGGTGAATACTTTATGAATGAGTTTAGTGAGTTCTGCGAAGAAAATGGTATAATTCACCAAAGTGCTACTCATTACACACCTCAGCAAAATGGCTTAGCTGAAAGAAAAAATCGCTCTTTGGTAGAAATGGTAAATTGCTTGATTTCATATTCATAATAGGATTCCCTCTAGGAAAATTAAGTTATCCCCTTATGAAATTTGGAGAGTTAGAAGACCTAATCTTTCTTATTTCAAAGCGTGTGAGTGTTTAGCTTATTATAGAGTTCTTGATCCTAAAAGAACTAAAATTGGTCCTAGAGAAATTAAAGGCGTTTTTGTTGGAAGCTTGATGATCGTGGTGAAAAGTGCATCTTCATCGGCTACAGTGAAGAGTCTAAAGCCTATAAGCTCTACAATCCACTAACCAATAAATTAGTGGTGAGTAGAGATGTGGTCTTTAGCAAGGAAGAAGCTTGGAAGTGGAATGATGAAGAAACAAACAAAGAGATTCCAGTCGAAACAGAAGATCCTGAAAAAAGGTGTGATCATCAAGAGCAAACGCCAGCAACACTTTCCCCGGGCACATCATCAGTACACAGGAGTCCAGGAGGACATTCCATCACTCCTGAAAGGACTCCATCAAGTCAAAATTTGGCGAGCTCATCCTCACCCATGGCGCCCATAAAAATGAAAAGCTTAAGCGACATTTATGAGCAAACCGAAAAGGTAAACCTTTTTTGCCTCTATACAGATCATGAGCCTCTGACGTTTCAGGAAGCCGTAAGGGTAGAATGTTGGAGAATGTCTATGGGAGAAGAAATTCGCGCCATAGAGAAAAATGACACATGGGAGCTGACCACACTTCCTAATAGCCAGAAATCCATTGGTGTCAAATGGGTGTACAAGATCAAGCGAAATGTTGATGGTGAAATCGATCGCTACAAGGCAAGGCTCGTAGCAAGGGGGTACAAACAGAAGTATGGGGTGGAATATGAAGAAGTCTTCGCTCCGGTTGCTCGCCTTGACACTGTGAGAATGATTATCTCCCTTGCTTTTCATCACAGTTGAATGATCTACCAATTGGATGTGAAGTCGGCATTCTTGAATGGAATTCTAGAGGAAGAGGTCTATGTAGACCAGCCTGAAGGCTTTGTTATGCAAGGGGAGGAAGACAAAGTTTATTGATTAAAGAAAGCTCTTTATGGGTTGAAGCAGGTTCCTCGTGCTTGGAATGCACGCATTGACAACTATCTTCGAGAGAACGGCTTCACCAAATGTCCATATGAGCATGCAGTTTACATCAAGAAGAATGATCGTGGCGATATACTCATTGCATGCTTTTATGTTGATGATTTGTTGTTTACAGCAAATAGTCGACAAATGTTCGATGATTTCAAGAAGGCAATGTTCAAGGAGTTCGAGATGACCGACGGAGGTCTCATGTCCTTCTTTCTGGGCATAGAAGTAAAGCAACAACATGGAGGCATCTATATTTCTCAGAAGAAGTATGCTAAGGAGTTGCTTGAAAAATTCTGTTGCGGAATCGCCGGGAGACACAACGACAGAAACGAGGAAAAACGAAAAGAAAGAAAGCAAATGACACAACGATTTACGTGGTTCGGGAAAAATCCCTACGTCCACGGGAGAGGTAGAATTTCACTATGATTCGGGAGCACAGAATTACAGAGGATTTCAGTAGTAAAACCCTAGCCCAAAATGGGCTACATATGAAAAAGACGGTCCACTGTTCCGAATAGTAGTCCGCGTTGCAACAGTGATCGGCGGCTCACTTTGTCAAAAGTGCTACAGTGTCTGCCGGCTATAAGTCAAAAGCGCTACAGTGAAGTTGACCCCGAAGTCTGCACTGCTACAGTGCATGTCGATGTCGGTCGGTCAGCTCCGCTACAGTTGCGGGCCACAAGCATTCGGCCAAACCGGATCGGGCAACATCAATCCAACAATCTCCCACTTATAGCCTGATCCGCTGCACTGCTATGCTTCGATGCAACTGATGAAGACAACTTACTTAATCTAAGTTCTTCCTCTTCTTCACTCACCAGTGGTGTGCTTTCACAGATTCATGAAATACAAACTGTTTTCCTCTTATGCTCCCATCTAGTCCTCCATCATTCTGCCTCTCATCCTCCGTTCATCAGTGGAGACCAACAGAGGCACAGCAGTGCCTCAACTTCTGTATCACCATAGGCTTTGTCAACATGTCTGCCGGATTGTTGGTTCCACATATCTTCTGCAAGGTCAGCAACCCATCCTGTATCAAACCTCTGATGAAATGGTACTTCAACTGAATGTGCTTCGTCCGGGCATGAAACACTGGGTTCTTGGCAAGATGTATAACACTTTGACTGTCACAGTGCAATACATTCTCCTCTCGCTTTCTTCCCAATTCATCCAAAAAGTTCTTCAGCCAAACCATCTCTTTCCCAGCTTCTGTTACAGCAATGTATTCTGCCTCTGTGGTGGATAAAGCCACCACCTTCTGCAATTGTGATATCCAACTTACCGCAGTTCCTCCACAGGTAAAAACATAACACGTGGTACTCCTGCTGTCGACATCGCCTCCAAGGTCAGCATCCACATACACCTGCAATGAAGTTCCTTTCCCAAAGCACAGAGATACCTCATTGCTGCCCTTCAAATACCTCAGTATCCACTTCACAACTTCCCAATGTTGCTTTCCAGGGTTAGCCATATACCTGCTCACAACTCCCACTGCATGAGCAATGTCAGGTCGAGTACAGACCATGGCATACATCAGGCTTCCAACAGCTGATGCGTATGGAACTTTTGCCATGTACTTCACCTCTTCTGTCGTCCTCGGTGATTGCTCCTTTGATAGTTTGAAGTGGCTCGCAATGGGAATAGAGACTGCCTTTGCTTCCAGCATGCTGAATCTCCTCAGAACCTTCCCAATGTAATCAGTCTGTGACAACATTAATGTTCCAGCTGTGCGGTCTCTCTTGATCTTCATTCCCAGAATCTTGTCAGTTTCTCCAAGATCCTTCATTTCAAACTCCTCAGCCGACTGCCCTTTCAACTCATTAATCCTCTGCATACATGATCCTGCAATGAGCATGTCATCCACATAAAGAAGCAATATAATATATTCATCACCGAAAGACTTGATGTAGCAACACTGATCCATGTCACATCGTTTATATTCATTTTTAGACATAAATGAATCAAACTTCTTGTTCCACTGCCTCGGTGCCTGCTTCAGTCCATATAGGCTCTTCTGGAGTTTGCACACCAGGTCTTCCTTTCCAGACACTACATATCCCTCTGGCTGCTGCATGTAGATGTCCTCCTCCAGATCTCCATGAAGGAAAGCAGTCTTGACATCAAGCTGCTCAAGATGCAAGTCTTCTGACGCCACAATGCTGAGAACCACCCGAATGGTGGTAAGCTTCACTACAGGTGAGAAGATTTCAGTGAAATCTACTCCCTCCTTCTGTTGAAAGCCTTTCACCACCAGCCTTGCCTTGAACCTCCTCTTGCCATCATGTTCTTCCTTGACCCGGTAGACCCACTTATTCTGCAATGCTTTCTTTCCTCTTGGCAGAGGTGTCAGCTCCCAAGTGTTATTCTCATGCAATGAGGAAATCTCCTCCTTCATAGCCAGCTCCCACTTGCTCGACTCCTTCAGCTGCATTGCTTTTTCAAAGCATTCTGGTTCTCCACCGTCAGTCAATAACAGATAATGCAATGATGGTGAATACCTCTGCACGGGCCTTCTCACCCTTGATGATCTCCTCAACTCCACTGGAGTAGTAGGTTCCACAGGTTCGGATCTCTCAAGCTCAGACACACCTTCAAGCTCCACTTGCTTTTTGCATTCTGATTCAATGTTCCCATTTTCATCTTCAACTGCATGGATATCTTTGTACATGACACCTTCATTGAATACCACGTTTTGGCTCCTGATGACCATCCTGTTGAGATCATCCCAAAAGCGATACCCAAACTTCTCACCACCATAGCCAATAAAGAAACATTTTTTGGACTTGGCATCAAGCTTGTCCCTTGCATTAGCATTAACATGAACATATGTCAAACTGCCAAAGACTCGTAAATGTGAGAGTCTTACCACCTTACCAGACCAGAGTTCCTCGGGTAGACATTCCCCCATTGGCACAGAGGGACTCCTGTTTATGAGATATGCTGCCATATTCACTGCATCAGCCCAAAAGGTCTTGGGTAACCCCGAATGCAGTCTCATGCTCCTGGCACGTTCATTCAGTGTCCTATTCATCCTCTCTACCACACCGTTCTGTTGTGGTGTTCCTGGGATTGTTTTCTCCCACCGAATTTCATTTTCAGAACAAAATTCTCTGAACTCCTGACTGTCGTACTCTCCACCGTTGTCAGACCTCAAACATTTCTGCTTTGCTCCTGACTCGTTCTCTACCATGACTTTCCACTTCTGAAATATCTTAAACACATCAGATTTGTTCTTCAGAAAGTAAACTCATACCTTTCTCGTTGAGTCATCGATGAATGTCACATAATATTGTGACCCTCCGAGAGATGGTACTGGTGCAGGCCCCCAAACATCTGTATGCACCAGGTCCGGCTTTCCATCCTTCGGTGTTCTGCCTTCTTTTGCAAAGGACACATTCTTCTGCTTTCCAAAGATGCAATCTTCACAAAAGCCTACTTCCACCGACTTCAGCTCTGGTAGCAACCTTTTTGTTGCCAGCACCTTCATCCCCTTTTCACTCATGTGGCCGAGTCTGTAGTGCCACAGTTGAGAACCTCCGACAGCTTCCAGTGATGCAGCCATGTCCATGCAAGTTTCTGTCATGTTGTACAGGGTGCCATTCTTTGCTCTCCGAGCTATGACCATAGCTCCTCGGGTGATCTTCCATGCACCACCAGTGAATGTGGTACTCAACCCTGTATTATCAAGTTGTCCAACAGAAATAAGGTTTCTTCTCAAGCCAGGGATATACCTCACGTTCTCCAGAACCAGCAAACTCTCACTGTTGGTCTTGATCCGTGCATCTCCTTTACCCACAATCTGTAAGGGCTCATCATCAGCAAGATGTACCTTGCCAAAATTTTCAGAAACAAAATTGTTCAGGAAACCCTTCTCCGATGTAGTGTGGAAAGACGCCCCAGAGTCTAAAATCCAAGACTCCATCGGGCTGTCCACACTCAGCAGCAACACGTCATCAGTTCCTTCAGCTGCAGTGTTTGCTCCACTGGTTTCAGGTCCCTTCCGGTTATCTCTGCACTCCTTCTTGACATGTCCTTTCTTCCCGCATGTCCAGCAGGTAGGACCAGGCCCCTTTGCCTTGTCTCTGCTCTTTCCTCTTGACTTCGATCGTCTTCTGCGATTGTCCCGCTGTGGGTAGCTTCCTCTTCCTTCAACGTTTAAAGCAGAACCAGAGAATCTGCCTGATTCTCTTCTTCGAACATCCTCACTAAGGATTAGGTCCTTTATATCTTTCAGAGCCATCTTCGTATTCCCCGAAGTGTTGCTCACAGCTGTTATAGTTGCTTCTCAACTTTCAGATAACGAAGATAATAAAACCAGAGCACATACCTCATCACCAAGATCAATGTCCACCGATGACAACTGACTTATGATGGTATTGAACTCGTTGATGTGATCTGCAACAGGTCTCCCTTCAACCATTTTCAGGTTGAACAATCGTCGTATAAAATGCACCTTGTTTGCCGCAGAAGGATTCTCGTACATATTTGTGAGGGCTTTCATCAGGTCCACCGTCGTTTTCTCCTCTCTGATGTTGAACGCCACATTTTTGGCCAACGTCAGGCGCACAACACCCAGAACCTGTCGATCCAATAGCTCCCACTCCGACTTCTCCATGTCCGCTGGCTTCACACCCAGAAGCGGCAAGTGAATCTTTTTCTGATAAAGATAATCCTCGATCTGCATCCTCCAGAAACTGAAATCAGTTCAATCGAAGCGATCGATCTTCACTTTGCCTTCATCTAGAGCCATTGTTGGAGAATTCCGAACACACCCTCTGATACCAGTTGTTGCGGAATCGCTGGGAGACACAACGACAGAAACGAGGAAAAACGAAAAGAAAGAAAACAAAGGACACAACGATTTACGTGGTTCAGGAAAAATCTCTACGTCCACGGGAGAGGCAGAATTTCACTATGATTCGAGAGCACAAAATTACAGAGGATTTCAGTAGTAAAACCCTAGCCCGAAATGGGCTACATGTGAAGAAGACGGTCCACCGTTCCGAATAGTAGTCCGCGTTGCAATAGTGATCGGCGACTCACTTTGTCAAAAGTGCTACAGTGTCTGTCGGCTGGAAGTCAAAAGCGCTACAGTGAAGTTGACCCTGAAGTCCGCACCGCTACAGTGCCTGTCGGTGTCGGTCGGTCAGCTCCGCTACAGTTGCGGGCCACATGCATTCGGCCCAACCGGATCGGGCAACACCAATCCAACAAATTCAAGATGGCCAATTGCAATGCTGTAAACACACCTGTGGCAATGAGCTTAAAACTGACAAGAGATGGAGAAGGAAGAAGTGTTGACTCGACTCTGTTCAAAAGTTTGATTGGAAGCCTGAGGTATCTCACAATCACAAGGCCTGATATTGTCTATAGTGTTGGGCTTCTAAGCAGGTATATGGAAGCTCCGAATGAGTCACACTGGTTAGCGGCAAAACGTATCCTCAGGTACGTTAAAGGAACGGTGGATTTTGGTCTTTTTTATCCGTACAATGAAAAGGCAAATCTACATGGATACTCAGACAGTGACTGGGGAGGCGACCAAGATGAAAGAAAAAGCACCACTGGGTATGTATTTTTCCTTGGATTGACTGATTTCACGTGGAATTCAAGGAAGCAAAGTGTGGTCGCCTTGTCTACATGTGAAGCAGAGTACGTGGCGGCATCATCCACTGTTTGTGAGGGAATCTGGTTGAGAAATCTGCTGAATAAGTTGAAGCATCCGCCGGATGGATCCACAGTGATATATGTGGATAACAAATCGGCAATTGAACTTGTCAAAAATCCGGTACAGCATGGAAGAAGCAAACATATTGACACCTGATTCCATTTTCTGAGAGATCATGTGAAGCAGAAAACGATAAAATTGGAATATTGTCATACTACGGAACAGGTGGCTGATATTTTCACAAAGGCATTACCGACAGATGTATTCAAAAGACTCAGAATGATGCTCGGAATGAAGCCGGTTTTTGTTTGAAGGGGAGTGTTGGAATTGCAAACAAAAAAACCCACGGGTCAAGCAGCCCGCGTTTTTTTCTGCATCATTTATTTTTTATTTAAATGAATTTAAATGCTATGTATTTAAGGATTTGGTATATCTTTGTACCGTCATAAATGCTCTGCATTTAAAGATTTGGTATATCTTTGTACCGTCATAAATGTTCTGTATTTAATATTTTGGTCTTTCCTTGTACCGTCATAGATTCTCTGTATTTAATGTTTTGGTCTTTCTTTGTACCAACATAAATGCTATGCATTTAATGTTGTGGGTCTATAAATTGATGTAATTGTGGTCTGAGATTTCAGTTGTAAAATTGTGAAATACAAAGCTTGAAAGCTCCTTTGTGTTGTGTGCCAATTTTCTACCTCTTCCATTCTTCAATTTTTCTTCTCATATTTCTCAGCTTGTATAGCCAACATGTGATGCATTGCACTAGACATGATATTGTTTTTGCAGTATGTAAAATGGCCTAGTGTGGATCATTGGAGATGTGTAATGAGGATTTTTGGATACTTAAGAAAGACCAAAGATTTAAGTTTATACTATAATGATTATCCAGATGTATTTGAAGGATACACCGATGCAAGTTGGATTACCAGTATTGGTGATAACCAATCCACTTCTGGATGGTTGTTTACTCTTGGTTGTGTTGTTTCTTGGACGAGCAAGAAACAAACATGTATTTCAAATTCGACCATGGATTCAGAGTTAACGGCATGTGGAAAGGAAGCCGAATGGATTTGGAATCTATTATTGGATATTAGATTGTGGCCCAATCCAATACCTCCTATCTCTATCAATTGTGATAGTGAAGCAACATTATCAAGGGTATAATGTTTCGTGTACAATGGAAAGTCTAGACATGTAAGTTTGAGACACGATTATCTGAGACAATTGTTACAAGATGATATCATAACAATTGTTTGTGTGAGATCCTAATCAATGTGTTTAATGGGTAAAAACAAGTTATGAAGATGATTGTTGATATTGACAATTATAACCCCAACTTTTTTATGTCAATATCGTCCGTTATGACTAGAGGTTGAGTTATAAACTCTTAACAAAATATTAAGACTCAATGAGTTATGTGTTCTAATAACAGAAGCCATTTGCCTATGTGAAAGAGTTAGATGAGTTTACTCCTTAGAGAGTTCATGAAAAGGATATAAGCACATGGCCATAAAAGTGTTTCAAAATGAGATGTTGGATGAAAGTTTCATTATATGTATGATATCTCCGATTTATTTTAAAGGTTAACAAGTTTAATGTTTCGACAACTTGTAAATCTGATAAAACATTGAGATATTGATACTAAGTAAAGCTTTAAATCGAAAGATACCTTTATTATGTGTAATGATTCACTTGTGGTCTGGAGAATTAATATTTACCTATAAAAGTGGAGGATTGTTATATATTTTATTCAACATAATTATTAAAGTAAATAAAGTATTTTTTCAAAATTGAACCGGTGTCCCTCACCAAGAGTTGTATCGTTTCGGTTGAACCAATGTGTTCTTTGACCGAAACGGTGAGATTGAACCGCTGTGTCCCTCGCCAAGAGTTGTCTCGTTTTGGTCGAACCAAGGTGTTCTTTGACCGAAACATAAATTTACAAATAAGCGATGATGAGATCCCTTATGGGTTAACGCTTTTTCCGATCCAAGTTTTTCTCCGGACTTCTCCTAACATCGGTGCAGTGGGGGTATCGGAAATTGGTGTCCAATATTCCCCAAATCTTGGTGAAATCCTCGAGGGATACTTGAACCCTACACCATCAGCGTGGGGGTGGATCAAACCCTTTTAGACAGTAAATCCAATTCACGTATCAAGGGTTCATTCTATCTTCTCCTTCTGCCTACATATTTTCTAACATCTCTCATGCGGAGGTTTTACATTGCAGTGTGGTGTCTTGGGTGTGTTTCTCTTCCAAGCTCCGGACGTTGTAATGTGAGGTTCATTCCGGAACTTTTGTATTCTGCTTGGTTCTTCTCTGCTTAGCTGGAAATCCAAGAAGCAATCCGTTGTTTCCCTCAGTTCCACTGAGGCTGAGTATTGTGCTTTGGTTTTTGTATTCTGCTCGGTTCTCCTCTTCTGTGCATGACATTTACTCTCATTTTTTCAAATTCTGGCAATTTCATTGTGGTTTTTTTAAATACAGGGAGATATTGACCTTATTGCAAAGTTTGGTGTTTCTGTGTACCGTTTTTCCATATCATGGTCTCGCATCTTCCCAGGTAATACCTTTCCTTTCAATGATATGATACCATATCTTTTTATTGTTTAAATTTCCTCTGGCTTCTGTATCTTAATGGTAAGCCTATTTATTGTTGTATCAATTCTATGCTTGCAGATGGCTTGGGAACCAAAATCAATGATGAAGGGGTTGCGTACTACAATAATGTTATTAATGCTCTTCTTGAAAAGGATATGAATGTTTTGCCTGTCGTCTTTTGTCACAGTATTTGTAGTTTAATTTGATTTTTAATTTTTCTTGTAGGAATTCAACCTTACATAACATTATATCATTGGGTTCTTCCACTAAATCTTTATGAATCGATGGGAGGATGGCTAAATAAGAAAATTGTGTAAGTTCTGCTCATTTTCTCCCTTTTATCTCTCTCTTTTATGTTCAATTTTTTTCAGTTTGATGTTTATGAATAAAATAATGTTAGGTTAATTGGGACTAGTTTTATTAATGCTTTTGCTTTTTTGTTCTTTTATGGCTTTATTATTCTTAAAGATTGATTTTGTAAACTATTATGTGTTGTGTGTGTTTGTGTTTTGCAGCCTCCTAGCAGATGTAATCTTTTGTTTTCTTAATCCTTTTTCATTCTTTTTGTTCTTGCTTCATGGTAAAGGACAAACAAAGGGGTCAATTGGGTTTGGTAGTAGATTGTGAATGGGCGGGGGCTTTTTCTGATAAAACTGAAGATGTTAACGTTGCGCTAAGGCGCCTCGAGTTTCAACTTGGGTGGTATTGTTTATTGCACTTAAATAATTGTGTTTCTTTATTGTTCCCTATTAGATGGTGTAAATTTATTTGGATGGAAATTAACTTAATCATGTTGTTGTAACATATTAAGGATTCAGGTCTCATAGAAATTTATTTCCATTATTTAAGTGCTTAATAACATACTTCATTATGTTTGAAGATGATTTTGGATATCTACCAAAAATATTTATTTCCAAATTTATTATTATTAGTAGTTATTTGTTTTTGAAGAAATGTTTCTTGTTCAAGCAATCCTTCCTATTTTTGGGCAAAAAAAAAAAAGTAATCCTTCTATTTTGATTATGATCTGCTGTTAGTAGACTGCAATTTGATTTACTTTACCACAGGTTCTTGCACCCAATTTTTTATGGAGATTATCCTGAGGCCATGCGTGAAAGACACTATAAGATCGGCTTCCTAAATTCTCAGAGGAAGATAAAGAGATGCTCAGGGGCTCTGCTGATTATGTTGGTTTGAATCATTACACAACCAAGTTGATTGCCCACGGAACAACTAATTTTGAACAGAACAGCTTCTACAAAGCACAAGAATTGAAGATAATTGGTAAGTAAAAAACAATATCAACTCCCGCCCGGTTATTAGTACCTTAATATTTTCTTGTTCCATTCTCCGTGGAATGGGAAGGGGGCGAGCCTATTGGCGAAAGAGTACGTGTTCTCATTCTCCCTCACATGTCGTTCCTAACTCATATCAGAATTTTAATTTATGATTTCCTTAATTATGCTATACTCCTAGGCTGCATCGCCTTTGCTTTATGTGGTTCCGTGGGGTATGCGGAAAGTTCTCACCTACATTGCACGGAAATACAACAATATCCCTATCTTTGTCACCGAGAATGGTACGGAACTTGCTGCTTTGTCACTGAAAACTTTCCTCCCTAAACATTTAGGGCTTGTTTGGAAATCCGTTTTTTGTACCAAACACGTCCTTACTTTCCTGTCCACAGGCATGGATGATGAAGACAACAGTGCGGCCCCGCTTGATGAGGTCCTGGATGACAAAATGAGGGTTGGGTACTTTAAAGGGTACCTTGCGGCAGTTGCGGAAGCAATTTGGTGGGTTACTGTCAATTTTTATGTTAATGTAATTGACAAGTTAGGGCTATTTGTGTATATGCACAGGGCTGGGGCTGACGTGAGGGGGTATTTTGCGTGGTCGCCGTTGGACAATTTTGAGTGGGCCGAGGGTTACAGTAAACGATACGGCATTGTTTTTGGGGACTACAAGAACGAGCTGGCAAGGCATCCAAAATCGTCTGCACTTTGGTTCGCGAGGCTCTTGAAAGGCAACGGGAGTGGGCCCATCAGGAAAGACCGACCAATCGCCCTGGTGAGCTTCTGAACGCTGGTAAAGCAAAGTCATGTATGGATGTGATAATTGAATATAATTGGGAAACTTAAACAAACTTATTTAATCCTTCAAATCACAATTGATATCAAATAATTTTAACGTATGGAGATCAAAATCAGGGTATAGGCCCAGATGTGTCCAAAATTCTCCAAAAGGTTCTCAATGCTGTGTAGAGGCCCAGATTTCTCTTGATCATCTACTTTGTGGGTTTGAGATGTTAGGTGTTTTGGAGTATGATGGCGGTGAATGGTGAAAGTGGAGGAGTTTAGCTGAAATTTTAGACGTTGATCTAAATCACGCTGTGAAGAGGTGTATTCCGTCGTGGTTTGGTTGGCCTCGAGGAGCTGGGGATGAGGAGATGGTGGGGTTGTGGGGTTGTGTTGTTATTAGTAGTGTTGTGGCATGAGGAGTTTGGCTGCGCCAAAAGCTCGAGATGTGAGATTTTGGTGTTCTGGTTAAGTATTGAGATTATGTTGTGCCATTAATTATAGAGATGAGTAGAGATGAGTTGATGAGGCATTAAGGAGGTTATGTGTTTGAGACGTACTTGTGGAGGAGGGCTTGATGTTGATGTCTATCATATACATCTTGGTCGTTATGTGATTGTGGGGAGATGTGGCATGTGGTGGTGAGATTGTAAGGGTTGGTGTTCTCAGAACTAACTATTTTGTACTTTGATTACATGAATGTTCACTTATTATATATTCTTCATTGTTCTGTAAGACTAATATAATAATGTCTTGGAATATTTTTTTCGTTGATAAGGTCATGACAGATCCCCGTTATGATGAGAACTTTGAAATGCTATAACAATATTTTTAAATAAAGTTCTACGGTTGAATGACATACTATGATAGGACATATAGTATACAGACCGTCATGTGCGAGTATTCGTAAGAAGACGAGTCTCTCTCTCATGGAGTTCGCACTTGGTAATCTCCAAGATGAGAGATTATGAGAACAGACTCGCCAGTAGTAATTTCGCATGTCTTGGTGTCATCGGACATTGCTATCTACGAGTGTGTGTAAGGGTCCTTAGACTGGAAGATTATCATTAACTCATGTCATGACTCGCGCACTTAGATTTACTGACGAAAACCGTCACCTAGACAGTTGGCGGGAAGTAGGATACGTTGGGTGCGTCACGAGTGACATGTTGTTAATGGATAAGTCGAGGAAGGATTTGTCCCTTCCATTTATGGAAATTGATATCTCGGCCCTTTGTTTGAAATAGAACTGTCGCATTAAATTCCATGGCCATGTGGTGAACGACGAGTTTATTTCAGGTAGTCAAAGAACGACGGATCAAGCATATAGGTTTATGACACTGCCATGAAACCTGCTTGATGAGATATTGAGACAAAAGGATTAAATTACACAATAAGTGTTCGTATGTAGTGATACGTCAATGCGGCGTCAACTTCTTTCTCTTGGGTGCCTTGACCTGTTGCTAGACAGTGATCTTGGACTTTAGGCAAGTCCGCCTAATGTCAACGACAAAGAGGCCTAGATCGTTTAATAATTATTTAAGGAAGCCTAAATCGTTTTAATGATGGAAATGAAATGAATAAATGAAAACAAGATATACACGTCGTGTACATTGAATGTACACGCTGTGTATTTATTAATACACGCTGTGTAGTTTTTTAAGTCGGGATTTTGAGGATATAATATTGTTTTAAATGATATTTATTATAATTAGCGTGGGCGCATGTCAAGGAATTAATTATTCGACATGGGGGTTTAAATAAGAGTCAATGAAATAAATAAAACGCATAACGTGTTTATTTATTGTTATAACTCTACAACCTGAAACCTGATTATAAATATCCTCACAACCCCAACCCTTTTGACACACACAACATATCTAGAGAATTCTTTCAAGGCCGAAAGAACCTCTTTCTCCAAGAACGCTCTCATGACCGAGAGAGATACTCTTCCATCAGATCAAGACGATCTAAGGTGGACAACGCAAGCAAAGGTTTCTCCACGCTAGCACCCGGAGAATCCTTTGGCGACGTCCCGAGATACGAGGTACACGTGTGGATCACCGTTAGAGGAAGTCTACACTTGGCTTCTGTGACGCAACGACGAATCACATCGGAACGTGATCAAGAACATCAACGAAGAAAGAACACCCAAAAGATATTTCTTTTCAATTGATTAAATTAATTATAATCAACCTGTAACGATCCTACTTTGTGGTTCCGGGACTTCCCTTTTATTTTGTCTATTTCTGTGATTCGATCCGTTAAGACTGGCGTTTATCGTCGTATTGATCCCGGATTGATCATTGCTAATGACAAAAAGCCAAGTGGACACATCCACCTACGCGCTTCCGCTGCGCTCGGAACCTTCAGAGATGTGGTATGTGGGTGTGGTTATGTGATTGTGGTTGTGACGTGCCATGATGATGTGGTTATATGGATATGGAAGAGATGAAAACGTCAGTATGTTTGTTATCAGGGCGTGAGGGCGACTAGTTCAATGAGAAAGCAGGTATAGGGTACCTTTGTACATTCTTTCTATTATTATGTTTCTATACTTGGATATAGATTTGGTGAGGAGCCTTAATGAAGTTGGGTGATTGATGATCTGATGTAGGCGATGAGTTGGTTTTGTTGTTTATTTACGATGTCTTTAGTATACTTTCACATTTGCACGAGTCTGAGGAGGACCTTGTTGAGTCTTCTATATCTCATTTTTACATATTTACAGGATGGGGTTGGTGATCAGGCTGAACATTACTAGCATGTGACGTGGAGTTGGTTGGTATTCATGGAGTCGTCGTCGAATGAGTTCTTTTCGGATATTCATTTGGAGATCTTGTTTTATGTTTAACATTTCATGCATTGTGGGATTGACTTTATCTTATATTATATGGAGTTGATTGATGATTTTATCTTATGTTTAGTTTTATGATGATAATGCATCCCATACGTATGTTTTATACCATCGATGTTGTCAACTCATGACCCATTGAAGGTGAAGTTCAGGGGCCACAATCGGCTTCATTACCGACCCAGGAGGGGTTTTAGTGGGGATAAGTGGTGAAATCCCAATGCAATTCCAGGATAAAATCCCATACGTGTATTTTATTGAGATCAGTTTTGTCCCAGGAGGGATTCTAGTGGGGATTTCACTATGGGAATTGCCTTTTATTGAGTCTGTTTAATATTTTGAGATCGGTTTTGACTCCAAGCTCCCCAAAAAAATCAAATATGAATATATAGTGCATGCAATGATAGGATAAAATGTGGGTATTAATTAATAAATTAATACTACTCATAAAAATAAACCCATTGACCCTCGAGTTCCAGGATGACACTCTGGGTTAGTCTAACCTGCTTTGACATGATGCCAGATATCCTTATCAAGTGTCGGATTCTCTTGCCTAGGTTGAATCACCCATATCGCTAGTAGATTCTCCTATCGAGGATGAATCGTCAATATCATGTCATGAAACAGCGAAACCCTCCCTTCGGCAATGAAGCATCTCGCCCTCAAGCATCCAGTGATTATGTATTTTACCCTCAAGCAATCCATACCCCATGCGCCTTACCCTCATGTAGTATTGAACACCATGTATCACACCCCCTGGTGGAGGTCATAACCAAGCACCTTACCCTTAGGTGTCGCTTATGGTGCCTTCAAGCACCAATCATAAGTCATGAAAAGACAAAAATCAACAAGCCATGTAACATCCCACCCTCAGACATCAATCGCAACAGTATCATATCAAGAAAAAAGCTAGGCAAGCAATTCACATGGTCAAGCATCAAGCATACTAGATATGTCATCATAATCCAAGATGATTAATTCATCAAATTGCCATTTTTTTAGCCATTTACATTTCACAGTCAGGTTTCCAATTAGCATAGTAATTGCCATAATTCTGTTCCATTTATCAATTTAGCCCAAAAGCCGTTAACATGCCAAAATAGCCACAACTCATAAGGTTACATTCCAAGCCGATTACACTTCAATTAAACGATTTTTAGTCCATGTGATCCTATCTCAAGCAATCACTACAATTCACAATATCTGCCAAAATTCTCGTTACCAAGTCTTATGGTTCACTATCAAGTCCAAAGGTAGACTCACCTCTTGGGTAGCTGTAAATTTGGTCTCAACACCAATAGAACCAACGAGATCCATGGAAGGTCTAAGCAATGTGATTATCAACAATCGTGATTTATTCAATTAGACAGGTTGCTTGCACGATGTGATGGTGTGATCGCAATTATTGCACATACTTGAAGAATTGAAAATAGTCATTTAGGGAGTTGTTTGATACACATGGAAATCGCTGACTTTTTCATAAATTTTCAACTTAGTTTTAATTAAATAGTTTAACTATTTTTAGTGTTTTTAGTTTATTTTTGTAGTTTCCTAATTTTTAGTTAAATATATATTAATTCTAATAATTTATTGTTATTATGAGTTATATTAATTTTATATATCATTAACGTGTATCATTTAACACTGTATTTTTATTTATAGTAGTTTCATTAATAATGTTTTTTTAGTTGATTATATTAACATTATTAGTATTATTATATTTAGTATTATTGATATTTTTCTTGTCACATTTTTTATTATTACTAAATTTTATTTGCATAGTGTTAACATATTATTATTATTTATTTATTGTTATTATTATTCTTATTATTTAAAATTTACATAATAGGTTTTGTTTTTTGAATTTTGAATCTTTTTTCGGTTTGATCTTCCATTTGCCCTGCTGCCTTTCAGCCAAAAAAAATGCTTATTTTTATTTTGTGAATATATATATATATAACAAAAAAATTCATCAGAATTTATCTGCTATTTAGTATCCAGTATTACTCTCATTAAATGGGTCTGAAATTCTGATAGAAACTCTCACATATGGCTCCCTTTTTTAAGAGGTTTTGTCTTGGAAATCATTACATTTTCGATGTGAGATTTATGTTCTTTCATGCGTATAATTAATAATATATTATTATTAATCATTTTTAATCAATTAATTACTACTATTAATTAATATTTATAATATTATTAAACTAATTATTTTCTAAATAGTTGATAATAAATAATAAGTTTTAATTAATTAGAAATCAAATAATATATAATTAATAAAAAATAATATTTATAATAACTAAATAATAAATAATAATTATATAATGTATAATAATAATTATTATTAATTAGTAACTAAAGAATAATTTTAAATATTTATTAGTAATTAATGTTTATTAGAAATTAATATTTTTAAATAGTAAATAATATTATTTAATTAATATTATTGATAAATTAATATTAATTACCAACAATTATTTAATTAAATAATAATAATTTAATAATTAATTAATTAATAATCATAAATAATTAACATTTAGTAACTAATTAATTAAATAATATGATTTACAATTTAGTAATATTAATTTATAATAAATATTAATTACTAGTTAATGATAATTACTAATAAATATTTAAAATTATTATTTTAATTATTAAAAATAAAAATATAATTATTAATTATTAATTAATTAGTAATTAAGCAACGTTTAATTACTTATTAAGTAATTATTAATTTCTTAATAAATATTAATAATTATTATTATCCAATTAATAATAAATATTTAAAATTATCACTATGTTACTAAATATTAATAATGATGATTTAATTACTAAATTACTAATTTTTAATTAATTATTATTGTATCAGTATTAATTAATTGTTTCTAATAAATAACAATTACTGATAAATACTAATTAAATAATATGATTTAATATTGAATAATATTAATTTCTCATAAATATTAATTATTAACTAATGTTAATTACTAATACATATTTAAAATTATTATTTACTAACTAATTATTAAAAAAAGTAATATAATTATTAGTTATTAATTAATTAGTAATTATACAATATGTAATTACTTATTAATAATATTAAGTAAAAATTAACTAATTAATTAATTATAAATTAATAATTATTAATAATTATCATTATACAATTACTAATAAATATTTAAAAATATTATTTAGTTACTAAATATTATTAATAATGATTAAATTATTAAAATAGTAATGATTAATTAATTATTATTAAATTATATTTATTTAATTAAATAATTACTGGTAATTAATATTGATTACTAAATAATATTAATTAAATAAAATTATTTACTAATTAAATTTTTTAATTTCTAATAAAAATTAATTACTAATAAATATTTAAAATTATTCTTTAGTTACTAATTATTAATAATAATAATTATACATTATATATTTATTATTTAGTTATTATTAATATTATTTTTTATTAATTGTATATTATTTAATTTCTAATTAATTAAAACCTATTATTTACTATTAACTATTTAGAAATTAATTATTTTAATAATATTATTAAATACTAATTAATAGTATTAATTAATATTGTTTAAAATATTATTAATATAAATTAGTTAATTATTAATATTTAGTAGCAAACATTAACAATTAATTATTATTTATTACTAATTAATATTTATTATTAATTGATTAAAAATGATTAATAATAATATATTATTAATTCTGTGTGGGAAAGAGAAAACCCGAATCCCACATCGGAAATGCAGAATGATTTTCAGGGCAAACCCTCTTATAAAATGGAGTCGTGGGTGAGAGTTTCTATCAGGATTCCAGACTGTTTTAATGACAGTAATGTTGAGTATTAAATAGCAGATAAATTATGTTGATTTTTTTGTTTTATATATATATATATATAAACAAAACAAAAAAAATAAAAAAAAATAAAATATACAAAAAATTATATTTAAATAAGTAATTTTTTTAGGTGAAAGGCAGTAGGACCCCTGCCGCCTTTCCAACACATTTTTGTAATTTTTTTTGACCCAGGCACATTTAAAAAAAATCAAAACCCCCAAAAAAAACTCCCTCTTCACCACACATGACGGTCTCCTCTTCGGTGCAACAACCACCAGGTTGCCCTCCTTTCCTCTGCTCCACCAGGACTCCCTCTCTCTCATCCTCACACCACGACGTCGGCATAACCCCCCTCTTCATCATGCACTAACGGACGACGACCTCTCCTCTGCTGCATACCACCGACGATGACCTCCTCCTCACGCAACAACTACCCCCGCCTTGTCCATTGCTTAGCTGCTGCTTCTCCACACACAAAGGATTCGATCCAGGTGGGTGCGCGATTGTAGGTGATTTGTGTGTTGCACGCGACGTCGACGTGTGCAATGGATTCAGTTTGATTATGGAGATCAACGCTACACGATGAGAGCGAACACAGATCCGATCATTTTTTCGGTAACACGGTTGTGATTTTCATGCTTTATCATTTTATTGTCACGTGTATTTTTTGGGTAATGCACTTGACGGTAATTGCATGTCTTTGTTTTGTTTTCATTTTTTATTGTCAGTAATTTTATATTATTTGTATGTGTATTTAGTTAATTATATTTGTGTTTGCTTTAATTTTTATGGGATCTGCAGACATGTTTTGGTGTCGTTCATGGGATACCTAATAAGTAATCACGGGTGGGAGATCATCAGATAATTTATTTGTTTGAAACTTGGGCGCTCTTGTGAGAGAATCGTAAATCGCACCCAAGTGAATTTCAGATGAATAAATATATTAATTGAAAAATTAATATTTTTTGTACATTTTCTATTCAAACTTGCATGAGTGACACCTAATAAGCGATCTTATGTGAGTGAACCCAACATAGATAAATATTCAACTTTGTGAGAAATGCGTCATTGCATTTCACTAAGTGATTCGATGCTAACAAGGACACACAAATTATTCATCAAATTATATAATGAAATGACGATTTGTGTAAAAAATTAGAATATTGTTTAACAACAGAGAACAAGACTTGATAGTATTTTGATTAAATTCAGAATCAGTGATAATTGAATAAATAAATATTTATATGTGAGAATTAAATAAATAGCATTGCATGCACCTGAACGGACGTCACAAATATGATACTTCCATCTCCACCTGTTTCCTCTCTAGATTAATTTAGTTCACTTAGATAGTTTTAGTTAATTTTAAATAATCATTTTCAAATAGTTGTTTAGTCTTTATAATTTTTAGTTGTTAATCACATTTAAAACTCATCTGCCTAAACATTCTTCCAAGATGATATTCTTAGTGTCTATGCACATTCACTGTGACATCTCGACCCGGATGCCACTTAAATGGTGCCTCGAGCCAGTGGGTCACATGGCCTCAAGCACACCTCCCCGTGCATCAGAGGCTTCTGAATAAGAGCGAGACCCTAGGGTGTGTCTGTGGGGAGACTATGCCCTCAGGTTAGAGTAGCACATTGGAGAAATAGTTAGATAAACAACGAAAGCATATGTAAACAGATGGAACAACAGAAACAAACACTATAACGAATAGACCAGTAACCCACCTTAGCGGGAGCATAAATAATAATCCAATCACTAAATAATATTTAGGCTTTGGTCGTTTTTGACCAAGGCATCACCTTTAAAAAATAAGAATAATCAAAAGTAGTAAACTGATAAAATACAATAGATAATGATTTCATGTCTATAAAAAACATGGAAAACATGTATACATGGCAGTAGGTAGTCAATACAACACATTCTATACACAAGGCATAAAAGACCAAAAGTTTATCCAAGCATCCTGAGCTCCAGCCTAGTCATTTACTACTAAGCTCCCATCCTAAGTCATGCATGTAGCCACACATCCATAAGTGGATGCTTCCCCTTATCTACACATGTAAACATATGGCCTGCCTAGGTACCATCGACGACCCAAATAGGTGTGAGATAAATTCAGTTGACCACCACCAACGACATCCATAAACATTCAGCCTGTGTATATAATATGGTAGTGCACATATATAATAATAAAAAGAAGTAATAATAATTGTAAATGGGTTGGCTCTGATTCCTGAAGGAGAACCGGGCTGACTCTACCTACTTCTACCCATGCCGAAATATCTTTGAAATAATCAAGGGTCGCAATGCCCGATATCGCATTATAAGGGACGCCATTCCCAGTATCACAGTATAAAGTAATCCATGCACAATATCATAGTACAAGGGACGTTATGCCCGGTATCATAGTAAAAGAAGGGTCACCATACCCCTATCACAGTATAAGGGTCACCATTCCTAGTATCACAGTATAAGGGATGTCATGCCTGTATCACAGTATAGGGATGCCATGTCCAATATCACATTAATAAGAAGGCATGCCATGTCTGTATCACAGTATAGGGACATCATGCCCATATATATATAACACACATAAGGGTCATCATGCCCATTTAGATATAATAAGGATCACCATTCCTATTAAATATAACAAGGGGTCATCATGCCCATACATCAACAGTGATAAGCATCAATGGCTTTAATACGAGCCAATGGGTAAGTCATAACTCATTAGAATTTAATAATAATAAGGGTTTGACCATTTTTCCATTTAATCAGGTGACGTGGTCATGCCACTCTCATACAATTCAACGCATTATAATTGATAAGGGCAATGGCCTTGTCGCGCCACTACATTCATCTATTATCAATATGATCTTTCATTTGAAAGTAAAGCCAAACATTCTGATAGGTATTTTGGATTTATAACCATGAAATCCAATTAAGAATGTAAGAGGGAACACCCAAAGGAATGGTTCACTCTGAGGTTGGATGGCCTCTAGTATCTCAAGGGATCTAATAAGGTCAATGGGTTCTAGAATAGACAACCAATTTAAGATAGATGAAAATTAGGGGCAATGCACAGTGAAACAGTTTACGTCACACATCACATGTTATAAAAATCAATAATTTAAGGTATAGTTACTAGACCACCTACCTCAATCTTGTAGAGGAGTACTCATCCAATATCGTCTATTGGTTTGGTCCAGATCGGGAGAAAACAACAAAACAGACGAATGCCCTGAAAATAGGGCATAAGAGCCTACACCTAGATAACTCCATTGCGGAGAAGATAAATGAAGAAAGGCACAATATGAATAGATATATTACCGGTGTGCATCCAACAAGATATACTACGTAAGAATTAGAGTCTGGATGATGAAGAAATACAAGAACCTAGCTTAGGGATCCAAGGGGCTGAAATGGGAGAACCTCCTATGCGTGGGAGATAATAAAATAAATAAGAGGTGAGGAAAAAGAAAAGGGGTCTTCCCCTTTAAAAACATTTCCCAAAATTTACACGGTGTTTAAATGATTTAATCATCGTGTAATGCTCGATATCACCTCTCTAGGAAAGTCCATTACACGTCATGAATAGGCCTTCCCAGTCCATTGCACGTCATGTATTTAATACACGCCATACAGGTCATGTATTTGGCTTGAAAGTAGCCTTCAGCCCCTGCTTCCTTCTTTATAAAACACACAACCGGCCAATGGGCTTGACTTTAGGTTCTTAGACAAAAATAAAACTTAAACAATAGTTTAACTTAAAAATAAAAAGGATTCGTACCTCATATAAAAATAAGGTTCTTACAATATTCCCCCTTAAAGTAACTCATCTTTGAGTTCATCTTCCAAGGGAAGCGAAACGCTGTTTGAGAACAACTCTGGCCATTGAGCATGTACGTTGGCCTCTCACTCCCAAGTCTCATCCTGTACCCAATCATGCTACCATAGAGTCCATACTAAAGGGACAAACTAGTCTCGGGGAGCCTTTATGCTCCAGTCAACGACATGTATGGGATTCCCCACAAAAGAAGCATCAATATCTAACTCAACATCCTCAAGATCAAATGTATGAGACAGGTCGAAATGATATCGGTGAAGCTATGAAATGTGGAATACGTGGTTCATGTCTCGATACCTATGAGGTAATAGCAACTGATAGGCTACTGGCTCGAATCTCTCCAGAATCTCAAATGGACTGACAAAGCGTGGGGACAACTTCCCTTGCCTCTATATCCTTCTATGCCCAAATCCGGGCGATACTTGTAAGAAAACATGATCCTCGACCTCAAACTCCAGAGGTCGTCATCGATGATCGACATAAGATTTATAGATAGACTAAGCAATAGAAATCTGCTTACTGATGAGCTGAACATACTTTGAAGTCTCCTAAATGAGAAGAGGACCCAATATCACTACCTCTCCTGCCTCTATCTAGCAGAAGGATGATCAGCCTGACCTACCGTATAAGGCCTCATAGGGAGTCATCTAAATTGTCACCTAAAAACTATTATTGTAGGCATAATCAATGAGAGGGATATGATTTTACCAAGAACATCTAAAATTAAGGACACATGTTCGGAGCGTGTCCTTTAACACCTGTATAGTCCGTTCCGACTGGCCATCAGTTTGAGGGAGAAAGGTTATGCTCAGAAGCACCTATGTAACCATAGATCTTTGTAACCCCTACCAAAACCTCGATGTGAAATGAGCATACCTATCTGAAATTATGATACGAGGGACTCCGTGTAGCTGTATAATTGTCACGACCCGACCCAAGATGGAGTTCAAGCCGCAACTACCCCAAGACCGCCTCCATAGGCCAGGGGTGACGACTAGCATCGAAGGAATATCTAACATGGGGATGCCTTTTCCTAAGTACCTGTACACACACACACACAACCATATCGATGTAGAAGTGCATAGGGAAATAGTAAAGGATGCAACACAACTAGAAAGTAAACCAAGAATGCATAACCTCTAGGGTGTAAAAAAGTATGACAGTGCAAACTGAAAAGTAAAGGGAAAAAATACACTCTCAACTAGAAATATGTCTCAACCTGATAAAACTAAAAAAGTACACTGCTAAGAGAGACCAACTCCTAAATCCCAAGTTTTGACCACCGTACGCAGTCCAAAGTACTAGGTATCCCTAAGCTCCTCTGAAGTCGTCGTCGACCTATCCGTCATTTGCATAAGATATGACACGTGTGGGAAAATACCATATAGGGGTGAGTATATACACACCCATTAAGACGCCCCAAAAGCTGAAGGGGGAGAAGTGAGAGATACAATAGAAATAGAAAGACTAAAGATAGTAAATAGGAAAGAGAACAGCTCAGCCCAAACCAAGAGTGAAAGTAACCCCGTCCAAACACAAGGGGATCAACACTGTGAGTAGATGAACTACACATCGAGTCTTCACCACCTATAGCAGAAGAGTAGACTCGTCCAACCATGAGAAGATAAACATGGAAAGAAAGTGACATACCTTTGACACCTTTATCTCTCATGGAAAGAGAGTAACAAGATCCAAGGGTATCAATATAGAGGAATATATATATATATATGCTCAGTCAAAGAAGCCCAAACGAGAGAGTAAGGGGATCTCCATCACACGAATCAACCCAGGAAGAAGAGTATCCAATATTTCCAAAAGTCCAACAATAATGACCAGTATCTCATGTGTTTTCCCAGAAGCAACTTTCCAAGTCTAACCACACCTCATCTTTATGCCGTATAGTCAAGGGGTCATGAACTTGAAGTAAAGGACTTGTGCCCCAGTACGTCAGGGGGGTCCACTCTTTAAGTATCTGTAGAGGACCCATGCCGATGTTGATGGGGGGGGGGGTCCACTCAGAAGTCATTGAGGACTCCACTACCCAGCTCCATTGGAGTGTACCATGTGGTAGTCTTCACAGACTCCATTGCCCAGCTCTACTGGAGGGTATACTCGGAAAGCATCGAGGACTCCACTGCCTAGCTCTATTGGAGGGTATACTCAGAAATCATCGAGGACTCCACTTCCTAGCTCTATTGGAGGGTCTACTCAGAAAGAGTTGAGGACTCCACTGCCCAATATCTACTAGAGGGTCTACTCGAAAAGCATCGAGAACTCAACTGCCCAACTCTACCGAAGACCCTACTCAAGAAGCATCGAGGACTCTACTCGGGAAGTGTCAAAGACTTCACTACACAATATCTATTGAAGGTTATACTCATAAAGTGTTGAAGACTCCACTTCCTAGTCTCTACTGGAGGATCTACTCAGAAATTTTTGAGGACTCCACTACCCAACTCTACTAGAAGGTCTACTCAGAAAGCGTCGAGGACTCCACTACCTAGCTCTATTGGAGGGTAAAACTCATTAGTAATTGAGGACTCTGTTACCCAGCTATATTGGAGGATACCACTCAATAAGTATCTGGTGACCCTGCAAGATCACTATCGTCATCGAGCATCGCCTAACCAAGCATCATGCCCGAAACATTCCATATCATATCTCGAAATCCACAACTGAGGGAACCATTGTGTTCTACATGGAAAACCACTAAGGATAGGATGCTCATGGGACAAAATATGAGTTCAAATTAAGGAGATACAAAAGATTGAAATTTCATGAAAATGAACCAAGTAGTACATTGTGTGTCGGTGACCCACACAATGTGTGGTCCTGCTTTGCTGCATGGTCGTATCCTTTCCATCACATAGATTGTTGGCCATGTAGTACTACACAGTTTGTAAAGGTACTACATGACGTGTCTCAACCAAAATCATGGTGAACGCATAAGGATCATCACTGATTTGATGTAAAAAAACATAATTCCACTAATATACCTATGAAAATAGACCCAGATGGCCAAATAGATCACACATTTGCGATCCTCATAGAAAAACACTTGGGATAGGCTATTCACTTGTCCAAATCAGACACCCGGTGATAAAGTCACATTTCACCATTTAATTCCCAAAGGGTGTTTCGTGGGCCTGTGCCACGAACACAAATTAAATATCCCATATTGATCTCAAAACGACCGCCTCAATACCAGGGCCACAACATCATAGAAGGTTCGTCATTATGACACCATATGAAGAACATATGTCGGATACAAGATTCCACAACAATAATAATAATAATAATAATATAGAGAGTTTCATGGACCCAAGTCACAAGTCATAAAAAGGCATTCATTAGTGGTCTTGAAATGTTTGTCTCAAATTTAGGGTCATGTTACTACGATAGTTCGTCAATCTGACATCGTATGAAGAAGTTACAACCAGATTAAAGGTTTGACAACCAAAATAATAATAATAATATTTTTTTATTATTATATTTTTTTTAATTCACAATAAAATTGAGAGGAACTCACTAGGATTTCTCCCCTTGAATGTACACACCTCCAGACAAATATTCATCCTCCTTTAATTCCTTTAACTAGTACCCAACCAGTGAATTTGCATGACATAATTAATTAATTAGAAATTCAAATACAAACAATCATAATTTAAAGTTTAGATTATTGAAATATGGAAAGAGAAATAAACGCTGGAATAAAAAAATAGTTGATACTTAAAACAAAATTGAATTACAATTAAACAGTTGAACATAGGAATTTAAATTTGATAGGTTTATTCAATTTTTATTTTCATTTTGTACTGATGTTCACTGAACTGATTTTTAAGATCATCTAAAGTTTAACCATCTCTATTGCATACAATGGTGTCTTCATATCTTATATAAAATATTTCTTGATCAAATTAATATTTTAATTGTCTCTTCAAATAATATGTTAAGTAAAATGTGAGACAAAGTTCAGAAACTAAATGAAGATAAAGTTACAATATTTTTAAATTCATTAGAAATATCCATCAATAAAATACATAATTTAATGTAATTTTAATTTAAAATTACAAAAATTCAACTTTCATTTCAGTATGTTTCAAAATTCAGACATTTTAAAAGGGAGAGTAGAAAAACAAATCCATATTCCAATGTTCAGTGAATGATGTGCGTGAAATAAAACCATCTCCAGACGTGATTGTGCTTTGTTTCATAATACCATATCTAGGACTATCTGTTATTTGTTTCATAATACCATATTCAGGCCTACCAAGTAATTAATCATATGCATGCTTGAGTTAATATTCTAGTATATTGGTTGATGCATGATCTACTCCTCCATGGCATAACACTCTTTTAGTTCTAGATTCATTTAATCATCTACAACTACCTTTATGGCCTGGAATATACACTCATGATGTGATTCAATCTTTCATAGCTGTTAAAAGCAGTTTTTTCTTAGGCACATGTTGATTAATTTGACATAGACTATCTTAATGGTGTGATGAACTCAATTGCATTGAGATTCAATCTATTTTGGAAGAGACAAATCCAAAAGTTTTTTATGTTCTTCTATGTCTTCTCTAAGAATCTCCACCTCTTATACTATCCCAAAATTCACCTAACACACTTTCTTTCATTTATGATCAATAATAAGCACAACACTTCTGTCTTTTAGTTCCATAATTCCTCAATTTGGTCCAACAAAAACAACTAATGATATCCTTGGTTCCAACATGTAACAACTATCTTTTCCAAGCTTAAATAGTATTTACACTGTGTTATTTTCCTTGGTTAGGGAGTGATTAAACCACCCACATCATAAATATAGAATGATTTTCAGGGAAAAACCTCTTATAAAATGGAGTTGTGGGTGAGGGTTTCTGTTAGAATTCTAGACTGTTTTAATGGCAGTAATGTTGGATATTAAATAGCAGATAAATTCTGTTGATTTTTTTGTTATATATATATATATATATATATATATACACACATATAAACAAATACATACATATATATATATATATTATATTTAAAATAAGTAATTTTTTAACTGAAAGGCGGCATGGCCCATGCCGCCTTTCTAACACATTTTTTGTATTTTTTTGACCTAGGCACATTTTAAAAAAATAAAAAAAACCCAGAAAAAACTCCCTCTTCACCACACACAGTGGTCTCCTCTCTAGTGCAACAACCACTAGGTTACCCTCCTTTCCTCTACTCCAACAGGACTCCCTCTCTCTCATCCCCACACCATAATGTCGGCATAACCCCCTCTTCATCATGCACTAATGGATGATGACCTCTCCTCTACTACATACCATCGACGACGACCTCCTCCTCACACAAAAACTACCCCTCACCATGTCCATTGCTTACCCACTAATTCTCCATGCATAGAGGATTTGATCCAAGTGGGTGCACATTTTTAGGTGATTTGTGTATTGCACGCAACGTCGACATGCGCAATGGATTCACTTTGATTCTGGATATCAACGCTGCACGATGAGAGCGAACACAGATCTGATCATTTTTTCAGTAACACGGTTGTGATTTTCATGCTTTATCATTTTATTATCACGTTCATTTTTTCGGTAATGCACTTGACGGTAATTGCATGTATTTGTTTTGTTTTCATGTTTTATTGTCAGTAATTTCATATTATTTGGATGTGTGTTTAGTTAATTATATTTTTTCTTGCTTTAATTTTTATGGGATCTTCACACATGATTTGGTGTCATTCATGTGATACCTAATAATTAATCATGAGCGGGAGATCATTGGATAATTTATTTGTTTGAAACTTGGGCGTGCTTGTGAGAGAATCGTAAATCGCACCCAAGTGAATTCCACATGAATAAATATATTTATTGAAAAATTAATATTTTGTGTACATTTTCTATTAAAACATGCATGAGTGACACCTAAAAAGAGATCTTATGTGAGTGAACCCAACATAGATAGATATTCAACTTTGTGAGAAATGTTTCATTGAATTTCACTAAGTGATTTGATGCTAACAATAACACACAAATTATTCATCAAATTAGATAATGAAATGATGATTTGTGTAAAAAATTAGAATATTGTTTAACAATAGAGAACAAGACCTGATAGTATTTTAATTAAATTCAGAATCGGTGATAATTGAATGAATAAATATTTATATGTGAGAATTAAATAATTAGAATTGCATGCACCTGAACAGACATCACAACTCTGATACTTCCGTCTCCACCTGTTTCCTCCGTAGATTAATTTAGTTCACTTAGATAGTTTTAGTTAATTTTAAATAATAATTTTCAAATAGTTGTTTAGTATTTATAATTTTTAGTTGTTAATCACATTTAAAACTCATCTGCCTGAACATTTCTCAAAGAGGATATTCTTAGTGTCTATGCACATTCTCTATGACGTCCCGACCCAGATGCCACTTAAATGGTTCCCTAGGCCGGTGGGTCACATGGCCTCAAGAACACCTCCCTGTGCATCAGAGGCTGCAGAATAGAAGCGAGGGTCTAGGATGTGTCTGTGGGAAGACTATGCCCTCAGTTTAGAGCAGCACATTGGTGAAATAGTTAGATAAATGACGGAAGCATATGTAAACAGATGGCACAACATAAACAAACACTATAATTAATGGACTGGTAACCCACCTTAGCCGAAGCATAAATAATAATTCAAGCACTAAATAACAATCAAAAGTAGTAAAATGATAAAATACAGTAGATAATGATTTCATGTCTCTAAAAGTAGGAAAAACATGTATACATGGCACTAGGTAGTCAATACAACACATGCTATACACAAGGCACAAAAAGGAAAAAAGTTTATCCAAGCATCTCGAGCCCCAGCCCGATCATTTACTACCAAGATCCCATCCTAAGTCATGCATGTATCCACGCATCCATAACTGGATTCTTACCATTATCTACACCTGCAAACATATGGTCTGCCCAGGTACCATCAGCGACCTAAATAGGGTGTGAGATAAACTCAGTAGATCACCACCAACGACATCTATAAATAATCAGCCTGTGTGTATAACATGGTAGTGTGTGGATATAATAATAAAAATAAGTAATAATAACTATAAATGGGTCGGCTCTGGTTCCTAAAGGAGAATTGGGCAGACTCTACCTACTTCTGCCCATGCCTAAATATCTTTGAAGGAATCGAGGGTCGCAATTCTCAATATCATAGTATAAGGGACGTCATGCCTAGTATCACAGTATAAAGGACTCCATGCCCAGTATCACGGTACAATGGATGTTATGACCAATATCATAGTATAATAAGGGTCACCATACCTGTATCACAGTATAAGGGACACCATTCCCAGTATCACAATATAAGGGATTCCATGCCCATATCACAGTATAAGGACGCCATGTCCAATATCACATTAATAATAGGCATGACATGTATGTATCACAGTATAGGGACATCATGCCCATATATATATAACATGCATAAGGGTCATCATGCCTATTTAGATATAATAAGGATCACCATGCCTATTAAATATAACAAGGGTTCATCATGCCCATACATCAAAAATGATAAGCATCAATGACTTTAATACGAGCCAATGGGTAAGTCATAACTCATTGTAATTTAATAATAATAAGGGAGTCACTATTTTTTCATTTAATCAGGTGACGTGGTCATTCCAATCTCATACAGTTCAACTCATTATATTTGATAAGGGCACTGGGCATGCCGCGCCACTATATTCATCTTTTATCAATATGATCTTTCATTTGAAAGTAAAGAAAAACACATCGATAGGTGTCTTGGATTTATAAACATGAAATCCAATTAAGAATGTAAGAGGGAACACCCAAAGGAATGGCTCACTCTGAGGTTGTATGACCTCTAGTATCTCAAGGGATCTAACAAGGTCAATGGGTTCCAGAATAGACAACCAATTTAAGATAGATGAAAATTAGGGGCAATGCACAGTGAAACAGTGTGAGGCACACATCACATGTTATAAAACATCAATAATTTAAGGGATAGTTACTAGAACATCTACCTTATTCTTATAGAGGAGTACTCATCTAGTATCGTTTGTTGGTTTGGTTCATATCGGGAGAAAATGACAAAATAGACGAATGCCCTGAAAATAAGGAATAAGAGCCTACACCCAGATAAATCCATTGAGGAGAAGAGAAATGAAGAAAGGCGCAATATGAATAGATATATTACTAGATTACATCCAAAAAGATAGAAAACACAAAAATCAGAGTCTGGATGACGAAGAATTCCAAGAACCTAGCTTAGGGATCCAAGGGGCTCAAATGGTAGAACCTCGTGTGTGTGGGAGATAATGAAAGAAAGAAGGGGTGAGGAAAAAAGAAAAGGGTTCTTCACCTTTAAAAACATTTCCCGACATTTACATGGCATGTAAATGATTTACTCATCATGTAATGATTGAGCTCACCTCTCTAGGAAAGTCCATTACACGTCTTGAATATGCATTCCCAGTCCATTACATGTTGTGTATTGAATACACGCCATGAATTTCAAATACATGTCATGTATTTGGCCTGAAAGCAGCCTTAATCCCCTAATTCCTTCTTTATAAAACACCCAACTAGACAATGGGCTCGACTTTAGGTTCTTAGAAAAAAATAAAACTTAAACAAGAGTTTAAATGAAAAATAAAAAGGATTCCTACCTCATATAAAAACCAAGTTCTTACAGTATTCCCCCTTAAAGTAACTCGTCCTCGAGTTCACCTTCCAAAGGAAGTGAAATGATGTTTGAAAACAACTTTGACCACTGAGCATGTACGTTGGCCTCCCACTCCCAAGTCTCATCCTGTACCTGGTCATGCTACCATAAAATTCACACTAAAGGGGCAAACTGGTCTTAGGGAGCCTTTGTTCTATTGTCAACGATGTGTATGGGATTCCCCTCAAAAGAAGCATAAATATCTAACTCAACATCCTTAGGATAAAATGTATGAGACAGGTCAACAAGATATCGATGAAGCTATGAAATTTGGAAGACGTGGTGAATGGAACGGTACCTATGAGGTAATAAAAACTGATAGGATACTGACACAACTCTCTCCAGAATCACAAATGGACTGAAAAAGTGTGGGGACAACTTCCCTTGCCTCTATATCCGTTTATGCCCAAGTTTGGGCGATACCCATAAGAAAACATGATCCTCGACCTCAAACTCTAGGGGTCGTCGATGAAGATCGACATAATATTTCTAGATAGACTAAGCAATAGACATCCACTTACTGATCAGCTTAACCTACTTTGAAGTCTCTTGAAGGAGATGAGGACCCAGTAGCACTGCCTCTCCTGCCTCTAACTAGCACAATGATGATCAGCAAAACCTACCGTATAAGACCTCATAGGGAGTCATCTAAATTGTCACCTGAAAATAATTATTGTAGGCATACTCAATGAGTGGGATATGATTTTCCCAAGAATAGCTAAAATTAAGGATGCATGTTTGGAGCGTGTCCTTTAACACCTGTATAATCCGTTCCGATTAGCCATCGGTTTGAGGGAGAAATTCTATGCTCAGAAGCACCAATGTAACCATAGCTTTCTGTAACCCCTACAAGAACCTTGATGTGAAATGAGAATACCTATATAAAATGATGATATAAGGGACTTCGTGTAGACGTATAATTGTCACGACCCGACCCAATATGGAGTTCAAGCCGCAACTACCCCAAGCCCACCTCCATAGGCCAGGGGTGAAGACCAGCGCCAAAGGCATATCTAACATGGGGAGGCCTTTTCCTAAGTACCTATATGCACACACACAACCATATCGATGTAGAAGTTCAAAGGGAAATAGTAAAGGATTCAAAACAACTAGAAAGTAAACCAAGCATGCATAACATCTAGGGTGTACAAAAGTATGACAATGCAAACTGAAAAGTTAAGGGAAAAAATACACTCTCAACTAGAAATATGTCTCAACCTGAAAAAAATAGAAAAGTAAACTGCTAAGAGAGACCAACTCCTAAATCCAAAGCTGTGACCACCGTACATGGTCCAAAGTACCAGGTATCCCTAAGCTTCTCTGAAGTCATCGATAACATGTCCGTCATCTTCATAAGATATGACATGTGTGGGAAAAACCCATGCAGGGGTGAGTATACACACACCCATGAGGACGCCCTGAAAGATGAAGGGGGACAGGAAGAGATACAATAGGAATAGGAATACTGTCAATAGTAAATAGGAAAAAGAATAGCTCAACCTAAACTAAGAGTGAAAGTAACCTCGTCCAAACACAAGGGGATCAACATAGTGAGTAGATAAACTACACATCGAGTCTTCACCACCTATAGCAGGAGAGTAGACTTATCCAACCATGAGAAGATAAACATGGAAAGAAAGTGACATACCCTGCACGTCTTCACCTCTCATGGAAAGAGAGTAACAAGATCCAAGGGTATGAATATAGAGGAATATATATATATATATATATATATATATATATATATATGCTCAATCAAAGAAGCCCAAACAAGAGAGTAAGGGGATCTCCATCACACGGATCAGCCGAGGAAGAAGAGTATCCAATATTTCCAAAAGTCAAATAATGATGCCCAGTATCTCATGCGTTTGCCCAGAAGTAACTGTCTAAGTCAAACCACACCTCTTCTTTGTGCCACACAGTTGAGGGGTCACAAACTTGAAGTAAAGGACTCGTGCCTTAGTACGTCAGGGGGGTTCCACTCTGTAAGTATCTGTAGAGGACTCGCGCCCATGTCGATGGGGGGGAGGGTCCACTCAAAAGTCATCGAGGACTCCACTGCCCAGCTCCATTGGAGGGTACCGTGTGGTAGTTGTCACAGGAACCACTGCTCAGCTCACTACAGGAAAAACTAATTTTTGTGATGGGTTATTTGTGATGGGTTATTTGCGACGGAGGAATCAACCCGTCGCAAATAACTAATTATTTGCGACTGAACTAGTGGTCCCGTCCCAAAAACTTACGTGCGGTTTGCACACCAAACCGTACTGAAGGGTATTTGCATCAGGTAGGAACCTTCCGTCGCAAATACCGGGAGGTGGTAAATATTATTTGCGATGGGGAATTCCCCGTTGCAACCGGTGCGTCTTCCGGAGTGTATTTGCGATGAGACCCATCGTAAATACCCAGTGGCGGTAAAAACTATTTGTGACGGGATGTTGTCTCGTCGCAAATAGTGTGTCGGCATGTCACTTTTTGTGACGAGACCCGTCGCAAATAACCTTTTAACCGCTGACAGAAATTAATGTGGTCAAAGGTATTTGCGACGGGTCCCATCGCAAAAAGTACTATTTGTGACAGGAATCCCATCGCAAATATTCCCATCACAACTAATATAACCTATATAAACCTGCCATCCGTTTTTTCCTTCCTCCCCCTCAATTCCTACTTTCTCTGCTTCTCAAAACTCTAATTTTAGAGTGAAAATTTTTCAGAGTTAGTTTTTTTTACGAAGAAGTTGTGAAGCCATCTACAATTGTAAGAGATCAAGTTTAAAGGTATTTATGTTTTATTTAATTTAGTATTTATTTCATTTTTATATTAATTTTAATTATTTTTGATTAGTTGTAATTAAGTTATATTTAAATTTTTTTATCATCAGTATTTATTTGTAATAATAAAATGAAATTATTAGTACTAATTCTTAGTAATTAGTAATAATTAATAATTATTAACGATAATTAGTAATTTATATAAATAATTAGCAGTAATTAGTAATTAATAGTTGTATTTTTCAGTAATTAATAGTAATTAACGCTAATTAGTAATAATTAGGAAAAAAAGAAATAATTAGGAAAAAATAGTAATAAATATTTACAATTAGTAATAAATACTAATAATTAGTAATAAATAATAATAATTAGTAATAAATAATAATAATTAGTAATAATTAGTAATAAATATAAATAAATAGTAATAATTAGTAATAAATACTAATAAATAGTAATAAATACTAATAAATTGTAATAAATAATAATAAATAGTAATAATTAGTAATAATTAGTAATAAATAGTAATAATTAGTAATAAATAGTAATAATTAGTAATAACTAGTACTCACCCATGTATTCGCACGACACTATAAAATAAATACTGATTTCAATAGGAAAAAATTATATTACAATGATAATAATGAAAATTAATATTGAATTTATTTATGTCACAAATAATTGATAAATATTATTGAAATGTTAGTGAAGAAACTATTAAGACATCATTGATTAATTAAAAAACATTAGTCTAATTCAATTGTTTAAAGTTTACAACATACATTTACTATGGGCGACAACAGTGAAGGCGGAAGGATAGGGGACCTTACATAACAGATTTTCATATGATTCAGAACAATAATTGAATTAAAAAATAAATCAAATTTACACAAAACGTTGGAAAAAAATTCACCAGCACCACCAGTACACCCTTCAGCTGGTGAGACGTGATGTTGAACAGTAACAGAAACACTTGTTTAGAAACCGTCTATTTGGGTCCCAAGTCTCATAAAAAATTTGGTGGATCAATGCCTCTAAATATGTTGATATAATATTGGGAGTATTACAACAATCCTGACACCATAACATGCATATATAATGTCTATCATGGACATATTATAATAGAACTAATGGAAAATAATACAAAATGTTGTCAATGAATAGAACAAATAAAAAATAGATAGTGTGTGGAATGATTTAGGGAGATAGAGTAAATATTATGTAAATAAAATGTAACAGATAACATTGATTTTGAATTATGATATTGATAAAAGTTAAAAGGGATATATTTTCAAAGATGTATGTTAAATATGCATGTGCTAGATATGAAATATTAATATACAAATATATAGTATACAGAATAGGGATAACCAAAATATACTCTATCGATTAGGAATATTCATGTAATAATTGATTTTTAAAATGAATAAATAAATGAAGATAAAAGAGAAGAAGAGAAGACAACACACCTGCTGCGGAGATTTGTGGAAGAAAGTAGAATGAAAATTCCACAAAGTTTAATTAACCACCAAAAACAACACAAGAATGCCTTGTCCGAGAATGACACAAAGTTTAATTAACCACCCTTAAATCATACCCTGGATGCCTTGTACAGTGCATCATGATCCTTCCAACTAATCCAAGAATAAACCAAACATTGTGATCTAATATCAACGGATCCTATTAATATTATCCAGGAACTCCCTGCATAAAAGAAATAAGATGTTTCAGTATATGTTCTACGACTATTATACAAAAAAAACACAAGATCTGAGTATTTTGAATTATTATATAATTCACATCTTGGGTGAAATAAATCACCAAGAACTAAAAGGAATAAAGGTTGAGTTAATAATTAAATGTTGAGAATATTTTAATATAGTGTTTCCTATGAATACATTTACCAAAATTATGTATACAATATCCATTCTTTATAAATAAAAATTTGAAAGAAATTTTTTTTGACGAACAATTGAGAAAATAAAAAGTTGTGATGATAAAGTTTAAATATATATCTACCTTGAAGTGATTGGGTTATGAGGTAGTGAGGATGGATTTTTGGTGAGATTGTGCATAGAAAAATTTAGAGAAGCATCAAATCCCTTTAGATGACTCAAATTCTAGAGAAAAATGATAGATTAGAGACCAATAATCTTGATTGTGTGATCAACAACTGAAACTGATGATAATTTAAGAAAATAATTTCTGTCAAAGCCATTATCTAGATATGATTCGGTCGAGCAAGAGTGAAAAGCATATCTGATTGAAAACTAAACATGAATTCAATTCTAATCAAGAGTATACATTTACCAAAACTTATATCAAGACAATACAAAATAAATGAGTACACTGTACCAATTCTAAATAAGTACAATCAGCGTTCAAAAATAACAAATTACGCATGGGTGCAACACTCAAAACATTGAACAATTTCGTACTAAATCAAGAAAAATTCAAATTCTACACCATAAAAAATGAAAAATTAGTTATATGTGAAATGATAATCAAAATTTCTATTGTTCATCATTTACAATAAAATTTGGCAACCAAATATAATCTCATATCCTTTCTAAAATGTAAAATATGATAAAATTGTGAATTAAAATTCTTCATTTGGATTACTAACCTTTTCATGGAAACACCAAGTACTCACACCTCCTGATTATGATAAATAAGCTATACCAAAATCTAAAATTTCAAGTACTAAAAAGATGGAAAAAGAACACAGTTAATTTCATTTGGATTAAAATTTAAGGATGAGATATAGTTACCCATCGTCCAACTGGTTGACATGAAAGCTGCAATGGATAGTGAGGGGAACATTTTCCTGGATTCATCAAGACAAAGAAACTCAGTAGTAGATCCAAGGATCTAGTAAGAAATATGAGGCGAATCCATCACATAACTTATTTCACTATACCAACATCAAATAAGTACAAGCAGTGTTTAAAAATAACAAAGTACGCAGGGATGCAACACTCAAAACATTGAACAATTTCATACTAAATCATGAAAACATCAAATTTTACACCATAAAAAATGGAAAATTATGTCGACTCCTCAATATAATAGGGATTTTAGTTGGGAAACATTTGCAATATAATTTGGATCCTTGATATAATCTCATATTCTACTTAAAATGTAAAATATGATAAAACTGTGAATAAAAACACTTCATTTGGATTACTAACCTTTTCATGGAAACACAAAGTACTCACCTCCTGCTTATAAGAAATAAGCTATACCGAAATCTAAAATTTCAAGTACTGAAAAGAGGGAAACATGACGCAGTTAATTTCATTGTGAAGAAAATTTAAGGTTGAGATATAGTTCCCCAATTTCCAACTGCAACACATGATATCTTCAGCAGATGGCAAGGGGATCATTTTTTGGGATTCGTAATGCAAAGAAACTTGGTTGTAGATCCGAGGATCTGGTAAAAAAGATGAGGTGAAGCCATCACAGAAGAAAAAAATAGAAAAACTAATGGGAACTAACTAACAGTCAGGGGATAAGATTAATTTTTCAAGAAAGTAACTCAGTCCCTTAGATGTTATTTGGAGTTGAAATCACTCTCACAAATCATTAAAGGTTTGTAGGATCATCAAAGTTTCCAGCATTTGAAGGATATAGATTTAATTCAAAACCTCTATGTTGAAAAAAAAAATTATTATACATGTAAAATTACTCCAGTGTTTGCTCAATATTGATAAATCGTGGTGAAAGATACATAGAATGAAAGTGGAAACAATTAAAAAGCAATGTTGCTTCAATGAAATGGGTCCGATAGGAATTAAAAACTTTTTACGGACCAGCGAGCGAAGCATCCAAATCTCAAAAATAAAGGTGAAACTCAGGAGTGATAGTGTGGCAACTCCAAAATAGATAACTGGTGAACACGAATCAGAAATCAAAAAGAACAATAACGAACATATGAAGAAACCAAAACCCTACTTTGGATAGGAGGATCCAGAATGTTATCGTATCACATATCTAGAAGATGAGGTTTTCCATTCAAAATTTCCATTCTATAAACCTTTTTCCAGCTGACATAAGAATTTTTGGGTTTAGGGACATCAGAAAAGAATGAAAAATTAAACATTGGAACCTTTGATGAGAGGCGTGAGGGAATTAGAATGTACCTGTAGGCAATAAGAACATACCTATAGCTGAAGGATTTGTAGATGATGATGAAGAAAGACCATATTGTAATGGAGGTCTTCTGTCACAAGGAAATAGAGGATGAAGAGAGGTGTGAATCTAATGGAATGAACAGAGGAATGAAATGCCCTAAAATTTTAATAAAATCAAAGAAACCCTACCTGATGGATATGTAGAGACCGTGGGTGACCGAGGAGGAACAGGCGGTGGCAGAGCAAACGTAGGTGGAGGAGGGTCGCGGAAGGTGGATGGATTCGATGAAAGCCGAGGGATGGAACATGAGTGATATCCAAATGTGAGGGAACATAGACAAAGACATATGGGGAGGTGAGACAGGGTTGTTTTGGTCAATGAGGGATGGAGCGAGGGGAGTGGCGGAAGACGGATGGAATCACTGATAACCAATGGAGGGGACACAATTGTTCTTCGAATGAGAGGGAACATAGACAGCGACAGAGTAGGATATGAGGTAGGGTTGTTTTGGTCAAGGTTGGATGCCACAGGCGGAGTATTGGAAGCTGGAGGGAATCAGTGAAATATTAGGGAGTACATGGTAATGAGGTAACAGTGTAGCGTGGAGGTACGATGGGAGGGAACGTTGTAACACCCCAGGATTTCAGAGTGTGTTATTTCTTAAAAATAATTCAATAACTTGCACTACACGCAACACCGAGTTCAATCACACCATTAAAAGAGGTCATGAATACTATTAACTACATTTTGAACTTTATATAATCCTTATAATTTTAGAATCCCTATTATGAGTTTCTTAGTCATATTGCAAGAACAGATTCATTTTCAGTATTTCACTTTTATCAACTTCTAATAGTGAAACCTTTTTAAATACAATATTTTAAACTTTTTGACTAAATGGGGACATCAAAAATTTAAAATGAAACATCCCAAGCTTCCACGATACGCTTTCCTTTGAATAAAACAGTAGCGTGTGTTGTACGCAACTTCGAGTTCTAACACACCGTAACCAATCAAACTAGCTGTTATGAATAGTAATACCTACTTTTTGAAGTTATATATATTTTATATTTTAAAATGGACTTCATTTTTGGATTCGGAATATCAAATTTAGCCTAAGGTGAAATTTTGGTACTTTTCGGATAACTTTCATATTTTGATGAATAGTGAAAATTACTAAATTTTAATTAAAAACAACTTTTTTAATCAAAATAATTAATAGTGATAAATTGTGAATTTGAGTGGTTTTAAAGTATATTTAGAATATATTTTTACCATTTAATATAATTTTGGTCATTGGACACAATTTTACAATTAAACCGAACATAAACAAGTGTCAATCTTTTGATAGTTATTATCTCTTAAAAACACGCTTTTTGTTTTGACAGCGGGAATTAATTTTAAATTAATTTCTGCCACTTCTGTGTTTTGAATTTAGAAAAATGGATTCCATATTTGTAATCAGGATGTCCAAATTGTGTAAATAGGTAACTTTTATTTTTAGACATTTTGAATAATTACTGTGGTAAATATTTTATTTACCATGGTTAAGGGTAAATCCGGTAAATAAGGGTTAAAAAATAATATTATAATAATACAAAATTAACCTAAAACGTGTCCTAACCTTATTGGTGGACACATACCCGACCATTAGCATCCTTGGGTCAATTTGGGGACCCCTTGGATCCACTTGTATGTGGTAGGGACACTTTATATTAATAAAGTTAAAATGAAAATAAAAATGGCATAAGCTTACATCTTTTAGAAGAACAATTTTTACATAGGGTTATACATGTTGGATTTTTGATTATAAATATTCATTAGAAAGCTAAAAAGATTTCCTACATAATAATATTTTATTTATAATTTTTAGACATCAAATAATTTAAATTATTAATGACACAATAATGATGCAATGTTTACCTCATTAATAAATCATTTAAATAAATAAGATTATAATGATTAAAATATTATCTAAAACCTGTCCAATTCTTATTGGTTGATGTTATTTAGAATATGAGTCATATTATCTTCGACCTCAATGATTTTTGGACCATTATAAACCAAATATAATTATATTATAAAGTAATACTTTCACTCTTTCCTAAAGAGCCCCTCTTCTCCCTTATAAAAGGAGACCACTTCTACTCATTCCTCACACCTCTCAAGCCACTTGGCTCGTCCAAACTCTGCCCAACTAAGCTCCCCACATCCCTCTCCTCCTCCTTGAAGCTTCCCCTTAGGCAGAAAGAATTTCAAGAAGTCCTTTGGTTCCAACCAAAGTGAGTTACCTAAATTAAAGGTAACGATTTCTCTTAAATTATTTTCATTTATTTTGCTTCTCCAACCCCCAAAATCTTTTTATTCCTTTCTTTTGTAACAACACCAGTATCCTCAATATACTAGGATGTTGTTATAAGAATGATTCAAACTACACATACACACAACTCCATCTAATGGATGATGAACATAATGTTTCTGTGGATGGCAAACTAACGCCTCACGAAACGATGATTGTTCAAATACATCTTACCGCCTCTCATGGTGGCCATTATGATGGCACTATAATTAAATATGATATTAATGATATATATTTTATATATAAGCTTCTGTAATTCCATTTTATTTCATACCATTATTCGTTTCATGTTGTATATACATACGATAATTTCATTTGAGGAAGTGCGGACTACCGCCCCCTTAAAATGATATGACTCGTTCATACCACACATGGAACGTATAAAGGATGGTGTTAATGAACTTAAGTAACATATATAAAATATTATATTATACTGGAATAGTAATATACCTATGTATCATTTGGATTCAATTCTTTTAAAATAAAAATTAAATGGAAGTAGCGTTCGTGCGTACGTACGGACTACCGTCTCCACGAACGCGGTGAGATCCATCCTCCATCGTATCCATTCAAGTCTTATTCTCATTTTAGGGTTAAAAATAATGTTAATATCATTATGATTATGAATAAGATATAATCTATCCATTACAAACATGTCTTACGTAACCAAACATTTAAGAAGAACGAATCGATTATCACCCTAAACGACGATAATACTAAGATATTATTAATAAAGCAATGTTAAAAGAACATATATGATATCATATTAATGTATATGATTCTTGTATAATTTAATAACAATTATTTCACCATTATACAGGAGGTTAACCTACCCCAACCAAGGAAAAGTACAAGGTAAGGGATTTTTCTTATCTCACATTCAATTCTGTGAGATTTCCATTGTTCGCTACTAAATTATTGAAAGTGGTGTATTGTGTACTTCCATTTGATATATATTATCATGATTCACTTTATATTCATGTTATTCTGTAAATCATTTGGTGGTTATTAACTTTTGGCCATGCGACTCAGTTGATTAACGTGGTAAGGGGTTTTCATCTCACTCCTTATTCCCGTGAGATTCATGCCATATTGCCACCATTACCTTTTGTGTGGTGTATGTACTGCCCATAATTATATTCTTTGTGTAATACACTCTAATTTATGTGTACTTACATATTCATTGTATGATACCTCTTTCATGGGTTGTATGTTTCATAAGTTACCAAACTGGTAAGGGTTATTTCACAATCTCTTCATTATCCGAGGTTGTTTATACGTAATAATCTACTGGGATATCTTTATCATCCACATCCATGTTTCTTAAAAATGTATTTCAAAACATTTTTACTATTTACAAGAATATGGGTTAAAGTCATTTATACCCTTGTTTGACTTTTTATAAGAGGTTTATAAAGGAATCTTTCCGTCGTTTTCGAAACAAGGTCCTTTTTAACCTTTTCGACAGAATTGAGGTAAGAATGTTTTTTTTAACTTATACGGCGGGTGCGGTTATTTTACGCCGTTATAAAATATTCAAAGCTTCCCTTACAAGCTTATAAGAATATTTTCAAAGAAAATGTTTTATTTTATATGGATCTTAAATGATTTCAAAATAAAAGGAGATATTTCTTTTAAAAGAATTTTGATTTCATCTATGTCAACATCCTTTGATGGATTTTAAGATTATTTGAAGTTGATTTATTATGATACAAAACTTCTATATTGTATTGAAGGTTTTGTGATATGTTTGACTGTGGATGTGCTATTTTTATACCATTCATAGTTTATGGTGAAAGTATTGACATTTCGTATGCTAGTTTTAATACGAATGTTTATGTTATGTTTAAACCTTTTCATATGGGAATGCATTGGACTTAATAAGTGATGGGTGGAGCCCGCTATAGCTCCTCGATGCATCGGTAGGTCTCATGAGACAAACTAGTGTCTTGGCACAAGGCCTTGACAAAATCTTATTTGTAGTCTTGGCACGAGGTCTTGGCTATGTGGTTATGATAGTCTGGCATTATGCATTCCAACATTATGAATGTGGTTATTGATTTTTGCATGTGATTATTCGATTAGTAGAATATCCATGTGAATAAGTAAATGGCATTATTTCATTTTATTTATGCCATACCATGTTGAAAGTTCATATTTAAAAGGCTTTTGTTTTAGTTATACATTGCCTTAAATGTTTATTCTTATTTATGAAAGTTTCCGCTATATTGTTATCCTTACTGGGCATTTGAGCTCACCTCTTTTCTATGTTTTATTTTTCCCAGGATGTGAAGAAGTAAGTTATGAATGACCTGCAGGGATTTTATGAGGGGTTAATAGTGTGGATTGTGGAAACATTATGTTGTTGTAGTAGTTTTTCATTTTATGATGTAATGTAAAACTTATGAATATATCTAGTGTTTCCAAGGCTACTAAACCAATCGGTCTTTCGAGATTTGATCTTTCTTGTGATCATGCCAATGTTATGTAATAATGCACCGACTCTAGGCAACTAGGGTCGGGGCGTTACAAACGTATTGCTGGGGAAATCATAGGTTTAGTATATTTAGTATATTTTTATAACACATTATACTAAGATCGGATATGATTATATGGATCATAAAATAATTGATCGTAAATGTAAAAGGGAAATTTAAGATGAGGATGAAGACTTCATTTCAATATCAACCGCATTTAGGAAAACAATACTGCATACAATGAAAGAAAAAGTGAAAGAGAAATTACTTAAAAAATGATTCTAATAATAAATATGAGATGTGGTGAGGATTAATTAATAATAATAAATAATCACCCTCATTTAAGATTGTATAATTTGTTCCCAACTCTTCCCAAATAAAGAAGTAATTTTATGAATACCAGAGTAAACAAACTCATACAATTTAACAGAACTGAATTGGTAAATTCATTTGGATTTTGAAAGTTTGTTCGAGGTGTAAAAAAATAGTATCTACAAAATAGGAAAAAGTAATGATCTCCAGATGGCATAGATTTTAATGATCTCCATGTGATAGAGAGTTTATCAGCTGCAGAGTATTCTTAAAAATCAAAATCAAGTAAAAGAATGAAGATAAAGCAAGGAAAATAACAGAAAAGGATCCAAAGATGATGTTAGTGACATTGAAGGACTCTGTTACTGATAACACATAAAAAAATTAACTAATTGTTCCTTCATGAAAATTGTGAAAAGATAATTTAAAGAATAATATGCAGTTGAATTGCATGAATTGAAAAAGAGAAGGAAAGAACCTTTAATAGTATTATTAATAGTAGCAGTGTTTTAAATATCTAATATTGTAAGCACTAAAAAACACATATGAAACATAATCTAAACTGGAGATTACACCACTATATTGAAAACATTAAACAACCAAACATGAAACCTCATCATTTTATGAAAATGTGAGCAAGGGGAATGAGTTATTACTAAATAATTCCAGTTCCAAGAATGAAATAAAAAATGCATCACCTGTCACTCAAAAAGTGGGTTCTATAATTTTTTAACCTCTATTAGAGAGAAATAAATGTATCTGAAAAATTTGACAATATTAATGATTATGATGGATCAATTTACTATAAATATAAATTGATAATTAAAAAAATGATCGAATTGCACACCTTTTATACAATTTTTTCCACCCAAACCTTCTGTAAGGCACATTGCAGAATTGATCTCAATAGTATTTCCATTGATTCTTGACATGATGTCATAAATAAAATTAATGAAATGATAACAATACCAAGTTGTTCATTGAGATCTATGAACGCCAATACTAAAATATGCATGTACCAAGCATGAAATGACTGAAATGATTAATAGGCCAGAACATTTAATGAACAAATAAAAAACCCATGAATTATACAATTTCACTCTTCTTTTTAAATGTTCAATTACATGAGTAAAATGGGTCTGAGTTTGTTTATAACACATAAAATTTTATATTAAATTCATTATGGTTGTAAATTAAAACAAATACAAATTCAATTATAAAAAAATAGATCTGTAGTGGATTAATCTGGTCAAAGATCAAGCATGGACATTAATTAACAGATGAATTTTCAAAAATAATCAGAGGATCCCCCTGTTGAAAATCATGAAATATCAAAATTAAAGAAGAATTAATCACTAAGGGATAAATCCAGTGTTATGAAAACAATACCTCTCTACTAAATTCCATCTATTGCAGCCTCCGTGACTATGTTAAGAATTGATGTTTCAATGCTGAGATGGGGAGAATTGAGATCTGTGACCTCCAATACATATTTATTCATTTCCTTAAAACCCAATAATAAGGTAGTTAATGAATCATAATTTAAAAAACAAAATCCCATAATGATTAATACGTATCTGTAAACCTGTTTTCAGTTTTTGACTTAGTAGCCTTCATAGAAACACCTATCAATTTATGGAAAAAAATTCAGCAAAAAAGCACTAGAAAATCATAAAGAACTCAATAATATTAAATTGAAATGTTATATTTAGAAAATACTAATATATACTTAAGGGAATAACAGTATAATGAAATTAACAAAAAAATCAAGTAATGATTAATACGTATCTAACAACCAATTTGTAGTTGTTGTCCTGGTAGTCTCCACTGTAACTCTTGTCAATTCTTGGTGACAATTTAAGTAATCCTATAAAATCATTAAGAAGTCAATAATGTTAGTGATATGGTATATTTAGAAACAAATGACATGTACATTGTCAGTACAATGAAAATAACAATTTACAGATATCCAGTGAAATTTACAATGGTAGTTGTATGATGGAATGTAAGTTTAAACAGTTTACATATGACTCTCAAAGAACTTCACAGACTGGTAGCCATGCAAACAAATTGGTTGAAGTGCTAGTTTATGGAAATTTGTAATGGAATCTACTAGAATGATTGTAATAAAACCTATATCCAATTCCATTTTATGTATTCACAGACATTGAGAAAACCAATTGAAATGATTCAAATAAAACTAGAAATACTAACTCATGAATATAAGGTAAATCTTTTTCATGAAATGAGGATAAAACACCTTTTGTGCAGATCTTTATCTGTAGTGTCTCTGAATATAGGTAGTGGTATAGTTACGGTGGAAGACCAGACTAAGTGAAGCCCTAATAACTGAAACGTGAAATTAATAATATTTCATTACATTGTGGAAGCTTTGTATGAATATGTTTTAATGGATAATTTCTTGTACAAAATATCATAGTCACATAAATAGACTTCTATAATAGAGAACATCACAGAGAACATTAAATAAATTCATCCAAAAATTGAGAACAATATAGAGTAATAATGATAAAATAAGGCAACGAATAAAAACAATAAAAGATATCGGCAGGCAGATTAATCTCATCACCTGAAATAAAACACACTAAATATGCAAGTTAATTTTTTTGAAAACTGGTCGAGAACTGTAATCAAATAAAATGCTTCCAAACGAAATTGAAATAAACCATAGCCAAAGATAAATTGAAAACAAAGGAAAATGTGATAAAATGTGAGAATTACAATTGATACTAACAAATTTTAGACCATGGAAATAAGACATTTAATTTGTGAATCTTAACTGAAGAAAGCGTACAAGGAAATAGTTGGCGGTGAATGATTTATCAGTTACCGTAGCAGAGGTACAGGATCAAATTTAAGGTATTCGACAGTTATGGATCCCTAGTAGCTGAGCTCGAAGGACTGAAAACCCTAGATTTGGGAGACTTAATATAGTAGCTTACGAAACCCTAGATTGCAGATATCGGAAGAGGTGAAGACGGAGTCTCGAGAAGCAGCGCTAACCGTAGATTTGGGAGGTCGGTCTTGGTGAATTTGCAGGACGAGAAGAAAGGGAAAACAATTTTGGTTTTCAAATAGGTGATTCGGAATTGGTAACTTGTGATGGGGAGGAGATCGATAGTGGTGAACATGGAGTAGAGAAGTCGCGACGGGGTGGAGGTATGAAGAGGGGAAGATGTAGTAATGAGATGCAGTGAAAACTGTAGGATTAAGATGCCGGTGTCAGTGAAATTGGTGGCTGACAAGGTGGGAAGAATAGTGGAGGTCAAGAAACTGAAGAATTGGAAGAGTGAAATCGCAATGGGGAGAGAGGGGAAGCCAAAGGAATAATGGAAGAGGGTTATGGGATATCAACAGTGCGAGTGGGACGACACACCGAGGGAAACCTCACAAGGAAGACAGAGGGAGCGGGAGGTGAACCTGATAGAAATCACGAGCGAGGGAAGAATGAAGGAGCACTGGATAATGGAAACAGGGGAGACAAAAATCCCGATGGGGAGGCTGAGCGGGAGCGGGAGGAGAAGGGAGAAAATGGTAGAGACGGGTAGCATAGGAGGGTCGTGGATGTGTGTAGGCTTGACACGTATGAGAATTAGGATGTGGAGGTTTATTAGACTGACGCGTGGTAGGTGGAAAAACCTAAGATTAGTATATATATATATTAGTAATAATTATTAATAAATAGTAATAATTAGTAATAAATACTAATAATTAGTAATAAATACTAATAAATACTAATAATTAGTAATAAATACTAATAATTAGTAATAAATAATAATAATTAGTAATAATTAGTAATAAATAGTAATAAATAGTAATAAATAGTAATAATTAGTAGTAATGCAAAACGGGCGGGGCCGGGTGGGGCTGGCCAAACCCGCACAGGTTTGAGCCCACGCGGGTTTTTCTGCAAAAGCCCGCATATAATGCGAACAAAAAATTTCAAGCCCGCCCCGCCCCGCATAAACCCGCGGGTTGCCCGCGGGTTGCCCACGGGCATACCCACATTTAAAAAAAATACTATTTATAATAATTTAAATACTGTATTTTTTATCATTCTTAAAGGTATTTGAGAGGTGAAATATGAATTAACAATAATTAGAGTTTTAAGAGATCCGATTAAACATTTTTTTGTGGGTTAATGGTGGCATGCGGTGACGCCGATGTGGTGGAAAACTATTGCGATAGAAAGTAGGTGAGTGATTAGTGATGGACGATGAATGATAATGTTGGTTCCGTGATGATGTGAACAACTAAACCTGTGAATGAATGAAGTCTCTCTAGGTAACAATCAGTTTCAGAGGAAGCTATTAGTGTTTCCACGAGGTTCTATCCTATTCTCTTAATAACAAAATAAAATTAAATAATAACAAAATTAAATGAACCTAAAAAATATTATGATTATAATAACTCTTATAGAATTAAAACCATGTGCACAGGCGATAAGTTTTATTTTTTAAGAGATGGGTTGACACACCATCTGAACATGGTTAATAATTACGATATAAATAATATATTATCATATTAAAACAATAAATATAGGCCTATTTAAAATTTACATGTGAATAAATGGTGAATTAGTATTGCCATTACGATGAGAAATTATATGTCACTGTTTAACCATGGTTTTTTTATTAAAAAAACTGAAATGTTAAAGAAACATATATTGTAAAAATAATATATTTTTTTCAATCAGGCCCGCGGGCAAGCCCGCACCTGTGCCGGCTCAACCCGCATTGGCCCGCACCCGTGCGGGATCAACCCGCATTGGCCCACACTCTAAACGGTCAAAAATTTTAGGCCCGCCCCGCCCCACATCCGCCCCATACCCGCAAAGCCCGTGGGTCGCGGGCCCGCTTTGCATCACTAATAATTAGTAATAATTAGTAATAGATAGTAATAGATAGTAATAGATAGTAATAAATAGTAATAGATAGTAATAGATAGTAGTAACACATAGTAATAAATAGTAACAAATAGGAATAATTAGGAATAATTAGTAATAAATAGTAATAAATAGGAATAATTAGCAATAATTAGCAATAATTAGTAATAATTAGCAATAATTAGCAACAATTAGCAATAATTAAGAATAATTAGGAATAATTAAGAATAATTAGGAATAATTAGAAATAATTAGCAATATTTGGAATAATTAGGAATAATTAGTAAGAATTAACAATAATTAGAAATAATTAGGATTAATTAGGATTAATTAGGATTAATTAGGGATAATTAGGATTAATTAGCAATAATTAGAAATAATTAGAAATATTTAGCAATAATTAGGAATAATTAGCAATAATTAGCAATAATTAACAATAATTAGAAATAATTAGGAATAATTAGGAACAATTAGAAATAATTAGGAACAATTAGGAATAATTGGGAATAATTAGGAATAATTAGGAATAAATAGTAATAATTAGGAATAATGAACAATAATAAATAATAATTAGCAATAATTAGCAATAATTAGCAATAATTAGGAATAATTGGGAATAATTAGAAATAATTAGGATTAATTAGGATTAATTAGGAATAATTAAGATTAATTAGGATTAATTAGAAATAATTATGAATAATTAGGAATAATTAGGAATAATTAGGATTAATTAGGAATAATTAGGATTAATTAGGAATAATTAGGAATAATTAGGAATAATTAGTAATAATTAGTAATAATTAGTAATAATTAGTAATAATTAAGGATAATTAGTAATAATTAATAATAATATAGGAATAATTTGGAATAATTTGGAATAATTAGGAATAATTAGAAATAAAATCAATTGTAATAAATTGTAATAAATTGGCACAATTTCTAATGGATTGGCGACACTCCTTTTGCTTGATGAATCTTCTCCTTTCAACTCTCACTGAATCAAAACATTATGAAAAATATTATTCTATGTATGCATATCCAATGTCCTATGCACGAGTTTGAATATGCATTCGTAGGACCACATTTTTCATAATGTTTTCAGGCGGTGATAGTTGTAAGAAGATGATTCATCGACGAAAAGGGGGCTCTTTTGTCCGATGGCTCATCTACTCGGCTCATTTATGTATCAGAACATATCATCAATGATTTTATGACACAAAACCAAGATTTTAACTAATAAAAGCTTGAATAATCCATCTGATTGTGATTCATGGAAACATTTTGACCGACTGCATCCATATTTTTCTTTAGAAGTCCAGAAGGTGCGATTGGGTCTTTCTACTAATGGATTATATCCATTTGGTTCTTATGGTAGTCAGTATTCATGTTGGCCTATCTTTATAACTCCATAGAATTTACCTCCATAGATGTTGATGAAGGAGACCTATATCTTTTTGACCTTATTAATCCCAGGACATCTGAAAAAAGAATATTGATGTTTATTTGAAACCATTGATTGATTAGTTAAATTAATTATGGAGTAATGGTGTTAGTATATATGATGTTGCTGCGAAACAAAATTTCATATTAAAAGATGCATTGATGTGGACGATTAGTGACTTCTCGACATATGGCATGTTATCTGGCTAGAGTACACATGGTCTGAAATCATATCTTTGTTGTATGAAAGACAACAAAACCTTTATGCTTGTTAATGAAAAAGAACCTTGATATTTTTACTATCATCACAGATTTTTTGAATTCTGTGATTTGGGATTCGATAAAAAACATATAATATGTTTTTTGAGACATTTGTGTGGCGACAACAGACTACGATGCACTAAGAAAACTAGAAGAAGATGTTGTTGTAATTATATGTAAACTGGAAAAAATCTATCCTCTGACTTTCTTTGACTCAATGGAACATCTGATATTACATTCTCCACATGAAGCTAAATGTGGAGGTCTGGTATAGTTTTGATGGATGTACCCATTTGAGAGATGCATGCAAAAATTGAAGAATAAAGTACGTAACAAAGCATCGGTTGAAGGCTCAATTGCTGAAGCTTATTTGCAAGAGGAAATTTATTTATTTTTCTCTCATTATTTTGAATCTGAATATCCCTAAAAACACAACCGCATGGGATGGAATGAGGAGAATATTGTTGATGAAATGTACAATCAATTATCAGTTTTTAATCATCCAGAGCTTGGCTTTGGTAGAGTTCATGAATGATAGCTTTTAGATGATGAACATCACAAAGCTCATATATATGTTCTGCTCAACTATGAAGAAATGAAATCATTTGTACTGTGAGTGATTCTATTACTTATTCTATAATTTATGTTATAGTAAGTAAACTTATTTTATTTGTAGGTTATATGATAATCATATCAAGAAATAGCTTTCACAAATTACAGCAGCTGCTCTTGAAGAACATTGGGAAAAAAATTCTCGATGGTTTCAAAAACTGGTAACATAAATTATTTATGGTTTAACATATCAACTCAGTTTATTATTTATTATATTGATAATTGTTTTAAAAAATTTCAAGTATCTCAACATGCTAATAAAATTGATAAGTGACTGTGTATATTGAGTAACCCACCATCCAAAATGGTTAAATATTATAAAGCATATGTGGTGAATGGTTTTCTATTTCATACACGTGCATATGGGGAATCAAAAAAAACAATAAATAGTGAAGTTTTCTTGAGATTATCGCATCATAGAGAAACTGAAATTGACTTTTATGGCATGCTGGATGAAATTATTAAATTGTGTTATCTAGGGAAATATTACATAACGATGTTTAAATGTAGGTGGTTGGATACTGAGAGAGGATTACATGTTCATATGATTCATGGAATCTTCGATATTAAATATAAAAGTCTTCTTGTAGTAAATGAACTATTTTTACTGGTACAACAGGCATATAAAATATATTACGCAAAGTACTGTGCTACTTCAATAGAATTGAGTGATTGGTGGAGCATAATAAAAATGAAATCTCAGGAAAATTAGTTTACTCAAACTGAATGTGGTTTCGATGAAGTAAAAGGAATTGAAATTTTTCAAGAGACTACTCAAAATCCATCTTTTTCACAGAGACATGAATATCGATGATGAAACCCCACAATTAAGGATCGATGGTGACAATGATGTTAATGATGTTAAAAATGAATTTGAAATGGAAAGAGATGATGAAACTGAAACTCATATGGATATTTATGATGATGATGATGAATATTAAGACATTGACATCGTCAGATATGAAGATGATGATGAAGGTGAACATTGAAACGGTTAAATGCTAGTTATAATCATAACTAATATATATATCTATATGTAATAGTTATTTTCAACTATCTGCTAACAACTATAATTTTGTGTTTCATATGGACCCCGATCTACTTCATGAGTTGTAGGAGGTTGAGCTACCTTTGGATGAGGAGGATTTGAGATCATTTGACCCTCAGCCTACTAGTAGTTCAGAGGGTACGTGGAGGGGGCGTGGTCTTGCGTGACTGATGATTCCTGACCCTATCCTCGAGCGACGTCCACATCTTGGCTTCGATTCATGCATGCGAAGGTATGGTAACCTGTGTAGTTTAGTTATCTTTCATTAATTTATTTATATACTAATTTTTTGATTATTTATTCTTTTTTCATAGTTTTGCGCATTTAGTTGTTGGATAGGGGAGCGCTATCTTGTGCAATTATTTTTCTCAGCCATGGATCACATGGGAACATATTCCCTTTGATGTGAAACTCATAATGTTCAATCATTGGATGGTACATAAATAAATAATATTTATTTTGAAATTTATTTCATTAATCACTTGATATTATAAATTATTTTTAGGGTTTATGGTATCCCATCGATGATAGCATGCGTGACGCTATCCACACAGCATGGAAAGTATCTATGCGTGAGTGTTTCCATCAGTTTTTGTACAATTTGAGAAGGACGGCCATTAAGAAAGCAGGAGTGGTGGTATTTGATGAGTCGTGTAGAGACCATCGACCAGAGTACATTTCATCTCACGTTTGGGATGGATTATGTTCACACTAGTTGAGTGGTGGATTTCATAGGAGATATTCATTGGTTCGACAGAACCAGGGGAGACAAGACGTGACACATCAAGCTGGTAGTCGTACATTCAGTATGCTTAGAGAGCATCTGGTAAGTATCTTTTTTAAATATTTTATATAACATTAAATATAAACAGATTATTTTATATTTATATAGGCAGTTGAGAATTATGATATTATGGAGTACGATGTTTATTAGAGGATGTAAAATGATCTAGCCACTGGAGAGATTAGAGGTGATCACCAATGTCAGATTGTGGTCAGTATTATTTCTTTTTTAGTTTGAAAATTAACTGCATATAATATTTTCACTATTTTAATTTCAAATTGGAACTGAATGAGTCCTATGAGGCCATGACCTCTCGGATACATGCTGAGATTTAGGCTGAGATAGCTGATCAGACTAATGACCACCATTTCAATGAGGCGGAATGGATGTAGGCAACCCGGTATGCCTTCGAGAAGGGCCAAGTAGTTGGTATCAGCTCTCATTTGACTCTTGGGACTTATTATGGTACTGTTTCGATGTCGACGTCCAGCTTGAGTGGAGTTCATGGAGAGGCATTATCTTATGGCTCAGAATATTAGGAGCAGTTGTGAGCTCAGACTGAGCTTATAGAGATTTTGTAGAAGCAACAAGAAGAGACATGTCAGTAGCAGTAAAAGTAGTACGAGAAGAATATGCATCGATGGTAGTAGCAGAATTAGTAGTATGAGAAGGATAGGCGTCGATGGAAGCAACAACATCACGACTAGATGAATTACATGCACCGTCTAACTCATAGTTTAGGTATGAAGTTTCCTCCACCATCTCCTCCAACTCCTCCAGCTCCTCCAGCTCTTCCAAAAGACTATCCCACCAATGATTTTTTTGTTATGTTAAAAACATTTGAATTCAACATTTTTTGTAATATAAACTATTTACAGTTTTTGTCTTATATTGGTGTGAATATTGCATAATTTTTTTTAATATTTTATTATTTTATTATTTATTATTAGTATTATATTTTTTAATGTTTGTTTATTTTACTAATAATAATAATAATAATATTTTATGATTTTTTTATATTTTTTTAAGAATATTGAGAATTTTAATATTTTTTATTTTTTTATTATTTTAATAATATTAATATTATTTTTCCATTAATCATAATTTTATTAAACATTTTTTTATTTTATTCAATATTTGTGACGGGGCCTTTTGTGATGCGACCCCGTCACAAATAGATTAAATATATATTTTTTAAAACTTATTTGTGATGGTAAAAGGGCCCATCACAAATAAGTTTTTGCAATGGGTCCATCACAAAATGTTTAGGTATATAGAACATATATAAATGGAGAACTATTTGCGATGGGACAATGGGGCCAGCGCGATGGGTTTTTATATATATAATGTATTTAATCAGATATCTATTTATGATAAGACGACTTCCCATCACAAATAGTACTTTTTTGCGATGGGCCCATCACAAAAAATACTAGTTGCGATGCCATTTTCTGAAAAGGGGTATTTGTGACAGGATATCATCACAAAAGACCCCGTCACAAATAGATTATATATATATATATTTTTTAAAACTTATTTGCGACAGTAAAAGGGCCCGTCGCAAATAAGTTTTTTCGACGGGCCTTTCACAAAAGGTTTAGATATATATAACATATATAAACAGAGAACTATTTACGACGGGACAATGGTCCCATCATAAATACTTTTTTCGATGGGCCCATTGTAACATGTTTTCATATATATAATGTATTTAATCAGAGATCTATTTGTGACAGGACGAATTCCCATTGCAAATAGTACTTTTTTGCGACGGGCCCATCGCAAAAAATACTAGTTCTGACACCGTTTTCTAGAATGATCTATTTGCGATAGGACCCCGTCACAAATATCCTATTAAAAATAGCCCAAATTCTAGTAGTGGCTCTATTGGAGGGTATACTTAGAAAGCATCGAGGAATCCACTGCCTAGCTCTATTGGAGGGTCTACTTAGAAAGCATTGAGGAATCCACTACCGAGTATCTACTGGAGGGTCTACTTGGAAAGCGTCGAGAAATCCACTACCTAACTCTACTGGAGGCCTTACTCAGGAAGCATCAAGGACTCTACTTGGGAAGAGTCAAAGACCCTTCTGCCCAGTCTCTATTGGAGGGTATACTCAGGAAGTGTTAAAGAATCCACTGCATTGTCTCTACTGGAGGGTCCACTCGGAAATTTTTTAGGACTTCACTGGCCAACTCTACTTGAGGGTCTACTCAGAAAGCATCGAGGACTCCACTGCCTAGCTCTATTGGAGGGTACAAATCATTAGTCATTGAGGACTCTACTACCCAGTTATACTGAAGGATACTACTCGAAAAGTCTCTGGTAACCCTGCGTGATCACTTTCATCATCGAGCATCTCCTAACCAAGCATCATGCCTGAAACATTCTATATCATATATCAAAATCCACAATGGAGGGCACCATCGTGTTCTACATGGAAAACCACTAAGGATAGGCTGCTCATGGGACAAAATATGAGTTCAAATAAAGGAGATACAAATGTTTGAAGTTTCCTAAAAATGAACAAAGTAGTACATGGTGTGTCAGGGACCCACAGGATGTGTGGTCCTGCTCTGCTGCCTGGTTGTATCCTTTCCAGCATATAGCTTGCGGCCATGTAGTACTACACAGTGTGTAAGGGTACTACATTATGTGTCTCGACCAAAATCTTGGCGAGCGCATAAGGATCGTCAATGATCTGAGGGAAAAACATAATTCCACTTATATACCTATGAAAATGGCCCCAAATGGCCAAACATATCACACCTTTGCGATCCTCATAGAAAAACACTTGGGATAGGCTATTCACTTTTCCAAATCGGATACCCAGTGATAAAGTCACATTTCACCATTTAAATCCCAAAGGGTGCTTCATGGTCCTATTCCATGAACACAAATTAAATATCCTATATTGATCTCAAAACGACCGCCTCAATATCAGGGTCGCAACGTCATAGACGGTTCATCATTCTGACACCATATGATGAATATATGTCAGATAAAAGATTCCACAACAACAAAAACAACAACAATAATAATATTGAGGGTTTCATAGACTCAAGTCACGAGTCGTAAAAAGGTATTCATCAGTGATCTTGAAATTTCCATCTCAAATTTTGGGTCATGTTACTACTGACGGTTCATCAATCCGACACCATATAAAGAAGTTACAACCAGATTAAAGGTTTGACAACCAAAATAATAATAATATTATTTTATTATTATTATTATATTTTTTTAATTCAAAATCAAATTGAGAGGAACTCACTAGGCTCTCTCCCCTTGAATGTACACGCCTCTAGGAAACTATTCATCCTCCTTTAATTCCTTTAACTAGTACCCAACCTGTGAATTTTCATGACATAATTAATTAATTAGAAATTCAAATACAGACACTCATAATTTAAATTTTAGATTCTTGAAATATGGAAAGATAAATAAAGGCTATAATAAATAATAGTTTATACTTAAAATAAAACTGAATTACAATTAAATAGTTGAACATATGAATTGAAATTTGATAGGTTTATTCAATTTTTCTTTTCATTCTGTACTAATGTTCACTGAATTGCTTTTTAAGATCATCTAAATTTGAACCGTCACTATTTCATAAAATAGTGTCTTCATCTCCTCTATCAAATATTTCTTGATCAAATTAATGTTTTAATTGTCTCTTCAAATAATATGTTAAGTAAATTGTGAGACAAAGTTCAGAAACTAAATGAAGATAAAGTTATAATATTTTTAAATTATTTAGTCATATCCATCAATAAAATACATAATTTAATGTCGTTTTAATTTAAAAGTACAAATATTCAACTTGCATTTCAATATATTTCAAAATTTATACATTTGAAAGGGGAGAGTAGAGAAACAAATCCATATTCCAATGTTTAGTTTATGATGGGCGTGAAATAAAACAATCTCCAGGCCTGATTGTGCTTTGTTTCATAATACCATATCCAGGACTATCTGTTATTTGTTTCATAATACCATATTCAGGCCTACCAAGTAATTAATCATATGATTTCCTGAGTTAATATTCCAACGTATCAGTTGATGCATGATCTCCTCCTCCATGACATAATACTCTTGTAGTTATAGATTCATTTAATCATCTACAACTACCTTTGTGGCCTGGAATATACACTCATTATGTGATTCAATATTTCTTAGGCGGTAAAAGCAGTTTTTTCTTAGGCACATGTTGATTAATTTGACATAGACTATCTTAATAGAGTGATGAACTCAATTTCATTGAGATTAAATATATTTTGTCAGAGACAAATCCAAAAGTATTCTGTGTTATTCCATGTCTTATCTAAAAATCTCCACCTCTTGTACTATCCAAAAATTCACCTAACAAACTTTCTTTCATTTATGATCAATAATAAGCACAATACTTATGTCTTTTGGTTCCATAATTCATCTATTTGGTCCAAAAAACACAACCAATGATATCCTTGGTTCCAACATGTAACTACTAACTTTTCCAAGATTAAATAGTATTTACACTGTGTTATTTTCTTTGTTTAGGGAGTGATTAACCCACCCACATTGGAAATTCAGAATGATTTTCAGGGCAAATTGGTCTCACCCAATTTTACCCAATATTTAAGTTTAAGCGGTCGCTTGTAGTTTAGCTTGGGTTGTCAAATCCTTATAGACTTAAGAAGTAAACTACAAATACATACATCATATGGATTGTTTTTTTATATGAAGTGGCCAAATTGGGTTGAATTTAGATGGGTTTAAATAAAATCTAAGATACTTAAGTGAATTCAAATTAAAATAATGAGTTGATCCTAGGTTATTACATGGGAGTGGATTGGATGAAATTCTATTATTAACGGTTTCAACTTCTTATATCTGAGATTGGTTTATTAAAGAAGATCAAACAACTTCATCACTTACTAGTTTAATACCAACAAACCATAATAATAATCACCTATACACTTGGTAGATATAATTTAGGATCACTCCAAGGTAAAGGTTCGTATTAGCACTTGAAGTATGTGGCCTTAAAATTCAACAAGGAGGAAGAAGTTTCAAAATCATCAAATAAAAATCTCAATTAAAAGAGGTGATTAGAAATTAATGGAGTGATAAATAAAATCCAATACAGCCCCTTTCTACTCCCTTGTATCAACCAATAAGTGGGTTATCCCTCCATTGATTCTATGGTTTCAATGGAAGCTGAAAGTAGACTCATGAGGGAGGAAATGGAGAAGTAAAAAAACAATGAAATAACGATCACTCCACCGTTGTGTGATAATTTCACAAGGTTTGCTATGAATAAATTCACACCTTGAACCAACGGTATCAAAGTGATATGAAGAAAAAAAGAATAAGAGGGTAATAATAACTTTTATTATGAAACTAAAGTAAATTGAACAACTTACATGTGAAAGACAAACTTGAGACAACAAAATCGCAGCATAACATTACAATGAAAGAAAACTCAAAAGATGAATAAATCCTCCAAAAACACTGAATTAAATAGGTATTTTAGGATCCTTGGGTTGATCATCCAATATTGAAAGTAATACCACTTGAGTATGGTAGGACTAGGGTGGTGGAAAGCTTGTGGAACTTAGACTTTTCCACCCTTGACCCGAAGTGGAAGGTATCTTGCATCCATCGAACATATGCGTATAAATTACCTTCTAGATGGCTGAATTATAGTGGCAAATAGAACAAGAAAATTGATCTCCAGATGTCTCCTAACCACCTATAAAATTTCAGCCCAAATGAAATTTTGGTTTGCGAGATATTATTGAAATGGTGGGTTGTTTTTCTGGGCCGCAGAATCTGGCCCAGAATTTTATCTCCAACTTGGGCCACCTGGAACTCCATTAAAACATCAGAATTAGATTTGTTAATTTTTTAATGAAAGGTTCCCCATGATTTCTTCTATCTTAAGTTAAATTTTAATAATTATTGGGCAGGGATATTGGCCTCTACAGTAGTTTTATTGGGATGTCATCCAGTTCACTTCACCGAGAATGTTGTTTGTTCAAGGCCAACTTTGGTGGTCTTATAATATGAATCTTCAACTACTCCAAAATTATGAATTGTTACCAATTTAATTAGAAACATGAAAATTAAATATGAAAATAAAATCAATATTTTTGGTTACTTTAAATGATGTTAAAAAAATGTACCATGTAATAGTGCATTTTAAGAAGGAATTACAATTATAATATGAAATAATGTTCAAAATGTAAAATGCACTAAAATGGTGTTTATAAATAATAAAGCACATGAATATTATATATATTAAAAATTAATATTATCCTCATTCATTGGCTAATCACACCCCCAACTTGAGTTTTGCTAGTTCCGAGCAAAATATATCTCAAAAATGTGAAATTCAAATTCCCTTTTTCAAAAATATTTTAATAAACAATGATCACCAAAAACCCTTATATCAAACAACTGTGAAACCCATAAAAATATTTTAATACAATATAGTTTCATAAGCATATCCCAATCCCAATCTCATTCCTTTGTTCAAATTCATCACCATATTTGATCCAATATCAATTAAGTATGAGGATGTGTTGTATATCACAATAGACATGGGGGTTCATATTTATTCAAGGGGAAAATTATGGAAGCGCTGGGTGGAATAACATTTCAATATTAAGATGATTATTCAATTTTTTTGTAATATTTCCATGGTAATTGAAATTTCACTCAAAAGAGTCAACCCATGTGGCGAGACTTTGCTGATGACTCCCAGCCTCAAAGACTTTAGGGCACCATGTGAAGCCCACATACTCAGGAATTATCTCAAGTTAACTTAGTAAAAAAAGTCAAATTATCACAAATAGAGATAAAATTAATAACTCTAGTCCAGAAAACTATGGAGTCATGATCCTCAAGTTCCGAAATCCACGCATTAGGTCATTTCATTTCTCTACGTGCAAATTTATTATTATTTTTATTTTTTTATTGAATACTCATATTAAAACTAAAATGATCACCAAACCTTTTCTATTTTTTTGGGGGGACCCCATGAACTCAAACTAATACCCCACTATCCAAAGAACGTGTGTTGTGATTCTTTTTTTTATTTATATGAAAATATAAACAATAAAATATCACATTAGATAGCCACACTTTCCAAAATCTATGATAATGAAATATACATGGATTAAAATCAGAATTGGGGAATGCTAAATTATTTGATATTCAGTTTCAAAGTTTTCAATGTGTATTATCATGTTCAAAGTTAAAGGAATTTTTCCTTCCATTTACACACATTTTTTTCAAATCACTTTTTTCACACAGAAGTAATTTTTTTTACACAAAAGAAATTTTTTTATTTCATCTCTTCCCAACTTAAAATAAAACTATCCCCAGTGTTTGAAGAAAAGAAAATTTATAAGGGGTAGAAGCAGATAAGGGGAGTTCAAAAAGGAAATTGAAAATGAGGATCATGGAATAAAGTCACCTGGTGGTTGAAGTTGAATTTCATGCTACTCCAATTTATTTTTTTGATATCCATGTTACTCACAGAGTTCCATAGTGGAAAAAGAAAAAAAACAAAATAAAACAATATATATATATATTTATAATAATAATAAAATTAAAATATAAGTATATATATAAAAATTATAGAATAAAGAAGCATTATAAGTTGTAGTTTAGTGGTAAGTGTGCACCTCTGTCTCCCTTCGGTCTTAGGTTCGAGTCCCCGTGGTTTCGTCGGTTGTGACAGGGTTTGCCCTATGACCTACGATGTGTCCTTTTATTTTTTTTTGTATTTTTATTTTAACCTAAAAACACATAAAAATAAAATGAACTGATGATACATTGTCTTATTTTTAAATTTCTGGGTATGGTATTACTTAAGGATCACACCACGTGATACGGATGAATATGGCGCTCCCCTTTCATACTCATCCATACTCATAATAGAATAAAAAGTCAATAGTCTATTTTTTTTATTTTTTTTAAATATCAAAATGATTCATTAATCCTATTTAAAAAATAAAGATGATTCAAAAATATTGGAAATATGAAAACCACGGGTTGCCTCCCATGCAACAATTTTTTTTAACGTTGTTATCCTGACATGGATCCTAAATCTATCAATTTTTTTCTAGTTCATAGGTTGGATCAGTAAACTCAACCTCTATTTCCTATTTATTGAATGATTCAATGAATGGTTTTAACCTATAACCATTAACCTTAAAAATGTGACCACTTGTGGGATCCAGAATCTCTACTGTCCCATGGGGGTACACATGATGAACTATGAAAGGACCTGACCATCTAGACCTTAACTTTCCCAGGTGTAAATGAAGTTTTAAACTATACAAGAGCACAAATTTTCCCGGTTCAAAATTTTTGACTTTGATATTCCTAGATTGGTAGGCTTTAAATCTAGGTTTATTTATCCTTGATTTTTCATAAGCCTCCATCCTAAGTTCCTCAAGTTCATTAATATCTAATTTCCTATTTTCTTTGGCCAAAGAAATGTCAAAATTCATTTTTTTGATTGCCCAAAATGTCTTATGCTCAATTTCAATAAGTAAATGGCATGATTTTCCATAAACCAACCTATATGGTGACATTACTAGGATGGTTTTGAATACTGTATGATATGCCCAAAGGTCATCCATGAGTTTCTTGGACCAATCTTTCCTAGAGGGATTGATAGTTTTTTCAAGAATTTGCTTAATCTCCATATTCACTAACACATATTGACCATTGGTTTGAGGATGGTATGCAATAGAAACTTTATGAGAAATCCCATAATTATACATGAGTGAAGAGAATGTGCGGTTGCATAAATGGGTTCCTTGATCACTGATTATAGCCCTAGGAATTCCAAATCAAGAAAATATGCGCTCTTTTAAAAATTGGATCACAACATGATGGTCATTGGACTTGGTGGGAATGGCCTCTACCCATTTCGAGACATAATAAACGTCTAAGAGGATGTATAGGTATCCCCTAGAGTTTGGGAAGGTTCCCATGAAATCAATTCCTCGACAATCAAATATTTCAATGATAAGAATGGGAGTGAGGGGAATTTGATTCCTTTTGGTAATGGATCCTAATTGTTGATATTGAGGAAAAATTTGGAAAAATTGGTAGGAATACTTAGTGAGGTTAGGACAATAGAAACCACTTTGGAGGACCTTTTCAATGGTTTTATTTGTGGAAAAGTGGCCTCCACATGCCTCTGCATGACAAAATCTTAGAATGGGCTCTTTATCGGACTCAAGAACACATATCCTAATGATTTGATCAGGATAGAAATTGAAGAGGTAAGGATCATAAAACACATAGTGTTTGACATCAGAAAGGAATTTCCTCTTAACTTGGGTCCTGATAAATTTTTGAATGTCACTCGTAACTAAGTGGTTTTTTATGTCAGCATACCATGGGAAATCACTCACTAAATAGAGGTTCTCATCGAGAAATGAATCAAACATAGAAAGGTGATGTGAGTTGTCTTTGAATTCCATCCTATATAGGTAATCAACTACAACATTTTCAACACCCTTTTTATCCTTAATGGTTAAATTGAACTCTTGAAGAAGAAGGTCCCACCTAATCAATCTAGCCTTGGCATCTTGTTTTTGTAAAAGGTATTTTAGGGATGAATGGTCGGTGAAGACAATGATGGGTGATCCTAAGAGATAAGACCTGAATTTATCCAAGGCAAAGACAAAAACAAGAAACTCTTTAATAGTGGTGGTGTAGTTGATTTGTGAATCATTTAAATTTTTTATTGCATAATCAATGACACATGGAGTTTTCTTACACTGTTGACCTAATACTGCTCCAACAACGAAGTTACTCACATCACACATGAGTTCAAATGGAAGTTTCCAATTTGGAGCTTTCATGATAGGTGGAGATATAAGAGATGACTTGAGTGTAGAGAATGATTCCTCATAGATTTCTGTCCATAAAAATGGATCATCTTTCACTAATATAGCACAAAGTGGTCGAGAAATAGAGCTGAAATTCCTAATGAACCTTCTATATAAACCAGAATGTCCTAAGAAGGGCCTCACTACCTTAACATTTTTAGGAGAGGGAAGGTGGTGAATGATGTCAACCTTAGCTTTATCAACTTCAATCCCTCTACCAGATACTAGATTCCCTAGAACAAGTCCTTCCTTTACTATGAAATGTCATTTTTTCCAATTTAGGATAATATTATTATCCTCACATCTTGAAAAAACCCTTTCAACATTTAGAAAGCATCCCTAAAAAGTATCCCCAAATATGGAGAAGTCGTCCATGAAGACCTCTAAACAATCCCCTACCATGTCCGATAAGATTCCCATCATGCACCTCTAGAAGGTACCAGGATCATTACATAACCCAAAGGGCATGCACTTGAAGGAAAAAGTGTATAATGTACAATTAAAGGTTGTTTTTACTTGATCCTCTAAGGATACCTCAATTTTATTATACCATGGGAATCCATCTAGGAAGCAATAGAATTGATTACCCACCACTTTCTCGAGGACTTGATCAATAAAGGGAAAGGGGAAATGGTATTTCTTGGTACAAGAGTTGAGATTCTTGTAGTTAATACAAAATCTCCATCCACCACTAAACCTTGTAGGGAGAAGGTCACCATCCTCATTGGTGATCACAGTAATTCCATCTTTCTTTAGGACAACTTGAATTGGGCTTACCCACTCACTCTTAGCTATGGAGTAGATGATACCCACTTTTAATAACTTAAGAAGTTATTTCCTTACCACATCCATAAGATTTTTATTGAGTCTCCACTGAGGTTGATGACATAGTTTAGATTCAGATTCAAGAACAATCATATGAGTTCCAATGAGTGGGATAATCCTAGGAATATCAAAAAGGGTCCATCCAATTGATTTCTTATGCTTTCTTAGGACATCCAAAAGCATCATCTCTTGATTGAATTCAATAGAGGAAAAATGACAATAATAAAGGCTCGATTTCCCCTAAGAATTCATACTTGAGTGGTGAAGTTAAGACCTTAAATTCGAGATCAGATTGGTTATCAATTTCCAAGAAAGGATGAGACTTTGTATTGAACTTAGTTTCTTTGTTCAGATTTCTTGACAGAATTAGTTCCTTGTGAACATAATTTTCATTCACTAAATTTTCCAGAGCAGTTTCATGAATGGGTATGGACTCAATGTTATTGATTTCACTCATGGTATCATTGATCGATGATTATATAAAATCATCAATAGAGCTATATAAAATTGATTCAAGCCAAGGAGACAAATTTCCCTCATGTGAACAAATAAAATCAATCTCTTCTTGACTTAAACATCCTTCAGTAATTCCTTGATGTTCCTTGAGTTCACTATCAACACTTCCAATCCAATTAACCTCATGTATCTATTCATCATCCCCAATTTGAGAGTTTACATTATAGATGTTCAATTCTAGACTTAGGTTTCCAAAGGTGATGGTTATGTTCCCATTTCAGACTTGGATAACAAAGTTGATTGTTATAAATAAGGGACGAAAAAGGATGATTGGGGTTTGCTCCCTAGGACCTAAGCTTGGGTGATTGTCAAGGACAATGAAGTCAGCAAGATAAATGAAATTTTCAACTTTAACCAAAACATCCTTTAAGATCTTTTTTGGAACTCGAACACTACGATCATCAAGTTGAAGAGTGACAGATGTGGGTTGGAGTTCTTCGAGCCATAATTGACAATACATGGTATAAGGAATGAGATTCACACTAGCTCATAGATGACAAAGGGATTTGAAAACTTTGTTCTCTCCTAACTCAATATTGATATATGGACATCCTGGATCTTTCAAATTTAGAGGAATGGTCCCTTGAATGGTGGTACTCACATTAGCATCCAAAAGGACTTGGTTTTTATGTGTAAATTTCCTTTTAAAAGTGCAAAAGTATTTAAGGTACTTTTAGTAGGTAGGAATAGTTTGGATTGAATCGAGAAGTGGAATGTTCAACTTAACCTGATAAAAGATTTCCCTCAAAGTTTCATTCGGTTCTGGTTTATATTTTCCTCTCATGCGTTGAGGTAAGGGAGCAGGTTGTTTGATTTTTTGGTGTGGTTGTAGTTCCTTCACATTCTCATTGGATTTTTCAGAATCTATGGGTGGTTCTTCATCATTTTCATGCATTGTTGAAGTTTTTAATGGTTCTGGTATGGCCTGTTTGGGTTTCTTAATGGATTTCCCACTTCTTAAAATAGTTACTGCTTTGAGTTATTCATGAGAGGTTTTTGTGTAACTGGATTCTACCATTAAAGTTGAGGATGGTACCGCCTAAGTAGGCATGGGTGAATTCTTGGTTTTAATGGTTTGTAGTTCATGTTTAAGGTATGATACTTCTAAGTTAATTTTCTCCATTTGTTTACACAACTTATCAAGGATTGGAAGAGGGACAGATTGAGTAGGGGATTGTGCTGGTTGGTTTATCCTAAGAGGATACTTTGGTTGTTAGATTGGTTGTTGCATAGGTTGCTGGATGGGTTGTTGGTATTAGATAGGAGTATGTTGGTATTAGACTGGTTGTGGTTAGAACTGGTTATGGTTTTGAAAATTTTTTGGAGGGTAGGGGTCTGGTCCTTGTGGCTGGCTAGGTTATTGGTTGGGTTGTTGGTTATCTTTCCAACGAAATCCTGGATGGTCATTATACCTTGGATTGAAAGTGTTTTGGTATAGTGGCTTCTAAAATTTCAGAGCATTGACCTTCTCTGGTGGTCCTCCTATAATAATATCTTTAATGTAAGGGATGGTTGGACATTTGTCAGTCTTGTGGTCATGTTTGTCACAAATTGTACAAACAGGGTCAACAGTTTGAATTTCATGGAACTTCCTAAGATCAATCTCCTCAACCTTCCTAATGAGTGCAGCAAGTTTCTCCCTAAAGATTTACTCATCCCTAAGTGTGTGAATTACACTATATTTGGGTGTATTATCATAGTAAGGTGATTTTCCCCATGTTTTATTTTGTTCAGAAAGGCTTTCTAGATACTCGTAAGCATTATTTGGGGCTTTGTTTTTGAAAGTTTCATTACACATCATGTCAATGAATTATTTGTTCCCCAGAACCAACCCTTCATAGAAAATTCTCACTTATTTAGGAATATAAAAACCATGTTGTGGAACCATGTTTATAGTGTATTTGAACCTCTCCCATTTTTCTTAGAATGACTCTCCCTCTTTTTCAAAAAAATTTTGGATGCTCTTTTTAAGTGAAATTGTTTTGTGGTGGGGAAAATATTTTTTGTAGAATTCTCTTTGTAGTTGGTCCCAAGAGTTGATGGATGATGGTATCAAATTTTTTATCCAATTTTTAGCTCTATCCTTTAAATAAAAAGTAAATAGCCTTATCTTATCTGACTCTAGTTGATGTGGGGGACACATAGTTTCTACAATGTCATTGAACTCCTTAACGTGAAGGTAGGGCACCTCGGACTCCATTCCATGGAATGTGGGAAGGTGGTTTAGGACATGGGGTTTAAAGATATAGTTGAAATATCCTAGGGAATTGTGTCTAATTCATGAGGTTTCATTGGTCTAGGCAGGTTTGAGGTAGTCATTCATGGTTTGATCAACTGCATTCCCTAAGTTTGGGGATGCCTCATTAAGATTCCCATTTTGGTTCCCACCCAGGTTTATGAATTGGTTTCTTTGAATACCTTCCATTTAAATGGGGTCAATTTTTGACTCTATATTATTAGTAATATTAGGATATAATGAAAAGAGTTACCTTGGTGTACTTGACTCCCCAACCCCATGACTATCCACCCTAACTAGACGGTTTGATCACGAGTGTAGGCAGACATGTGCCAAAAAAAATGAGAAAGGAAAAGATAAGAGAATTTGGATGATAATAGAAGAAATGGGAGAGAATATAATGGGCATTGATATGACTTAATTAGGTCCCTATAAATGGCACCAAAATTTCGTCTCACCCAAATTTACCCAATATTTTAGCTTTAAGTGGTCGCTTGTAGTTTAGCTTGGGTTGTCGAATCCTCAGAGACCTAAGAAGTAACCTATAGACACGTACATCCTATGGATTGTTTTTGGATATGAATTGGCCAAATTGGGTTGATTTTATATGGTTTTAAATTAAATCTAACATACTTAATTTAATTTAAATTAAAATAATGAGTTGATCCTAGGTTATCACTTGGGGGTGGATTGGATGAAATTCTTTTTTTAACAGTTTCAACTTCTTATATTCGAGATAGGTTTATTCAAGAAGATCAAAAAACTTAACAACTTACTGGTTTAATACCAATAAAACATAATACTAATCACTTATACACTTTAAGGATCAAATTTAGGATCACTCCAAGGTAAAGGTTTGTATTAGCACTTGAAGTATGTGGCCTTAAAATTCAACAAGGACGAAGAAGTTTTAAAATCATCAAATAAAAATATAAATTAAAAGATGTGATTATAAATTAATGGGGTGATAAATAACATACAATACAGCCCCTTTATACTCCCTTAGATCAACCCATAAGTGAGTTATCCCTCCATTGATTCTATGGTTTCAATGGAAGCGGGAAGTAGACTCCTGAGGGAGGAAATGGAGAAGTAAAAAAACAATGAAATAACGATCACTCCACCATTGTGTGATAATTTCACAAGGTTTGGTGTGAATAAATTCACATCTTGAACCAAAGATATCAAATTAATATGAAGAAAAATAGAATAAGAGGAGAAAAATAACTTTTATTAAGAAACTAAAGTGAATTGAACAACTTATATGTGAAAGAAAAACCTGAGACAAAAAAATCATAGCATAACATTACAATGAAAGAAAGCACAAAAGATGAATAAATCCTCCAACACCACTACCTTAAATAGGAATTTTAGGAGACTTGGGTCGAGCATCTAATAGTTAAAGTCATCCCACTTGAGTATGGTATTTCTAGGGTGGTGGAAAGCTTGTGGAACTTAGAATTTTCCACCCTTGACCCAAAGTGGAAGGCATCTTGCATCCACCGAACAGATGCATCTAAATTACCTTATATATGGCCTAATTAGAGTGTTCCATAGAATAATAAAATGGAGATACGAATTTATTCTAACCTCCTGTAAAATTTCAGCCCAAATGGAATTTTTTTTGAGATATTATTGAAATGGTGGGATGTTTTTCTGGGCCGCAGAATCTAGCTCAGAATTTTATCTCCAACTTGGGCCTCTTGTACTCCATTAAAACATAATAATTAGCTTTTGTCACTATCTAATTAAATTTTCCCCATGATTTATTCTTTATTCAGTTCAATTTTTAGAATTATTGGGCTAGGATATTGGCCGCTACATTAGTTTTATTTGGTTGTCATCCAGTTCATTTCACCCAGAATGTTGTTTGGTCAAGGCCAACTTTGGTGGTCTTTCAATATGAATCCTCAAGTACTCTAAAAGTATGAATTGTTACCAATGTAATTAGAAATATGAAAATTAAATATGAAAATAAAATCAAGATCATTGGGTGCTTTAAATGATGTTAAAAAATGTACCATGTAATAGTCCATTTTAAGAAGGAATTACAATTATAATATGAAATAATGTTCAAAATGTAAAATGCACTAAAATGGTGTTTATAAATAATAAAGCACATGAATATTATATATATTAACAATGAATATTATCCTCATTTAGTGGATAATCACAAACCCTATTATAAAATGGAGTCATGGGTGAGGGTTTCTGTCAGAATTCCAAATTGTTTTAATAGCAGTAATGTTTGATATTAGATAGTAGATAAATTCTGATATTTTTTTGTTATATACATATATATAAACAAAAAAAACAAAAATAAAAAATTTAAATATACAAAAAATTATATTTAAAATAAGTAATTTTTTTAGTTGAAAGGCGGTAGGGCCCCTACCGCCTTTCCAACACATTTTTTGTAATTTTTTTTTGACCTAGGCATATTTAAAAAAAATAAAAAAAACCCAAAAAACTCCCTCTTCACCACACACGATGGTCTCATCTCCAGTGAAACAACCACCAGGTCTCCATCCTTTCCTCTGCTCCACCAGGACTCACTCTCTCTCATCCTCACACCACGACATTGGCATAACCCCCCTCTTCATCCTGCATTGACGGACAACGACCTCTCCTCTACTACATACCACTGGCAATTACCTCCTCCTCACATAATAACTACCCCCACCATGTCCATTACTTAGTCGCTGCTTCTTCACGCACATAGTATTCAATCTAAGTGGGTGCACGGTTGTAGGTGATTTGTGTGTTGCATGTGACATCGATGTGCGTAGTGGATTCACATTGATTTTGGCGATCAGTGTTGCACGATGAGACCGAACACAGATCCGATCATTTTTTTAGTAACACAGTTTTGATTTCCATGCTTTATCATTTTATTATCGCATGTATTTTTTGGGTAATGCACTTGATGGTAATTTCATGTCTTTGTTTTATTTTTATTTTTTATTGTCAGTAATTTTATATTATTTGGATGTGTATTTAGTTAATTATAATTTTTTTTTTGCATTAATTTTTACTAGATCTTCACACATGATTTGGTGTCGTTCATGTGATACCTAATAAGTAATCACGGGTGGGAGATCATCGGATAATTTATTTGTTTGAAACTTGGGCGTGCTTGTGAGAGAATCGTAAATCACACCCGAGTGAATTCCGCATGAATAAATATATTAATTGAAAAATTAATATTTTGTGTACATTTTTTATTCAAACTTGCATGAGTTACACCTAATAAGTGATATAATGTGAGTGAACCCAACATAGATAGATATTCAACTTTTTGAGAAATGTGTCATTGCATTTCACTAAGTAATTCTATGCTAATAAAGACACACAAATTATTCATCAAATTAGTTAATAAAATGATTATTTGTGTAAAAAATTAGAATATTGTTTAACAATAAAGAGAAAGACCTAATAGTATTTTGATTAAATTCAGAATCGGTGATAATTTAATGAATAAATATTTATATGTGAGAATTAAATAATTAGTGTTGCATACACCTGAATGGATATCACAACTCTGATACTTCCATCTCCACCTGTTTCCTCCATAGATTAATTTAATCCACTTATATAGTTTTAGTTAATTTTAAATAATCATTTTCAAATAGTTGTTTAGTATTTATAATTTTTAGTTGTTAATCAAATTTAAAACTCATATGCCTGAACATTATTCCAAGAGTATATTCTTAGTGTCTACGCACATTCTCTATGACGTCCCGGCCCAGATGCCACTTAAATGGTGCCCCAAGCCGGTGGGTCACATGGCCTCAAGCACACCTCCCTATGCATCATAGGCTGCTGAATAGCAGCAAGGCCCTAGGGTGTGTCTGTGGGGAGACTATGCCCTCAGTTTAGAGTATAACATTGGTGAAATAGTTAGATAAACAATTGAAGCATATATAAACAGATGGCACAACAGAAATAAACACTATAACGAATAAACTAGTAACCCACCTTAGCAGAAGCATAAATAATCATCCAAGCACTAAATAATAATCAAAAGTAGTAAACTGATAAAATAAAATAGATATTGAGTTTATGTCTCTACAAAAGAGGAAAAACATGTATACATGGTAGCAGGTAGTTAATACACCACATGCTATACACAAGGCACAAAATGGAAAAAAGTTTATCCAAGCATCCCGAGCTCCAGACTGGTCATTTACTACCAAGATCCCATCCTAATTCATGAATGCATCCACACATCCATAAGTGGATACTTCCCCTTATCTACACCTGCAAACATATTTTCTGCCTGGGTACCATCAGCAGCCCAAATACGGTGTGAGATAAACTCAGTAGACCACCACCAACGACATCTATAAATATCCAGCTGTGAATATAACATGGTAGTGTGCAGATATAATAATAAAAATAAGTAATAATAATTTTAAATGGGTCTGCTCTGGTTCTTGATGAAGAACTGGGCTGACTCTACCTACTTTTGTCCATGCCGAAATATATTTGAAAGAATCAAGGGTCGCAATGCCCGATATCACAGTATAAGGGACGCCATGCCCAGAATCACAGTATAAAGGAATCCATGCCCTGTATCATAGTACAAGGGACTTTATTCCTAGTATCATAATATAAGAAGGGTCACTATACCCATATCACAGTATAAGTTACACCATTCCCAATATCACAGTATAAGGGATTCTATGCTTGTATCATAGTATAGGGATGCCATGTCCAATATCACATTAATAAGAAGGCATGCCAAGTCTGTATCAAGGTATAGGGACATCATGCCCATATATATATAACATTCATAAGGGTCTTAATTTCCATTTATATATAATAAGGATCACCATGCCTATTAAATTTAACAAGGGTTATCATGCCCATACATCAACAGTGATAAACATCAATGACTTTGATACGATCCAATGGGTAAGTCATAACTCATTAGAATTTAATAATAATAAGGGTTTGAACATTTTTCCATTTAATCAGGTGATGTGGTCATGCCACTATCATAAAGTTCAACTCATTATAATTGATAAGGGCACTGGCCAAGCTGTGCCACTATATTCATCTGCTATCAATATGATCTTTCATTTGAAAGTAAATCCAAACACACCGATAGGTGTTTTTGATTTATAACCATGAAATACAATTAATAATGTAAGAGGGAACACCCAAAGTAATGGATCACTCTGAGGTTTTATGACCTCTAGTATCTCAAGGGATCTAATAAGGTCAATGGGTTCCAAAATAGATAACCAATTTAAGATAGATGAAAATTATGGGCAATGCATAGTGAAACAGTGTGCGACACGCATCACATGTTATAAAACATCAATAATTTAAGGTATAGTTACTAGAACACCTACCTCAATCTTGTAGAGGAGTACTCATATAGTATCGTCTGTTGTTTTGGTCCAGATCGGGAGAAAATGACAAAATGGATGAACAGCCTGAAAATAAGGCATAAGATCCTACACCCAGATAACTCCATTGAGGAGAAGAGAAATTAAGAAAGATGAAATATGAATAGATATATTACCAGTGTGAATCCAAAAAGACAGATAGTGAAAGAATCAGATTCTGGATGATGAAGAAATCCAATAACCTAGCTTAGGAATCCAAGGGGCTCAAATGAGAGAACCTCCTGTGTGTGAGAGATAATGAAAGAAAGAAGGGGTGAGGAAAAAGAAAAGGGGTATTCCCATTTAAAAAAATTTCATGACATTTACATGGCATGTAAATGATTTAATCATCATGTAATTCTCGAGCTCACCTCTCTAGGAAAGTCTATTACACGTCATGAATAGGCCTTCCCAGGCTATTACACGTCATGTATTGAATACATGCCATGTATTCCAAATACATGTCATGTATTTGGCCTGCAAGTAGCCTTAAACCCCTACTTCCTTCTTTATAAACCACCCAACTGACCAATGGGATCAAATTTAGGTTCTTATCCAAAAATAAAACTTAAACAAGAGTTTAACTAAAAAATAAAAAGGATTTGTACCTCATATAAAAATCAAGTTCTTATAGTATTCCCCCCTTAAAGCAACTCATCTTCAAGTTCACATTCTAAGGGAAGCGAAATTCTATTTGAGAACAACTCTAACCACTGAGCGCATATGTTGTCCTCTCACTCCCAAGTCTCATCCTATACCCAACAATTCTACCATAGAATCCATTCTAAAGAGACAAACTCATCTCAGGGAACCTTCATACTCCATTCAATGATGTGTATGGGATTCCCCTCAAAATAAGCATCAATATCTAACTCAATATCCTTAGGATCAAATGCATGAGACAAGTCTACATGATATGAATAAAGCTATGAAATGTGGAGGACGTGGTGCATGGAACGGTACCTAGGAGGTAATAGCAGATGATGTGCTACTAGATCGACTCTCTCCTGAATCTCAAATAGACTTTAAAAAGCATGGGTACAACTTCCCTTGCCTCTATATCTGTCTATGCCCAAGTCTAGGTGATACCCGTAAGAAAACATGATCCTTGACCTCAAACTACAGATGTCATCGATGAAGATAAACATAATATTTCTAGATAAACTAAGAAATATACACCCACTTACCAATCATCTAAACCTACTTTGAAGTCTCCTGAAGGAGAAGAGGACCTAGTAGCCCTGCCTCTCCTGTCTCTTACTAGCACAAGGATGATCAGCACGGCCTACCGTATAAGGCATTATTGGGAGTCATCTAAATTATCACCTAAAAACTATTATTGTAGGAGTACTCAATGAGAGGGATATGATTTTCCCAAGAACAACTGCAATTAAGGACGCATGTTTAGAGTGTGTCCTTTAACACCTGTATAGTCTGTTTCGACTGGCCATCAGTTTGAGGGAGAAATTCTATGCTTAGAAGCACATATGTAACCATAGATTTCTGTAACACCTACCATAACCTTGATGTGAAATGGGCATACCTATCTGAAATGATGATACAAGGGACTTCGTGTATCCATATAATTGTCACGACCCGACCCAAGATGGATTTCAAGCTGCAACTACCCCAAGCCCCCCTCCATAGGCTAGGGTTGACGACAAATTCCAAAGTAATATATAACATGGGGAGGACTTTTACTAAGTACCTATACATACACACACTACCATCTCAATGTAGAACTGCAGAGGGAAATAGTAAAGGATGTAATACAACTAGAAAGTAAACCAAGCATGCATAACCTCTAGCGTGTACAAAAGTATGACAATGCAAACTGAAAAGTAAAAGGGAAAAATAAACTCTCAACTAGAAATATGCATCAACCTGAAAAATATGGAAAAGTAAACTACTAAGAGAGACCAACTCCTAGATCTCAATTTGTGACCATCGTACGCGGTCCAAAGTACCAGGTATTCCTAAGATCCTCTGAAGTCATCGCCGACTTGTCCATCATCTGCTTAAGATATGGCACATGTGGGAAAATCCCATGCAGGGGTGAGTATATACACACCCATTAGGAAGCCCCGAAAGATTAAGGGGGGCATTAAGAGATACAATAGGAATAGAAAGACTGTATATAGTAAATGGGAAAGAGAATATCTCAACTCAAACCAAGAGTGAAAGTGACCTCGTCCAAACACAAGGGTGTCAAAAAAGTGATTAGATGAACTACATATCAAGTTTTCATCACCTATAGTAGGATAGTATAATCATCCAACCATGAGAAGATAAACATGGAAATAAAGTGACATACCCTTCGCATCTTCACCTCTCATGGAAAGAGAGTAATAAGATCCAAGGGTAAGGATATAGAGTAATATGTGTGTGTGTGTGTGTGTGCTCAGTCAAAGAATCCCAAACTAGAGAGTAAGGGGATCTCTATCACATGGATTAACCCAGGAAGAAGAGTATCCAATATTTAAAAAAGTCCAACAATGATGCCCAGTATCTCATGTGCTTTCCTAGAAGTAATCGTCCAAGTCAAACCACACCTCGTCTTTGTGTCGCACAGTTGAGAGGTCACGAACTTGAAGTAAAGGACTCGTGCCCCAATACGTCAGGGGGATACACTCTGTAAATATATATAGAGGACCCGTTACCATGTTGATGGGTGGGGGGGTCCACTCAGATGTCATCAAGGACTCCACTACCCATCTCCACTAGAGGGTACCATTTGGTAGTCATCATGGACTCCACTGCCTAGCTCTACTGGAGGGCATACTCAGAAAGCTTTGAGGACTCCACTGCCCAGCTCTTTTGGAGGGTATACATGGAAATCATCAAGGACTCCACTACTTTGCTCTATTGGAGGGTCTACTCAGAAAGTGTTGAGGACTCCACTGCCTAGTATCTACTAGAGGGTCTACTCAGAAAGTTTTGACAACTCCACTTCCCAACTCTACTGGAGGCCCTACTTGGGAAGCATTGAGGACTCTACTCAGGAAGCATCAAAAACTCCACTACCCAGTCTCTATTGGAGGGTATACTCATAAAGTGTTGAAGAATCCACTTCCTAGTCTTTAATAGAGGGTCTACTCAGAAATTTTTGAGGACTCCACTACCCAACTCTACTAGAGGGTTTACTCAGAAAGCGTCAAGGACTCCACTGCCAAGCTCTATTGGAGGGTACAACCCATTAGTCATTGAGAACTCTACTACCCAACTATATTGGAGGATACCGCTCAATAAGTCTCTAGTGACCCTTCGTGATCACTATCATCATTGAGCATCACCCAACAAAGCGTCGTGCCCAAAACATTCCATATCATATCTCAAAATCCACAACTGAGGGCACCATCGTGTTCTATATGGAAAAACACTAAGGATATGCTACTCATGGGAAAAAATATGAGTTCAAATGAAGAAGATACAGATGATTTAAGTTTCCTAAAAATGAACCAAGTAGTACATGGTGTGCCAGGGACCCACATGACATGTGATCCTTCTCTACTGCCTGGTCGTATCCTTTTTAGCACATAGCTTTTTGGACATGTAGTATTATACAGTGTGTAAGGGTAATACATGACGTGTCTCGGCCAAAATCTTAGAGAACACATAAGGATCATCACTAATCTAAGGAAAAAAACATAATTCCACTAATATACCTATGAAAATGGCCCTAAATGGCCAAACAGATCACACCTTTACGATCCTCATAGAAAAACACTTGGGATAGGCTATTCACTTGTCCAAATCGGATACCCGGTGATAAATTCACATTTCACCATTTACTGCCCAAAGGGTGATTCATGGGACTGTGCCACAAACAAAAATTAAATATCCCATATTGATCTCAAAACAACCACCTCAATATTAGTGTTGCAGCGTCATAGATGGTTCGTCATTCTGACACCATATGAAGAATATATATCAGATACAAGATTGCATAATAATAATAATAATAGTAATATTGAGAGTTTTATGGACCCAATTCACAAGTCATAAAAAGTTATTCATCAGTGGTCTTGAAATGTCCATCTCAAATTTAGGGTCATGTTATTACTGACGGTTCGTCAATCCGAAATCGTATAAAGAAGTTACAACCAGATTAAAGGTTTGACTACCAAAATAATAATAATATTTTATTATTATTATTATTATGTTTTTTTAATTCAAAATCAAATTGAGAGGCACTCACTAGTCTCTCTCCCCTTGAATGTACATTCCTCCTTGCAATTATTCATCCTACTTTAATTCCTTTAACTAGTACCTAACCCGTGAATTTTCATGACATAATTTATTAATTAAAAATTCAAATACAGACACTCATAATTTAAAGTTTAGATTATTTAAATATGGAAAGAAAAATAAATGCTAGAATAAATAATTCTTGATACTTAAAACAAAACTGAATTACAATTAAACAGTTGAACATAGGAATTGAAATTTGATAGGTTTATTCAATTTTTCTTTTCATTATGTATTGATGTTAACTGAAATTATATTTAAGATCATCTAAAGTAAAACCATCTCTATTGCATACAATGGTGTCTTCATCTCCTCTATCAAATATTTCTTGATTGAATTCATGTTTTAATTGTCTCTTAAAATAATATGTTAAGTAAAATGTGAGAAAAAGTTCAAAAACTAAATGAATATAAATTTACAATAGTTTTAAATTCATTATTCATATTCATCAATCAAATAAATTATTTAATGTCATTTTAATTTAAAAGTACAAAAATTCAACTTGTATTTAAGTATATTTCAAAATTAATACATTTTAAAGGAGAGAGTATAGAAACAAATCCATATTACAATGTTCAGTATATGATGGGTGTGAAATAAAACCATCATTAGGCATGATTGTTCTTTGTTTCATAATACCATATCTAGGACTATCTATTATTTTTTTCATAATACAATATCCATGCCTACCAAGTAATTAATCATATGCATGCCTAAGTTAATATTCCAACGCATCGGTTGATGCATGATCTCCTCCTCCATGACATAACACTATTTTAGTTCTAGATTCATTTAATCATTTATAACTACCATTGTGTCCTGGAATATACACTCATGATGTGATTCAATATTTTATAGCTGTTAAAAGTAGTTTTTTCTTAGGAAAATGTTGATTAATTTGACATAGACTATTTTAATGGTGTGATGAACTCAATTACATTGATATTCAATCTATTTTGGTAGATAAAACTCCAAAAGTCTTCTGTGTTCTTCTATGTCTTCTCTAAGAATCTCCACCTCTTGTGCTATCCCAAAATTCACCTAACAAACTTTCCTTCATTTATGATCAATAATAAACACAACACTTCTATATTTTGGTTCTATAATTCCTCTATTTGGTCCAACAAACAAAACCAATGATATCCTTGGTCCAACTTGTAACAACTATCTTTTACAAGCTTAAATATTATTTACACTGTGTTATTTTCCTTGTTTAGGGAGTGATTAAACCACCCACATCAATTAGTGGCACTTCCCTTTTGTCACATTGAATCTTAAAAAAATCTCTTAAATATTTTTCTTTATTGAAATAGATCCAGAATCATCAGCATCATCAACATCTTCCAAAAGTCATCATTAACAAATGAAACACAACATAAATGAAGTATCAAGATAAACATAAAACCATTCATAAAAATTTCATATAAATATGAAAAAATTAATTAAGAATCATGATAGTAGTATATTTTATTCTGAAGAACACAATTTATTATAATAACACATAAAATAAAATAAAACTCTCATGAAATACTTTGAAGTACTTAAATGTTATAAGTTATTACGAACTGTAAGCAAATACCAGCTTGAAGTAAATAATTAGTTTTTTCGCATTGAGTAACTTTCAATACAAATAAAACCTATGTAACTAACTCTAAATCTATAAGAATAAAATATAGAAATTTAGAGTACCAATCATCTTACATAGACATGGATTAAAAAAATTCAAAGAGTAGAATCAATAGAATTGTCAACAATGGTTATGGAAAATTTTACTTCTAAATCCAATATAGATATTTGTCTAAAAGAAACCATAATTTAAAAAATAGTTTTGAACAATTTAAAACAATATGTTTTTTCATCTGAATAAAATAGGAGAAAAAATCATGCAACATCCATTTGAAAGTAGGAGAATTCGGTTTGAGGTGCATCATAATTGTGAAATTCTCACAGTAGTTGAACCTGGTAAAAAAAATTAAAAATGTTGTTATTAGATAAAACATAATATGGTTATACATTTCATGATGAAAAATAAAATAATCTAACTCAAATTTTATCTTATGGAAAGGTAAATTTAAGCACAATACTAGTCTAAATTGTAAGAAAAAAAATTATGAAAATTTTATGATGTACAAATTTTTCCTCATGGAAAGGAAGCTTGAAATGGGTTACTAAATAAAACTGTAGGAAAAAAACATGAAAATGGGTATTGAAAAATTTCATACTATTTACTAAAATATGTAAAAAATGACACTAGATATGTGTTACTTCTATTATATAATGATAAGTAGGGTTTTTTTGTAACTGGGGTTCAATATAATTGAACAAAAAAAGAATAATATTCCGGAGATGAACTAATCTAATCAATTCATTAAAAATATGAAACTATTTAATGATTTTGTACATAAAATATATTAAAAAATGTATGAATATGTACATTAAAACATGATACTCTATTTTCCCATAGTAGTGATGCACATTATGTTAATTTCTTAACATAATTTGCACCTTCCACTCCACATTATGTTAACTGCTTAACATAACATCGAGTGGTTGTCTTGAAATTATGTTATTGAGAGTGGGAAAGAATGTTAGGGTTCGTAAAATTTCTTCTTCATTTAATAGAGAAATAAACACATTGATTTAACAAAGAATGCATATCTGATACCATTTATGGTTTTTATGGGTTCATCATATGAACAAAGGCAATGAAATAAAACCCATATATATGCTCGACCTATCCTTTATAGAATTATGAATAATAGGAATGAATAAAATAAATAATTCATACCTAAAGTGATGTGTGATCCATCCTTGACTCTTCATTGTATGCCTAATAAAGACCGCCTTAGATTCAAATGAAAGTCTCCTACATGCAGCTAAATTCATTCATAACTGGAAGATTCATGTACTTATCCTAAAATGTTGTTTTCAATGTATTCTATAATATGAATCATATACACATGTTTTTAGTTCATAACAAACAATATATAGTGGTTTCAATATTCTAATAGTGAATAAAAATTACTAACAATGAATGGAAACATATATATAGTTAAAACACATATACAGTGGATTCAACATACTAACAGTGAGTGGAAACACTTATGTAGTAGAAACAAAACATGTTAACAATGAACATACTAATAGTGAATACAATATAATGAAAGTAAATAGAAACACATATATAGTGGGTTCAATATGCAGTGAACACAACATATTAATAGTGAATACAACATAGTAATAATGGACACAAAATGCCAACCATAAATAAATAGTGAACATAACATACTATCTTGAAACATGTATACAGTGAATTCAATATATTAATAGTGCACAACATACTAATAGTGAATGGAAACAAATATACAATGAAAAAAATCATATTATAGTGAACAAAATACATTAGAAACACATAAATAATGATGATAAATAATGATAAAATCCCCATAAACATGTGCATGAAATGCCTGATACGTAAACGATGATATAAATAATGTTAAAATAGAAATGTTACAAAGAATTTAAGATATATAAACATGTTATTGGAATGATTTATCAATAAACTCTCAGGTTTCTTTGTGTTGTGATTTAACACCATGAAACTTGGATAAATGGAAAAGGAGATTGTAAAAATTAGAAAATAAATAGACAAGGAAGGCATCTAAAAAGATAAAGGAAACATGAGAAGTGGAAGGGGAGGTGTTATCTATATATCACAATAGATTTAATCCATGTCAGGTGATAAGAAATGCCTTTACAACACCGAAATATACATATCTCATTGGGAAACCTGAAGGCAACCTCTACGGGAAAATATAATAGAAGTTTTAAAAAGAAAATGAAATTGCTAATATTTATTCTTATTAGTATTCCATTAGGAAATTTGGAGAAAACCTTGAAAGGTTGCCTATGAAACTGAAGTGACCCAATAGGTGCATGAGGTTTATATCAACCCATCATCGAGCAATGAAGAGAAAAATAAAATTTTGGTCGATGGAATGTCATGGAGTTAAGGAAAAATCTTACTCATATCAGAAAAAAGGGGGTAAATTAGGGAAATGTTAATGATATGAAACTAAGAGGTGGATGGGGGGTTAAAAAATGATTATAAAATCATAAAGGAGTTGGATAACAATATGAAGATAGGGGAAGATATCAAGGTGGGGGGTGGAAGGCGAGGTAGAGGTAACTATGTGCACTTTAATTACCCAATATGTTTTGCTACATTCTAACAAAAAACCATTAATAAATCATAGAACATAAAAATTAACACACAATAAACTATTTGGTAGATAAAAGTGAAAAATAAATAATATTTTGAATTCACAATATGAAATATATGATGTAATTTTATTATGAAAGTGAAAATAATGGTAGATTAATCTAGATGAATTACCTGGATAGAAAATAGAGTCATTCTATCTTCTCATACTTCATTTTACTTGAAATGGAAGAAGGTTTTACTTTAAATTGAACATCATCATTTTGTGAGCTCTGACAATCCAAATTTGTTCCATCACCTCCTCTTCTAGGCTCGTCTAAATATTCAGAATCTTTGATCATAATCTTCTGAACATATATTGTGTATTAGTTTTAGGGAGTGGATTTACAATATGTGTGTATAATATATATTTTGGTGTGCAAATAAAGTCATCATACATTCCAAATATAGTGAATTTTTAGAAACTTGATATTTGAATATATATTAGAAGATTGTACCGAAGTTACAACATTGGAGGGATACATGTCAAAAATTTTATCTTGTTGATTACCAATCCTTGAAAAATCAACATGGTCTGCATCCTGCATAAAAATATTGAAAGAATATACTCGGTGAATATTAATTTTTTTAGTTCATTTAAATATTGCATCAAGACAAGTGTAAAACATTTATTCTATAAAATTTATATTTTCATATGATTTTTTAATCTATAAAATTTTAACATTGTTATTTGAAATGAACAAAATTTTTAATTACTATAAATAAAAGTGGAATTCGTACCTCATTTTATTATGAAACACTATTGTGAATTTCGATCTTGTTTACATAAGACATTATCAATAACATTCCCCTATAATTTAAATCTCTTCATTCATCAATGCATCAAGAAATATATATTTCTATAAATATTTAGTTACACCAACCTAGATAGATGCATAGAAAAGGATGTCTCTATTAGGCTAAAGTGGAAAAAATTTAAATAAGGTACCTTTTTCTCATCCTCCTTTCACTCGTCAGTGAATACTTCAAGTATTACCTCAGTCAATGGCATTCAGATTCAATCAAGTTCACAAAATAATTTTTAATGATTGAAAGTAATTTATAAAAAATTAAAGTAATAAAAATGAAATACTATTAATTCTTGAGAATTCAGAACCATAAAATGTAGAACAATCACCTCTCATTTCCCTTGTGAATTTGATTGAAAATGAAAATAAATAGTATAATATATCTCTACTACATGAAATTGTGAACTTTATTAAAAATGAAAGCCAGTGAGAAAGCTAATATTCTATCTTTCACTCTATCAAGTATAGTTGTTCAAATCAGAAAAATTAAATATTTCACACGCCCTAAAAAATGTTAAATTTTTTTAATATAATATTAAAATAAAACACATATAGTTGATTTAAATTATTTTTAATTGTAACACAAACATCTATATCATGTATATCTGCATACTAAAAATACATCCTAGTACTTTCGATTATGTCAAACCCTACCCATTCCCTTATCTAACTCATCATCATCACATTTTGTATTCAACAAACTTATAATTTCTCGACATAACATCAAAATATACACCCAAAACCATATAATAATAACCATTTCTATTAAAATAAAGTAATCATGATGTATTACCAATTTTTTAATTAGTTATTATAGATTTATTCCAATAATCATTTTTACAATAGTTATCTTTCATGCAACATTCATGGCCTCAACCTAAAAACTTAAATAATGGAAAGAGATAATTAGAGATAAACCATGCATGATGAAAGGCATAAATCTTATTTAATAGTTTATTTGGTAAAAATTTATCATCATTGAAAGCAATATTAAAGTGATGTAAAATGATGCATAAAAAATCACGAGTAATTGATTTATACTTATCCAGTCATCAGCTAGTGTTCATTTCTTGAATTTTTGTTTCTTGGAAAAGGTCATGTAAGATAATTACTCAAGTAATAATTTTAAAACATTTTGGAACAACATAAGAAAAAATAATAAAATTAATTTTGGAGGTATTTGTTGATTCATATCTCAATTTTAAATAATATCATCTTAAAATTTAAGAGTATCATTTTTGTTAACAAAATGAGACATGGGATGGTTACCCAGCACATACCTCTGCAAAGTTTATTAAATAAAACAAAATTTTCGAATAATACATGAGGTTTAATGAGATTACACCAATAGATATTTGAAGTGGTTACACATAGACTTAAAAACATACACCAAGAAGTGAATGAGAAATGGATCAGTTCAACCTCAAAGAAATAGTCCTACATTTGGAGATCCAAAATTTGAAGGTCAATAAAAATCTGATGCCATCTCCATAAGTTTGTCCACCAGATCATGAAAGTGAATGTTACAGGGACATCATGTCTCAGTAGTACCAACTAGATCAATTCATCAAATAATATTTCATCATGTTAGTAAATATAAACAAAAATAAATAGCAACCTCTACTCTTAACAGTCCCAAAAATAATGTACTATCAAACCATCTTCAAATTGCTTCATAATTCACAAAATCAGATAACTTTTCTTCAAAGGTAGTGCAATTCCATTCCAATCGATAGAACGGGTATATGAAGTAGGAAAATCAAACATAAATACAACAAAAATATGTCCCCCAAAAAGAACAAAAATGGGGTTTGGAGTCCTCAATCCAAACACCAAAAATCAAGAATTCAAAATAATTTTTGGATCCCTCCACATGTTGTCTAAGAATTTTGAAGACTTAGTGAACCACATGCGAAAAAATTTAACCTACATCTTCAAATTCCATCATAATAAATGGTTATGTCATTAAGTTTAGTAAAACACCATGCCATTTTTGAAAAAATTATATTAAATAATGAAATAAAAATTAATGATCTAGTATATAGAGGAATATTACAATACTTATTTAAAGATGAAAAAGTAGTAATTATTATAACATGTTTTCATTCCTAAATGAGAGTTATAATTTTATACCAAGAGTAGGTTATGGAAATTTTCTTTGTAAATGATGTCATTTGTGCATGTGGATTGTATTCATCCAATTTATGTTGTATTTTTTCTACAAATATAATGAAAATAAACAATATATGTTGTAGTTTTCCAATATGTGTTGTAGTTTTTATAAACATTTAGAAATCATAATGTATATATCTTATGTACCATGTGGAATGTCTTGTTATAAGTAACTGAAAATCCTTGGTGAAAACCCATCTCTAATATCTCCTTGACTATTAAAGGAGTTGAATTTATAGAAATTTTCTTCGACATTTTTATCTTTGTGTTCTTCTTTAAATATCTTAATGTCTTAGCCTCAATAAAATTTCCTCATAAACCATCATAAATTTTTCATCATTGATTGAATCTATTAAATCACTATAGCCTAAAACTACTCTCTGGTGGTAATGCATTCTCTTCTAACTATGCATCTTGATTCAAAGAATATGTATTCAATGCCTTAATACACCACAGTGATGGTAGTTCATTTTCATATGTATTAGGCATTAGATTCAAATAAAATAGATTAATATACTATATAGGCCCCTATATTTTTCATGAAACCTCCATAATATTTTTCATTAGATTTATAGGAGTGTGTGTTTAATTCCTTATAGGCCTCATTGTAGGTGATGCATTCACATCAGCCTCTGCCTCGGGCTTTTGAGCAATCTCATTATGAAGGTAAATTTAAACATGGGCAGTACAATGAATGTTCTAATGACCATTCATTTTACTACCCATCTGATCCCATCTTAACTGAAAAATTAAACATAACAAAATACCAATTTCAATCTTAAAAAATTTAGTTGAAGATCAATGAATAGAATTTATGGAAGAGAAGCATAGAAGGCATAAATAATTTTTATTTCTTTGACCAGATGGCATAATTTAAGACTTAAAATTAGCTCCATATTCAACTATTTAAGAGAAGAAAAAATAGATAGAAAATAATTAACCATATATGGTATTGAAAATTCCAAGATATGGTTCCTTTAGGGCCCTACCTCATACAACTTTCAAGTCCCTTCCTGATTATGCTTTAATTTATCACAATATAATAACCTAAAATAGAAAAACATATAAATGAAAGACATAAAAGCCATAAATAATTTTAATTGATTCGACCAGATTGCATAATCTAAAACTTGAAATAAGTTCCAACATAAACTATTTAAGAGAGGATAAAAAAATATTTAAATAGTAATGAATATTAATATGAAAGTGAATCATAAAAGTCACAAATAATTTTAATTGCTTCGAGAAGATGACATAATCCAAGAATTTAAATAATCTCCAACTTCGACGAATCAGCTTTAGATCCATCTTTGAAGTTTTGAAACACATGATTAAATAAAGAAAAGTAAATAAAAATAGATAGAAAAGAAAAACATATATAAGGTTTTTTTCCTTTAAGGCCCTCACTCAGACAAGTTTTAGGGCTCTTCTTGATTATGATTTCATTCAGCACAACCTAATAACCTAAAAGACAACTAAAATTAAAGATCATAAATATACAAATATATGAACAATGATTATGTATTTTATAAATATAAGTTGTTTTTACAGTATAAATGAATCTAAATAATATGAATAATCAATTATATGATCATTGGTTACACATAATTTATACATACAGATTGTACAGAATAAATCGCCTGGATTTGGATGTTTCAACAAATGGAATGCCATAATTTAACATCAATTTCATCCCATATAGGCTTGTAGTAATAATTGCAGAATCTGTAATATATTATTTAAAAAATATCTAGTTTAATAAATAATAATTTTTTTTATATTAGTGATTATAAATGGAACATTGATATTTTCAATAACATACTACTCAGTCCTTTTTCACGAACCGGTTGCATCATTGTAGTGTTTTATGGTGAGTTTCATTCAAGATATAGATCATTTGTTTAGTGAAAGCATCCTAGAGTATGTAGTTTATTGTTACACCTCTGAAAAAGTTTTAGTTTTTTCATTCCCAATAACAAAAAAATAACAAACCTATTCATATAAATAATGACCAAATATGAACAAATATGAACTTGTTCATACAATAACAAAAAAATATTAACATGTATAAAAATATATATATATAATAATGAAAAAATATAAGCCTGTATATTTTAATGAAACCTATTAGTTTGTTAATGGATATTAAGCTGTGTGAAAAAAATATGAATAAATATGAACAAGTTTTAAAAAAATATAAACCTGTATGAAAAGATTAGATTAAATATATAAAAAAATGGGGTAAAAATATATAAAAAATTAGAAAAATATGAAATTTTCTATTGAATTGGAATCAATTATAAAAAACATATGAACTAATCTTAAAAAAATAAAAAATAATTACCTGTATGAACAAAAAAATTAGGTACCGATATGGGAAAAAAGATGCACCTATATGAAAAAAAATATAAACAAATTGATCAAAAATATGAACTTGTAAAGAAATATAAACCTTTATAGGATCTATCTCCCTAATAAAACATCCAAAAAACCCTATAGAGCTTCTTAAAACCAATCCAATCCCGCTTATAATAAAAAAATACATAATAAAATAATGAAATACCTTAAACATGGGGTGTTTTCTCACTCACCTATTGATGATATGTTTAATACCAAATCCTCGGATTCATATTTTAACATTAATTATAAAATATCTATTATGTTAAAATAGTATAAAACACACTGAATGTAAATAGAATATGAATATTTTTCATTGAAGATACCTGGAGGGAGTTGAAAAAAAATCAAAGATGAAACACATAAATGATGTTTAGTAGTTACAGCTAATAAACCCAATTTATAAATTAAAGAGGAAAATGAAAGATCTAAATCTAAATCATAAGGTATTTAGTATATAAAAACATAAAAGGTGATCAATGCAGTGATGAATAAAATGTAATAATGATGGGGGAAAATCAATAATAAGGATCTTATTTTTTTCAGAAGACCATGCCTTCAAGATGGTGGTCGTGGTGTCTGGATACTTGGAGTTAGTAGGTATTTGGTAGAGGGTAGTATGCCTATCTAAAAAAATATGTCCATTTTCTAAATAAAATTTAACCAGCTAGAAATGGATGATAGTGAAAGGTGGGAGAATGAATTTTCATGAGGTTTCATTGGTAATATTGGAATGAAAGAAAATATGAAACACAATATGGAGTAAAAATATACTTACCAAAGGTTATACGTTGTTGTACATGGTAGAAGATCTGAATGGATGAAGGATCCATGTATACACGATGACAGATCGATAACATGAAATAGACTTTTTTTAGTGAACAAAAGTTAGTTAGAATCATGGGAAACCTAGTCAATGAATAAATCAATGAAAACTTAGTTTTAACTAATAAAGTATATGATCAATGTTATTAGTTAAATATAAGTTTTAGTATATCACATGCATTTCACTAATAAATTATTCATGTTGTAATTTATTTAATTGGTCAAAAATATAAAATAATGAAAAATTTCAGAATTATAAATGTGTAAAATTACCTAAATACACAAATTACAACATTAATAATCACCTAAATATTCTGCTTCCTGATGAACAATTGATGAGCAATTTAATTAGACCATAATAGTGTCCAAATCACTCTATAGATCTGTTTCACAAAAAAAATACATGAATAGTGAAGAAAAATAGGATTAGAAATATGAAAAATTACCTAGATATATTAATTACAATAGAAATAACCCTATTAGCAATTTATGAGCAAAGAATGATGTTTCCAACATCAGAGCTCTAGGTTACTATCAATTAATTTTGGGGGTGAGTAATGGAGGTAGTGAAGTGGGGATACGTGGAGAAGGAGGAGGCGGTGAGGTGGGGATTTGTGGTGGAGGTGGGGATACTTGGTGGTGAGATAGAGAGGTGATATGGAAGAGGTGGAGGTGGAGATGGAGATTCATTGAGGTGAGGATAATTAGTGGAGGTGGGAATGTGTGGTAGTGAGGAGAAGGCAGAGGTAGAGGTGGAAACAGTGAGGTGGAGAAGGGGAGGCAGAAGAATCTATGTTGTGTGACTGCATAAACTCAATCGTGAGGAAGGATATAAAGGAGTATCAGTAGGAATCATGTTTTATTTGGTTGAGGTGGAGGTGGAGAGGCCAAAGAGGAGAGTGAGGGGGATTTGGATGTGGATTTGGATAGGCGGAGGCAGAGGAGGAGACCGAGACAGAGGAGGTGAACACAGATGGTTTTGGAGGACTTTGAGAGCCAGAAGCAAAGGTAGAGGAAAAGGTGGGAAGTAGGATGGTACTGAGGGAAGAAGGCGAGAGGGATAGGGAGGAGGCATAGGTCGAGAGAATATTGGATTGGGGGGAGGAGATTTGGAGGTTGGGGAAGGAATCATGGAGGAGGTTATAATAGAGAGGGAGAGAAAATTTGAGGGGAGGTAGAAACATACCCGAGAACTATTATGGATGAGCCACATGTATATGTAGGCACATACTATAGTATATACTAGTACCAAACCCATGCATTTGCACAACATAATCTTAATTAACATGCTCATAATTTTATATTACTAAAACCTTTAGAAAGATGCAATATAGGAAGATAAAGAAACATAAAAGTAAATAATAATTTATACATAAACAAATGAATCCCAAATCAATAATTGAACATAGTAATTAATTTTTTTCTTTTATTATGATGGATTGAGGAAGGATTTAATTTATATTTCATAATATACATAAATAGTATTTAAATTAAATTCATTTATTTTTATGGTTTTTATTAATTTTGAAAGTATGGTAAAAATATATTTTTAAATGATTTATAAAATAAATAAACCAATTTACTTAAAATATTTTTTTTGGAAAATTTGAAAAAAAAATTATAAAAGGAAAAAAATCAGGAAAATGGCAGTGGAACCATCTTAGTGAATACTCAATAAATATTCAATATATCTCAATAAATTTATTACTTAGTTTACTTTGTTTAATAAAATCCTTTTGATATTATTAAAATGCTTCCTCATAGAAATATTTCTCATCATTTAGAGGAAGAAAAAAAATAACTTCCCTCCGAGCGATGAGCTATTAAATTTCCATTTCAATATTGGGAAGGGATTGAGTTTTATAACCTAGGAAAAATCTTTTGGTATTAGAGTGTGATATTAGAACCTAATAGGTAAAGTTTTGGTTTAATAGAATAAATAAAATATTTTTATTCATCTAAACACTTGAGACTTTGAAAGTGATATTTTTTCACCTATATGTTTCAAGGACTATTTTTGATGTTGTAAAAGATCCATTGGAAGTGCAATTTTTATGATGGACTTACCCATGAGAGATTTCTATAGTTTTTCAACCTACAGTATGATCCCAATACACTAAAGTCAGGGAAGGGTCAACAATTCATAAATCTTCAGTGGGGTAATATATCATTGATGGAATATGAATGTTATTTGAAGTTTTTTATTCAAAAAATATCTCCATAGAGGAAAACTATAGGGAATATACAATATTATAAAAAATGAAAGGATGGAGTTCTACAAATATCAAGAAACAAAATATCTTTAATCGACTCTAGCATAGACCCCCCCCCCAATGGCCTGAAGGCTTCCTTTTTTATTTTATTATAGATAATCCCCCTTTTAAGGGTTGAAGGGGAACCCGTACATGACTCGTAGCCCCAAGGCACAAGGCTCGACATGACCCGTAATACATGACCCGAAGGCCCAGGGCATACCATGCCCAGTACATGACCCGTAGGCCCAGTCCACTAGAACTACCCCTCTCCAGCTTCTACATCATTGGTTGCCTTTAGCTCCCCACCTGCATTGCTGATCGGCTAGAATTGCCCCGTACAAAGCTGAACGGTGCCTAGTCCCAATGGAGATTGCCATACCCTCTCATTCTTCCAATCCGATTAGCTCTGCTTCTGGTGACTGCTACTGGTGCTCTGATCCTCATCTGGGGCATGCTCTGTGTGAACTGGGCTACTTCATGGTCTTCAATGGCCCGAAGTCCCTATGGCCCGAAGGCCTTTGATGGCCCAAAGGCCTTTTTGAGCCTCTAATAAGAGGAAATATTCAAATTGGTGACATTTAAAATGAACTATGAATTCATATTGATCCATAATTTTCTCTAATGATTAAATATGGAAATTCGACTTTCTAGGATCACTCCCTCTATCTCAACTTCATATGCAATGGTGATCCCACAATCCTTAGAGAAGTGGGAGAGAGTTCCTCATTTACAATCCTTGGAGATACTAGAACAACTTATAGGTCCACATTTCAAGTTTTTTTTGTTTTCTAAAGAAAAAAATTAAATAGCATAGGTTATTTTTTTTTTAAAAATACGTCACAAAGGCATCGGCGATGCCACCTTTGCCTAAACTCCATATAAAAGGGAATCCCCCCCCCCCTCTCCTCACTTGATTTTCCCCCCATCTCTTCTAAATCCACTCCTATCTCTAAAAAAATCATTTTCCATGCATTTTTTTGTGAAGCATAATTTAGAGGTATTTTTATTTATTTAATTGAATTATTTTTAGTTTTAAATATTTCATTTTTAAGTGGTTTAGTTAATTATAAATATTTTGTTTATTAGGTTGTGTAATTAGTTATATATAGTTTGAAATAATTATTATTATTAGTATATATTAAGTATAGATTAACTTAGGAACAAGTATTGTGAAATTTTGGTAGCATAAAGATTATGTAGTTATCTAAGCAATCAAATCCCTATCTGGATACAAACAAGTGAACGTGGCTCTGAAAAAGATGTACCTAGTATTGAAAACTCAAACAAGGAGTTTTGGGCTTGACCCGAGGTATCTTGGTACATGACAACGGGGCTTATTGCACTCTTGGTTTGACACTCCCAAGGGATATGTTTAAGATGATTCATATTTTATTTATAAAATAATAAAATATCTAAGAAAAGAAAAATCAAATTAGTATATTTATCAATGATAAAATGATAATTATGATGTTATATAATGAAATAAGGACAAAATCATTAACTAATGAAAGTTATTATTAGAAATTAAAGATGTTATGTATTTATTAGTTTAATTAGTTATATATAGTTTAGAAATAATACTTATTATTAGTAATGAATAATTATAGATTAAATAATGATAAATTAGGATTAAAAATGAATACATATGATTAGTTTATTGTAATTAACTAATGAATATAATATGATTAATGTTTAAAGAATAAATAATTAAATAAGAACTTAATAATGATTAACTAGTGATTAATGAATGATTGATTAGCTAAAAAAGTTATTATTAGTAATTAAAGATGTTATGTATTAAGTAGTTTAATTAGTTATATATAGTTTAGAAATAATACTTATAATTAGTAATGATTAATTATAGATTAATTAATGATAACTTAGGATTAAAAATGAATACATATGATTAGTTAATTGTTATTAATTAATGAATATAATATGATTAATGATTAAAAAATAAAAAATTAAAGAAGAACTTAATAATGATTAATTGGTGATTAATGAATGATTGATTAGTTAAAAAAGTTATTATTAGTAATTAAAGATGTTACATGTTAAGTAGTTTAATTAGTTATATATAGTTTAGAAATAATATTTATTATTAGTAATGATTAATTATATATTAGTTAATGATAACTTAGGATTAAAAATGCATACATATGATTAGTTAATTGTAATTAAATAATGAATATAGTATGATTAATTATTAAAGAATAGATAATTAAATAATAAATTAATAATTATTAACTAGTGATTAATGAATGATTGATTATTTAAAAACTGGACTAAGAAAATCAGTTGATAAAATGACAATTATGATTTTATAAAATTAAATGGATAATAAAATGTTTTAAAATGTTAGTATCGTAAAGATTATATAGTTTAGAAATAATTGTTATTATTAACAATGATTAATTATAGAATAATTGATAAATAACATAGGATTAAAACATGAATTCATATAATGATTAGCATATTTTAGGGTATAAAAAGGCATCCAAAAATTTCATTCTAATAAATATTATATAGTCAACCATCATTGTTAATATTTGTTACACTATCATAATTTTGATGAAAGAAACATTTTTGACGTAGAGAGTCATGTTTGCATGTGTGTACTACTATGGGGAGGTTATTCAAACTAAGAAAGGATCTTCATACAGTACACAACCAATAACAGTGGTTAGTACAGCTGATTGTGTAACCATAAGTGACCTTCAAGAGAGAATTCATGGTTCCTTAAATCTGGGACCCGATCAAGAGATCAAGTTTATGAGCTATAGACATTTGCAATTCCCGAAAAAACTGTGGAATCTTTCTTTTCCATTGGTTTCTGATGCGTAGTGGGTCCAAGAAATTAATTTATTTTCTCAATGTTCAGATGGTACCATGATGGAGTTATATGTTGATGTTTCTACTTTACAACAACAACATCCAGTTGTACAAAGACATAGAATTAAAAGAGTGGTTGAAGGCAGTTCACCCCATGAAATTGAGCCTATTCCAAATGATGCAGAAGAGGAAAATCTAGATGATCTCTTGGATATAAATTTCAATCCAACTTCTGATGAGGAGTTTAATAATGATAGATCAGATGGTGACAAAAGTGTTGATGAGGAGAGATCAGCAAAAGTTAGGAATGAGGTTTCAAGAAATACATTAGTTGTACATCAACCTCAACCTATAATAAATCATCCACCACTCCTTGAATCTTGTTCAAAAGTAATGATATATGTTCCTAAATTCGATAATAATGTTCTCACACCGACAATTGAGTTTCCCAAAGTTGTACCAGATAGGTTTAGTGAGTTGGAAAAAACCTTATATGTTGGAAGTAATTTTCCAAGTAAAGATGCATTAAAAAGCACGCTAAAGAGATTTTAAATTGAGAGGAACTTCATCTATATAGTTCACAAATAATGTATTAGTAAATATGGAATACAGTGTGAGAAGTATGGGGATGATTGTAGATTTTTCTTGAGGGAAATTCCAGACATTACATTTGGAGGTTGGAGAATCTCGAAGATTGAGGCAGCTCATACTCACGTTCAGCCAAGACTAACACAAGATCATACTTCATTGTATGTATAATTTGTGTCATATATTATTGTTGATATGATTGGGACATGTCAAGATATTCTGATATCCCTTGTTTAAGAGCGGATACAACAGACACTCAGTTACAAGATTTCCTATAATAAGGCATGGATGGTGAAACAGAAGGCAATTTTAAAGGTCTATGGTGATTGGGATGACTTGTGTTGGGTGCTGCTAAAATTTATGGCCATACTGAGGTATCATAACCAAGTTTTCTTCCATCTTGATACAAATAAACATGTGTCTCATGATAATCAACTCGATTCATCTCGTGTTCAATTTCATCGGTTGTTCTGGGCATTCCTGCCCTATATCTCCGCATTTTGTTTTAGAAAATAGTTCATTCATATTGATGGAACGTTCCTATATAGAAAATAAAAGGGCATATTATTGATTGTGGCAACCCAAGTGGAAATTTTTCACCTCTTCCGCTTGCCTTTTCCATTATAGATAAAGAAAACTATGAATCGTGGAGTTGGTTTCTGGCATGTATCAGCAACCATTTAACCAATATTGGGGGTGTTTTTTTGATATCTGATCGCCATCGGTAAATTAATGAGGCAATAAATACAAATCTCGATACATGGAGATACCCAAATGAACATCATCAGTTTTTCATTAGACGCATTGCTAGCAATGTGCATAAAAAATTCCATAACGAACTGATGAATAAAGAAATCACAAGGCTTGGTACACATTGTATTTGTTATTTTTTTAAAATTTCATCATAAAGATAAAATCAAATTATGTGAAATATCATTTATTCTGTGTAGCATATGAGTCAGATCAACAACAGTTTGAAGAACGTTTTGAACAAATCCGCCAGGCTAATCAAGAATTTTATGATTATATGATGCAGATTCCAAAAGAAAAATGGACATTGGAATATGACGAGGGGAAGAGGTATGGACACATGAACACAAACATTGTGGAGTGAATCAATGGTGTCTTCAAAGCACTTAGAAATATACCTATAACCTCCCTAGTTTAGGAGAAATTATATTGATGCATAAAGTACTTTTTTGATAGAAAAAAAAAACTTGCATTAGATGGAATACAGTAGGGGCTAAGGTACGAAAGACACTTTCAGTGAGAGATTGAAAATAATATTGAAGAAGCTTATGGTTATCATGACTAATTTTTTTCGATGAGAAGACTCTCAATTTTAAGTTTAAGAGCGTTTAGACCCCATAACAAATCACATCGGTGAAAAAATAGTGGTATTATTGGAAATGAGGCAATATCAATGTGGAAACTTTCAGGCCTTACGGTTTCCATGCACACACGGAATCATAGCATGTGCCTCTGTGAACATATCATGGGAAGAATATGTTGATCCAGTGTACTGGATGAATACCATTTCTAACTATTATGATACACCATGGACACGTATTGGGGAGTATCGTTATTTCCCAATGCCCGAAGGCTAGCTATAGTGATACCTGACATCAATCGGTTGCGTCCTCATGGGAGACCAAAGTCCAGTAGAATGCATAATGAGATGGATTGGCCTCATGAACAAGGTTAGATATTGAGATGCACCATATGTCATAAATAAGGTCATAACCGGAAACGATTCCCTAACATTGTTGGGTAGAGTTCACACTCTCAGCCAGAATGATGTATTTTCTTCATTGTGACATTCTCATATTATAAATTATATGTTGTTATCTCTTCTTTTTTTCTCAGTTTTCTAAATCCCAAAACCCAGAAGCAGAACACTTAACCCAAAAACATCTTTCCTAAACCTTAATATCAAAATTCTAAACCCTAAACCTTAAAACCTAAACCCTAAACCCAAATTCATAAATCTAAACCCTAAAACCTTACAAAAAATCCAAAAAACTAGACCCAAAACTCAATATCTAAAACCCTAATCTCTAAATCCTAAAACCTAAAAGATGAATTGTAAACCCAAAAATATCTTCCGTTTACCACGGTTTTTGATAACATTATGTGTCTGATATTTTGATAAACTTTTATATAACGAAATAATAGTATCATAATGATTAGCATAAGTTATTCAATATAGATAATTAGATAAATTTCTAAAACATCATTAGTAATTCCCATGGTTTATCTTAATCCATTCCATAATTAGTTAATCATAAAACTTCTCCAAAATATTTCTAACCAAATTCAAGACCCAATAATTTAGAAATATCATCTCTACAATTCTAAAAATCAGTATGCCATTATTCCAAAAATGTATATCTTAGTGACACATACCTAATATCTAAATACCCTATTAATATTAAATCATTAATAAAAACATTCATGCTTTCAAGAATTAACTTTCTCCTTATTCCTTAAAGAGAATATTAGATTATAGAATTTATATCATAAATCCAAAAGCAGAACACTTAACCCATATTGTAAATTATATGTTGTTATCTCTTATTTTTTTCTCAGTTTTATAAACCCCAAAACCCAAAAGTAGAGCACTAAACCCAAAAACATATTTCATAAACCTTAAACAACTATTTTACAACAGATCTACATAGTCTCAAAAAAATATTCATATCTACCACCCTTCTTAGAAATATCAGACTTCATAACATGGGGAAGGAAAATACAATAAAGGGTTAAATTAGATGCTCAGTAAGGGTAAACAAGGGATATATTATTTGTTCGATTTTATTAAAATTAGGCATATATTTAGGGCTATCTTCCACAAATAATGTGTTTTAAAAGAGTTTAAAATTTTTACTAAATCAAATTTCTTGTTCATTGGTTCCATTCAACATATTCTCTCAAATCCATTAAGAAATGGTATTATAATACAAACCTTATACAGTACATTATTCTTACAAAGATAATTTCATTAATAAAATTCTTTCACAATATATTTCTTGGAACAAAATACACAATAATATCAATCATTACACTTCAAGAGTATTAATAACATATTCTTTACATTAGTGTCTTGGATTATTCTAAGATATATTCCCTTAAAGCATGTATTTATGTTTTTACTTACACAATTATCATATGTAGAGAAATTATTAAATGTTGTTTTTATTATTATTTATTTTTTCTCTTCTTTCCTCTTGTTATATTTTTTTTATTCAAAACCAAAATACATGGAGAATTATATTTCTTTTGGTACAAATAATTTCATAAAACAATGTGAATAAACATGGAATGTCTTGCATTCTACAAGTCATAACATTATGATGACCATAAAATTATATTTACATTTTACACTTACGACTCATTTAATTTGTTTATATGCAGATGGATGATACCATACTACTCACTCATTAGTGTACCCATATTTCCCAGGTTGTGTTAGAGGGTGGTGCAGATCGATCGATCAGGGTGTGTCGAGCGCACCATTTTCATCACAGGGAGTCTCTGTATGCCATTAGACCATACTTGCATCGTGTTGGATTCTATGGACTTGCCCTATCAGCTTTCACATTTGTAGACCATCACCTACTTGTTGCCCTCATTGAGAGGTAGAGACTAGAGACACACATATTTCACCTGCCTGAGGGAGAGATGACCATCACCCTCCAAGATGTGGCAGTGCTTCTTGGTCTTTCTATCCAGGGGAGACCCATTATTGGACTCACTCTTGTAGCTTGGACAGACCTTGCTCAATTCTTGTTAGGCGTTGAAATTTTTCCTGACCATAGGGCTACATATGGAGCGTCCATATCTATGCCTTGGTTAGAGGTGCAGATTCCACATTTACATGATGATGATGATGAGAATACTGTCATGTGTTATGCCCATGAATATATATTACGGATCATTGGTGGGACCATGTGTACTGATCACTCGAGGATTCACATGCACATGATGTATCTACCCCTAATAGAGGACTTTGATCGAATCGGGATGTACAGATGGGGATCAGCCTGCTTGGCATACACATATAGAGAATTATACAGGCTATCCCGCAAGGACCGCACAGGTCTCGGGGTATAAATCATCCTTATTCAGATGTGGTCATGGGAGTTCATCCCTATATTCCGCCCTGATCTTGCTGGTCTGCTGATTGAAATAGAGGTGTTTCATGATGCTTCACATGGATGCTAGTATGATCAGTCATTTTTATTGGTTTCTGATGCTACTATGAGTTATTGACTTTAATTTCTCATTATTTGTTACTATCGATGATGTATTTTACAGGTGGTGTTAGTGACATAATTTTGACGCGGTTTTGAGACAACATTTGGGCGTATATAGGCTTCAGTTGGACGGTCTCTTACCTGATCAGGTATGTATATAAAATCTATCATTGTCTAAAAATTTTAATAATATCATCAATTTTTATTTTTAGTTAAGCGCTTTTTTAACAAAGTCACATGTCATTTAAGATTTCATGGCTTCCATACTGGAGTATTATGAACCAGTTTCTAGGATACTGCACTGTTGGGCTTGAGGATTCTATGGTTGTAGTGCCCCTCATTCACTTCCATATTATTGAGTAGCAGTATCCTGACAGAGTCATGCACCAGTTTTTATCTACTCAGTTGATTCCATTGTCATTGAGATATACAAAGGAGCTTCATGGGATGAAGCTAATAGGGAGGCAGAATGAGGATTGGGCCCGAGTACATGCCCGCTTTATCGATTGCTGGCATGGATATGAAAAGTTTTGTATTCAGGGTGTTCCTACGAATCGATTCTCTCTTTCGAAGTAGGTTGAGTATGATCCATGGTATAGACTGAAGTCTATACTGTATCTTACCTAACACGACATAGAGATTCAGAGGATTGTAAGTCAATAAATTTTCATTAGTTTGTATAGTAGACTATTTTCTAATTCAATTTGAATCTCTTTAAAGGGAAGTCACACAGAGCAGCTTGTTTGCATGAGTGATGAAGATGCGGAGGGGGTATTTAGCTGAGCAGTCGTCTATGTTGTTGTGTTGGAGGCAAGGGCATATTTTTATGCACTTTCTGAGAGCATCTTCGAGAATCCAACCCGAAGAGAGGAGGTTCCTTCCCCAGAGGAACATCCTGTAGCTGCTGCTGGTGCTGAGGAGCCATGACCACGGCGATGTAGACAGTGTCGTGCTACATGTGAGGCCTCACCTATTTCATAGGCAGAGTTCGGCCCTCTAGTAGTCCAGGATCAGCCGATTCAGGATGTACCTCAGGTAGTATGGGATCCATCTTTCCTGATATGATATTCACAGTTCTCTCCATATTGGGGTCCAGATCCATCACATCCTCGGGGTCTAGATCCATCGTAGCCTTGGGTTTTAGATCCATCGCAGTCTTGGGGTATATCTCCATCACAGGCTTGGTTCCCCACTGCGATGATGGCAGGTCCTTCTACCACCCTAGTGGGAGAAGGATCTAGAGGTAAGTACGAGATGCAGTTGAAAACTCTTCCCACTGAAACACAGATAGAGGATGCACCAGTAAATGTTCTAGTGCTTGAGGATCATCCCTCTCCATGTCATCAGACTCCACTGCGCACTCTACGCAGACGTCCTATTCGCAGACCACCATGTGGGACAGAATCTCCATGCCATAGACATAGACATTGATTATACATGTTTATTTACACGTTTTATTTCTAATGAAATGAAAACACTATTATTACTATTATACCTTCTTATATGTTTATCTAGTATTTCAGTTTTCATTTATATTTTAAGCACATTTTATATTTGACAGCTTTTAAAGTCGACTACTTGAAACATAGAAATAATTTTTAATTTTCAAGTAAATAACTTTAAAAGATTAAAAAATATAAATTATAAATACAATGTAAATAAAATTTAAAAGATATCCTAATAATTTAAAAATTTGTTGAAAATAAAGAGTTTCATAAATAAAATAAATAAATGATAATGAAAGGAATTTAAGAAAAGAAACTTAGAAGTGATAGTGAAAAGAATGAATGTCGAGGAGGATCTTAATCCACCTACTTAACTTTTAAATCCTATAAAATATAAACTATAAGACCCATATAAATAAAAATAAAAAATTAAACTACTTTTTATATGTTTAATAAATGTTTAAAATTTCATTCATATCGGTTTTATAGTTTATATTATATAGGCTAGCAAAGACACGTACTTGAAATATTTTTAAGATTCAAGTAGGTGGATTCGAAAGATTATAAATTATTTTTCATCAACATTTTTTAAGAAATTATTTTAATTTTAAACTACTTATTATATGTTTAATAAATTTTTAAAATTTCATTCATATCGGTCTTATAGTTTATATTATATAGGCTAGAAAAGTCACGTACTTGAAACATTTTTAAGTTTCAAGTAGGTGGATTAGAAAGCTTATAAATTATTTTTCATCAACATTTTTTAAGAAATTATTTTTATTTTTAACTAATTTTTATATGTTTAACCAAGTTTTAAAATTTTATTCACATAGGTCTTATAGTTTATATTATATAGTCTAGAAAAGGCACGTGCTTGAAACATTTTTAAGTTTCAAGTAGGTGGATTTGAAAGCTTATAAATTATTTTTCATCAATATTTTTTAATAATTTTTTTTATTTTCAACTATTTATTATATGTTTAACCAATGTTTAAAATTTCATTCATATGAGTCTTATAGTTTATATTATATATTCTATAAAATTCACGTACTTGAAACATTTTTAAGTTTCAAGTAGGTGGATTAGAAAGTTTATAAATTATTTTTTATCAAAAAAATTTAAGAAATTATTTTAATTTTTGACTACTTGTTATATGTTTAATTAATTTTTAAAATTTCATTCATATCAGTCTTATAGTTTATATTATATAGGCTAGTAAAGTCACGTACTTGAAACATTTTTAAGTTTCAAGTTGTTGGATTAGAAATCTTATAAATTATTTTTATCAACATTTTTTAAGAAATTATTTTTATTTTAGACTACTTATTGTATGTTTAATAAATCTTTAAAATTTCAATCATATTGGTCCTATAGTTTATATTTTATAGGTTAGAAAAGTCACATACTTGAATAAAAGATAAATTATGTTGAAACAATAAGTTTTATTTATATATATATATATAACCATAACAACATAATAATAAAACATTAAAATTTTAAATATATAAAAAACATAATTAAAATAGAAAAAAAATATTGTTTTAGGGAAAAGGTGGCATCACCGATGCCGCCTTTAAGGTGTATTTTAAAAAAAATAACTTAGGCCCTTTAAAAAAAATCAGAAAGCATATAAAAAAATCCTCCACATTTACCTTGGAAGAAACATCCATGTTGATCTTGATCCAACCTAGATAGGGTGGTTTACAAGCATAAAATATGAAGCCATTATAATTCTTAAACTAACCATGAATTCCCAATCTATCATAAATAGTGAGCTCCCAGATCGAGTTACCAACAAAGTTAGTATTCAAATATGTAGCCACCTTGATAACAGCAAAAATGTTCTTCATGTATGATTTAATGTCAATGTAATGGTTGCCATACCTTCTTTCATTCCTATTCCACCATATGATACATGAGGCCTCAATAATAGCTATCTAAAATAAATTTTTGAATTCGGCATATCCCTCCTCGGTGTAACGAAAATCAAGAATAGTACTGGTATTGAATATGTTAATATATTACACTTCAAATAGATAAGTCACTATGCTCTATGTATATTATTAACCTAAAACTACATGCACATATTTATATGGGCATACAACACATGAATTAATCAATGTGTTGCTACCATTAAATCAAAGTTCATTCATTGCATTCTAAAAAAAGTAAATATGATATGAAAGAGAGAAGTATTTTCCAAATCTGTTTATAGAAATAATTAAACAAAACATATCCTACAATCTTTTCTAGATCATTTTGTATGGGTAGCTCAAATTTTAAAAAAAAATCTCAAATAAAATTCCAAGAATATCATGAAAAACAACATTCAAAAATTAAATGGTAGGTAGATTAGCTAGCATTATAACATAGTGAAATATCAATGAAATATCCATTATATCATCATCACATACAAGTTTATTATGCCTAATATACCCAAGAAACATCAAACATGAAGGATATATGAAATCCCTTTCAGGAAAATCGTCCATTATGGTGTATATTTAGGTGAATACTGAGTAAAAATTTTCACTACACATACAGTAAATGTTTAAATGTTATATATATATATATATATATTAGTTTTTATATTATAATGTTAGATTTATTGTTATATTTTATTAATATTTAAAATGTATACATATATAAAATGTGTATATTTTATAACACATAATGTAGAAATTTATGTTACCTTCGGTAATATAAATTACCATTTATTAAATTCACAGAAAAAGTAAAAGGCATACACGACTCCTACTTACTTTTCCTGATGTTGATTTAGGATCTTCAAATATTATTCATCCACCTCACCACTTCAACACACACACAAAAATAGAAAAAAAAATTAATCAGGATACACCATTCCCTCATGAAAATTCAGGAATTTTCTATGCTAAAAGTATATTCAAGAAATGAATGTTTTTCTCAAGGATTCATTTGGACTTTTATGCACCCATGTTAAGATGCCATTCCCTACTAAAATACATAAATGAAAAAATTCATACGTTATAAGATCTTAAAAATGGTTATATTGATCCTGGGATTTCCTCTATAGAGTAACAGAGTGACATCATAGGTAGTATTATGGTTAAAAATTTATGTGTAGTAAAACAACATTTTCATAGTAATCTTCCATTTGAAAATAAAAACTACAATTCAAATAATAAACATTAAAAGAAGTTATAAATTAAGAGAATCATTAAAATAAATAAGTAAAATGCAAACCTTCAGTATCAAAATAAATTTTTTCATTATAGGATAAGTAGTAGGAAAATATCTACTCCTTGCATGAAATACTAATACCTTTTAATTTCAAAAATATGTACAGAAGGAAAACCTTATAAATTTCATTGATTAATTTATTCCCAATTTGGGATGTTACTATCATCTAAGAATCCTGAAAATCCCTATAGTTATGAATAAAATTATTAATTAACAGAGAAGTTTATAGGAGAGGGGGAAACCTAGAAATTCTATAAACCAAGAAAATGACCAAAAAGTAAATAGTATAGTGGTAAATGCAAGAAAAAAATGTAGATAATGAATATATGATTGTAAAACATATAGTGCATGTATTTTAGTGATATGATAAAAATTTAATAAAATGAAATAGTAGCCATATAAGAAGGTAGTGAACCATTTATCACAACTTCTAACAATGGAAATCATGATGTAGTACGCATGTTGTTGTCAATATTAGGCATTGAGTAAAATTGAAAATAATTGTCTATTTGGTTTTCTACATTCTTTAAACTGTGGTGAATAGGAGAACAAGAAATAAAGTAGTAACCATATAAAAATATTTTTATATATTTGAAACACTGTAATTTTATATTTTAGTTAATTTGTATCATTTATTTGAAGTGAGAAAAGATGTAAGGTCGGATCTATGATAATGTTGACTTTATTTTTCATTTTTAGGATCATTTGTTGCCTAGATTACTTACACAATGCTTTTTGATTTGCAATCATTTGTGACATCTTTATCATGGTGTGTGTTGAATTGTTCAAAAAAATCTCAATAATTAATGTCATGGGAATATTGGACCACAAAAAATTTTAAATGCATATCACATGTGTTTGATTAACAAAATAAAAACTAAAATAGGAAATTAATGCTCATTGAGAAATGAGTAAATGAAAAAGTGAACTTATGTTGATAAAGTTTTATGTTGAATATCTAGTTATGAATAATAGTTATACATTAAAGGTATTAATATTAAATCATAATAAGATAAAATCATTGAAAAAAACTAACCTTTAAGAGAGTAGAGTAGTTATAAAAAATCTATTGTCAAATATTATTTTAGTTAATGGTGACCCTTGATGTCATGGACGATGAGTTTGTTTGAAGTATGAAGATTTTGATTATTGTAAAATATATGATAGAATGGAATTTTACAGATTAGATAAAATAATATATTTTATATAAATAAATATACAATAAAAAAACTTTACAATTAAAAATATGCATTAGGATTCATATTATAGTGTTAATACCTAGAAACAATCAAAACTCATCAAACTATGGTGAATCGAAAAACCCAAAATAAAGGAGTAACCATATAAAAATATTTTTATATATTTAAAACACTCTTATTTTATACTATAGTTAATTTTTATTATTTATTTTAAGTGAGAAAATATGTAAGGCCAAACCTATGACAATGTTGACTTTATTTTTCATTTTTAGAATCATTTATTTTCTAGATTCCTTACATGATGCTTTTTGATTTTTAGTCGTTTTTAATATCTTTGTCATAGTGTGTGATGATTTTTTCAAAAAAATCACAATAATTGATGTCAAGGTAATATTAAACCACAAAAAAATTTAAATGTATACCACATGTGTTTGATTAACAAAAGACCAACTAAAATAGAAAATTAATGCTCACTGAGAAATAAGTAAATGAAAATCAGTAACTTATGTTAATAAAGTTATATGTTTAATAGATAATTATGAATAATAGGTTTGTATTAAAGGGATTAATATTAAATCAAAATAAGATAAAATCATGGAAGAAAAATCAAACCTTCAAGAGAGTACAGTAGTTATGAAAAATCTATTGTCAAGTATTCTTTTCATTCATGGTGACCCTTGATGTTACGTATGATGGTTTTATTTGAAGTAGGAAGATATTGATTATTGTACAGTCAACAATAGAGTGTAATTTTACAGATCAGATAAAATAATATATTGTATATAAATAAATATACAATAAAAAAACATTTCCAATTAAAAATATTCATTAGGCTTTATATTATAGTGTTAATACCTAGTAATAGTCAAAACTAATCAACTTATTATGGTTAGAGACACCGATTTTATATTCAAAGCTCAAAACCAAGTTATTTCCTTATAAGAATAGATATCATGAAAAAATGTAAAGTGTATACTAATGCAATGTATAAAAGAGAAAGGTGTATGAAAATAAGTTGAAACAATATATATAAAAGTTAGCTTTTAGGATGTTATGTCCTAGTTTTCAGTGGCAACCTTGACATTTGAAAAGGGAAAATAATTTCTCTTGTGATCTATGAAAGCACAAAAGTCAAATTTAGTCAAAAGAAAAAGGCGGATGAAATCAAATATAGGAAATAAATTAAATAAAATGGATGGAAAACATATGAAAAATGTAAGATGCAGAATATATATGTGTGTGTGTGTGTGTGTGTGAGTGTGGAAAATAATAATGATATGAATGCTAATATAAACATGCATGATATGTAGGTAAAAGCAGTAAAAAAATGAAATAAGAAAATTTGAATGATGTTGAAAAGTTGTTCATTGAAATAATATAAAAGGATAATTATTTTTGTTCATCAATGCAATAGTAAAAAAAGATATAGGGTTTTACATCATGGAGGTCATTATGATTAAATAAGCATTATCCTTAATAGCCTCAATCCACTTTATAGTATTGATGTATCCAATTGAAATCATGAAATAAATTAAGAAAATACATTTAGTGAATGTATATATAATTTACTAAACTAAATGTAAGTTTTATAAATTCTAAAAAATAAAATTGATAAAAATTAATTTTTATGTTCCCATAATGGAACTCAAAATACAAGTAAATTTTAAAAATATAAAACCTATTATTCATATTGTATGTGTTCTGTACATATAGTGGATATACCTTTATACATGTAGTAGACACATCACACACTGTAATTGAAGACAAAATGATTCGAGGACATTCAGGTGAGGTGTGGGAGTATGAAACTTTACACTACATACAATTTAATATATTTGTTTACCTTTATGTAATTTCAAAGAACATATTCATATTTTATAGAAACATATTTATATAATTAAAAAAATTGTATACATACCATTTGCTTACTATATTCATAATGAATCATATAGTGCTCTGGTTTATAGTGGATTTTCCAACTCTAATTATTTTCATACAATATGCATATAAGGGCATTAATACTAATATTATTTAAAAACTATCATGGTATGACTGTAGTATGAATACAAGTGTATCACATAGGGTGTTAATGTAAATACAAGTATGAATACAAGTGTAACATAGATAAAATGAAGGAAAGTGACATGGTTTATATTTGTAAGGTATAATAATAGTCTTGGTATGTTTTCAACTAGAAACTAATGAAAATATATATTTACTTAATAATAGAAATAAAGAGTGAAACTATTTTTGTTCAGTGTGTTTTAAATATAAAAGTTAATTTTAGAGTAAAGAAAATAATATGTACCATTGGGTAAACAAATGATAATGATCCACTCCTCAAGTCAATTGTCCAATAAATTTCATCAGAAGAAACAACCTGTAAGAAAATAAACTATAAAGAAGTGGGATAATATGGCTTACATATTTTGGAACATTTTATATGTGGATTTCAAGTAAAATTTAGAGTCTATGCTATCTAAAATAGGTAGAGCTTATACTCTGATTTGGTTTGTGGAATTGTTGAATGATGGAAACAGATCGTATGTCATATTATCTATCAATCTATATTTTTTATATTTAGTCAAAAAGTGTAGATAAAACATGTCCACTGACATACTAAAGAATAAGGGAATCCTAGAAGAATGATAATGAAACTAATAAGAAGGAATAATATGGAGAATTTTTTTGTAAGTCATACATATTAAAAAATTCTAGAAGATGATAGTTGATGTTGAGAAATAGAAGGTAAAGAGAATATTGATGAAAAGGCATGACCAAAAGATGTGTAAAATTTGTAATGATGAAGGTGGAAATTAATGAAGAAACATATATCAAATAAAAATGGTGGATGGTATATAAGATATAATAAACTAATATTTAGAAAGAAGAAGAAAAAATAACCAGAAATTACTTATAATATTTGAATACAATGAATAAAAATATATTTCTTATTAATTTCATGGAAGATGAGAAAGTATTGGTTTGATATTATATTACATCCTGTAAATAAAATTTGAATAGAAATGAATGAATGAGAAATAAGGATGAAATTTTAAATTTATGAGATGGAGTGAAAAATGAAATAATTAATTTCATTTTCAAGAACCAGTGTTTTAAAAATACATCTAAAATATAAACCTCAAAATTCATCAGAATACACCATAGAAAAATTATAAAATATACATTGAATAGAGAGATAAATAATTCTTAATTGGATCTTTGTACACTAATAAACACATATCATATTAGTTTAATGTTTTCACATATCCAATAACATCTATATGGACATTGTATTTCATGATAGGGTAATTAACAATTATAACTACATAATAGACAAATGCAAACTATATTAAGTACAATATAAGAAATTGAGGTTTTTTAGGATTATTATAAACCTAAAATGACAAATAAATTAAATATTATGCCATATGAAATCCAAAAATATAGTGCAGAAATATATTTCACAACATATGGGGAAATACCCAATTTATTGATGGATGAAAGCATACTGTCCATTCACATAGTATAGGGTTCATTATGAAATCTGACTTGCAAGCCTGAAGAAGAATGAAATCATACTTGAAATCCTGTGGTTATTCCCAAATTAGAGAATAACCAAAGTACCATGGATTTTTTGTCTATCAATAACAATTAAGGGAAACAATATAGAAATATAAAAGTTGTTAACATACAAACTATCATGAATATGTATCAACCAAAATTGGAGGTATATATAGATACCCACCAATGGTTATCTCACAATGACCATGCATAACCCCCTTCATATTTCATCTGTATTAAGAAAAAAATCAAACTATTTATCCTAAATGCATGAAAGTATAAAAATGTAGTAACCGAAAAAATTAACACCACCCACTTGATAAAAGGCCATGTTATTTTGTGGTGAAAGGCCATGTTATTCTATACAAACTGTAAATAAATTAAATAATTAAAATAAATACATGAATTATGTAGTGAGATGTTGAATTTGAAGAACATGATCTAATACAAACACTTAAAATCTAATTAAGGGAATTTATGAATAAATAATTTTAGAAATGTATATTATAAGAGTTTTTATGTATATAAATTTAAATTTCAATAGATCAGATATTTACAACCATATATACTCTTATCAGTATATGTCATTATGTCCATTTCAATATAAGATGGTTGTTTGAATGCGAATAACTGGAGTCAATACACTCACTTGGAATTTAATTAATGAAATTAATGAAAAAATAGTGAATATAATTGTATTATTTTCATAAATGTAATAATATTACAATATTAAATGTCCTAGAAATCCCTATACAAATTAAAATCCATCCAGTGATTAGAAAAATCATATAACTTTTTAGGAAAATTTGATGGAAAGGGGTAACCTATGAAGGATATGAAAAAACTATGAAGTAAAAAGGGGAAGAGGGAAGAGGGAAGAGGGAAGAGGTAAATTGAACCTATAATCCTTTGTAAGAGGGAGATCAAAGATGTGAGACTAGGGGTAATCACCATAATATAGATACAGATTAAAGAGGATTATAGATAAATAAGTAAATAGATGCAGATTATAGAGGATTATAGATAAATAAGTAAATAGATGTAGATTATAGAGTAACACATTATAGAGAGTATTTACTCGAATCAATATAGATGAAAATTACAGAGTATTAAATAGAGTATTAAAAAGATATATAGGATTAAATGTGTACCATTTAGAGGATTAAATAGATGCATATTCTAGAGGATCAAATTTTTACCTAAGATAGTAAGAATAATATACAGTATAATGTAACATACTATGGAGAAATAAGTAAATATAAATTTAAATCACAAATATTGTAATGTTTGAAAAAATGGAATAATCAATGAAAATGAAAATTTTGGTATTGATACATTTATTTTAATAAATATGAAGAGTTGATAAAATCAATACATAGTCATTACTGTAAACATAATATATATACATAATTTTATATAATCAATACATATAAAAATCACGTATACATATCATTAATACAAATTAATATACTTCATATAAAATCACATATCGGGATCAAGAAATTGTCCAATGGAGTCTGACACTGCAATAGAAAATACAGTGAATAATTAATGCTCTACACTACATTAGAAAGTAGGGAAACAGTTTAATGAGACTTTGGATATTGAAAATCACAAATCATAACACAATGAATAAATTATAGAAAAAACAATAGAAATTATAAATAAATTATTAACTTTAAAATATAAAATCAGAAATTACAATTTTAGAAATTTTGAATTGTAACATACGGAAGGAATACTGTGAAACATGAATTCAAACATTGTACTATAACGTACAAAAGTAATTTCATACCTTATCATCGAAACAAGAATCTTAACATTAGGTAATTAAAAAATATGGTATTTTTTACCTGATATATAAATAATAATATACATTATATTGTAACTCACTATAGAGAAATAATTAAATAAAAATGTAAATAAAAAACATTATAATATCTGAAAAAAATGGAATAATCAATGTAAATGCAAATTTTGGCATTGATACATTAACTTTAATAAATATGGAGAGTTGATAAATTCAATACATATCCATTTCTATCAATATAATATATATGCATAATTTTATATAATCAATATATATAAATATAACATATAATTAGAATGAATAAAAAGCAATATACTTTTCATTAAATCACATACCGGGGTCAAGAAATCATCTAACAGAGTTTGTCACTAAAATATAAAATATAGTGAACAATTAATGTTCTACACTAAATTAGAAATTAGGAAACCAATTTAATGAGACTTTGGTTATTGGGAATCAAAAATCAGAACACATTGAATAAATTATAAAAAAACATTATAAATTATAAATAAATTAGTAACTTTATAATATAAAATCACAAATTACAGTTGCAAAAATTTTGAACCATAACATATGGAAGGAATTCTATGTAATAGGAATTTGAACACTGTACTATAACGTATAAAAGGAATTTCATACCTTATCATGGAAATAGGAGTCCTAAAAATCATTTATTTTATATCTTCAAGAATGACTCCAAGGAAAAAACATATATCAAAATGATTATAACACTTATCATCTATGAGAAATACTTTTAAATAATTTCCTAGTCATTATGTTTCACACACAGTGATTCTAGATTATACATAGATTATTTTACATAGGGTTATGAGAGTCTATTATAATATATTTAATTCAAATTTGAATTAGAGACAATAAATGGAATAAAATAAATTATAAAAAATCACTTAAATAGTGGAAATTGTAAAAATATTAACATGGAGGAAAATAATAAAATAAACTAGTAATATAAATTTAATAGACTAAATTAAAATAGAATAAATGAAAATAAAATTGAAACATGTTAAAAGGGGGAAATCATAGAAATATTAACATGGGGTACAATATAAAATAAAACTATAATAAAAAATGAATTGAATAAATGAAAATAAAACAAATGACAGCAACATCGATACTTGAAATATGGAATGTGAGTTTAATATGTGAAGGTGGTAGAAAATGAATTGAAACCGAAGGAGATTGGAAGTCTGATGATGGAGCGAGACCAAAATATATCAATATTAACAATAAAATGCACCTTATAGGATCATAATTAGTAATTAGAGGGATCTGATATAAATTAATGAAGCACACAAAATGAATTATGATAAATAAAAAGGTATAGGAAAAACATTCAGATTAGTAAACTCATCATCCATCTAAAAATAAATTGGAAATCAAAACAATATCAATATTTCCAAAAAAATGAAATAATTAAGAACATGAAAGGAAATAGAACTGTGATATATTAATCAAATGTGATTAATAGATTAGGGGGTATACGATAAAAAAATAATATGATTAACCAAACTTGACTATCATTTTTCTTAAATGGATGCATGTAATGCAAGAAGACATAATTGGTTATAAAATTTCTTTGATCGTAACCCATGAGATGAAATGGGAAAGCATTTGGGGATGGAATAATGAAATTTGAGAATTTAAGTAAAGATATATAATGAGGAAATGAAATTATGGAATTTAAAAAAATTAAAGATAAACTAACATGATTATTCTTATAACCTAAAAGGGTGAGGAAGAGACAATATTTGGAGAGGATTCCATGTGGATCCACTTATTTTGACCAACAAAATGTGACCATGATGGGATTAATCAATCATTGGGATGAAGCAAGATGCAATGAAATGGAGTGGAGGAAGGTGGAAGTGATAGAAGAAATTAGAACTGGGTTGAAATAAGTTAGGGTTTGGATGTAGAATAGAGAAGGGGGTTAGGAATGATGATATAGTGTGGTGGATGGTGGAATTAGGACTGTATTGTGGGAGAAGGAGAGGCGGAGGTGTAGGTAGAGGAAGAGGAGGAGGTGAGGGAGGAGGAAGAGGCAGAAGAGGATATGAGGTAGAGGTGGAGGTAGAGGTGAAGTCAAAGGCAGAGGTGGAGGTTGATGCGGAGGAGGAGGCATAGGTAGTGGTTAATGCAGAGGAGGAGGCATAGGTTGATGTGGAGGAGGAGGTGGAGGTGGATACCCAGGAGGAGGAGATGTATTCGAAGCCATAACTGGAGGCAGAGGCATAAAGAAGGATGGTATGGGGGAGGAGGTGGAGGTGGAGACCCAGGCATAGGAGATGTAGTCAGAGCCATAACCGGAGGTGGAGGTATAAAGAAGTATGGTATGGGGAAGGAGGTGGAGGTGGGGAGAAGATGGGGTTGGGGGAGGAAATTTGGGGTGGGGGAGGAATCAGGTAGAGGGTGTAGTGAAGAGGGGGAGTAGAAATGAAGGGTAGGCAGACACATATGTGGAAAACAATGTGGAGGAGCCACATGTTGAGGTAAGGACATACTATAATATATATAATAGATAATAGATTTTATTAACTTTCTTATGTCATTATAATTATAATTATTATTTTATATGATAATAATGGTTTTAAATAATGGAAATCACCCTTATCACATCTAGGTAATGTGCCCCATCCCTCCTCTATTCAAACCTTTTTTACTTTATCATTTTAATTAAAAAAATAATTTAACTAACCAAACACGTTTTTTAATGTTATTATTTTAATTAAAAATAATAATAACACCCACTGCATTTACCAAATCCGACCACCTCATCAGAGATCCAAATCTAGTTAATGTCGCATCCATGCCAAGCAGCCTCTTCCATAATACTTCATGCATGACATCTACTTGGAACCAATCCTATCACACCACAAGTCATTACCACATGCCAAGTGGTAAAAATAGGGATCGCCAATCCAATTTTGAACCACCTATGATAAAAAACTTGGACCCATAGTACTAAACTGATTTGTTCGCGAAACACCATCCTGTTCATTTATCAATCTATCCTCAAAATACTGATCCATGTGTCATTCATGATACCGCCATGAATTCAAGGTTTCAACTGTGCTTGAACCCTCCCCCAGTAAAGCCGAATCATGACCCCATGTTCTAACGATGAAGAACACAAAGAACGGTGGGGGGAAAACCAATAACAAAGGTGATAAACATAGTTGACCAAGTGTTCCTAGACAACGATTTCATAGCAGGAAAACTGGGGTGAGAAACATGGCATGAACAAGAAATAAATTGAAAGAATAATTTATTTCAATACATGGGCTCATGCAAAGGATCATTTAAATGCAGATCAAATAAAATAGATTTGATCATGATCAATCTTTTAATAAAAAGGGGTGGAAACCATAATTTAAAATTCATACCTAAATTATGGATTGATCATTAGTGAAGAACGAATCCTCTAGTAATGAAGGTGATTCGTTGTGTCTGTTTCCAATCAATTCACCTCGATCTGATCATCAGTTGTCGTTTGGTCTCAATCCGCCAATGAAGGATGCTCTCCTCATCCTCTTAGATCTAAAAGGGTTTATGCAGCTCACTCTTGAAATTTTTTAATAAGAGGGTATTTATAGAGGATTTAATTAGGCAGTTTAATATAACAAATAAATTATTTATTTATTTATTTTAATTAAACATACCTAGCAACAACTGCCTCATTTTAACTTCCCACACCGATCAAATTTAGGTCACACCTAAGGTAAAAACCAAATTCTAAACACCATGTTCTAGATTCAATAGTGGTGTCATATTTCCAACCAAAGAATTAATTTAAGAGATATTCCACTTTTTCAGAAAACCATGCATACGTAATATAAATTATATTTAATATTTTTATAAAATTAATTCTGGGTTCACTGGTCCTCAAAATCTCACATCGTCTTAGTGACCGACTCTGAATATATTCATAGAAATATTCCAAAAGTATTACATGAAAAAACAAGAGTCTATACATTATTCCCTTCTTCAAATATTTTCATCCCCGAAAAGCATAAACTATGGGAAACGGTTGGGATACTGAGCCATCATCTGGTTATTCCATACATCTTCTCTAAACTAGGATGTACAACCAAAGGAGAAGTGTGAAACTCCATCATCACCTCCTCCCATAACGTGACCAGAATCACCATTTATCCTTGAAAAAGGATGACGTGATTCCCTTATTCATAAAATACATCAGGTGAAAATCCTGAGGATATATGTTCATGCAAGATATCTTAGTCAATATCCCCAATTTTTGCCTCCCTAACTCATTGGAGAGGTAAAAACCATCAACTGAAGGTATGTTACACAATCCTCACCCACAAGAGTTAACTGAAAAGAGGTCAATTTCTCTGTCACCGTACTCAAAAATAGTGGAAGGAAAACCTCATTGTGAGCATCTATGGCCATGAACATGCCATGGGTGTCCAACAAGCTCACTCTGCCTCAAATTCTATAGGGTACACTTTCATTCCCATGTCTAAGAAGAAATATCCGAAGAAGTGGACCTCTGAATTTATAACTCATTCCATGAGAGCTACTATACTACTAGCACTCCCAGAGTATGTTTAGAACCATCCTCTTATGTCTCACGTGCTCCAACCCTGATGTTGAGGACATGAGGGTACCATCACAAAATACTACCTTGAACCGACCCATGAAAGGTTAAGGATCTTGCTCACAATTCTTACAAACTCTATTGTGGCATTCAACAAGCCAAAGGGTAGCACCAAGAACTCAAAGCAACTGCAGTGGATCTAGGAAGCCACACTCAGTACATCCACCTCTCAAACCATGAGCTGGTGATAACCCATCCTAAGGTCGACCTATGAGATTCGCTTCGCCCCAAACCACTGGTCAAAGAACACAACGATTCTCGAGGGTGGATACTCTTCCCTGTATCACCTAGATCGGGTGACGCAAACCCACACCCAACCTCAAGATATTATATACCTCTCAAGTAAACAACACATGGGTTCCAGGGTAAATACATTGATTCTTAAGAATCCCCACCTATATATACCCTCCAACTAAACCAATAGCTCTCGTAGCCCCACAGGGTCATCTGATGTGCTAGAGAAAACACTGGTTCTTCCCTAGTGAAAGTCTAAATAGAGTTTCATCTCATGATGGGGAGGTAAACCTGACATGTCCTCAGGAATGATTTCATCAACCCCCACCATCGTTATAGGAAGCTAAGACCTCACAAAATCTACTACTCTAATGGTAATACTATCCATATAATAAATAAGAAGTTGTAGACTACTAGGAATGATCTCATCTTGCTACGTCTAGGGATTACTCCTCATCAAGAAGTAAAACTTTTTCCAACAACCCAAAAGCACTACCATACTCACTGGTAGAAATAATATGATCATGTAAAGTCAACGACTAATCCATACTAAGGAATACATCATAGGGTCTCACTACCACTACAGAAATATTTGGTGTGAGGATATCTCCCCATACAGAGTAAGTTCATCCCATCGGTAGTGTGCGACCACCGATCCTCTCTATAGGGCCTCCAACACAAGAGTTGAGTAAAATGGACTCATCTAGTTATTTAAGGTCTCAAAAAGGGGTTACACATAGGTAAATGTGGATTTTGACTCTGTTCTAATAGCTTCAGCTGAAGTAGTAGTGACATGGTTCATACCCCAAACCATACTTGAGCCTCTGGGACAGAAGCTCCATCTGTCGATAACTCATCCTTTCCCTTGTATTCATGCTCTCCTCAACTAGGGACTCCTCCAACACCCCATCACATCGGCACATCCCGAATAGGAAAGTTAAAGGAACTCCTCCACCACACCTCGATACTATCTGCTTTGGGATAGAAATGAATCACTCGAACAGTTTTGAATCATATCACAAGGATGTGTCTCAGTGGGAGAAGTATCCATCTTCCTTACATGTCCAATGCCATACTAAAAAATATCCATCATAGGACTCTACTGATGCCCAGTAGCATCCTATATAAGTCTCATCATGAGGATCACCATCGAAATAGATCCTAACTGAGTGAGTTATCCAAACCACATGATTGGTCCTGACCTCAACCACCTAAGAAGGGAGTTTGGATAGACACAAAACTTGGGTGATCTCTATTTTTGAAACCTGCTATGCACACTCATCATGGGTGAATCATCTGCTAGTACCATCAGAACCAACTGCTACTCTATGAAGAGCATTGGCTGTGAGTGAAACCAACTTATCAATCAAGATCCATAAAAACTTGAAAACTCAGAACAATGAATCCAACTGATCCTCCACTACCTGGGGATCTAACTAATTGTGGAACCTCATCAGCATTTAGTGTTAAAACTTGCAGGGTGCACTAATCTTGTTTGCATCCTCAACCTACTATATTGGTATCAACTACTGCTCAATGGACAGGGGAACTTCAACCTACCCTCCTATAGTAAAGAACTTGTGGTATGGACCCTAAACTGATACCCCATTGCTCATCGGGTCTTCGTTATGATTTGGAAGTTGATAACTTGGATGGATATCTTTGTGGATTCATCACAAAGTGATCAAGACGTACCACTATCAAATGAGTGTATATATATATAATAATAATAATGGGAATTTTATTAAATAAGTATATTCAAAGACACAATCTTATATGATGCATGTACCATTTATCTCTACAACCAATGTCTGGGTATGCTGAGTCAAAAAACAGGTATTCAAGGTCCTGGTGAATGGATACGTCGACCGCCTGTACCATCACCAGATTCCTTGGTATGAGAGCTTCACTCGAGACACTTTGAAACTATTACACTAATCCCAACCAAATCCTTGTAAGGGTACTACTCTCATCAACATCCCAAGGAATGAACTCCTCTAATACCAACCTGTCATGACCCAACCAAAGTTGGGGATCAATACATAACTACCCCAAGACCACCACTATAGGACAAGGGGTGGAGACTAGCACTAAAGGAATATCTTACATGTGGAGGCCTTTTCCTAAGTACTTTTATGCACACACATAGCTATCTTGATGCCTAAGTGTAGAGGTAAATAGTAAAAGATTCAGCACAGCTAAAAATTAAATCAAACATGCATAACCTCTAGGGTGTACAAGAGTATGACAGTGCAAACTAAAAAGTAAAGGAAAAAATACACGATCAACCAAAAATATGTCCTTACCTAACAAAACTAGAAAATTAAACTGATGAGAGAGTTCAACTTCCAAATCCAGATCTATGGCCACCATACATGGTCCAAAGTACCACATATCCCAAAGTTCCTTAGAAGTCATCGTCGACCTGCTCGTCATCTATATAAGACATGACATGTGAGATCAAATATCATGCAGGGGTGAGTATATACATACCCAATATGATGCCCCTAAATCTGAAGGGGGAGCATTAAGAGATACAATAGGAATAGAAATACTGTAGATAGTAAACAAGAAAGAGAAAAACTCAACCCAAACCAAGAGTGAAAGTAACCTCATCCAAACACAAGGGGATCAACATGGTGAGTAGATAAATTACACATAAATTATTCACCACCTATATCAAGAAATAATACTCATCCAACCATGGTAAACTAAACACAGAAAGCACATGGAATACCCCATACATCTTTACCTCTCATTGAAATAGAGTAACCAAATCCAAGGGTATGGATACAGAAGAATATATATATATATATGCTCAGTCAAATAATCCCAAATGAGAGAGTAAGGGGATATCCATCTCATAGATCAAACCAGGAAGAAGAGTAACCAACAGTTCCAAAAGTCCAACAATGATGCCCAACATCTCATGCATCTTCCTAGAAGTAACTGTCTAAGTCAAACCATGCCTTATCTTTATACCGCATAATAGATGGGTCATAAACTCAAAGTAGAGGATTCATGACCTAGTACGTCAGGGGGGTTCCACTCTGTAAGTATCCATAGAGGACCTGAACCCATGCTGATGGGGGGTTCCACTAAGAAGTCGTTGATAACTTCAATACCTAGCTCTACTGAAGGGTATCATGTCGTAGTCTTTGAGGACTCCACTGCCCATCTCTACTAGAGGGTCTTATCAGAAATCACTAAGAACTCCACTGCCCATCTCTACTAAAGGGTATACTTGGAAATAATCGAGGACTCCACTATCCAGTCTCTACTAGAGGGTCTACTCAAAAAACATTGAGGACTCCACTACTCAGTCTCTGTTGGAGGGTCTACTCAAAAAGCGTTGATGACACCACTGCCCAGCTCTATTGTAGGGTCTACTCGGGAAGCATCAAGGAATATAATCAAGAAGCGTCGAGGAATCTACTGCCCAATCTCTACTGGGGGGTCTACTAGGAAAACATCTATGACTCCACTACCCAAATCTATTAGAGGGTATACTCAGAAATAATCAAGGAATCTACTACCCATCTCTACTAGAGGGTAAAACTCGGTAGTTATCAAGGACTCCACTGCCTAGCTCTACTGAAGGGTACCACTCAGTAAGTCTCTAGTGATCCTATGTAATAAATTTCATCATCGAGCATCGCCTAACCAAGCATAATTCCCAGAATATTCCATATCATATCTCAAAATCCACAACTGAGGGAATTATCGCATTCTATGCAAAAAAACACTCAAGATAGGCTACTCGTGGACAAAATATGGGTTCAAATAAAGAAGATACAAATGATTTATGTTTACTAAAAATGAAACAAGTAGTAAAAAATGTTTCAAGGACCCACACGATGTGTGGTATTGCTCTACTACCTGGTTTTGTCCTTGTCACACAACGTTTTGTCCATACAGTACTATATGGCATGTAAGGGTGCTACACGACGTGTCTAGGACAAAATCCTGAAAAATGCATGAGGCTCATCATCAGTTAAAGGGAAAAATCATAATTCCATTGATATACCTATGAAAATGGCCCTAGATGGCCAATCAGATCACACCATTGTGATCCTCATGGAAAAAAATTCAGGATAGACTATTCACTTGTCCAAATCGGACACCCAGTGAGAAAGTCACATTAAACAATTTAACACTCAAAATGTGCTTCATAGGCCCACACCATGAACACAAATTAAATATCTAATATTGGACTCAAAACGACTACCTCAATATCATGGTCACAACATCATATACGGTTCGCTATTCTGACACCGTATGAAGAAGATACGTCATATACAAGATTCCAAAATATTATTATTATTATTATTGTTATTGTTATTATTGGGAATTTTGTGGACCTGAGTCATGAGTCAAAAAAGGTATTTATCACTGGTCTTGAAATTACCATCTCAAATTTAGGGTTATGCTACCATTGATGGTTCATCAATCTGACACCGTATGAAGAAGTTAGGTTCAGATTAAAGGTTTGGAAACCAAAATAATAATTTTTTTTTATTTTTTAATTAATAATCAAATTGAGAGGCATGAACTAGGCTCACTTCCACTACTTCAGGAGCCTATTCATCCTCCTTTAACTAATTTAATTTTATTAACTTTATCATGAAATAATTGTCGTTATTATTATTTTATATAATAATAATAATAGTTTTAAATAAGGGAAACCGCCCTTATCACATCTAGGTCATGCACCCCACCCCTACTCTATTCAAACCATTTTTTCCTTTATCATTTTAATTAAAACCATTTAATTTAACTAACCACCCACATTTTTTAATGTTATTATTATTATTAGAAATAATAATGACACTCACCACATTTACCACGTATGACCACCTCATCAAAGATCCAAGTTTGGTCACCACCACACCCATATTGAGTGTCCTTCACCATGAAACTTTGTACATGACCTCCACTTTGAACAAATCACATCACACTGCACGTTATCACCATGCACCAACCAGGAAAAAGGGGATTATAGATCTAATCCCAAACCACTCTGATCACAAACCATCACCCACAGTACTGAACTAATCCATTCACAAAACATCATCCCACTAGTTTATCAATCTATCCTCAAACCTCCAATCTTCATGTTGTTCATGTTACTTCCATGAATCTGGGGTTTTACCATGCTCGAACATTCCCTAGAAAAGTTGAATTGTGACCTCATAGTCCAATGATGAATAATGTAAAGAACATTGGGGGGAAAGTACTAATAAAAAAAGTGATAAACATTGTTGGAGAAGAATTCGTATCCAACGATTTCATAGTGGGAAAACTAGGGTGAGAAACATGACATGAACAAGAAATAAATTGAAAGAATAATTTATTTCAATACATGGGATCATGAAAAGGTTCATTTAAATGAAAATCAAAGAAAATAGATTTGATCATTCTTGATCTTTTAATCAAATGCAGTGAAAACCACAATTGAAAAGCCCTGCCTCAATTATGGATCGATTGTTGGTGAAGAACGCATCTGCTAGCGATAAAGGTGATCTTCTGTGTCCGCTTCCTATTGATTCACCTCAATATGATCACCAGTCATAATTCGGTCTCAATACGCCAATGAAGGGCGCTCTCCTCCTCCTCTTAGATCCAAAAAGGGTTATGCATCAAACCCTTGGAAGATTTTCATAAGAGGGTATTTATAGAGGATTTAATTAGTTCATTTAATATAACAAATAAATAATTTATTTATTTATTTTAATTAAACATACCTACTAAAAGATACCTCATCTGAACATCCCACGCCGACCAACTTTAGGTTACGCTTAGGGTAAACACTGCATTCTGAACTCAATGGTGGTATCAGATTTCTCATATGAGTATTTATATGTGAGTTATTTGGGTTAGGGTTATTAAATAAATAAATTTAATTAATTAATTAATCTAATTCACTTGCCAACAACTGCCCCATTTGAACGTCCTGCATCAACCAACTTTAGGTCATGCTTATGGTAAAATCCATGTTCCGGATTCAACTGTGGTCTCATATTTCTGATCAGAGACTCTATTAAAGAGATATTCCACTTTTTCAGGAAAATCATGCACACATAATATAAAATATTTTTAATATTTTTATAAAATTAATTATGAGCTCATAGGCCTTGGAATCATGTGCAGTCTTAGCACCTGGTTTTGAAAATATTCATAGGAATATTCCAAAAACTTTCATGGGAATACTAAAGTCTCTACATTATTCCATTATTCAAAGCTTTTCATCCTTGAAAACACAAACTAAGGAAAATGTGGGGATACTGATCCAATATCTAAATCTTCCATACATCTTCCCTAAATCGGGATATACAGGCAAAGGAGAAGTGTAAAAATCCCTCATCAACTTCTCTCATAACATGACTGAAATCTCCATTTGTCCCTAAAAAAAGATGATGCGATTACCTTCTTAAGAAAATAAATCATGTGAAACTCCTAAGGATATCTAGTCATGCAAGATATCTAATTCAATATCCCCAGGTTATGCCTCCCTAACTCAGTGAGGAAGCGAAGAGGTAATATCCATAGACTAGAGGTATGTTGCACCATCCTCACCCGCAAGGGTTAACTAAAAAGTGGTCAATTTCTATGTCACCTCACTCTAAAACAGTGGATGAAAAACCTTATTATAAGAATCTAATACCATGACCATGCCCTGGGTGGCCCTAAAGCTCACACTTCCTCAAACTCTGTAGGTTCCACTGTCACTCCCATGTCTAAGAAGACATATCCCAAGAAGTGGACCTTTGAATCTAGAACTAACTCCACAAGAGATACCATACGACTAGAACTCTCGAAGCATGTCCAGCACCATCCTCCTATGTCTTGCATGCTCCAACTCTGACATCAAGGAAAATAGGGTACCATCACAAAATACTACCATAAACCTACCCAAGAAACATTAAGGATATAATTCATAAGTCTTGTGTACTTTGATGTGGCATTTAACACACCCAAAGGTTTCACCAAGAAATCAAAGAAACCGCAACAGCTCTAGAAAGACATGTTGAGTACATCCACCTCTCAAACCAGGATCTAGTGATAAACCATCCTAAATTCAACCCATGATATCCACTTCACCCCAAACCACTGGTCGAATAACTCAATGATTCTTGGGTGTGGATACTCTTCCTTGCATGGCTCTGGTGGTGCCAACCCACACCTAACCTCAAGATCTTATCTACATCTTAGGCAAAAAACACAGGGGTGCTTGGGTGGACACACTGGGTCTTACAAATACCTACCTATATAGACCCTCCAAACACAACAATAGATCTCAAAGCCCCATGGGGTCATCCAATTTTCTAGCACAAACATCAATTCGTCGCTAGTGAAATTCTAAACAGAGATCCATCTCACAGTGGGGAGATAAAACCAAAACATCCTTAGGAATGACATCATAAACCCCCACCATCATTGCAGGAAGTTGAGAGCTCATGAAATCCACTACTCCAAGGGTAATACTATCTATCTAATAAAGAAGCAGTTATAACCTCCTGCGAATGCGCTCATCCTAGTACATTTGGGGATTACTCCTCACCAAGGAGGAAAACTTCATGTCACAACTTAGAAGCACTATTATACTCACTGGTAGAAATCATTTGAGCACAGAAGGCCGATGACTAATCCATACTGAGGAAGACATCATAGGGTCTCACTATCACTATAAAAATATTTGGTGTGAGGCTCTCTCCCCTCACAAAGTAAGTTCATCCCATCAACAAGAATGTGCAACCACTAAACCTCTCTACAGAGCCTCCAACACAAGGTTAGAGAAAAAGGTACTTATATGGTATTTTTAGGTCCCAAAAAAGGTTTAAAAATATGTAAATGTGGCTTTCAACTCTATTCTAACAATTGAAACTGAAGAAATAGTGACATAGGTTGTAACCTGAACCACACTTGAACCTTTATGCCAAAATATCAATCTGTCGATGACACATCCTTTCCCTTGTATGCCCTCTCTCCTCAACCAAGTCCTTCTCTAATACCCCATCACATTTACACATCCTAAAAATTAAAGTAAAAGAAAATACTCCACCACACCTCGATACTATTCACTTTGGGATGACACTAACTCACCCAAATAGTTTTGAATCGCATCACAAAGACGTGTCTCAGTGGGGGAAGTTTCCCTATTCTTTTGATGTCTGATGTCATGCTAAAACATCTCCATAAAAAGAATCTACCAATGACTAGAGTTTCCCCAGAGATGTCTCACCATGAGTATCACCATCAAAAGGGATCCTACCAGAGTGGGATATCCAAACCACAGGATCGGGCCTAACCTCAACCACCTGAGAAGGGAGTCTGGCTCAACATGAAACCTTGTTGATCCCTATTTTTGGAACCTTCTATGTGAAATCAGCATGGGTATATAATATTTTGGTACCACTGGATCCAACTGGTTCTCTATGAAGAGCACTGATTGCGACTGTAACCATCTGATCGGTTGAGATCTATACAAACCTGAAAACTCATATCACCAACTCTATCCAATCATCCACTTCTTGAGTATATGGCCCATCAAGGAACCTCAGTGGCCTCTAGCACTGGAACCCATGGTGTGAGTTAAGACTAAGTTCATCCTCAGCCTTCTATAATGGTATCAATTACTACTTGATAGGAGAGGGTGCTGCTACATGCCCACCTTGAGGAAAGACCTCATGGGATGGACCCTAAACTGAGGCCTCATCACTCATCGGGTTATCACCATGATATAAGTCAATAACCTGGATGGCTATATTCGTGGATTCATCTCAAAGTTATTAATACATACCATAATAAAATGATCATATATATATATATATAATAATAATGGGGTATAACTCAAGAAGGAAATTCAAAGATGCAATCTTATATGATGCATTTACCATTGATCCCTACAACCAATATCTCGGTATGTCGAGTCAATAAGCAGGTAGTCAAGGTCCTTGTGAATCGATACATCAGCCGCCCATACCATCACTATATTCTTTGGTCTTAGAGACACACTCAAGACACTTTGAAATAATTTTACTAATCCCAACCAAAACCTCATATGAGGATTACTCCGAACAACATCCCAAGTAATAAACTCTTATAATACCAATATTTCATGACCCGAACCAAGCTATGGATCACACTCCAACTACCCCAATCCTGCCTCCATGTTCCAAAGGCATATCTAATACGGGGAGGCCTTTGCCTAAGTACCTATATGCACACACACATCCATCTCAATACAGAAGTGCAGAGGGAATGAGTGAAAGATGCAACACAACTAGAAAGTAAACCAAGCATGCATACCCTCTAGGGTGTACAAGAGTACGATAGTAAAAACTAAAAAGTAAAGAGGAAAATTACACATTCAACCAGAAATATGTCCCAACTTGAAAAAACTATAAAATTAATCTACTAACAGAGACCAAATCTGAAATCAAAAGTTGTGACCACCGTACGCGGTCCAAATTACTAGGTATCCCTAAGCACCTCTGAAGTCACTTTAGACCTATCCATCATCTACACAAGACACAAAAAATGTGGGAAAAATCCAATGTAGGGGTGAGTATATATTCCATTTCTCTCTCTCTTGGGTTTTTTTTAATCATATATGATGATTGGGTTTCATTACCCTCTTACTTTATAGGTTGGGTTGGATATCATTTATTATTATTGCTTCCCCTTTTTTGTTTTTGGGGAATCTTGTTAGTTATGTATATACTCACTCCAGCATGGAATTTTTCCATGTATATTGTGTATTATACAGTCAATAGATAGATCAAAAATGATTTTGGTAGACCTGGTATTAGTGTAGCTTAGAATCACATAACGGTTTTGGCCATGTTTAGTGTTTGGACTCTAGGATCTTGAGTTGGCCACTCCCCTATTTTACCTATTTACAGTTGTTTTCAGTTTAGGCTTCCCCCTATACTTATGGTTGTGCATTTATTTTTTCCCTTACACTTTTGTATAGCTTATTTCACTCTGATATATATCCTAGAGGTTGTTATATGAATTGTTTACTCTTTAGTAACTTATGCTTTCTTATATCTTTTCATTGTTGGATGGATTTGGTTGTGTACATGTGTACAAGTAATTTAGGATAAGGCTTCCCATTTTAGTGTTGTTCCTAATAAGTTCTTGTAACCAACCACTAGCCTATTAAAATCAATCTTGCGGTGTCACATTTGGCTTACTGCTATCCAGGCGATCCCTAGTGGGTCATATCATGGCATATATTTACAACACTTTTTAAAATATACATTCAGTATCACAAACCTATCAACATCAAAGAATTAATTTCCATATCATCCATAACTGATATAGAAATTCAATAAATTTTCACAAAATTATTTAGGTATATATCTTGGATAATCCAATCATATTGAATTAGTACCATTCCTTCCTAACAACACTTGGTTTTAATGAACTTGATTAGCTTCTTAAAGAAACATTGTTGAACTTTTCAACCAACTTTTCTTCATCTGGTTTGAACTTTTACCAACTTGTATTGTCTATACACCACTTTATAACCTATAAATAATATTCTAGTTCATATATATTCCTAAAACTTTGAGAATATCATGTAAACATTCTTTAAATTCAAATATATTGTTGGAACATTTTAATAGATGATAATAGGAGAAATTCCCTAATTAGAACAAGCCATTTTAGTACTGCCTTAAAGCATGTAATATAATTAAAATAATAATAAAATATGTGTATTAAAAACACCCATAACATTTCATTTAATCAACCATTATTTACATGCTCTTCTCAAGATATAGATGAGATAAAATACACATCTTATAATAATTTTATCTACGCTTAAAGCATCTGAGTTATCAATGTAGAAACTCCTTTTCTCCATTACTTGAAAGTAACCTTAAAGATCCAATTATTTATTAACTTATAACATTCTATGTATTTAAAACACTTTTAAAATCATAGAGTTGATATCATATATCTATTAAAATAATAGAATTTATTTCTATAACTAATAAAGATTTAAGGAAACCTTTAGTCTCACCGAGTCATCAACATATTCAATCATATTGAATATCATTTGACATACCCAATCATATTGATTATATGAGACTAAAATTACTTAAATAATTGACTTACCCAATCGAATTGAGTATATGAGAATTAAATCATCAATGTACACAATCATATTGAGTGTGTAAGTTAAGAATAAAATTACTTTGGTCATTTTTCACCTAATGCTTTTGAAACCTTAAATGAATCACTCTATGCTTCCATAAGTATCTAGATTCATGTGTTGAACAAATTCAACACTTGGTTACTAAGGAAGGAACTCTTCTAACACATTTAATTTTTTTTAATAAATTTTTTTAAATCACTAGTCTTAGGAGTAACATTAATCTTCTCCTTATTAATGATTCATCACAAAGTTTATCTTGATGATGATGATGATATTATCTATAACAGAAGCTTTTTTCAAATGAGTATCATGTATTATGACCATTCAATAAGGAATTTTATTAAATGGGATCCCACTAAAATGATTACCACTATTAAAATTCATCATATCCATCAGTGGACCAAGATCCATATTTCACTAATCTTCATTCCACTTTAGTGTTTCTCCCAATGTTTAGTTATTTAGGTAGGTAATCATCCCAATCATAACATATATGAATCTTGGATAGTTGAGAGGAAAAGTATTTTTCCAATCCATCACATGGATAAACTTAACTCTATTCCTTTGATTACCTAATCTTATTAGGGTCTCTCGACTAGTGTAACCCAAAACAAGCATTGAAAATAGGCTAACAAAGGACAATCCAAGGGTACCCAGCTTTGGCATGACTTACCCAAGGATGTTCCAGTGTCACCTATATTTTCTTTCCTTACACAAGATAATCTATGGGAACCCAACTTTGGCATGACCTACTCAATTGGATGATCGAGATCGTGACAAGTTATCCTTTGAAAAGAATCTCACACTTAGTATTTGAAGGGGATTTTATCTCATGATATTATTTCATGCTATTCCCTTTCATGTATGCATGATTTAAGTAATTTAGTTTTGGAATCCTATCCCCTTGACCAAATCAATATGTTCAAACCATATTGATGTGTATCTCTTTATACAACCCACAAGTCTGTGTTACTCATACAAAATCAGAAGTCAAGTATATTCATACATATCTGAATGCATCATATGCATAAGATAAATGAACACTTCATGTAACGGCATAGAGTTAAAATTGTAGCTAAACCTTGATCACATCAATCATAAAAAAAATATATGGCTTAAATAATACCCAAATAAATCCCCCTTTTATTTTGAACAATTTAATATAATTAATTATGAACAATTCATAATTTAAATATAATTTTTTTCTATTTTTTGGCCTTAGTTCATAATTTATAACCCTTTATAAATTATTTCTTATTATTTATAACTAAACACTTTTATTTCTAGATCATAAGTATTACCATATAATTTGGGTAAAAAGGTATTTCAAATATTAATATTTAATATTTGGGAATAAAATGTTTCATAAACATTTATTTAATTATAAAAAAATTTATAATTAATCAATCTATAAATATTTTAGAAATTAAAATATACAAATGATTTATAAACCATCTAAATCATTTTCTATGTTAAAAACATTTTTAAAAAAAATTAAAGCAATTTTAATTACCCTTACATGGAATCCTTATTCTACATAAGGTTAACCTACTTCTACCCTTATGTAGACTATCTATGTAAGGGTAGATACCCATGACCCTTACATAGTAGATGTTGTGTAAGGGTACATCAGGTCTTACCTTTATGTGACTTTAGGAAAAAACCCGATTACCCTTACATATCAATATTTCGCGTAATGGTAAACAATATCATACCCTTACGTAGCCATTTACACGTAATGTTAAGATCATGTAACCCTTACATAGACTGATCAATGTAAGGGTAATGTGATATGACCCATACATGGACCACTCTGCATAAGGGTAAATCCTCGGTTACCTTTACACAGCCCAACAACATAAGGGTAAACTGTTTTTCCAAATTTTTATAAAACATGAAAAATAATGATATGTTTTTTTATTATTCTTCATTTCAACACTATATTTCATAAATCTAAATCATGGGTTCCCTTTGATACCACGTTTAGGTTTTATTAGAGTCTAATAACAATTATTAGATCAAGTATAAGTGATTAAAACACTTGTCTAAGGATCTCTCATGCAAGATAAATGAAACATGCAATAAAACTAAAATGAATAATTGTTGTAAATGTGTATACCTTACACAAAATAGACATTAAAACATTTTTTATCATCATTTGAGAGTTTTATAAAATCAAAAAAGTGGGAAACAAAAGCATCCCACCTCTGTAGGTATCCAGAGGCTGATTTGGATCATCTAGTGTTTAGATAGGATTTATCCTTTCTCTACACCCTGTAAGAGCCTCTAATGAAAAAAAGAAGAATAAAGAGACCAACAAGTCAATGACTATTGACTAAGAATGAGGATCTAAATCCAAACCCTAATGCCATCATATGGGAATAGGGTTTATATAGAATTTGTGGATGCTCATGAGTGGTGTATGTATTAACTCATGCGTTAAAATGCATATATAAATGTCATGGTTAGATTATGTATTGTATGAATTTACTCCCTATATGTATCATATAAATATAAAATTATTTCATTTAATGATAGATTACATGGGTGAAACACAAACTCATAACTATTTATCATTTTTTGTAGTCACATATTGCATAAAATAATACTCGTATGTGCATAAAAAATCATAATTTTCATGCAATATATATATATGTATAAGGCATTATGGAATATCTCTATCAATCATACGGGAAGACACATCCTATATTGGTTAATCAAATCCCCCTGCTTGATTGTTGTCATACTCAATTACCTACTATTTGGCCAATTTCTCAAATGGATTTAGATAAGTATCAAAGTATGGAACCTCATAAGTAGAGAACCTATTTGAAAATCTCAAGTTGAAGGATCTATAACCAATGTTCACTTAAGTAACACCAATAACACTACAAAAAAAATTGAAATTTGCGGCAGTTTTGAAAACCGTTGTTAAATATTTCGTCAACATTTTTTTAGAAACTATTTTTTAAAAATCACTACTAAATATGATTTTTTATTTTTTATTTTCTTTTAGTAATATTTTTTCAAAAACCACTGTTAAATATTATTTTTTTTAAAAAATAAAATAAAATTACTATTTTTAATTATTATTTATTATTTATAGTCATTTATCATTTATTATTTGCAATTTTATTTAATTATCATGTGTTAATTATTAATTATTTATAATAATTAGATAGTGATTGTTTGAGACTTAAATTAATTCTACAGTAAGTTGAAAATCAAACTTCATCATTAAATGACCATAACTTTTGATTTAGGTGCCCATTTTAGCTTCACAACTAGTTAAATTGAAACTTGTGTAATGAACTACAAAAAAATTAGATGATAATATGGTAGTGATTAATAGAATAAAATTTATTAGTGTTTTAAGAGAAGTTGAAAATCAAACTTCAACTTCAAACGACCATAACTTTTGATCCAGGTGTCCGTTTGGGCTATACCACATATCAAATTGAATTCTGCGAAGAGATCTACACCATGTTGAGTGGGTGTACCTTGATAATTGTTTTTTTAATCATAAAAGGCCCAAAATTCCTCAAAAATCGAGTTTTTTGTTTAGATACCATGATGTTTGAGCATTCAATGTGATTTCAACTTCATTTAAGAGTGTCCTCATATGCCTGTTGGGTCGTCTATGATTTTATTCCATGGATTTAGATTCTAATTGATTTAATGGTGTTGCATTTGTTGTGGTTTCCCCTCTTTTGGTGATTTATTATCTATTATATATATATATTACTGTACATTTATCTATATTTGTTTGTAATATATATATTTATAGATATTTATTTAAAATCATATATAATTCCATCCATTCATAAATATTTATATGTATTTATGCATATTAGTCTATATTTATATGTATGATATCAGTATATATTTATATGTATTTTGTTGGTTGGTGTGTGTGTGTGTGTCTTATTGCTTGTATTTATATACATTTATGTTAAATTATTTATATTTTTATATTTTTATACTATATATATAACTATATTTAAATAAATTTAAATGTAATTATATATATTTATTTAATATTTACTATTTATTATTACCTACTTATTATTTCTTATTTCTTATTTCTTATTTCTTATTTCTTCTTTATTATGTATTCATTTATCATTTTTATTAATTCAATATTAGTTTATTATTCATTTATTATTTATTATTTATTATTTATTATTTATTATTTATTAATCATTTTCTTATTATTTATTATTTGTTTATTATTTATTTATTTTTTATTTATTTGTTATGTATTATTTGTTTTTTATTATTTATTATTTATTATTATTATTATTAAATATTATTATTTATATATACGTATTTATATGTATTTATATATATATAATTGTATTAAATTTTATTTACCCACCATAGGAAGAGCTTACGAGTGTTTTAGGGAGTACGTTGCCCTGGTTTCGGTGGATATAGGCCCTCCAGGTGGGGATGATCTTGCACTGATTTATGTCGCGGTGTTAATGTCAACAACATAAGTAGGGTGTCGAGGACACGGGTGGCTGGATCAAGTGGGATATGATCGTGTTGGAGGCAAGTTGTAGATATTTGGGTAGATACATGTTACAGGTGGTTTTAGGGGGTTTCCTAGGAATTCTTTTGCTACTTTGGGTGGTCAGACATTGTGCGGTCGAAGACAAAGAGTCTCTGGTGGGGGGGAGAGACTTGTAGTGATTCTCAGGTTCATGGATAATGATCATTAGTGGAGTGGTGGTGGAGGTTGGCCACAGGTGGTGATGGAGCATGGTTGACAATGGGTATTGTTATGGAGTGGTGATACCTGTTCATCGGCAGCCATATTGGAAGGAGTCGGTTAGGGTTTCTAAAATTGTGTTTTTTGACAAAGGACTTTGAATCATTCTTTTAGACTTAATCCATTAGTAATTTGGGTCATTTGCATTTTGATGGACCTTTGGGGCATGTTGTTTTGTCTTCAGGTCACATGGCCTCCAGGCCATCATCAGTGAAAGTCCCTCAGGCCACAGGACCTTCGGGTCAGCACTAGTGGCCAGAAGGCAACGCAGTAGGGACTGGGTGAATGGTTTAGTGCAACAGGAAGGCAGTGCAGGTAGACACTATAACATCCCGTTACTATTTTTAGGTATTCCTAAACACTCCTTTTAACTGAGCTTTGGTTGGGTTTTTTTGGGGTTGTTTCAGGTTGAAAATTTAAGAATCTTAAAAATTATGGGATAGTGTGCAGTTTGCACATGGTTGGCACACAGTTTTCCAAACTATGCGCCTAGCTACAGGAAAATGGCAAGTTTTGGATAGAGAGCTCTGTATGTCTTGTACATGATTATTCAATCCATGTGTCCCCTTAGGAGAAACTGTGTGACCCATTTATAATAGGCGCATGGCCTGAGCACGGTTTTTCCAAACCATGCACCATTTCCCAGGTAATATGTAAATGAGATTTTAAGAGATTTAAAATTTTATTAAAAATTCAAAAACCCCTGTTTTAGGTCCTAGACAGACCTCCTTTGACCCAAACTATTTTCTCTCGACCTTGGAGCTTCTAAGAAGGATTCTTAGCCACTTACACCCCTCTCAGATGTGATATGAAGCTAAGGGAATGTTAGTTGATCCTCCTCTGGTTAGTTTCATACTCCCATTCTTGATCTCCCACAGTCTCTCTCTTTCTCCTATGGTTTTATGGATCTTCGTTTTTTGTTGGAGGATCTAATACCACTGTTATGGATCTAAACCTAGGTTTGAATCTTGTTTCTCCCAGATCTCATTGTTGTCATCCTTCTTTGATAAATCTCAGCTAGGGTTTGGTGATTCAAGATTAATTTATCCCAAGGTAGGTGGTTCCATTATGATCCCTAATTTTTATTAACCCTAAATTACTTCATTTAATTTCAACTTTTTTTAATTAAATGCAATTTTTGAATTCTGATAAAAGGATTTTAATTGTTTTGTTGGAAAAACCCAATTCCGATGAATTGGGATTTTTAAGAAAAATGGATTTTTAGCGTGGAATTGGAAATTGATAAGATTTAAATTTTTTAATTTAAATTTAGGTTTTTATAGAAATTTTATTAATTAAATTGTTGAATTTATTTGAAGAAAAATGTTTTGATGGAAATTTTGTGAAAAACACCAATTCTAGTGAATTGGGGGTTTGTGATGAAATTGATGGAATTGTTTGAAAATTAAATTATGGTATTTAATTTTGTAATAGACTACGAAATTACATGAATTGGTTTCAAATCCTTGTTTATAAAAAATGGATTAAAAATGTTTTTGATGGAAACCTAGTGGTTTCATTATTTTTTTGAAAAAGGCATGTTTTTTATTAAAAACTCGTTATGGTTTTTAAAGGAAAAATTAGAATATTGAAATGGAGTATGGGATTTAATTGTATTTTAATCAGTCTTAAAATAAATTTCTCATCGTTGTTTTGTACTACAGGACGTGAAATACTTAGGTAATTAGTGTGTTATATTGGACAACACTTCATGACTTACAATGTTCCAAAACATCATATAAGTGCATCCCATTCCTTACACGATGGTGATGAATCCTTTTGTACTTGGTTCAAGAGATGTATGTACATACTTTTCCATATTCATAGTGTTGGTTCCCTATAGCCTAGAACTATCATACCTATTTGGCACATGACCATATTTCATGCTTATTTGTATTTTAAATGTAAATTCCATTGTAATAAACTATTTTACATGCCTTGAGAATTTATATAAACTATTTTATATAAAAGTGTGTATTTAATTCATTTTGTGAAAAGTGTCATTTATGTAAATTATCCTTTGATTAAAGGTTAATTCCATATTTTGAAATTTTTTTACATCATTTGAAATGTAAATCATGATTTACTAAATATATTTCCATATTTTAAATTATAAAGCATGATTTTTTTAAATATGTTTTTATAAATTCCAAACTTGTTTATTTTAAAATTGAAAGTATGTTATTGGTTAATTTGATATTGGAATCTTGTTATGGAATATTTGGTGCAATCGTACTGGGCTTTGGCTCACACCCTACTTGTGCCTTCGGGTGTTTATAGATTATCTCCTTCCAGGTTTGAGCAAGGGGAAAGGATCTCTTGAAGGTGGATCCAGATGTTGAACCTTGGACTTGGTGAGTTGTTTCCTTAGAGAATTGGTCCATTTTCCCTGTTAGAGTGAGATAAATATCACACGCCATGTGGTTGATCCCACACATCATGTGACGTTGCTTGGGTAACAAGTCATTTTCTAAAGGCCCATGCCTAATACCCGATGTAAGTATACACACCATGTACCCGGAGGGACATGTAGTGTATATGTATATGGTTAGATGAGTCGTGTACCTTGTTCACACACCAATAGTACATGGGAACGACCAGAGTACACGGGAATTCCTAGAGTACATGGGAACGGGCCGAAAGACATGGGGATACCTTAGGCTTCAAAGACACAATGTGTACTCCACGTACATGCCATGTAGATACACATGATTGGATAATCCATGTCTAGGGGAGGATATGACCATGTTTCCAAGCAAGGAAATATTCCATGTGACCCTATGTACACATCGTGTACTTTTTAGGAGACTTATACCTTGTGTATCTCTATCTCCGAGACTCAGATTTGGGCCAGTGAGCAGCCCATCCTGAGTAGTTTTTTACATAGAACGTGTTATAGTGGCCTTTTTTAGCAATAAAGAAACTATGTGAGGTGGTAGTAGTGGTATGATTATCTCAATGATGCTTAACCGGTGGCAATGATCAGGTTTGATCATCAGAGTGTTACCAGGGTCAGTAGTCCCCTATCTCTCTCTAGGTGGTGAGTCCCCCATATTCTTTATACAAGTAGAGATAATGCTCCCCCACATTACAAAGGACATAGTTCCCCTATCTCTAAAGTGGACTCCCTTTCATTGAGATCTGGTGATGGGCGAGTCCTCCATTGGAGTAGTGATCCCTCAATTGTGCTATGTAGAGACGAGGTGTGGGATGTCTATATTCTTGATGGGTTGCAAGAGATGCATGGGTAGGTGATAATGATTCCTCAACTTTGACACACGGTAGTGAGTATCAAACCTTCCACTCAATATCTTATGTGGTTACATGGGTTGTTTTGGCATCAATGATGGGACCTTTGGATATGCAGGAAGACTCTTCATTCTTAGTAGGTTTTGGTGATGAAGATCCAATTTCTCTCTCACTTGGGTTTATTTTTAGAATATATGATGATTGGGTTTCATTACCCTCTTACTTTATAGGTTGGGTTGGCTATCATTTATTGTTATTTCTTCCCCTTCTTGGTTTACAGGGCATTATGCTAGGTATGTATATACTCACTCCAGCATGGGATTTTTCCATGCATATTGTGTCTTATATAGTTAATATATATATCAGCAATGATTTTGGTAGACCTGGTATTAGTGTAGCTTAAAATCACATAGTAGTTTTGGTTGTTTTTTGTGGTTGGACTCTAGGATCTTGAGTTGATCACTCCCCTACTTTACCTATTTATAGTTTTTGTCAGTTTGGGTTTCCCCCTTTACTTCTGGTTGGGCATGTATTTTTTCCATTACACCTTTTTATAGATTATTGCACTTTGATACATATCCTAGAGTTTGTTACATGAATTTTTTACTCTTTAGTAACTTATGCTTTCTTATATCTTTGCATTGTTGCATGGAGTTGGTTGTGTACATGCGTAGAGGTACTTTAGGCTAAGGCTTCCCATTTTAGTGTTATTCCTACTCAGTGTTTGTCACCAACCACTAACCTATTAAAGGAAATCTTGTGGTGTCACATTTGTCTTACCGCTAGCTAGGCGAGCCCCAGTGGGTCGGATCATGACATATATATTTACAACACTTTTTAAAATATACATTCAGTGTCACTGCCTTTCAAAATCAAAGAATTAATTTCTATAACATCCATAACTGAAATGGAAATTCCATATATTTTCACAAAAAACATTAGGTATATATCTTGGATAATCCAATTATATTGAATTACTACTATTCCTTCCTGAAAACCCTTGGTTTCAATGAACTTGATTGGCTTCTTAAAGAAATTTTGTTGAACTTTTCAACCAACTTTTTTTCTTTCAGTTTGAACTTTTACCAGCTTGTACTATCTATACAGCACTTTATAACCTATAAATCATATTATAGTTCATATATATTCCCAACACTTTGAGAATATCATGTAAACATTCTTTAAATTCAAACATATTTTTGGAACATTTCCATAGATGATAATAGGATAAATTCACAAACTAGAACAAGCCATTTTAGTACTCCATTAAAGCATGTTATATAATTAAACTAATCATAAACTATGTGTATTAAAAATACCCATATCATTTCAATTAAACAACCATTATTTATAGGCTCTTCTCAAGAGATATATGAGATAAAATACACATCTTATGAAAATTTATCCAAGCTTGAAGCATTTAAGTTATCAATGTAGAAAACCCCTTTGCTCTATTACTTGAAAGTAACCATCAATCTCTAATTATTTCTTAAATTATAACATTATATATATTCACAACACTCTGAAAATCATACAGTTGATATCATATATCTGTCAAAATAATAGAATTTATTTCTATAACCAATAAAGATTTAAGGAAACATTTAGTCTCACTGAGTCATCGACATATTCAATCATATTGAATATCATTTGACATACCCAATCATATTGAGTATATGAGACTAAAATTCCTTAAATAATTTATGTACTTAATCAAATTGAGTATATGAGACTTAAATCATCAATGTACCCAATCATATTGAGCATGTGAGTGAAGACTAAAATTCCTTTGGTCATTTTGCATCTAATGTTTTTGAAAACTTAAATTAATCACTCTATGCTTCCATAAGTATCTAGATTCATGTGTTGAACAACTTCAACACTTGGTTACTGAGGAAAGAACTCTTCTAACAAATTGAATTTTTTTAAGACATTTTCTTAAATCACTAGTCTTAGGAGTAACATTAAGCTTCTCCTTATCAATGATTCATCTCAAAGTTTAGATTGATGATGATGATGATATTATATATAACATAAGATTTTTTTAGATGAGTATCATGTATTATGACCATTCAATAAGGAGTTTTATTAAATGGGATCCCACTAAAATGATGACCCCATTTAAAATTCATCATATCCATTAGTGGACTAAGATTCATATTTCACTAATCTTCAGGTCACTTTAGTGTTTCTCCCATTGTTTAGTTATTTAGGTAGGGCATCATCTTGATCATATCATACATGAAACTTGGATAGTTGAGTGGAAAACTATTTTTCCAATCCATCATATGGATAAAATAAACTATATTCATTTGATAACCTAAACATATTAGGGTCTTACATCTAGTGTAACCCAAAAATAAACATAAAAAATAGGCTAACAAAGGATAATTTAGGGGTACCCAGCTTTGGCATGACCTACCCGAGGATGTTCAAGTGTCACATATCTTTTCTTTCCTTACACAAGATAATCTATGGGAACCCAACTTTGGAATGACCTAATCAATCGGATTATTGAGATCATTACAAGTTCTCCTTTGAAAAGAATCTCACACTTAGTATTTGAAGGGGATTTTATCTCACCGTCTCATTTAAAGTTATTCACTTTCATTTATGCATACTTTAAGTAATTTAGTTTTGGAATCATATTATCTTCACCAAATCAACATGTTTAAATTATATTGATGTGTATCTCTTTATACAACCCACAAGTTTGTGTTACTCATACAAAATTAGAAGTCCAATATATTCACACATATCTGAATGCATCATATGCATATGGTAAATGAACACTTCATGTAAAGGCATAGAGTTAAAATTGCAGCTAAACCTTGATCATATCAATCATCAAAAAATTATGTGGCTTAAATAATATCCAAATAAATCCCCCTTTTATTTTGAACCATTCAAAATAATTAATTATGAATAATTCATAATTTAAATATAAACATTTACTATTTTTTTTGCCTTAGTTCATAATTTATAACCCGTTATAAATTATTTATTATGATTTATAACTAAACACTTTTATTGTTAGATCATAAGTCATCCCATATAATTTGGGTAAAAAGGTATTCAAATATTAACATTTAACATTTGGGAATAAAATGTTTCATAAACATTTATTTAATTATAAAAAATTTATAATTAATAAATATATAAATATTTTATAAATTAAAATATCCAAAAATACCTTTCATGATGATTTATAAACATTTTATAAACCATCTAAATCATTTTATACCTTAAAAACATTTTTTAACAATTTTTAAAGAAATTTTGATTACCCTTACGAGAAATCCCTATTCTACATAAGGGTAACCTCCTTCTACACTTATGTAGACTATCTATATAAGGGCAGATACCCATAACCCTTACATAGTAGACGTTGTGTAAGGGTACATCAGGTCTTACCTTTACGTGACTTTAGGAAAAACCTGATTACCCTTATGTATCAGCATTTCACGTAATGGTAAACAATATCATACCCTTACATAAACATTTACACATAAGGGTAAGATCATGTGACCCTTACGTAGACTGGTCAATGTAAGGGTAATGTGATATGACCCTTACATGGACCACTCTGCATAAGGGTAAATCCTTGGTTACCTTTACACAGCCCGGTTGCATAAGGGTAAACCGTTTTTTCAAATTTTCATAAAACCTGAAAAATGATTCTCTGTTTTTTTATTCTTCTTCATTTAGACACTATATTACATAAATCTAAATCATGGGTTCCCTTTGATACCACTATTAGGTTTTATTAGAGTCTAATAACAATTATTAGATCAAGCAGAAGCGATTAAAACACTTGTATGAGGATCTCTCATGCAAGATAAATGAAACATGCAATAAAACTGAAATGAAGAATTGTTGTACATGTGTATACCTTACACCAAAGATCCATTGAAACATTTTTTTATCATCATATGATAGTTTGATAAAGATCACCAAAGTGGAAAACAAAAGCATCCCACCTCTGTAGGTATCCATAGGCCTATCTAAATCATCTGATGTTTAGATAGGATTTATCCATTCTCCACACCCTGCTAGAGCCTTAAATGAAAAAGAGAAGAATAAAGAGGCCAATAAGCCAATGAGTATCGACTAAGAATGAGGATCTTAATCCACACCCAAATGTCATCATATGGCAATAGGGTTTATATAGAATTCGTGGACGCTCATGGGTGGTGTGTGTATTAACTCATGCGTTAAAATGCATGTATAAATGTCATGTTTAGATCATGTATTGTATGCATTTACTCCCTATATATATCATATAAAATATGAAATAATTTAATTTAATGATAGATTACATGGGTGAAACACAAACTGATAACTATTTATCATTTTGTTACAGTCACATATTGCATAAAATAATACTCTTATGTGCATGAAAATCATAATTTTCATTCAATATATATATGTACAAGGCTTAGGGAGTATCTCCATCAATCCTATGGGAAGACACATCCTATATTGGTTAATCAAATCCTCTACTTTATTGTTATCATACTCAATTACCTACTATTTAACCAAATTCTCAAATAGATCTAGATAAGTATCAAAGTATGAAACCTCATAGGTAGAGAAGCTATTTGACAATCTCAAGTTGAAGGATCTATAACCAATGTTCACTTAAGTAACGCCAATGACACTACAGGAAAAATTGAAATTTGTGGCGGTTTTGAAAATCACTGCAAAATATTTTGTCAATGTTTTTTTAGCAGTGGCTTTTTAAAAATCGCCGCTAAATATGATTTTTTATTTTTTTTTATTTTTTTAGTAGTCGTTTTTCAAAAACCACTGTTAAATCTTATTTTTAAAAAAATTAAAAAATATATATATATTATTTTTAATTATTATTTATTATTTATAATCATTTATCATTTATTATTTGAAATTTTATTTAATTATTATGTGTTAATTATTATTTATTTTTAATTATTAGATAGTAATTGTTTAAGACTGTTTCTTCTGGAAATGGGGATGACCTTGTTTGTTTAAGGTTCAAACTTTCCAATCGGTTTCTAACGGGTTTATTCATAGAAACGAAAACATCCAATGATTCTATATCCATTTGGACCTACTTTCCAAAGGTAGGTGCTCATTAGTTGTGGACCAATGAGGCTTAAGAATTTGCATTGGTCGAGAGGATGGGAGGTCAGACTCATCACACCTTTTTTAGGGGAATTATTACCTACTCCGGGACTCTCTTATAGATTTAAGCTATGTTCACGAATCCTTATTAATTCACCAAGTATGAAAATGAGTTTTCCTTTAGATTTGGCAATCAATGATTGATATGTATGAGATTTAGAGAATCTTTTATATGTATTTGAGGTTCTTCATCGATGGAGAATCATCCGTATGTATTGGAGATTCTTAGTCAATGCTATCCTTCAATACGTTATATAGAAATCTCTTGGTCATTATGATCACTATACTGGTTTTAAAGCCACTCAGTGGGGCACTTTAAGTTTATTGTCATTCAGAAAGACAAGGATTATTTCAGAGTTGGGACCGTACCCGCAGATGGGCTACCTATGTATCCTTGTTAAAAAGAAAGAAATCAAAACTCACGCAGTTTGATAGGAAGGATATAGTTTAACGTCATATGGGACGGAAAAGAATTAATGAAAGATGAGCTTGAACCTTATAAAGGCTTCCTACGTACTCTACTTTAAAGGCAGAGATCAAAGTCCACGTAGTTCGGGGAAGAAGTATTATGTTTATGCATGATTAATGACCCAAAGAGAGATGTCATAATTACTTTTACCACTACGGGAAAAAGGGCTTTTTGCGACGGGAATAAATCTCGTCGCAAAAGGTCTGTCCAAGAGGTTATTTGCGACGGGGGTAACGACCCGTCGCAAATAACCAACTATTTGCGACGGGATTTCGTCTCTCGTCGCAAATAGTTTGGTGCGGATAGCGCGTCAAACCGCACGAAGGTTATTTGCGACGGTGGGATCTCATCGTCGCAAATAGTTAAGTATTTGCGACGGGGTCCGTCGCAAATAACCGGCGGCGGTTTATAGCTTTTTGCGACGGGACACCTTTTGCGACGCGGACTGTCGCAAATAATCAGCGGCGGTTTATAGCCTTTTGCGACGTGATGTCGTCCCATCGCAAAAGGTGTGTCGACATGGACTATTGGCGATGGGTCTCGTCGCAGATAACTTTTTAACCAACGACAGTAATTAATGCGAGCGTAGGTATTTGCGACTGGTCCCGTCGCAAAAGATACTTTTTGCAACGGGTATCCCGTCGCAAATAATCTAACCTATATATACCCCCATCCGTTTTTCCTCTCATTCCTCTCAAATTTTAGATTTTGTTTCTCTCTAAACTCGGATTTTAGAGAGAAAATTTTTCTAAGTAAATTTTTTTGTTCACGAAGAAGTTGTGAAGCTGTTTACATCAATAGCAAACCAGTCTTAAAGGTATTTATGTTTTTTTAATTTATTATTTATTTCATTTTTTATGTTAATTTTTTTATTGTTGATTAGTTGTAATTAAATTTAATTTAAATTGTTTTGTCATTAGTACTTATTTGTACTAATAAATTGAATTTTTTAGTATTAATTTTTAATAATTAGTAGTAATTATTAATTATTAACGATAATTAGTAATGTATATAATTAATTTGTAGTAATTAATAATAATTGGTAATAAATATCAATAAATAGTAATTAATAGTAATTAATAGGAATAATTAGTAATAATTAGGAATAATTAGTAATAATTAGGAATAATTAGGAATAAATATTAATAATTAGTAATAATTAGTAATAATTAGAAATAATTAGCAATAATTAGGAATAAATAGCAATAATTAGTAATAATTAGAATTAATTAGTAATAAATAGCAATAATTAATAATAATTAGTAATAAATTGTAATAATTAGTAATAAATACTAATAATTACTAATAATTACTAATAAATACTAATAATTACTAATAAATACTAATAATTAGCAGTAAATACTAATAATTAGGAATAATTGGCAATAATTAGAAATAATTAGCAATAATTAGAAATAAATAGCAATAATTAGAAATAATTAGGAATAATTAGGAATAATTAGGAATAATTAGCAATAATTAGCAATAATTAGCGATAATTAGGAATAATTAGCAATAATTAGCAATAATTAGCAATAAATAGCAATAATTAGTAATAAATATGAATAATTAGTAATAATTAGGAATAAATACTAATAATTAGTAATATTTACTAATAATTAGGAATAAATACTAATAATTAGTAATATTTAGCAATAATTAGTAATATTTAGTAATAATTAGGAATAATTAGTAATAATTAGGAATAATTAGTAATAATTAGGAATAATTAGCAATAATTAGTAATAATTAGCTATAATTAGTAATAATTACTAATAAATACTAATAATTAGTAATAATTAATAATAAATACTAATAATTAGGAAAAAATAGAAATAATTAGCAATAATTAGGAATAATTAGCAATAATTAGCAATAATTAGAAATAATTAGCAATAAATAGGAATAAATTGTAATAATTAGCAATAATTAGGAATAATTAGGAATAATTAGAACTAATTAGCAATAATTAGAAATAAATAGCAATAATTAGCAATAATTAGGAATAATTAGCAATAATTAGGAATAATTGGCAATAATTAGGAATAATTAGTAATAAATAGGAATAAATTGTAATAATTAGTAATAAATTGTAATAATTAGTAATAAATAGTAATAAATAATAATAAATAGTAATAAATAGTAATAAATATTACTAAATTGTAATACTTAGTAATAAATAGTCACAGTTAGTAATAAATAGTAATAGTTAGTAATAAATAGTAATAATTAGGAATAAATACTAATAATTAGGAATAAATACTAATACTTAGTAATATTTAGCAATAATTAGTAATAATTAGCAATAATTAGTAATAATTAGCAATAATTAGGAATAATTAGCAATAATTAGTAATAATTAGCTATAATTAGTAATAATTACTATTAAATACTAATAATTAGTAATAATTATTAATAAATATTAATAATTAGGAATAATTAGAAATAATTAGCAATAATTAGGAATAATTAGCAATAATTAGCAATACTTAGCAATAATTAGTAATAAATAGGAATAAATTGTAATAATTAGTAATAATTAGGAATAATTAAGAATAATTAGAACTAATTAGCAATAATTAGAAATAAATAGCAATAATTAGCAATAATTATGAATAATTAGCAATAATTAGGAATAATTAGAAATAATTAGGAATAATTAGTAATAAATAGGAATAAATTGTAATAATTAGTAATAAATTATAATAATTATTAATAATTAGTAATAAATAGTAATAAATAGTAATAAATATTAATAAATAGAAATACTTAGTAATAAATAGTAATAGTTAGTAATAAATAGTAATAGTTAGTAATAAATAGTAATAATTAGTTATAAATAAGAATAATTAGTAATAATTAGGAATAAATACTAATAATTAGGAATAAATACTAATAATTAGTAATATTTAGCAATAATTAGTAATATTTAGCAATAATTAGTAATAATTAGCAATAATTAAGAATAATTAGCAATAATTAGGAATAATTAGTAATAATTAGAAATAATTACTAATAAATACTAATAATTAACAATAATTAGAAATAAATAGTAATAATTAGATATAATTAGATATAATTAGATATAATTAGTAATAATTAGTAATAATTAGTAATAATTAGTAATAATTAGTAATAATTAGATATAATTAGATATAATTAGTAATAATTAGTAATAATTAGTAATAATTAGATATAATTAGTAATAATTGGTAATAATTTGTAATAATTTGTAATAATTTGTAATAATTTGTAATAATTTGTAATAATTTGTGATAATTAGTGATAATTAGTGATAATTAGTAATAATTAGTAATAATTAGTAATAATTAGATAAAATTAGTAATAATTAGTAATAATTAGTAATAATTAGATATAATTAGTAATAATTAGTAATAATTAGATATAATTAGTAATAATTAGATATAATTAGATATAATTAGATATAATTAGATATAATTAGATATAATTAGTAATAATTCGATATAATTAGTAATAATTAGATATAATTAGATATAATTAGTAATAATTAGTAATAATTAATAATAATTAGTAATAATTATTCATAATTAGTCATAATTAGTCATAATTAGTAATAATTCGTAATAATTAGTCATAATTAGTAATAATTAGATATAATTAGATACAATTATCCTTGCTTGGTTGATCACCTTACAAGTAGCATTGCAATAGGACAACCAAGTCATGCCCTTCTCATCTATAAGAATTATCTCACATGACCCTTTACATAGACCATTATTCCTTGAAAATTTAAGGGAAAGATACTGATGTCCCCTCAAATTTTTAAGGATGAATGATCTATGTAAAGGGAGTGAGATGATTCTTAGAGACGAGAACGGCATTACTTTGGTCATCCTATTGCAACACTACTTGCGAGATGATCAACCATGTAAGGAAAATTCTAGAGTTTACATTGGACATGGCTAACACAAACTTTTTATTGCGCATGACCTGAAAATTGGCGACCCTTTGATATTTGAACATGTTAAGAATATAGCAAATCCTGTTGAAAATATTGATAATTTTAATATTTTATAAATTTTTTATTATTTTAATAATATTAATATTGTTTTTTCATAAATATTGATAATATAATTTTTTTATTAGTAATAATTAGATATAATTATAATTAGTAAATGAAAACTATTTGGATAATGAAGGGAAAATTTGTACTCATTTCCACAATGATGATTTCCAAATTTCCTTTCATTATTCAAGTAGTTTTCATTTTTTCTAAGTATTGATAAGTATTACTAAATTAGTAATAATTAGCAATAAATAGTAATAAATAGTAATAATTAGTTAGGAACACTTAGAAATAAATTTTAATAAATTTTAATAAATTCCAAGAACCTGGAACAATTTCCAGTGGATTGACGGCACTCATTTTTCTCGATGACTTTTCTCTTTTCAACTCTCACCGACTCAAAACAATATGAAAAATGTGCTGCTACATAGGCATATTCAATCTTGTATACACGAGATTGGATATACATTCGTAGGATAGTATTTTTTATAATGTTTTCAGGCGATGACAGTTGGAAGAAGATGATTCATCGACAAAAAGGGGACTCTTTTGTCCGACTGCTCATTTACTTGCATCTTTCTCACACTGAAATCACAATGAAGAATCTGGTTGGAGGTACGCATATTCATTCTCTTGCAGATTCTTCATTGTGATTTCAGTGTGAGAAAGATGCAAGTAAATGAGCCATCAGAAAAAAGAGTAATCGTCAATTCACTGGAAATTGTGTCACCTTTAATAAATGGTAATTATTAAGATGTAGTAGTAATTATTTATCTTCTTTTTTCAGATAGTATTTTTATAATTTCAAATTATTCAAAAACTGTGATGATTTTATATTTTGTAGAAAAATATGGAACAAGGAAGTCGACATCAGTCATTATTAGATGATCGTGCTTGGATAAATCAGTGCAAAAATCCAAATGGTTCTGGTTTAAATCCTGTATATATTGAGGGTGTTGAATCTTTCTTAGCATTTTCATCATCAAAACCAGAATATGTTTTAGAAGACACAATTAAGTGTCCTTGTAAAAAATGTGCTCTGAGAACGTTTGACACATTTGACAAGGTTGTGGGACATCTCTTGCGTTTTGGTTTTTAACCAGATTATGTTTTTTGGTATCAACATAGTGAACACAGTTCCAGAGAAGATACTAATAACTTGATTCTGGATCCATCACAGTTCCAAAATTTAGTACATGATGTTTCAGGTCCATCTGTTCAACAAACTGAAACTCACGATGATATTGATTTAACTCCTGAGTTGGCACCATCCAAATTTTATGAGTTGTTGAGGTCTGTTGAGGATGCATTATATCCTGGTTGTAAAATTTATGGCTATTAAATCAGATAATGCAATGTCAAACAGCTGTTTTGATCAGATATTTTCTTTGGTTAAAACATTGTTACCTGAAGGAAATGTGTTGCCTGTAAATTAATATGAGAGTAAGAGGTTGGTTCATAATATAGGCCTTAGTTATCGGAAGATTCATGCATGTGCAAATGATTTCATCTTATATTTTGGTAAAAATGAGACATCGGATAGTTGTCCAACATGTGGACAATTGAGGTATAAAGAAGCTCAACCAGGGAAGTCTGGATTGATTCCTGTAAAACAGTTAAGATATTTCCCCTTACACCCATGTTGCAATGTTTATTTATGTCTCATAACAAAGTGTCAATGATGTCATGGCACAAAATTAATATTTCAACCGGTAAAAGCTTGAATCATCCATCTGATGGTGATTCATGGAAACATTTTGATCGTCTGCATCTGTCTTTTGCTTTAGAATCCTGAAATGTGCGATTGAGTCTTTATACTAACGGTTTCTATCTGTTTGGTTCTTATAGTATTCAGTATTCATGTTGGCCTATCTTTATAAATCTGTACAATCTGCCTCCATAGATGTTGATGAAGGATCCCTATATCTTTTTGACCTTATTAATCCCAGGACATCTGAAAAAGAATATTGATGTTTATTTGAAACCATTGATTAATGAGTTAAATGTATTGTGGAGTAATGGTGCTAGTATATATGATGTTGTTGAGAAAAAAAATTTCACATTAAAAGCTGAATTGATGTGGATTATTAGTGACTTTACAGCATATGGCATGTTATATTGCTGGAGTACATATGGTCTAAAATCATGTCCTTACTGTATGAAAGACAACAAAGCTTTCATGCTCGTCAATAGAAAAAAAACCTTTCTATTTTGACTGTCATCGCAGATTTCTTCCAATCGATCATCCTTTTCGAAGGAACAAATATCATTTCAAAAAAGGCACAATTGAAAGGGATGAACCTCCAAAAATGATCATAGGTACAGAGTTAAAATCAGTTTTAGTTTCACTACCTCCCATCACATTTGGGCCAATAGTAAACCAACAGAAAATTCATGGCTTTGGAAAAGAACATAATTGGATAAAACGAAGCATTTTTTGGGATCTCCCATATTGATCTGATTTGTTGGTCCACCACATGTTGGATGTCATGCACATTGAGAAGAACTATTTTGATAATTTATTTCATATAGTTTTGGATACACCAGGTAAGACCAAAGATACTGTAAAAGCATGATTAGATCTTTCCCAGATTTGCAGGCGACCAGAACTTGAACTATTTGAAAATGTCAGATCACAAAGGTTAATAAAGCCAAAAGTAGCTTATACACTGTCCAAAGAGTTTTATTTATTATTTTGTCAGTGGATTGTAGATTTGAGACTTCCAGATGGCTATGCTTCCAATTTGGGCAGATGTGTTAAGAATGGTCATATTACCGAATTAAAAAGTCATGATTTTTATGTTATAATGGAAAGAATTATGCCGATTGGATTTAGAGGTTTGTTGAATTCTATGATTTGGGATTCGATAACAGACATATCATATTTTTTTCGAGACATTTTTGTAGTGACAACTGACTACGATGCGCTAAGCAAACTGGAAGAAGATGTTGTAATTATATGTAAACTGGAAAAAATCTTTCCACCTGCTTTCTTTGACTCAATGGAACATCTGATATTACATTTTCTACATGAATCTAAATATGGAGGTCCAATACAGTTTCGATGAATGTACCCATTCGAGAGATGCATGCAGAAATTGAAGAAAAAAGTACGTAACAAATCATCAGTTGAAGGCTCAATTTCTGAAGCTTATTTGTAAGAGGAAATTTCTTTTTTATGCTCTCACTATTTTTAATCTAAATATACCTCAAAACAAAACTTCATGGGATGGAATGAGGGAAATGTTAATGATGAAATGGACAATCATTTATCAGTTTTTAATCAGGAAAATCTTGGCTTTGATGGAGTTCAAGAATGATGGATTTCAGACGATGAAAATCACAGAGCTCATACATATGTTCTGCTCAACTGTCAAGAAATGACAGCATTTATACTGTGAGTGCTTCTATCACTTATTCTATAATTTATATTATATTATTTAAACTTATTTTATTTTTAGGTTATATGATAATCATACCAAGAAACAAGTTCCACAAATTACAGCAGATGCTCTTGAAGAACGCAGACAAAAAAAAATTATCAATGGTTTCAAAAGATGGTAACATAAATTGTTGATGGTTTAATATCAATTCAGTTTACTATTTATTATATTGATAATTGTTTTACAAATTTTCAGGTGTCTCAACATGCTGATAAAATTGATAAGTGGCAGTGTATATTGAGTAACCCACCATCCAAAATGGTTAAATCTTATAATGCATATGTGGTGAATGGTTTTTGATTTCATACACGTGCATATGGGGAATAAAAAAAACAATGAATAGTGGAGTTTTTTTGAGAGGATCGCATCATAGAGAAACTGAAGTTGACTTTTACGGCATTCTGGATGAAATTATTGAGCTATGTTATCTTGGAAAAAATTACATAACGATGTTTAAATGTCAGTGATTGGATACTAAAAGAGGCTTATGTGTTCATCCGACTCATGGAATCATCGATATTAAATATAAAAGTCTTCTTGTGGTAAATGAACCATTTTTACTGGCTTAACAGGTACATCAAATTTATTACGTAAAGTACTGTGCTACTTCAAGAGACCTGGGTGATTGGTGGAGCATAATAAAAATGAAATCTCGGGAAAATCAATTTACTCAAACTGAATGTGGTTCCGCTGAAGTGGAAGAAATTGAAAATTTTCAAGAGACTACTCAAAATCCATCTTTTTCACAAAGAAACGTGAATATTGATGAGGACACCCCACAATTAAGGGTCCATGGTGATGAAGATGTTAATGATGTTACAAATGAAATTGAAATGACAAGGGATGATGGAAGTGAAACTCGTATGGATATTGATGATGCTGAGGAGGAATATGAAGACATTTACATCGTTAGATATGAAGAAGATGATGAAGTTGAACATTGGAATGGTTAAATTCTAGTTATTATCATAACTAATATATATATATATATAATAGTTATTTTCAACTATCTGCTAATAACAATTATTTTGTGTTTCAGATGGACTCTGATCTATTGCGTGAGTTAGAGGAGGCTGATCTACCTTTGGATGAGGGGGATGTGGGATTATTTGACCCTCAACCTACTGGTGGTTCAAGAGGTACGCGTAGGGGTGCGGTCTTGTGTGACTGATGATTCCTGACCCTATCTTCAAGTGACGTCCATGTCTTGGCTTCGATCCACACACACGGAGGTATGGTAACCTGTATATTTTAGTTATATTTCATTAGTTTATTTATATATATACTAATTGTTTGATTATTTATTCTTTTTTCACATTTTTGCGCATGTAGTTGTTGGACAGGGGAGCATTATCTTGCACAATTATTTTTCTCAGTCATGGACCACATGGGAATAGATTCCCGTTGATGTGCAGCTTGGCATGTACAATCATTGGCTGGTACGTAAATAAATAATATTTATTTTATTAATAACTTAATATTATAAATTATTTGTAGGTTTTATGGTATCTCATCGATGATAGAATGCGTGACAATATCCATGTAGCATGGGAGGTGGCTATGCATGAGCGTTTGCGTCAGTTTTTGTACAGTTTGAGAAAGATGACCATTAAGAAAGCAGGAGTGGCAGTATTTGATGAGTCATGTAGAGCCCACCGACCAGAGTACATTTCATCTCAGGTTTGGGATGGATTATGTACACACTGGTTGGGTGGTGGATTTCAGAGGAGGTCTTCATTGGGTCGGTAGAACCGGGGGAGACAGGAGGTGACACATCAAGCTGGTAGTCGTACATTCAGTACGCATAGAGAGCATCTGGTAAGTATTTTTTTAAAATATTTTATATAACTTAAAATATAAACAGTTTATTTTATATTCATATAGGTAGTAGAGAATCCCGATATTATAGAGTACAATGTTTATCAGAGGATGTACAGTGATCCAGCCACCAGAGAGATTAGAGGTGATCACCTGCGTTAGATTGTGGTTAGTCTTATTTTTTTCAGTTTGACAATTAACTACATATAATATATTCATAATTTTAATTTCAAATTGGAATTGAAGGAGTCATATGAGGCTGCGACTTCTCAGATACAGGGTGAGGGTTAGGACGAGGCGACTGATCAGACCAGTGCCCACCATTTCGACGAGACGACATGGATGTAGGCGACTCAGTATGACTTTGAGAAGGGCCGAGTAGTTGGTATCGACTCTCATATGACTCCTGGTACTTATTATGGTATTGTTGCGATGTCGGCGTCTAGCTCGAGAGGATCTCGTGGAGAGGCATCATCTTCTGGCCCACAGTATCAGGAGTAGTTCTGAGCTCAGAATGACCTTATAGAGAGTTTGCAGAAGCAGCAAGAAGAGATACATCAGTAGCAGCAGCATGAGGAGGAGATGCGTCGATGGCAGCAGTAGCAGCAGCAGCACGAGGAGGAGATGCATCGATGGTAGCAGCAGTATCACGAGCAGATGAAGTACATGCGTCGTCTGACTTGTAGTTTAGGGATGAAGTTTCCTCCACCAGCTCCTTCAGCTCCTCCACCTCCTCCAGAAGACGACCCCCCCCCAGTGATTTTTTATGTCAAAAACATTTGAATTTAAATTTGTTGTAATATAAACTATTTACAGTTTCTGTCTTTTATATCAGTGCGATTATTACATAATTTAATTTTTAATATTTTATGATTTGTTTTTGTGAATATTGAGAATTTTAATATTTTTTATTTTTTTATTATTTTAATAATATTAATATTATTGTTTCATTAATCATAATTTTATTAAATATATTTTTTTAGTATTATATTTTTTAATATTTGTTTATTTTACTAATAATAATAATAATAATAATAATAATAATTTATGATTTTTTTTAAAATATGAGAATTTTTATATTTATTATATTTTTTTATTATTTTAATAATATTAAAATTAATTTTTCAATAATCATAATAATATTGTATGATTTTTTTATATTTTTTTGTGAATATTGAGAATTTTAATATTTTTTATTTTCTTATTATTTTAATAACATTAAAATTAATTTTTCAATAATCATAATAATATTTTATGATTTTTTTTATATTTTTTTATGAATATTGAGAATTTTAATATTTTTTATTTTTATATTATTTTAATAATATTAAAATTAATTTTTCAATAATCATAATTTTTTTAAATTTATTTTTTAAAAAATTTATTTATTATTTGCGATGGGATCTGTTATGACGGGATCCCGTCGCAAATAGTCTAAATAATTTTTTCTTAAAACATGTATTTATGACGAGATTACGGGCCCGTCGCAAATAGTATTTGCGACGGGCCCATCGCAAAAAATTATTTTTAAAACGCATTTGCGACGGGATTATTGGCCCGTCGCAAAAAAGTATTTGTGACGGGCCCATTGCAAAAGAGCTTATATATATATAAATTATATAATCGGAGTCTTATTTGCGACGGCGAAGTTTCCTATCCCAAAAAAATATTATTTGTGACGGGCCCGTCGCAAATAATATTTTTTGCGACGACGTTTTTTGCAACGGGCTATTTGTGACGGGGCCCCATCGCTAAAGCTTGTTTGCGACGGGATCCCGTCGCAAATAACCCATCACAAATACCTTGAATTCTAGTAGTGTACACTCTAATCTCACATGAGTCATGCTCGGTGTGAGAAACAAGAGGTATCAGTAAAACTGACGATTGTGCCACGAAAGATGCAATCATAAGAAATGATGTGGGGCTTACGTATGTATGATTTCCCAAGAGCAGGGTCCATAAAGGTATTTGTACTTTATGGAGATTTGGGATTTTAACCCGGGACTTACTCCTAAAAAGGAAGCCCAAGTCAAAATAAATTAAGACTGGGGCTTACTCCTAAGAAGGAGACCCAATTAAGAAGGATGCCCAAATTAAAGGGGACTTATAACTTGGGGCTTAATCCTGAGAAGGGGGACCAATGTTAAAGGAACTTATGATTTGGGGCTTAATCCTGAGATGGAGGCCCAAATTAAGGGTACTTATGATTGGGTCTTAATCCTGAGAAGGAGGCCCAATTTAAATTCCTCTCAGATAAGGAAGCCAACAAAGGAACCATGCCATAAATGGATTTAAAGAGGGTTTTGAAGGCCATATCTTGAAAAAGAGAGGTGGATTTGAGGGAAGGAGGTGACTAGGAAGGAGGCACGCAAGTATTGTTCTGGCGCGCAAGTATACTTGCACGACATGAGTCACCTTGGGCGACGAATAATCTGTAAGGTAATACTTGGGTGACTTTGAACTCAAGCCCTTAGTATCATCCCTAGAGGCTTCTAAAAGGTTGGCGCGCAAGTTCCCTTGAGAGGGAAAGGCGACGCGCAAGTGTCTTCACTTCCCTTGAGGGCTGGACACTTAGGCACGCAAGTATTGATGAGTTATAATACTTAGGCCTTATTCTTCCTCTTTAGAGCTTCCATTCTAGGTAAAAAATTGCCTTAGAAGTGTTCAGAAGACGTCAGAAAAAGACTTGGGTGACCAGAGATTGAATCTGAGTTTTGGAAAATTCCTCCTCAAAATGGGGGGCCCACAGGGGCTATTTATAGGCCATTGGGCACCTTCGGTAAAAAAAGGGAATAGGGTTTGCAAGTGACTTGCGCGACCTATATGTGGCGCGCAAGTGACTTGCGCGACCAGAAGGAAACTTGCGCGACCTCTTCTTAAAGTGTTCCTTGTTCATGCCTTGTCAATTTTTGATGTTCTTCAAAGGATGACTCTTCTTATGCTTAAGGTATTCCCATTTTCCATTCGTTAGACTCTGTGACGGAAAAGAGCGTCAACAAAAGTCCCCCCTCAGAGTTGGATCCGAAAAAGGAAAGAGGATTTGACTCTGAGGAAAATGAGAAACAAGAGTTTAGCGGTGCGCAGGTGGTAGGCGCGTAGGTTCTGGCACGCAGGTCCCAGCACGCAGGGTTGCGGCATCGCCTATATATATGGGTGTTACTTCGTGCTTCTCATCCTGCCTTTCGAGCTTTTGAGCTCTCATCGCACAAGTGTCTGCATCTTCTTCGGTCGCTCGCTTTTTTCCTATGTCGCGCTTCTCCAGTAAGATTTTGACTTGCGTGACAGTAATTACGTGACCACACTTGCGCGACCACACTTGTGCGACCATACTTGCGCTCCTTAATTCCTTAGACATTTTTTTGTTTTCTTCACAAGTATTTCATAAAAAATAAACTTACTTAAAAGTTAACTGTTTGATCCTTGTGCAGATTCAATGGCCCCCAGAAGAATTGGATCAGCTGATGAGTTGGCTAGCAAGAGAATTGATGATATAATGAACATCGTTGGCCATGACTATTATGATATCTGCGGCAATATTCTCTTAGATTTGGCCAAGTACTTGAAGAAATATCATGTCAATTTCCCACAGAGTATTTACTTGCTTTTATATGTCTATGGTCATCTACAAAGAGTCAACATTCCAAAGGCAAAGAATTACATTCCTCATTCCTGGTTTCAGACTTACACCAATTTCGCTCCAGCAAATGTCTCAGTTGTAAGATTATTTTTCAATGCAAGAACAATGGAGAAGGCATACATAATGCATCATATCCCATGTACTCCAGATCTGAAACCTCACAAGCCTGAGCTTCAACCGCATTTCTATCCCTCCATTTTCTGAAATTCTCAAATGGATCAATCCAAGGGATGGAAAAAGAGTTGGGATTTTCGTCTTAGAGGAGGTGTGAAGCCGACTTGGATGTGGGCATATTGGGTGCGACAAAACTATGCAAAGTTTGTCAAGGATCTGAAGGGAGCTGCAATATATGAATCCATTTGGGCTGGGCAGACATCTGTCTACAGGAATGATAATTTTGTGCCAGAGTTAATCAGCCGCTAGAGCCCAGAAACCAATTCTTTCTATCTGACTCATGGAGAAGTAGGCATCAGCTTGTGGGATGTCTACAAGATCTCAGGGGATCCAATTTTGGGAGATATGTATGATGAATTTATTCCCCCCAAGGTGACCTGGAATGATTCGGAGAAGACTCCAGCTTTGGCTCAATAGTTATTGAAAATTTTCCACAATCTCAAGAATTCAAAGTCCACCAAAACTCATTCTAGAAAGGATATTCATCTAGAGGAGTGGATGGATATATTTCTCATCAAGAAGAAGGAGAAGGGGCCCACCTGTACTCATACTACCAGCTATCCCAGAACAGAGAAGAGAGGTGGTCTTGGCACATTTTGGCCAACTCTGGAAGTAGGAGAGTTTGAAAAGTGGGGATATGAAGTGGATCAAATAATCCTAGATAAGACCCATCTGGCAGGATTTTTATATTTGTGGCTCAGTTTTTATCTTCTTCCAGTTAGGGATTCAAAGGGAGGCATCAGGCCAGGGATCTTTGTTGTTGCAGCCAAGTTGGCTGAGAGAAAAATGGTTGGGTTGGCCACCCCGATTTTGGTGAAGATTCACAGGAGCTTACTCCATGTCTATATGGATAAGTCTCCTTTGAGAATAGTGGGACCATTCCAAGTTTTGTGGGGATGGATCGCCACTCACTTCAGGACTTATGCTGTACAGAGCGGAGTACAGGTTCCTAGAAGTTCTTTTAGGCCATCGGTGCAGGCCTTTTCTGGAATGTCTCCATTGTCCCTCAATTCCTATGATATGAAGGTGAGGTTGAGCATGTTCAAGGAATTTCATTTCTTTCCTTATAGAAACCCACCAACCGGGCAGTTTGTTGATGACAGAACAGCTAGCCTGGAATTGAGGTCATATATGCTGGCTTGCAGAGATGGTGTATTGGCCACTAGAATTGACAGAGAGATTATATGTGAGGCCTATGCTCCATATAGATTTGAATTCCAATTCAAGTGTCTGTAGTAGATTGTTGTATCCCCTCCTATGCATGTCAGGTCAGAGTAGCATCCAATGGTTTCCTGACAACTATGGTTGTTGACAGCTATGGAGAAAACCGGGGCAATGTTTGATCTACCAGTTGCTGGAGCGGCGAGTCAATTGACTACATGGTATGCCGAGAACTGGGTAGCATCATACCCTAAAGGGGTATTGAATCATCCAGTCCCTTGGGTGGGGACAAAAAAGAGAACTGTCAGGAAAAAAACCCTTCTTCTGTAAGGTGACTCTTCCTCACCTGGATCTGATTCACCGGGTTCCTCACCTGGGGCTGATTCGTCGGATTCCTAGGATGGGGATGATGAGGCACGACATGCTTCAAAGCAGCCTCGTGTCATATATAATCCTCCTGCCAGAGTCAAGAGACCTACTCCATCGACTCCTGGTGAGTTGTATCATTGAGGAAATTTTAGTCGCCTATTATTTTATAAAGCAACAAGTTTCAAGTTTCATTTTCTTATCCTTTATCTGTGATTGTAGGAACCAGGAAGAAGTTGAAGTCCCAGATTGTAGGACCCTCCTCACGGCCTTCTAGTGAAAATGCTGAATATTTACGACCAGAGGCTATCCAGACATGGTGGAGTCTATATTGTGATGCTGAAACCACCTGGATGGACTTATGCGAAGGGCTACATATCCCTGGAGTGGGGAATCTCTGGGCTTCTACTGATATCTACTTCGAGGATAACCTCGATGAAGTGTGGGCTTGCATGAGAGAGCTGTAAATGCTCATATATTCCACTGATTATTCCATTCCTATTACCAAGCGGGTGAAGGAAATGATGAATCGTGACACCACTGAGGGGATTAGTGATTCAGTAGATGAGGAGTGACACGATTACGTGGCTCCTAAAGATGTAATTTTCTTTTCTTGTTTGCTTTGCAACTTGATTTCAGTCAAAGATTTGTTACTCAAGGAAATTACTTTCTTCATCCTGTAGCTTGTTAAGAAAGGATCTACTGAGGTTCTTTTACCGCAGTACAGCCCTGGTGCCACCGCTCTTGGAGCTGCTGAATCTCCTCGTGAGCCGGGAGAGGTATCTCTAGGCTGGAAAGCCATGGATGAGGAGTTAGAAAGGACTTTTCACTCTCCAATACCTGTATTTGGTGGTGATGACATCAACACACCCAAAAAGTCAAAGAAGCAAAGGAATCAAAGGAAGAAGTCCACAGCTGAATGCTTCATCAGTAGTGGTAAGTCCTTCAGATAGTCATGAATTCTAACTCATGAAAAGATTGCTCATATTTCTTGGGATTTCAAGGGATTCCTCATTTTCTCCTCTAAGGGAGAGGACTGAGCCTCCTCTGAGGACAACAGAGGGTAATGGTGAACAGTCGCAAATTCATGCTAACCTGGCTACTCCTGAAGAAATAGTGAGAGAAGAAGAGCCAATGTCTGTTCCCAGTACTGCTCATGTTGCTGCTACAAGGGGAGAAGAGCATGATTCTAGTAAATTAACAATATTTCATAGAACATTGAATGAAAACATAAACTAACTTCCATTCTGTGATGCTTTAAGTTCAAAACTTGCACCAGAACATTTGGTGACCACTGCAACTGACTCCGTAATTTTCTCTAAGAAAGTTGTTTAGGGTCGAAGGTTGTAGGAGGAGGGTCGCCAAGAATACACATCAAATGCTCTCACTGGTGAGACTAAACAGGAATCTAAGATATCACATGATGAAATGATGAAACTTGGTGTATCTTTTGAAGAAATTTTAGATCATGTTAAATTACCATGTAATTTAGAAGATTTTGGATGTGAGTGTTATCCTTCATACTGTTAAAAATTTCTTATTACATCTCTGACCATGATTGGTTGAAATGTGCAGTTCTGTCTGAGAAATCTGCTGATCTGTCGATGCCTGAAGAGGGTAAAAACAACCCTATCATTTCAGAGACGCTAGCTCAAGTGGAGCTTAACCTGGCCGAGCTTCCTGAAATCTGTCCTGAAAATCCTATTAAAGCTAGGAAAGATGGGGAGGAGCCTTCTCATGTTACTGATCTATTGTTGGGTAAAAGATGATAATATTTGTGGTTGAACTTAAATTGTAAAACAGTTAAACAACTTTTGTTATCCTTTGGAACTAACCAAAGCTTTCAATTGACTATGCAGGGCCGTCAATTTCAGTGGCTAAATCCGGAGGTGAAGCCTTAGCCTCCACCCCAACAGGAGTAGAAAGTGAAGTACCAAGGGTCAGGGGGGAAGGAGCAGAATAGGGCACTTATTTAAGTGCATTAATCCCGGACTATATCCCCCCCTGTGATAGTGATGTTGATTCAGAACCAGAGGTGCAGAAGGCACTCCAATTCTCACGTCGCAAGGCATGGTAGAATATATAGAATATCATATCTAAAGTGCCTCTTGAAGAGATGTCATACAATATATATGTTTATCGAGCTGGGACTCGACTTTTGTTTAGAGTTCCTTTTATAAGTTCCCAATTTAATGAGTACCCTGTCTTTTGTTGGCAGTTTAAAGTCATGAATGTTAGACAGAAAAAGGCTAATGTTTAAGGTCGAATAGCTTTGACTGAATGGATTAAAAATTGACTCAATTCCTTGATAATTTGTTTGAAAACATATTACCACATTCAAGTATGGGGGGAAACATGTAATCTATGACCTAATAAATTTTGAATCTGAGGGATGATATGAAAAAAGGGCTAAAATGCATTATAGGAAGTATTTCCTAAGAATGAAGTTACCACTATTTGAAAAACCCGTTAGGGGGTTGAATTATGCAGGGTCACTTAAGGGCATTGGCTGCATAGTCAAATAATAGAATCTTTTGGCTGACAGGTCCATTATGTAGACTACTTATGCAAGGCCACCTAGAGGCACGTGCTGCATAGTCAGGCAAAAGAACTCTCAGAAATTTTACTTTTCTATTGCTAAAAAACCAATGGAAGTTTATGGAGATTCAAATTTTCCAAAGCATAGAGTCTGTTGTATGGAGAGGGGTACTTGAATATGGAGAGGATATTACTAATCAAGATTTTCAAAGAATTGGATGAATGTCACTCCTGTGAAGGTCTGACCCAAACGTAGGGAAGGGAAATATAAACCATAGACTTGAATACTTTCAGATCATGAAAAAGAGTATGGGACAAATATGTTAAGGGTGGCTATTTTTGCAGATCCCTACATATCACCGTTAAGACCAATAAGGACAAAAAAGTCTTTCTCCCAAAGAATGAAGTTACCACTATTTGACAAACCCATTAGGGGGTTCGAATTGTGCAAGGCCACTTAAGGGAATTGGCTTCATAGTCAAATAATAGCATCTTTTGGCTAATAGTTCCATTATGTAGACTACTTATAAAAGGCCGCCTAAGGGCACATGCTGCATGTTCAGGAAAAATAATTCCTGGGTATCAGACATTTTGTGACCAGAAGTCAAGAAAAGGGTTATGGAGATCTGGAAGTATTTAAGGTTAGGAGTATGACACATAAAAATGGGTATTGTCCAATGCATGAAGGAGATACATAGACCAATGCTGACCATAATCATGTTGTGGCTGGGTCCTGAATTGAGATGTTGGACTTCACTACATATCTCATTAAGATGAGAATCAAGCCATATGTAGTTCTTGAAATACAGTTTAACGTCATGTGGGATGAAAATGTAGGAGATCTTAGTTTAGGATCGTAGAGTTCAGACCATAATGAGGGAGACACCTTGTGTGTTTGTTATAAAACTGATGTGAATAAAAACCAGGGTTTTCATACCACATTCATGTGCTCACAGGGGGACTTCTCAGCCAAGGTACTGGCAGTGAAGTTTGGGGTTAGGCCCAAAGACTTGGGGCTGGGTTCGAGGGATGCTCGAATGTTCCTATGTATCTCATAAGGATGGGAATCAAGCCATACATAGTTCTTGAAATACCCTTTATATAGATTTAGTTCGTACATGTGAAGGGTGAAAGGGGGAATTTAGTGCAATGATGGTTGGATCCAAGATTAAAGGTTCAGGCATTGCCATGTATGCATGTAGTCTTTGGAATATAACATGATTAGAGATCAATGTCAATAATGATTCCCTATCAGGTGAGGGTGTTAAAGAATGTTGTATTTTAATTTCTTGCAGTGAGGAAAATGGGGGACTATATAGTTTAACATCATATAGCAAGGATTATGATGAACTAATGTGAATATATTGGTTTCGGGGGGGCTTCATGGATCAACATCGTATGAGATGGAGGTGAACTGATATGAAGATATTGGTTGTGGGCTTGAACCTCGGGAGGTTGCCTACGTACCCAGCCTAAAAGGAAAGGATCAAAGTCTGTGTAGTTTGATTGAGAATAAATTGGTGATTGAGTTGTACTTGAGGACAACCCGAAGATGGTGTTGGGACTTACACGTAGTTAGTGGCCCAAAGAGGGTGTTATAGTTGAAGCTTACTCTAAGCTCATGTGAGTCATGATCGGTGTGAGAAACAAGAGGTAACAACAACCCTAACGATGCACAGTTTAACGTCATGTGGGACAAAAGGGTGTTGTACAGTTTAGCATCATGCAGCTAGGACGTATTGTAGTTTAACGTCTTGCAGGACATGTGCACAGTTTAATGTCATGTAGGACGTATTAAGGGACTTTTTCACAGTTTAAACATCATGTAGGATGAACATGTACAGTTTAACGTCATGCAGGACAATGAAGGGAACACATTTTAATGTCATGTTGGATAATAGAGGGGCTATATAATTTAATGTCCTACAACAAGGATACCAGGGACCATGAAGTATAAATTCTTGCAGTAAAGACTAAATGGACCATGCAGTTTAAAGTCTTCCAGTAAGGACTAAATGGACTATGCAGTTTAAAGTCTCATAGTAAGGACTAAATGGAACATGCAGTTTAAAGTCTTGTAGTATGGACTAAATGGACCATGCAGTTTAAAGTCTTGCAGTAACGACTAAATGGACCATGCAGTTTAAAGTCTTACAGTAAGGACTGAATGGACCATGCAGTTTAAATTCTTACAGTAAGGACTAAATGGACCATGCAGTTTAAAGTCTTGTAGTAAGGACTAGAAGGTGTATTTGTATTACAAAAAATACTTCTTCAAGAATCTTTCATTGTTTAGAGTTGTAATGAGTTCTCCATCCATTGAGATTAAAGAATAAGCTCCATTGGAGTAGGCCTTATGTATTGAATAAGGTCCTTCCCACTTTGGCTCAAGCTTGGGAGGTTTCTTTCCTGGTATCATTGGAGTTTTGAGGACCAATACCAATTCTCCTTGAATGAATGAATGAAGATGAACTTTTTTATTGAAAGCTCGTGCTATTCGATTCTGATAGACTTCCAAGTGGTGCAGGGTGCACAATCTTTTTTCATCTAATCATTCCAATTCATCAAATCGCTTATGAGATTGTTCATCTGTGGATAAATGATCACAAATGGATACTCTGAGTGAAGGTAATTGAACCTCAATGGGAAAGACTACTTCTGTTCCATATACCAATGAGTATGGAGTTGACCGCGTAGCAGTGCAGGTGGTGGTCTGATAATCCCATAAAGCATGAAAAAGTTTATCAGGTCATGATTTCTTATCTTTATCCACCATCTTTTGTAGTATGTTTGAAAGAGTCTTATTTAAAGCTTCTATTTGGCCATTGGCTGCTGCATGATACCGAGATGAATGGTTGGATTTGATGTTGTATTCTTGATACAACTTTCTCACCTAGGATGAACAAAAGTTGGTTCCATTGTCTGTCAATATGGTATAAGGGACACCAAATCTGGTAATGATGTTAGACTTGACAAAGCTAATAATTCCTTTAGAACTAACTTCTTTGAGAGGTATTTCCTCTGCCTATTTGGAAAATAATTCAGTAGCAGTAAGAATATACTTAAACTGCTTGGATGTAGCCAGAGGATAAGGTCCTACTATATCCATTCCCCATGCGGCAAATGGCCATGAGTATTTAGCTGTATAAAGAAACTCTGGGGGTTGATTAATGAAGTTGGCACATACTGGGCAAGAATGACACTTCTTAGCGAAATCAACACAATCTTACATCATTGAAGGCTAGAAGTATCCAAGCCATTGAATTTGACCAGAAAGTCTATGTCTAGACTAGTGGGCACCACAAACTCCTGCATGTACTTCATTCATGATAGCCATTGTCTCTTCACCATCAATACATATGAAGATAATTCCATAAAAACCTCACTTGTAGAGAATTTTTTGGTGATCTGGGCTATCATAAAGATTAAAATTGACCACACGTCACTGGACTTGTTCTTTCCCGGCTCTATCAGGTGGGAGTGTTCCATTTTGAAGGTATTCCCTGATAGGTGTCATTCATCCTGTAGTATGAGCATATGGTTCAGAAATGGGACTGATTTCATTGATTTCCTCTATTTTGATTTGAAAAAAAGGTGAAACTACACGACGGTGGGCAATACTGATGATTATTTCGTCCCGATTTGGATCTGCCAGGGCTATGGATACATTACCAGTGCATCAGCTTGGGCATTTTGTGATCGTGGGACATAAGAAAATGTCATTTCTAAGGGAAATTCCGCCATTAACTCTCTAACGTAATCACACAAAGGGATTAACTCTTCTTTTCTGATGGCATAATCCCCATTGATTTGTTTGGTTACCAAATCTGAATCACCTTTTACCCTCAAGTGATTCACCTGTGCCTGAAGTGCCAATTCCAAGCCTACGATGAGGGCTTGATATTCTGCTTCATTATTTGTACCGCCTTCCAACAATAAAAAAAATAGGGTAGCACTTCCTTTTCTGGGGGGAATAAGCACGATTCCTAACCCAACTTTGTTGAATTTAGGATCTTCCATTTTCTTCCCTGTTGGACTTCTGGAGGCACCATCAAAGTACATTTCCCATGTTTGAGGATTATCTTGAATAGAGAAGACTTCCTCATCAGGAAGTTCAATATGTAAAGATGTATCTTCTACAGATGGGTGTTCAGCAAGGAAATCGGCAAGAGTTTGGCCCTTTATTGACTTTTGAGACACATATTGGATATCAAATTGCTGCAAAATAACTTCCCACCTTGTCAGACGTCTTGTAAGTATTGGACGACTAAGGATAAATTTGAGCGGGTTATTACGGGATACTAATTGGACCTCATGATGTTGCAGGTAGTGTCTTAATTTTTAAACTGTAAAGATTAATGCTAGGCAGCACTTTTCAATACTTGAATATCAAGTTTCTGCTTCAAGCATAGTCTGACTAAGATAATAAAGGTTGTTCTCATTCCCAGCATCATTATTTTGGGCAAGGAAGGCACCCAATAATCGCTCTAAAGCTATCACATAGAGGATAAGTGGTATTACTTCAACAGGTGTCATTAATACCGGTGGACTCAAGATATATTTCTTGAGAATATCAAATGCCTCTTGAAATTATTTAGTCCACTGGTAAGTGACTCCCTTCTTCATTAATTTGGTGAAGGGTAAACATTTGTCTGCCAGATTGGTGATGAAACGCCGAATATATGCCAAGTGTCCTTGAAGTCATCTTAATTCTTTCAAATTTCGAGGATGTGACATACCAAGGATTGATTTTTTCTTCTCAAGATCAACTTCGATATCACGATGGCATACAACAAAGCTAAGAAATTTTCTTAAGGTTACCTTGAAAGCACATTTCAAGGGGTTCATCTTCAAATTATGTTGTTGAAGTTTGTGGAATATGATTTTCAGATCGTCCAAGTGATTAGAACGTTGTATGAATTTAACCACCAAATCATCCACATAACATTCAACAAATTTCCCTAAAAAGGGTTTGAAGATATGGTGCATGGCACGTTGATACGTTGCACCTGCATTTTTTCAGGCCAAAGGGCATTACCAAATAGCAAAACACACCTTGAGGGGCATGAAAATTTGTATACTCCTCATCCTCTGGGGCCATTAGTATTTGATTGTACCCAGAATAACCATCCATGAAGGAAAGAGCTTTATAGCCATCTGTTGCATCAATTAAGAGTTCTGTGATCAGAACTAGAAAATCATCCTTGGGACAATGCCGATTCAGATCTCTGAAGTCAATGAAAACTCTAATTTGTTCATTCTTATTTTTCATAGGGACAATATTATCCACCCATTTGGGATATTTAAATTCTCTAACGAAGTTATATTTGATAAGCTTATCAACTTCAGCTTCAATTTTGGAGGCATAAGTTGGGTGTGTTCTTCTTGCGGCTTGTCTGAATCCTCAATGTTCTTTTGGCAAAACCAAATGATGAGTGAAAACATTGGGATCAAGACCTGGCATTTATGTATAATTACAAGCAAATACATCTCGATTTTTCTTTAGAAATGAAATATACATTTATTTCTCTTCAAGAGTCATGACCGCACTAATTAAAGTGGGGTGTGGATCTTCTTTTGTACCCAGATTTATTTCTCTGAGTTCATCCATAGTGGTAGAGATACCCTCTTCAAATGCTGAAGGAGAATCCTTGAGATCTTCATCTTCTTCTTCAATATGTATTACTTCTTCTGCTTCTACTTGTATAGTATATGACGAAGCAGAACTTCTATGATCAAGGGAGAAGTTAAAATTTGAACATTTTGAAGAAGAGGTTGCCATTTCTGACCCTATTGATGATGAAGGGTCTTCCTGGGTTTATAGAGAGGAGATGCTGGATTGAGAATCGACATCATTATTTTCCTCTGGTATTGCTATAACTTCTTCTGGCCTGCTTGATGAAGTATAGAATTGCTGGATTTCATCGGAAGAAATGAAGACATCTCCATTTAAGATTTCATCATTTCTTGGCCAATCAACAATTTCTCCTATATTGTCTGGATCGATTGCCGTAATTGACATTATGGAAGTTTCTATAAGAGTGTTTGGATTTGGGTCTATCCCATCAATTTGACTGATAGGCAACACATAATCTGTACTCACATGTATGAATGGGTTTACTAGAATCTTTTCCAAACCATGTGGAGCATTAATTTTGATGACCTTCTTCACTGTGGATTTTTTCTTTCCTTCCATGTGATAAAACTCTGCCTCAATGCATTGAGATTCACATGTTTTGAATGGGGATTTTTCACCATACAATGTCCCAATTTGACCATTGAAACAATATTTTAGACATTGATGGTATGATAAAGGTACGGCCGCATATTGATGTAACCAAGGTCTTCCAAGAAAAATGTTGAAAGTTGTGTCCTGACGAACAACCATGAAATCTGAATTAGAAACAAGGTATCCAAACTGAATTCTGAGTGTAATTTTGCCCAGAGGTTCTTGTTCATTCTTATTGTATCCTTGTAACATCAAAGTAGAAGGAGATAAATCAGATTCGGAAAGGCCTAATCGACAGAGTGTACAAATAGGAATGAGATTGACTCCTGAGCCATTATCAATGAAAGCTCATCAGATGTCTATATCGTTGACTTTTCCTGATAGATATAAAGGTCTGATATGTACATGTAAAACATCATCTTCATCTTCATCTGTAAAAGATATCATTGCATGGAATTCTGCAGGATCATTCTCTATATGGTAGACCTCATCCACAGCAATTTCATTTTTAAATTCCTGAGGACTTAACAAAGCCTCAATAAGCGCCTCCCGAAGATCTTTTGATAGATTCAAGGCATCCATAATTGATAACTTGGCCGGTACTTGGGCCAAATGTTTCAAGACATCATACTTTTGATCTGAAGTTCTGTGTTTCCCAACAGGAAAATGTGGTTTTGTAGGTGCCTTGGACGTTGATGCTTTGGCAGTAGATGCATCCCGTATCGGGGTAGGAGTTAGAAATACTCCTGGATTTGGTAGATTAGACCGACTAGGTCTATTTATATGCTGAGAGTAAGAAGGTATAACCTCTAACTAATCCTCCAAAATAACTCCGCCAGGGCCGAATCTGCCATGTGTGGAAGAACTTTCTTGTTCCTGTTGAGCTGGCTGAAGGGCTTTTCCATGAGTTTCTATCGCATATACAGTTCTAGTAGGGGTAGGATTGAAATAGTGACTTCTGGAATATCCATGTCTTCCCCTATATCCTAGACCTTCATCTCTTCCTCTAATTCCTCTATTTGATACAGGGTACTTAGGCTCATCATAATCAAAACTATCATTGGCATAGGGATCTGTTAAATGAATCATGTTAACATAACCAAAGATTAATTATTCATATGATAAATATTCTTCCTGATTATCCAGTTTAGGCTGTGCCGTTTGGTGGGGCGGTGCCCGTGATTTTTAAACAGATGGTATAAAATCTGCCAGTGTCAAAGACAACTTAGGCTTTGACACGAGCTCATCTTCTTTTGACTGCTCTTATTTCTTAAAATTATATCGTATCTTTGAGGATTTTCCTTCTGATGAGGGAGTTTTTTTGTGTCATTCATAGTAGAAGACACAATTGGTTGATTTAATTGTGTTCGTAAAATGGAATGAATTTGGTTGATTGTTTTCCTGACCATCCAATCATCATATTTCTGTGCATTTTTACTTTTGACTTCATGCCACTCGCCTTTTTCCTCTAGATCAGTAGTAGTAACACATGCTACCTAGGCTGAAGAACCTTTCAGTTTTACCTGTACAGAGTCCACCATCTTTTTCAAGAGGTATTTGAAGACAAAACACTCCTGAATGGGATGCCCCAACATCTGATGAAATGGGAAATAGTTGGGGAGGTCTTCATCTCCTTCCTTGTTCAGCCTTTTGGGCCTTGTAAACTGAACCAAATTGTTTTCCAGAGCCGAGATGAAGTAGCCAGGAACTTTTTCATTCCGGAAAGAATAAACTTTGTTCTTCAAATCTTCAAACTGTTTCCGCCTTTGATCTCTTTGATCATCTTGACGAGGTGGTCGTTTTTGTTGATGCTCAGGAGGTGGAGCCCTTCGATATGATGAATGTTTTGAAGTGGAAGCAGGTACAGGTGCTTGTTTAAGTGTAACTGTAGTAGTCTTTGCTTTCCCTATTCTCCTTCCTGAAACTGATGGAATTACATGAGTTTTAGCCTTAGTCTTTGTAAGAGAGTCTTCGATCTGCTGATCGATTGAAGTATGGTCTCGAAACCCTCCTATGTATTTCACAGGGATCAACGGTGTGCGTAATTCATCGTGCAAATTTTCCACACAGATTGACAATAATTCTTCTTGAGGGAGTGCTAAGCTTAAGGAATATTTTAATCCCTTCCAACAAGAAATGAAATCTGAAACTCTTTCATTATCCCTTTACTTACAATTGGTAAGATCGAAAACTGTCATCTTTAGCAATGTTGAGCAGAATTGAAGAAGGAACCTTTGACGGAGATCTTCCTACCCAGTAATTGACCGGGATTGCAAGCTTGTATACCAGACAAAATTAGTCCCTTGTAATGATTGTACAAAACACCTGAGCTTAACTACTTATTGTTGTTGAGGAGTTCCTATCATAGGATCACAACGAGAAACAAAATGTGTTAAGTGTTATTTTGGATCTCTCGAACCATTAAAAATTGGGAATGTGGTACTCGCAAAATTTGATGGGGGAGGAATTGCATACAAACATTCAGTGTAAGCTCTCTTTTCTAGTTTAATTTTTGCACGCTTTCCTTCCATAGATTCCAACCGAGCTGTTAATGACTCAATGGTAGTCATTAATTTTTGAGAAACATATGGTTGAGCTTGGACCTGAGCAGGTGCAATAACTGAAGTTTGGACGAGTGTGGTGACCAGGACTACCACTAATGGTAGTATTGCCAGTTTTTGTTGCGTATGACCCATAGGATTGGAACTGTGAGGGTGTAATTGTAAAGGGGGATATTCTTGATCCACCCCAGTAGCTGCAACAAATTCCTTTGACTAAATAACTCCAGTACACTTATGAGGAAGACTACCTTGAAGTAGTTCTACATTTAACCTCCTTAACTCCTTCATTTCTTCTTCCTGTTGTACGAACATTTCCTCTAATGAGATTTATTGGCCTTCTCCAGAGGTAGGGTGGGGTGTAACCTGACTTTTACCATTTTCCTTAGTATGTGATTTTCTGGAGTATGGAAGGGAATTACCTGAAGAAATTTCTTTCCCCTAGACAACCCTCTGTCTTCTAGTATGCACACCTCCTTCATTCGTTTCTATGTGCACATCCTCTTGAACAAGAACTTCTTCATCTGATCCCTCTAAGTGAGCCTCATGTTCTGGGGGATCGGTGACAACGACATTGATGACATTTATCGATGCATAACGCATTGGAGTCCTTTTGTCAGCATTTCTGCAATATTGTATTCTTCTATGTTCTTTATGAGACATTTCCCTTGGTTTAGTTGATCCCTCAGGAAATTCTTGATGAACCATAATTTGGAGGTAATCTCCTGATAATTCGTCTCTGTGTTCCTCTTGTGGTTTCTTCCCTAATCGAGAAAAGACTGACTTTCACTGAGGAAGAGATTGAGAACTTGAAAAAGTCCATAGTCTGGTGGATTGGGGTTGTTCCTATTTTTCCTGCTAAACTCCTCGAATCATATCTGTTGATCTCGAGGGTTGGATTAAAAGATTCCCCAGTCTGGAAAGCTGTGGTGTCTCTTGAGCTGCTACATCTGAAACTTTCTTAAAAGCTCTCCTGATTTTGCAGACTTTAGTCTGAAAATTAGCCGGATGCATCATCTGACATCCACTCAAATCACCTGGCTTAGATGACCGTTGGATTATTTCTAACACTTCTGTCACCTGATGATGTGTATGCTCTAAACGAGAATCATGTTCTATATTTTCATTTGCTTGATGCAAGAGTAATTCAAAAACTTGTTCTTTATATGCCTGACTCTGGGAATAACTAGTTGAGGCCTGTTCTTGGGAAAACCTTTGATTACGCACAAAACCATCTAGATGTGGCCATCCATGGGAAATAACATTGCATGATACCACTTTTGGCGGGCTTTGTTGACTAGAGAGTATAGTGAAATGCAGTGCTCCATGAACACCCCATCCCCTAATATGAATACCAGATGGGGAATTAATAATTAACTAGAACAACCTTTTTAACGTTCCAAGGCATGAACGTTAAAGGGCTCTCTACTGCTTCTCAACCTTTGGATATTGGGAAACTGAGAGAGATGCCAAATCAATTTGACGTTGTAACCCTTTTATTATCTTGACGTGATTTTCATATTCATCATAAGATAATATTTTCTCTTTTAAGTGACAAAGAGTTTTCCATATGTTGATATGAATATCATGAATACATTCATCAGTCAAAATTTATGGAATATCATACTGAGAGTCATCCAAAGACCAAAACATGATTGGTACTTCACCTTTCTCCAGTTGTTTTCGCATATTCAGCACTTTGTCTTTGTCATTTAATGAAGATTCTTCTACCTGATTGAACCAAAGTTGGTGCTTCTTTGTTGCTTCATCAGATTCAACAAGATTGGTAGAGAATTCATTTTTCAAATTAGAAGATTAATGACCTAGGGGTGGTTTGGAGAATGACCTACACCCTGAGCTATCTTCTGATTGAGAAATTATTTCACCTGTTAGTGGTAAGGCATCATACATGACTGGCTTCACATTTGCAAGTGCCTCAAGATAAGAGGGATTTCTCATTACTACATTGTCCATTGAATAATTTTCCAGGCAATGCGAATTACTACTATAGAGAGGACTTTTTCAGCTAAATTCATCATCATGGGGAGGACCACCATGGTGGGTTACAACAAAAGATGAAACATCATGCTCCTTGGTCTTCTGGCCATACAGAGGGTTATTGTGGATCTCATCTGAGGATGATACTTAGAGATCGACCGAATTATCATGAAGAAAGCCTTCATGAGGAAATGTTTGATGAAGACCTTTGGAATTATTATTGTTACTTCTGGAATCTAGAAATGAGATGGTAGAATCTTGAGTTGCAACAGACAATTGTCTGAGCGCATCAAGAACTCCAGCATCGAGCAAGGCCTTATTGTAGATTGGCTCTTGATTTCTCGACTGTGTTGGATGGTTCTTTTTCATAGATTCCTTCTTACTGACTTTGGAAACCACTTGTTGAAGAAACTAGTTATTATGGGCAGGTGTATGTGCCTTCTCAGGAGAAATGGTCAGGTTAGGCTGATTATCTCCATTTAAATTGGGTGTATGTACCCGACTTGATTGTTCATATGACATGGGGGAGTATTCCTCACGACCCTCCTGGACTAGAATAGAGGTACGTATCTACTCGGGAGTGATATGTTGATGATTCACTCCACTGATAAGGATAGATTTACATTTCTTTCCCTATGATGTCGTTGAAGTTGTTATAATATTCTGATAGGTATCCAGAATACGGGTAGGTATTTGCTTCTTCTCTTTCACCATTTTTAGAATGTGCTTAGTGACTTCAGCTTCCGGAACAGGAATATACGTCCATTCCATGTCTGGAGTAAGTGTATGTGCCTGCTCATGTCCTCTTTTTCTTGTCAACGAATTCTGACAGTACTTATGTATAGGGGCAGAGAGTTGAGTATGCTCCAAATTTGTCGTCGGAGCTTTCTGACTGACTTCTTTGGGTGCTACCAAATGATACTATTAGAAGGATTGATGAACATTGGCAGGTGTATGTGTCTTCTGTGTATTCTCCATCAAGTATGGTTGATGGGTTTCCTTCAATACTAGCAGACAAGACTGCTGACAGAATTGGTGATTATAAACAGGTGTATGTGTCTGCCTATAGTACTCTACCAGGATTGCCTGGCGGGATTTGTGTGTTACTGCCAGACGAGTCTGCTGGGCAGTGAAATTAGGACGGACGGGTGTATATGCCCACTTGTTTCTTTCCATCAAGTTAGGTTGATGGACTTCTTCAGAGGGGAAAGAGGTAAAAACCTACTCCCTATTGGACGAATTTCGCCTCTGACGATTCGTCTTACGTGCTCGGGTCTGAGGGACCTGAGCCTAACATCTAGAGGTGATACCCTCATCATGTTGAGAGTACTCTACCGCACGAGTCTGCCGGCGATTGTTGGTGGGAGTCCTCAGGAAGGGCTCCTATCTTCTTGACTTGAGGCCTTGAGTGACCTCTTCATTCACTTCCCTATAATATGGGAGGGAATGGTTGTTGAGTTCCGGGGATAATGACCCGAAATGGTTGGAAATGGTGGCTGGAACCACCTGCTTCTTGACCACTGGTCGTTGCTGTCCGGAAAACTAGGGTGAATTGTTAACTTGGAGGGCTTGTCGAGCAGCCTCCAGAGTTGGGATAGTACCATGTTGACGGTATTCCCTCACCAATGCTTCGGTACCCAGCATTGAAGACGCTGAGTAGGTGATATCATCCTCAGAGCGGACAAGAATCCAGCAGGAGTAGCGGCCGAGGCATTCACAGGTGTGAATTTTAAAGAATCCATTTCCTATTGCAAAGAGATCTTGAAAAAGAGTGCATGTTTGATATAGCAGACATAATCAAGATGAGTTTGGCCAGAATACATCTTTTGGATGAGCATATATGTTATTGATTGCTTTGTTGGCCCTCATATTGAGTTTAATAGGGGTCTAACAAATAAGTAAAACATCATTTTAAATTGGTTAAGGATTCACGTCAGGTTCACCATTTTTTTTCTTCTGGAAATGGGGATGACCTTGTTTGTTTAAGGTTCAAACTTTCCAATCAGTTTTTAACGAGTTTATTCGTAGAACCATAAACATCCAATGATTCTATATCCATTTGGACCTACTTTCCAAAGGTAGGTGCTCATTAGTTGTGGACCAATGAGGCTTAAGAATTTTCATTGGTTGAGAGGATGGGAGTTCAGGCTCATCACACCTTTTTTAGGGAAATTATTACCTACTCTGGGACTCTCTTATAGATTTAAGTTATGTTCACAAATCCTTATTAATTCACCAAGTATGAAAATAAGTTTTCCTTTAGATTTGGTAATCAATGATTGATATGTATGAGATTTAGAGAATCTTTTATATGTATTTGAGGTTCTTCATCGATGGAGAATCATCTGTATGTATTGGAAATTCTTAATCAATGGTATCCTTTAATACATTATATAGAAATCTCTTGGTCATTATGATGACTATACTGGTTTTAAAGTCACTCAGTGGGGCACTTGAAGTTTATTTTCATTCAGAAAGACAAGGATTATTTCAGAGTTGGGATTGTACCCGCAGATGGGCTACCTACATATCCTTGTTAAAAAGAAAAGAATCAGAACCCACATAGTTCGATAGGAAGGATATAGTTTAACATCATATGGGATGAAAAAGAATTAATGAAAGATGGGCTTGAACCTTATAAAGGCTTCCTAAGTACTCTACTTTAAAGGTAGAGATCAAAGTCCATGTAGTTCGGGGAAGAAGTATGATGTTTATGCATGATTAATGTCCCAAATAGAGATGTCATAATTACTTTTACACTCTAAGCTCACGTGATTCATGCTCGATGTGAGAAATAAGAGGTATCAGTAAAACTGACGATTGTGCCACAAAAGATTCAATCATAAGAAATGATGTGGGGCTTACGTATGTATGATTTCCCAAGAGCAGGGTCCATAAAGGTATTTTTACTTTATGGAGGTTTGGGATTTTAACTCAGGACTTACTCTTGAAAAGGAATCCCAAGTCAAAAGAAATTAAGACTGGAGCTTACTCCTAAGAAGGAGGCCCAATTAAAGAGGATGCCCAAATTAAAGGGGACTTATAACTTGGGGCTTAATCCTGATAAGGGGGCCCAATGTTAAAGGAACTTATGATTTGGGGCTTAATCCTGAGGAGGAGGCCCAAATTAAAAGGGACTTATGATTGAGGCTTAATCCTAAGAAGGAGGCCCAATTTAAATTCCTCTCAGATAAGGAAGCAAACAAAGGAACCATGCCATAAATGGATTTGAAGAGGGTTTTGAAGGCCATATCTTGAAGAAGAGAGGTGGATTTGAGGAAAGGAGGTGACTAGGAAGGATGTGCGCAAGTATTGTTCTGGCGCGCAAGTTCTGGTCTTGCAAGTATACTTTCACAACATGAGTCACCTTGGGCGGCGAATAATATGTAAGGTAATACTTGGATGACTTTGAACTCAAGCCCTTAGTATCATCCCTAGAGGCTTCCAAAAGGTTGGCGTGCAAGTTCCCTTGAGAGGGAAAGGTGATGCGCAAGTGTCTTCACTTCCCTTAAGGGATGGACACTTAGGCACACAAGTATTGATGAGTTATAATACTTAGGTCTTATTCTTCCTCTTTAGAGCTTTCATTCTAGGTAAAGAATTACCTTAGAAGTGTTCGGAAGACGTCAGAAAAAGACTTGGGTGACCAGAGCTTGAATCTGAGTTTTGGAAAATTCGTCCTCGAAATGGGGGGCCCACAGGGGCTATTTATAGGCCATTGGTAACCTTGGGTGAAAAAAGGAATAGGGCGTGCAAGTGACTTGTGCGACCCATATGTGGCGCGCAAGTGACTTGCGCGACCAGAAGGAAACTTGTGTGACCTCTTCTTAAAGGGTTCCTTGTTCATGTCTTCGTCAATTTTTGATGTTCTTCAAAGGATAACTCTTCTTATGCTTAAGGTATTCCCCTCTTCCATTTGTTAGATTATGTGACAGAAAGGAGCGTCAACAGAGACTTAAATTAATTCTAAGATAAGTTGAAAATAAGACTCCATCATCAAATGACCATAACTTTTGATTCGGGTGTCCATTTTAGCTTCACAACTAGTTAAATTGAAATTTATGTAATGAAATACAAAAAAATAGATAATAATATGGTAGTGATTAATAGAATAAAATTTATTATTGTTTTAATAGAAGTTGAAAATCGAACTTCAACTTCAAACGACCATAACTTTTGATTCGGGTGTCCGGTTGGGCTATACCACATATCAAATTGAAGTTTGCAAAAAAATATACGCCATGTTGAGTGTTTGTACCTTGATAATTGTTTTTTAGATCATAAAAGGCCCAAAAGGTCTCCAAGATAGAGTTTTTTATTCAGATATCATGATTTTTTAGCATTCTATGTGATTTCAAGTTCATTTAAGAGTGTCCTCATGTGATTGTTGGGTCATTTGTGATTTTATTCTGTGTATTTAGATTCCTATTGATTTAATGGTGTTTCATTTTTTGTGTTTTCCCCTCTTTTGTCGATTTATTATCTATTATATATATATATATATTACTATAAATTTATGTATATTTATTTGTAATATATATATTTATTAATATTTATTTAAAAATCATATATAATTCCATCCATGTGTAAATATTTATATGTATTTATGCATATTAGTATATATTTATATATATGATATTGCTATATATATTTATGTGTATTCTATTGGCTGGTGTGTGTGTGTGTCTTCTTGCTTGTATTTATATACATTTATGTAAAATTATTTATATTTTTATATTTTTATACGATATATATAACTATATTTAAATAAATTCAAATTTAATTATATGTATTTATTTAATATTTACTATTTATCGTTACTAAATTATTAATTATTATTTCTTATTTCTTATTTCTTATTTCTTATTTCTTATTTCTTCTTTCTTCTTTATTATATATTCATTTATTATTTATTATTAATTCATTATTAGTTTATTAATTGTTTATTATTTATTATTTATTATTTATTATTTATTATTTATTATTTATTATTTATTATTTATTAATCATTTTCTTATTAATTATTAATTAATTATTAATTATTATTTATTTTGTATTTATTTGTTATGTATTATTTATTTTTTATTTTTTTATTATTTATTATTTATTATTTATTATTATTATTATTCAATATTATTATTTATGTATATGTATTTATATATATTTTTAGTATATATATAAGTGTATTAAATTTTATTTACTCACCACATGAAGAGATTATGGGTGCTTTAGGGAGTACGTTGCGCTGGTTTTGACGGATGGAGGTCATCCAGGTGGGGATGAGCTTGCGCTGATTTTTGTTGCGGTGTAAGTGTTAATGGAGTAGGTGGGGCATCGAGGACACGAGAGACTGGATCTAGTGGGTGTTGATCATGTTGGAGGCAAGTTGCAGATCTTCGAGGAGATACATGTTACATATGGTTTCAAGGGGTTTCCTAGGAATTATTTTGCTACTTTGGGCGGTCAGACCTTGATGGATAATGATCGTTGGTGGAGTTATGGTGGAGGTCTGCCACAGTGGTGACGGAGCACGATTGACAACGGGCGTTGCTATGAAGTGGTGGTTCCTCTTCATCGGGAGCCAGATTGGCAGGAGTCAGTTAGGGTTTTTGAAATTAGGCTTTTTGACATGGGCCTTTGAATCATTCTTTTAGACTTAATCCACTAGGAATTTGGTTCATGTACGTTTTGATGGACCTTTGGGGCATGTTGTTTTATATTCGGGTCACATGGCCTCCATGCCATTATCAGTGAAAGGCCCTCGGGCCACAGGACCTTCGGGTCAGCACTAGTGGCCAGATGGCAGCGCGATAGGGGCTAGGTGAATGGTTCAGTGCAAAAGGAAGGTAGTGCAGATAGACACTGTAACATCCCCTTAGTATTTTCAGGTATTCCTAAACTCTTCTTTTAAATGAGCTTTGGTTGGGTTTTGTTTGGAGTTGAAAATTTAAGAATCTTGAAAATTATGGGCTAGCGGTTTGCGCACGGCTAGCGCACAATTTTCCAAATTGTGCTCCCTACTATAGAAAAATGGAAAAGTTTTGGATAGAGAGCTCTACACGGCTTGTGCACGATTGGTTAAGTAGTATGCCCCCTTAGGAGAAACCATGCGACCCATTTATAATGGGTGCACGGCTTGCACACGGTTTGTCCAAATCGTGTGCTATTTCCCATGTAACCGTGCAGATGAGATTTTAAGAGATCCAAAATTTTATTAAAAATTTAAAAACCCCTATTTTAGGTCCCAGATAAACCTCCTTCGACCCAAACTGATTTCTATCGACCTTGGATCTCCTAAGAAGGATTCTTGGCCCCTCAGACCCCTCCAGAATGTGATCTGAAGCTAGGAGAATGTCAGTCGATCCTCCTCCGGTTAGTTTCCTCCTCCCATTATTGGTCTCCCATGGTCTCTATCTTTCTCCTAGAGTTTTATAGATCTTTTTTTGTTGTTGGGTGATCTAATACCCCTGTTATGGATCTAAACCTAGGTTTGAATCTTGTTTCTACCATATCTCATTATTGTCGTCCTTCTTTGATGAATCTCATCTAGGGTTTAGTGATCTGAGATCCATTAATCCCGAGGTAGGTGGTTCCATTACGATGATTGATTTTTATTAACCCTAAACTTCTTCATTTAATTTCAACTATTTTAAATTAAATTCAATTGTTGAATTATGATAAAAAGGCTTTCAATTATTTTGTTGGAAAAACCCAATTTTGGTGAATTGGGATTTTTAAGAAAAATGGGTTTTTGGCGTGGGATTGGAAATTGATGATATTTAAATTATTTAATTTAAATTTAGGTTTTTATGGAAATTGAATTAATTAAATTGATGAATTTAATTGAAGAAAAATGTTTTTATGGAAATTTTGTGAAAACCCCCAATTCTATTGAATTGGGGGTTTGTGAAGAAATTGATGGAATAGTTTGAAAATTAAATTGTTGTATTTAATTGTGTAATGGATTGTAAAATTTCATGAATTGGTTTCAAATCCTTGTTTATAAAAATTTCTTAAAATGGTTTTGATGGAAACCCAGTGGTTTCATTGTTTTTTTGAAAAAGGCATGTTTTTTATTAAAAACTCATTACAGTTTTTGAAGGGAAAATTGGTATATTGAAATAGAGTATGGGATTTAATTGTATTTTAATAAGTCTTAAAATAAATTTCTCATCATGCGCATGCAAGCCTTAGGTAGTTATTGTGCTATATTGGACAACACTTCATGACTTACAATGTTCCAAAACATCATATCAGCGCATCTCATTCCTTAGTTATGGTGATGAATCCTCTTGGCCTTGGTTCAAGGGATGTATGTTCATAATTTTCCGTATTCGTAGTGTTGGGTCCCTATAACCTAGAACTATCATACCTACTTGGAACATGACTATGTTGCTTGCTTTTTTGTATTTCAAATGTATATGCCATTGTTATAAACTATTTTACATGACTTGAGAATTTATATAAACTATTTTATATAAAAGTTTTTATTTAATCCATTTTGTGAAAAGTGGAATTTATGCAAAGTATCCTTTGATTAATGATGAATTCCATATTTTGAAATGTTTTCCCATCATTTTAAATGAAAATCATGATTTACTAAATGTATTTCCATCTTTTAAATTATAAAGCATGATTTGTTTAAATATGATTTTATAAATTCGAAACTTCTTTTATTTAAAATTGAAATCACATTATTTGTTAATTTGATATTATAATCTTGTTATGGAATATTTTTTGTAATACTACTAGTCTTTGGCTCACACCCTACTTGTGTCTTCGGGTGTTTATAGATCATCTCCTTCCAAATTCGAGTAAGGGTAAAGGATCTCTTAAAGGTGGATCTAGCTATTTAACCTTAGACTTGGTGAGTTGTTTCCTTAGGTACTTGGTCTATTTTCCTAGTTTGGTACCTGGGTTACAGTAATTTAGACTTTGTGTGCTTGTTTTTCTTCTAGTACATTACTTTTAATGGTGTTTTCCTTTAATATGCATAATGTCTTGTTTCTTTTTACTTTTACAACATTTGTGAAAAAATCATTCCCAATTTTAGTTTTTCTAATTTCAGGTGCTAGTCATCAACCCGTGGGGATCAAGAATTTACTTTGAGCTCTGTGAAGACCAGCTTGATTATCGGGTTACTAGGGTACCCATGTTGGTTTGTGAAAAAGTGGTATCAGAGCTCCAAGTTGAGCTTTTATCTTGAAGTGAGTATGCATTTTTTGAAATCTTGTTGTGACTTAGGTGGTAGTTGTGATTGATTGTCTTGACATATCTCACTGTAATAAACTTTAAGATGTCAGGGATGTTTAGGGAAAGACGACTTGTGTATTAGTTATAGTATTTTCCTTGTTTTGATTTGGATAGGTTGAAATCCAAATACGATCATTCTATCTGTTGGGATTAATTTCTCAGTTGCTCTATTTGAGTGTTAATATGTTTTCTTCCTTGTTGTCTAATGATGTTTTGTAGCATCATACCTCTGATAAGATGTGCGAATTAGATCCAGGAGGAAGTTTTTTCTGAACCTCAGCGAGAGAATACTCCTGTAGACCTAAACCTAGTTGAGATGATTATGCACACTGTCCAAGCATTGGGATAGGAACCACCTCCAGTTCTCATTTAGGCTCCATCTGTGGAACGTCATAGAGAAATTATAAAAATTTGTTCTCAAGAATTCTTTCACCGAAATCCATAACCATTCAGGGCTCAAATGATCCTCAAGAGGTTGAGGAGTGGTTGAGCAAAATGGAGTGCTTGTTTAGGTTTTTGGACACACTCGATGAAATTAAAGTGAAGTGTTCCACCTTCGTGCTGGAAGGACCAAACATTAGATGGTGGGACATGATGACAATGATGAATAAACATGAGGGTGTAGAGTGGAAATACGTCAAGGTTCTTTTCACCGACTAGTTCTATCCAGAGTCGATGTTGTTAGCTAAGTTCACTGAGTTCTTCATACTCGAGAAGGATGATAGGACCGTGACAGAGTATGAAAACTGTTTTGTTGAGCTTGTACACTTAGAACCTAAGATAGTATCAAATAAGAGGATGAAGTATCAAAGGTTCGAATTGGGATGTTGTTGGGATATTCATTCTTAGGTTTTCTTGCTGAAGCATCCTTCTTATGCTGATGTACCAGATAGAGCACTTGTGGTTGAAATAGACCTGGATGGAAATTCAGGCTTATCAGGGGTTTCTTTCTATCCTAGTGGTAGTGTGAGTTCCTTTAAAGTAAAGAAGAATTGTGATGATTCTCGCAGTAGTTCTCGGTAGCAAGTTCATTCCAAACCTCCTATAGTACCTGGCATAGGTCCCTTGGTTTGCTACCAATGTGGAAAGGCAGAACATTCAAAGAGGGTTTGCACTGAGTCACCCAAGAACTTTGGATCCTACGAATGTTTAGGGAATTTTTAGCGATTATGCCATATTTTTTTCACTTCTTATAGTGGAACAGGATCATTAGCTCCTCCTAAAACTATGAGGCAATCAGATGATTCACATGCAAAAGGGTTACAGCCATAAGCATCCAGAACTAATCTTCTTCACACAGTTGAAGAGTCTCCAGAGGAAGTGGATATGGGTCCAATGACTGTGAGAGGTACCATTACTATAGCTTCGTCATTATTGGTTGTTCTATTTGATATTGGTGCATCTCATTCATTTATTTCAATCTGTTGTGTTAATCTTTTAAATATTCCTATGAAGTTTTTGTCTTGTGAAATGGATATTATTACACCCCTTGGTATGAAGAGAGAGAAGGGTCTTTGTAGTCCTGCTTGTGTTTTCTCTCTATCATATATTGATCTTGCTTGGAGTTTTCTAGTTCTCAACATGAAATCTCTTGACGTCATTTTTAGGATGGATTGATTAATTTTCAATAATTCCTGGATTGATTGTTACCTTTGATAGGTCTCCTTCACTACACCTAGTGGTGTGTGCCATGTCTTTCAAAAAGAATGAGACCCAAGATTGAGTAGATCTGAACCTTGTTATCTAGAGTTGGGGAAAGTGATATTTGTGTTTTACTTTGATCTGGAGTGGGAATCTTTAAGCAGTGATCTACCTCCAGTTGTCATCGAGTTTCCTAATGTGTTTCCTTCTGACTTATTTGGTTTTCCACCAGTAAGGGAGGTAGAGTTTTTTATTAAATTAATGTCTGGTACTCAACTAGTTTCTATTCCATCTTACTACATAGCACTAGCTAAACTAAAAGAACTGAAGTCCCAGTTGGATGATCTTTTAGAGAAAGGCTTTATACGACTGAGTGTGTCACCTTGGGTGGTTCATGTTCTCTTTGTGAAGAAGGTTGATGGTTCCCTTCGCTTATGCATTGATTATCAAAAGCTCAATCGAGTGACCATAAAGAACATATATCCATTGTCACAGATTGATGATCTGTTTGATTATTTGAAGGGGACGCAGTGGTTCTCAAAGATCGAATTTAGATCTGGTTTCCATCAGTTAAGGATAAAAGGGTTTGACATTCAAAAAACTGCCTTTCGGAGCAAGTATGGCCATTATGAGTACCTTTTCATGCCCTTTGGTCTAACCAATATGCCTATAGTTTTCATGGTATTAATGAATAGGATTTTCCATGAGTGTCTTGATACTTTCATGGTAGTATTTTTCGACGACATCCTTATATACTCTAAGTTCTAGGAGGATCATTTGCATCATCTCGGAATAGTTCTGAGTTTGCTAAGAAATCACCGACTTTATGCCAAGCTTTCTAAATACAATTTCTGGATTTTGGAAGTGAAATTCTTAGGACACATGGTGTCATAATAAGGAATATCAGTTGATCCTAAAAAAGTAAAGGTTGTTATGACTTGGGAGAAACCACAAAATGTCTTCGAGATTCGGAGCTTCTTAGGCTTAGCTGGATACTATCGCTGGTTTGTTAAGGACTTTTCAAAGTTGGCTTCTCCGATGATTGTGCTAACTCAAAAGGGAGTAAATTTCGCTTGGGATGAGAAATGTTAGATTTATTTTTTTGGGCTAAAACATCTTTTGAGTATTGTGCTGGTGTTCACTATTCTAGAGGTCGGACAAGGCTACGTGTTCTTCTATGATGCATCGGGTCCAGGCTTGGGTTGTGTTCTTATACAAGGTAACCATGTCATTACCTATGGATCTCATCATCTTAGGACACACAAGAAGAATTATCCAACCCATGACCTTGAACTTGTAGTTGTGATGCTCAAGCTTAGGATTTGGAGACATTACCTTTACAGATAAATGTTTACCATGTTTTCAGACCACAAGAGCTTGAGTTATATCTTCTCTCAAAAAGATTTGAATATCCACAAGAGGCATTGGGTGGAATACCTGCAGTCTTTCAACTTTTTCATTACCTATACCCTGGGGAAAGGGAGCATCGTTGCGGATGATTTGAGCAAGAAGCTTCCATCCCAAGAAGTAAAAGAATCATTGGAAGAGTGGAACTTAATGGCTCTCTTTGCACAGTTGCATATTAGAGTTCAGAATAAAGGGGTTGAGGTTTCTTTGGCCAGTCTTCAGTTGACATATTCTCTTATCGAATTGATTATATAGGAACAATAGCTCGATGATGAGTTTCATATCATTATAGACTCTCTTTATGGTAGGGAGGTAGTTTCCCAATGGTCGTTCTCCAAAAGGGCATTTTATGCTATCAAAATCATTTTGTGGTACCCTCTTTGGTAAGGAAATCTGTTATGGGGGATTTCCATAGTTCCCAGTGGGAAGTGTGCCCAAGAACCATAAAAATGTTCTATGAAATGCAATGACAGTTTTGGTGGCCAGGTATGAGATAGGGCATTACTCAGTTTGTTTCTCTTTGTTATACATGCTAGCAGGTTAAGGCCGAGCACCAGAAACCTTCAGGTTTACTTCAGCCACTTTTAGTCCCTACTTGAAAGTGGCATGAGATATCTATGGACTTTGTGGTTGAGTTTCCACGTACCCAGAGAAAGAAGAATGTGATATGGGTTGTGATTGATAGGCTGATGAAAACGGATCACTTCTTACCCATTCATGATACATCCAAAGTTGAGTAGTTCAGAAATCTCTATGTGAAAGAGATTGTTCATTTGTATGGAGTTCCATTTACTATAGTTTCTAATAGGGATATTCGATTCAATTATCGCTTTTGGAGGGGCCTTTAGCTGTGATATCATGTCCATTTGAGTACAGTATACCATCCGCTATCGAATAGATAAATAGAAAAAGTTATACAAATTCTTGAGGACATGCTTTGTGCTTGTGTTCTTGACTTTGGTGGAGAATGGGATGATCATTTGGGGCTGGTTGAGTTTTATTATAATAATAGTTACCATTCCATGATCAGGATGACTCCTTTTGAGGCCTTGTATGGTCAGCCTTGTAAATCTTTGTTGTGTTGGTCAGAGATTGGTGAGAGTTCCTTCCAAGAGATGACAACGAAGATTCACTTGATTCATCATAGAATATTTACGACACAAAGTTAGTATAAATATTATGTTGATCTTCATCGTAGACCTTTGGCATTATCATTTGGTGACCAGGTGTTCTTAAAGGTTTCACCACGATTGGGTCATCGACGGCTTGGGAGGTAAGGGAAGCTTGCTCCTTGTTTTGTTGGACCTTTTGAGGTTGTTGAGAAAGTGAGGAAAGTTGCGCATAATTTTTCACTACCACCACAGCTGATGTTGATACATAATGTGTTTAATGTATCTCAGCTTCAAAAGTATTTATCTGATCCATCTCATATTTTGAGTTAGCGTGATCTTGAAGTTGAACATGATTTACCTATTATTGAACAACCAGTTAGGATTGTTGATTCTAAGACCAAGGTACTTCGTGGGAGTAAGATACCTTTGGTTCGTGTGTTATGGAAGCACAGTTCTGATTCTTATGATAGGTGGGAGAGGGAGGCACTGATGAGAGAGCAGTGGCCTCATCTTTTTTATGTGGAGGCTTCTTCGTAGGCTTTTTGGGGACAGAAAGTTTCTATGGTGGGGTGGTTGTAACATCCCATTACTATTTTCAAGTATTCCTAAACCCTCATTTTAATTGAACTTTGGTTGGGTTTCGTTTGGGATTGTTTTGGGATGAAAATTTAAGAATCTTGAAAATTTTGGGCTAGTGCACGATTTTTCAAACTGTGCGCCCTGCTACAAGAAAATGACAAGTTTTGGATAGAGGGGTCTGCATGACTTGCACACGGTTAGTCAAGTCGTGTGTCCCCTTAGGAGAAATCGTACGACCCATTTATAATGGGCGCATGGCGTACACACAGTTTGTCCAAACCGTGCGTTGTTTCCCAGGAAACCGTGCAAACAGGATTTTAAGATATTTGAAATTTTATTAAAAATTCTTGGACCCCTGTTTTAGGTCTCAGACTAACCTCCTTTGACCCAAACTGATTTCTCTTGACCTTGGAGCTCCTAAGAAAAATTCGTGTCCCCTCAGACCCTCTTATATGCGATCTGAAGCTTGGAGAATGTCGGTTGATCCTCCATCAGTTAGTTTTCTCCTCCTATTCTTGATCTCCCGCAATCTCTCTCGTTCTCCTAGGGTTTTATAGATATTTGTTTATTGTTGGAGGATCTAATACCCCTATTATGGATCTAAACTTGGGTTTGAATTTTATTTCTCGTGGATCCCATTGTTGTCATCCTTCTTTGACGAATCCTGGCTAGGGTTTGGTGATTCGAGATCCATTGATCCCAAGGTATGTGGTTCCATTACGATGCCTGGTTTTTATTAACCCTGAATTGCTTCATTTAATTTCTAATGTTTTGAATTAAATGCAATTGTTGAATTCTGATAAAAAAGATTTTAATTGTTTTGTTGGAAAAACCCAATTTCGGTGAATTGGGGTTTTAAAAAAAATAGGTTTTTGGCGTGGGATTGGAAATTGATGAGATTTAAATTGTTTAGTTTAAATTCAGGTTTTAATGGAAATTGAATCAATTAAACTATTGAATTTTGTTGAAGAAAAATGTTTTGATGGGAAATTTGTAAAAAAATCCAATTCCAGTGAATTGGGGGTTTGTGATGAAATCGATGGAATTGTTGTATTTAATTGTGTAATGGAATGTGAAATTGCATGAATTGGTTTCAAATCCTTATTTATGAAAAAATGTATTAAAAATGGTTTTGATGGAAATCCAATGGTTTCATTGTTGTTTTTTTGAAAAATATGTGTTTTTGGTTAGAAACCCGTTATGGTTTTAAAGGGAAAATTGACATATTGAAATGGAGAATGGGATTTAATTGTATTTTAAGCAGTCTTAAGATAAATTGTTCATCGTTTTTTTGTACGATAGCACATGTAAACCTTAGGTAGTTAGTGTGTTATATTGGACAACACTTCGTGACTTACAATGTTCTAAAACATCATATCAGCACATCTCATTCCTTAGGCGATGATGATGAATCCTCTTAGCCTTGGTTCAAGGGATGTATGTACATACTTTGTCGTATTCACAGTGTTGGGTTCCTATAACCTGGAACTATCGTACCTACTTGGCACATGACCATGCTGCTTGCTTGTTTGTATTTCAAATGTACATGTCATTGTTATAAATTGTTTTACATGCCTTGAGAATTTATATAAATTGTTTTATATAAAAGTGTTTATTTAATCCATTTTGCAAAAAAGTGTCATTTATGTAAAGTATCCTTTGATTAAAGGTGAATTCCAACTTTTGAAATGTTTTTCAATCATTTGAAATGTGAAGCATGATTTGCAAAATATATTTCCATATTTTAAATTATAAAGCATGATTTGTTTAAATATGCTTTTGTAAATGCCAAACCTGTTTGTTTTAAAATTGAAAGCACATTATTGGTTAATTTGATATTGGCATCTTGTTATGAAACATTTGGTGTAATCATATCGGGCTTTGGCTCGCACCCTACTTGTGCATTCGAGTGTTTGTAGATTATCTCCTTCCAGGTTCGAGTAAGGGTAAATGATCTCTTGGAGGTGGATCAAGTTGTTGAACCTTGGACTTGGTGAGTTGTTTCCTTAGGAACTTGGGTCGTTTTCCCCGTTTGGTACTTGGGTTGTAGTACTTTGTGCTTCGAGTGCCTGTTTGACTTCTGACACATTACTTCCAGTGGTGTTTTCCTTTGATATACATATTATCTTGTTTCTTTTTACTTTCACAACGTTTGTGGTAAAACTGTTCCTACTTTCAGTTTGTATGATGTCAGGTGCTAGTCGTCGACATGTGTGGGCAGCCTGGATAAGAGGGATAGGTGTGCAGATGCTTATCATCCAATCTTTCGTACGACTGCAGACAGGTGATGCAAGTGAGGGTCACGCAGGCATCACCGAGTGAGCGGCTCGAAAGAAAGATTGGTGCGGCGACACCTATCATCTGACCTTGCCCCCACCCCGTAGATGGAGAGATGCTTTGCCACGATACATAAAGCCAACATGATGCAATGGTTCATGGCAGGGGGACAGTGCAACTTTCAAACTAGGATCATGGTGTGATGACTACTGACGGGGGGGGGGGCAACATGACATAAGATTGTCGACATGTCACGATGCAAACTGCTCACTCAGGGCATTCAAGTCATATATGGACCCTCAGGCTGCTAAGACTTCAGGTCATGTGGTAGTGGGCCTATGAGCCACTAAGCCTTTGGGCAATGTAAGAGTTAGCTCTCAACCCAATTAAAAAGAGGGTTTTATTTTCTAATAAAAAGTGGTCTTGACCCCATCCTGTTAAAAAAATAAATTAACAATGAATTAAATAATAAACAATAAATAAAATATAAATAAACAATGAATAAACAATATACAAAGAAATAATAAAAAATAAATCAATATATAATAAATATGCAGTAAATAAATAAATAATATTAAAATATTTAAAAGTTTTAAAAAATAATATAAAAAAATAAAAACTATCGATAAATCATTTCATGTCGCTTTTTGAAAATCGTCGCGAGATGTTTAGCGATGCATCTTTTAGCAGCGGTTTTTCAAAACCACCGTGAAACGGTTTAACGGCGGTTTAAACTGCCACCAAATACTATTTTTCCTAGTGTGACATGTGTATGACAATCCATGTGATATACTTTAAGTAGTACAATATGGATACAAGTTAATTGACTTATATTCCATGAGTGATGGATCATGTCTCCGTACAAGTGATCTCAACATATCATCACAACCCAATGTGATGATCACAAGTGAATGATAACCTGATAATACATATATTTTGGGGGTTATCACATCATCTTTCATGTCCCACACAAAAAACTTAATGAATGATAAAGTAATGTTATTAATATACATTTCATGCTACAAAATGTCTAAAAAACATCGCTTGACTTTTTGACACAAACATTAACATCGGTTGAGCAATGTCTATGATCAATTAATTGTCAAATTTGGCAAATCACCTTTATTCTCTACATATATGAATACTTCAGGTAACTGTTTTCCACCTTCTAGAATTGTATGTACAAAAGAGGAGTAAAAAAGTTGGATTTAAATGCAAACCACCCACATCCACTTGGCCTTTGTGCCAAGTGAACATAACACCTATATGCAGTGGACTATTACTCTATACTGAAAAATCACACTCCGTGATCAAAACACTTTTCCGATCAACACACGCTCCGTCAACAGTTGATGTACCATCCATGTGACGACTGAACAGTTTGGAGGGTATTATTTCCTACAGATCACAATTGTCCCATCAATTTTTAAATTGAAGTCAATCATCTATTTAAATAAAAAATGACCATAGGGGCTTGACGGAATGATGGGACGATGAAGTTCCCTCCACAAATGGAGAAATCACGGGTCTCCCTTTGTCCTGTAGTTTCCAATGTCTTACATCGCACAGCTTCGACCACAGTGCCTTGGGGAACCTTCCTCTTCCGGAAGGAGGAGAAGATGATGTTTGACGAAGCCACTTTCCGTCTGATTTCGTCTTCGGCGTAGCTACTTCAGCCTATCAGGTTGCTTCTCCATGTTCCTCTAATCATCTTTCTTCTTACCACACTTCACTTCATCGTTAATTAATTTGCGTTTCTAGTTTGTACTTATTACGTCCCGTTGCTCAAGTTTTGTTCGAGGATGTACATTTTTTGCTTTAGGATTAAAACCCAATTGATCTATGTTTGCTACGCTACCATGTCCATTATCTACACGTTGGATCCATTGGTACCAAATCCCTGTTTCACAATCTGAAGATTTAATGATCGTAAGGAATCAGCCCCATTTTTTAAATTTAATTATTTTATTTTATTTCATTTTCCGGAATTGCGTTGAGCCCAGCCACTATTGATGTTTGCCTGCACAACTGTCAGTTAACATATCATCATGTCTTATCTCCTGTTCCTTGAACTATTATGTCTCTTTTCAGAGTTAAAATTTAGATCACGCTATCTATTTCCTTCGTGCCATGGTTAGGTTGAAGGTGCATGCAGCGAGGGTGGAAGGGGTCCTAGTATCTGGGATGATTTTTCACACTAGGGGTAAAATTTTCTGGCAATTTTTTATCTTTATCATATGAATCAATATAACGACTCATAAAACTTGATTTGTCCTGCTTCCTTGTCAGGAAATATTATTGATGGGAGCAATGGTGACACTGCAGTGGATCAATATCACCGGTACATAGTAAGAATTAACAATATTGATTGATATGTTTACCCGTGCTCTGTTAGTTTTTTTTTTCATTTACGGCTTACAAGAACTTTAAAATTCCACCATCAGTCTACAACAACCAATTTGGATTGTGGTTGTTGGCCTTATTTTTAAATTAAAGTCATTTTGTTTTTCTTTTTAGAGAAGGCAGAAGAAAACAAGGAAGCACTGAATGCTTTTTATTGAATTCTACATTGAGTGTGAGCTTGTTTATGCATCACCTTGGCCTTGTTTGTGTCTATTGTCACCTGCAAGAGTATGAGATCTATTGCAGAACTCATAAACTGATAAGTATTGAGTCAAATCTACAGGGACACAAGAACTCGAGTTATGATTTGTAGAATATTGGCATCAAAATCCATCCCTTAAAGTGAAGCCAGTTCTTTTATTTATAGATGAGTACGAGAATAACAAATGGAACATTCCCCGATGTTGGAATCCAATCAAATAATAAAAAACATGAACCCACAAACCCAAATGATATAGTGAACCAACCCACTGACTAATAAACCACTCTCTAACACCCCCATCAAGCTGGGAGATAAATATCAATCATGCCCAACTTGTTACATAAGAGCTGTATTCAAGGTCCTGGAATTCCTTTTGTGAGAATATCACCTTGTTAGTATGCAATTCGGATGTGGTTGAAAGTGATCCCTTTCTTCGCGAAGCTTCCACAAATGAAACAACAACCCACTTTTAAGTGCTTTGTTTGCTCGTGAAAGATTGGATTGATGACAATTTTGTCAGCAACTTGGTTTTTGCACTATATATGGGTCGACTCGTTGACTAGATAACTGATTTCTTTGTGAAGCTGTTGAGCTCAAAAAATTTGTGCACTTATGTGTGCCTTTGCTCTGTATTCAGACTCTGCGCTCGATTTGAATATAATGTCGGCTTCTTGCTATGTTAGGAAATAAGATTTCCACCCATGAAAACAACAAATCTCGAGGTAGATCTTCCAGATGACAAACACCCCGCGTGATATGCTTTGCAAAATGCTTCAATTTTTGTATGTCCATGATCGGAGGAAAGCGGGTCTAGACTAGGTTTTTTTTCAACACAACGAACTATACGACGAATTACTTCCCAATGAAGTTGTTTTCGTGACTATGAATTGCATCACATACTATGTTAGGTCAGGTTATTTTCAAATAATTGAGCTTGCTTGCGAGCCGTTGGTACCTGTCAGGTGATGTGAACGCTTTACTGTTAATATGGAGAGATTTCTCCTTTGTTCCAACGGCGTATCAATAGAGTTGGCACAGATCATCCGTTTCCCGAAGAATATCTAGAACATATTTCTTTTGAGAGAGAAATGTACCTTTAACACAACGAGTCACCTCAATGCTTAAAAAATATCGTAGTGGCCCAAATCCCTTTTAAGTTCTGATGAAGAAATGATTTAAGCATATTGATCCCTGTCGAGTCACTTCCATTTATGACAATACCATCAACATAAACGACTAGAAGAATTTTTCAAACTGATCAATGATGAAATATGGAGGAATCCTCTATGCTCCAAGAGATCCCAAAGCTAGTAAAGAAGAGAAACATTTTTGACATCAAATTGGTGAAGTGACCATTGTTGAGTCTCTAAGTGAGATAAATAATTGAAATAATTTTAGCCACTAAAGAGAAAGTATCGAAATAGCCAATGCTTTGTGCATAGTCTTTGGCCATGAGCCGAGCCTTTAGTCGATTAAGTAGGCCATTTGCATTGACACGAACACTACATATCCATTTAGAGCCAACGATTTTCTTGTCTGATAAGAGATTGACAAGGTTCCATGTATGATTGATGATAGATGATATGTGCAGACAATTGAGAAGGGGGGTGGATCATGTGTTGCTATTCCTTTACCAAATTCCACTCCCTCTTTTAATCTTTTTACCCCCTTTAGTCTTTGAACCTCTGATGTCGGTTAAGACAAATGGATATGTTAACTTTAACCAATAAGCAACCCACACATGCAATGCAAAATATAAGTAAACAACACAATGTTTTTACAAGGTTCGACCCCTCTCAGGAAACCTACTCCTTGCTGTGATTGGGGTTTTCGAGGCACAGATTCACCACTAATAATCTTATCATAAATTATAAGTGGGTTTGGACAATTATTGTATTGAACTCATTTTCACCGTATTACACAGGTGAGTGTTCATCATATTGCACAAATGATAGATTGTCGCTCTCGCGGATTCTTTATACCGGCTCCTGCCAGTTCTCCACAATTTGCTTCAACCTCTTGAAGTAGATCTTCACTCAGCACAGGATGTCACTGTATCAACAAATTAGATCTCCCTCTCCGACACAAAGGTCTTTGAATGCCTTCCGATCTTCATGAATTGAAGCATGCAACTTGGTCTCTGTTTTGACCTTGCTCCCGATTCTTATTCATAAATTGCTTGCTGACTTCTCATTCTCACTTTTGTGATGGTGGGTAGCGCAAGAACCGATATGCGCACCTGTTTCTTCTTTTTCTTTCTTATTTTCCCTTTGATACAATGAATGATCTTTCTGATACAATGAATGATCTTTCTCATCAGAACTGGATATGGGTCTTCTTTGTTAGGTCGGAATATATAAAGTAATACACAAGAGGGGGGTGAATTGCGTCTTTCCAAATTCTTCCACAATTCTAGCTTTTGACACCCTTTGTAATTTATGCGGATATGCGGTGTTTTTCTTTTGTATGAAAATATGCAGCGGAAAAACAAAAATAAAGAACATAACTTTTTATAGTGGTTTGGGGCGCAAAGATCCCCTAGTCCACTCTATCAGTCACTCTCTGTGAGTTTGGTAAATTCAACTTGTATGATCCTCTTATCACAAGATCAAGAATCCACAACTGAGTGCAGGCAGTTGACACCTTTACACGACTAAATACAAAGGCTTGTGGTTTTATAACAAAGAAGCAATTATCCACTTCTTAGATCAAGAAGTTGGTATCCACCAAAATTAAGTACGAGCAGTTGAAACTCAAATAAATCAAAAGAGATTGATTTATCGAAATATGTTAAATTTCATAATTGCAGCACACAATTGATAGTAGATGGATCTTCTTCTTCAGAAATAATAGTCTTCAAGAGAAAACGAGTCTGAAGTGATTCAGGTTGCACATAGATCTTCAATTTAAAAGCAGCAACAAAGCAGAGCAGTCGCAAACTTACAGTAGAACAAGATATAACATATATCTAAAAAATGTAGTCCTTTAGCAGAGTAGTTTGTTTGCTGTAGCACTATAAAAATATTTTCAATGAAGCTGACGTATATGTGAATCACTTTTCACACTTATATGAAGAGATATTCTCAAGGAATATATAGAACAAAAAAACTTTTTTAGGTATTCCAAATCCAAAAGAATATCCTGATTGATCGCGAAAATTCAAATTTCAATTCACTAGGAGAGTCGTAATTTCTCTTAGAAATAAGAGATATTTTCTCCGATGAACACGGTTCTTTGAAACTGTAAAATCAGAAATCCCCCTCACTCTCAAGGTGAGGAGAGGGCCCTCATTTATAGAAAAGAAAGGGAAGTTAAAAAGAGAAGTTACAAAGGACGTGGGGCAGGAAGTTACAAAGGACGTGGGGCAGGAAGTTACACATACTCCAACACTCCCCCTCAAGCTAGGTGTACCTAGCTTGGACACATAATGAAAAAAAAAACAACGCAAGCAACAAGTTGCAATCACTCCCCCTCAAGCTGGACATACCCAGCTTGATGACAAAACAAGACGAAAACAGAAGAAACAGAAATAATAAAATCGTTGATGATGCCGCTCCCCCTCAAGATTGTAATGTGATGCCGCTGAAAATGATGGGTCATCGCCAGAAAAGTGCGGGGCCGGACAACAGAGCGCCGGGAAATCCACACTGGCGGGTGCCGGTCGTCAGAACGTCGGGAAAATCCGCACTACGGGCCGGTCGTCAGAGCGCTGAGAAACCGTAATGTCGGGCCGATCGGCAAAGCGCCGAGAAATCCGCTCGGGAGGGCCGGTCGTCAAAGTGCCAAGGAAATCCGCAATGGCGGGTGCCGGTCGTCGAAGCGCCGGGAAATCCGCAGGAGGAGGCCGACGATGAGATGCGGTGATTCCGCAGGAGATGCCGGGCAGAGAGGCGGGGATTCCACAGGAGGCACCGGGCAGAGAGGCGGGGATTCCGCAGGATGCAGGAGGAGGTCGGCATGGAGGGAGCAGTTGAGCAGAGGTGGCACGGGAGGCCGGCAGGGCTGTTGGCCGACTGCTGGAGGAGCCGGCAGGAATGGAGGCCAGCTGCTGGAGGAGCCGGCAGAAGTGGAGGCCGGCAGGGGTGGAGGTCGGTCGTCAACAGAGCCGGCGGGAGACTCGCACACGAGGCGGGCTGCCGGAAAGAGCCGCAAGCCAGGGAAGGGAGGCCGCCGACGCGAGGAGTCGTCCGGCAGGGAGCAGTCGGGGAAGGGAGGTCCGCCGGGAAGAACAAGGCGGGAAAGGCGCAGCCGGCCAGCCGGAAGGGTCGCCGGGAAATCCGCAGGAGAGCTTCCGGGTGAGCCGTGGGTGATCCGCGGGAGGTGCTGGGTGATCCGCGGCTCGCAAAGGAGGAGGGCCGCCGGGGGGGAAGGCCGTAGGGATGAGCGGGCGCCGGGATGAGCGCGCAGCGGGACCGCGAGGGGCGACGGGAGGAGTCGCGGGCAGCAGCGGGAGGCGCGGGAGCCGTGGTTGCCGGGACCGATGGGGAGGCGTCGTGGGAGCGGCGGCGCTGGGAGTCCGCAGGGGAGGGAAACCCGCTGCTGGAGAGATCCGCCGGGAGAGGAGGGATGCCGGCAGACAGGAGGACGCGTGCCGCTGGAGAAGCGCGCAGGGACGGTGCGAAGCTGAGCCGAGGCGGAGAGGGCCTGCGCGCAGGAGCGGGCGCTGGAAGGGAAATCCGCCGGGAGGGATCACCGGGAAAGGAGCTGCGTCGGCAGGGAGAGCTGGCGGGAGAGAGGGCCGCCAGGAGGGAAATCTGCCGGGAGGGATCGCCGGCAGGGCTGGCGCAATGGATCTGGACGGGAGGCGCGTCGCGACGGGATGCTGCCGCGTCGGTAGGGAGAGCTGTCGGGAGAGAGGGCCGGCGGTTGGGAGGGCCGCCAGGAGGTGCTGCTTCCGTCGGGGCAGTGCGCAGCGGGGAGGAAGCCCGCAGAAAGCAGGCGCGGGCGGGAAGGCCGCCGACGGACGTCACGCATAAGCAGAGGCGCGGACGATGGGGAGCCGGGACGCCGGGGAGCCGGGAGCCGCAGGAGGGCGTCGCGCCAGGAAGGAGGGCGATCCACGCAGGAGGCACGTGCCAGGAAGGAGGGCGATACGAGGGCGAGGCGCCGCTGGGCGAAGGCCGGTAGGGAGAGCCGCCGGAGGGAGAGCCGCCTGGAGCCGCGCAGGGCAGAGTTGGAGGGGCGGCGGCGGTAACCCTACGGGGCTTTGAGGCCGCCGCCCCCCGGACGGGGAAAAAAAACCTAAAGGCTGATGGGAGAAAAAATAATAAGAATGAGGGAGGGAGGGTCGGGAGTAAATCCCTCTGATACCATGTAAAATCAGAAATCCCCCTCACTCTCAAGGTGAGGAGAGGACCCTCATTTATAGAAAAGAAAGGGAAGTTAAAAAGAGAAGTTACAAAGGAAGTGGGGCAAGAAGTTACAAAGGAAGTGGGGCAGGAAGTTACACATACTCCAACAGAAACAATCAAAACGATTATTGAATCGGTCTTTAATTCTGAACCATTGTAGTAATCTCAGATTGAAAACGCGACTTGAAGAACTTCGCCGTTTGAGAACACAACGTAGGGTTGAGCTGCGTAGCGTAGGGTTCCTTTGCGTAGCGTAGGGTTCCTTTGCGTAGCGTATGGATGATGATCCATACATTTATTCTTGTCATCATAAAATCCCGAATGTAGTATTGATTAACCATACAGTCACCTTTCCCGAACGTAGGGTATGAACAGTAAATCGAGATTCCAACGTAGGGTTGTTGATCCATACGCGTGTCAATTTTCCGAATGTAAGGATGACGATCCAAACACAAACTCTTTAGCGTAACGTAGGGTTGATACCATACACAAACGTTTAGCTTTCCAGCGCAACGTAGGGATGAAAACAGTGTTTCCAGAATCATTCTCGTAACGCTAAATTTCTTTAAATATGATATAAATTCTTGTAAACTCACTTAACAAAACTTCATTAGAAAGCAAATAGGGTTATTTGTGAACATCAAAATCATCATAATTTATAGAGTATTGTTGAGACAATACATACCCAACAATCTCCCCCCTTTGATGATCATAAAACCCATAACATAATCCTTAACAAAAATTAAAGAAAATATAGGATTTGGAAAACACAAAAGTAGATATAGAATTTTTTTTGAAATTTAGATTTCACATAATTATTTCGACAAAGAAAAACTGTCAAAAAAAAAATATTGTGGCTGCAAATATTCTCCTTATCCCTCCCAGAGATGGTTTCCATTTCATAAACTGAAATCTTCTCCCCCTTTTTGTGATATCAAAAAGATAGTTGTGAAAGAATGAAGGAAATAAACAACATTTAATATGACACAAAACTATAAATGAATAATTATGAATTCTGGTATAAGAAAAAAAATCTAAGATTGACAGTGAAGTATTGAACTAAAATAAAAATAAATCTAAATACTAATATATTGAATTTAAACAGACATTCAAATGTTCAAAAAATTATAGTACAATCCACAATCAACAAGAGTCTTCAAAATGAATGGTTAGAGTTCAGTTTCAGCAGGGATAGAGGGTTCTTCAGGATGAGAAAGGGCATGAACAACACTGTTAAGATCAATCAACTTCTGCAACACTCTGGAAATGATTGTTGAACACTTCTGTCCAGTGCTTTAGTAACTTCCTGGAATCATTTACAACTTTCAAACTTTCAATCAAATTGATCTTTACAAGCGCATTCACAACTTCTTTTGACTGAATGGAAGAGATCAATTTGTCTTTTAACTTGATTAATTATTGGTCCCAACCAGGATTCACTCGAAGTCAGTTGAATCACCAGATGTCTCTGATTGTCCAACAGAGCATTCCAAGGAATGCTATCACACTGAAGAGTGTTGAGTTTGTCATTAAAATCGGTCAGTACAGAGGTAATTGCTTCAAACTTCTTAAGCAATTTTGGCGGTGTCTGTTGAGAAGGAGTAGATACTTGATTGCTTGCTCTGAGAGACTGAAACTCTTTCTATTATCAACTTAAACTCATCAAACTCTGTTGTAAGGACCCGACCCCAGTTGCCCGAAGCCGATGCCTGATTTTATTACATTAGCATATAAACAAGAAATATGTATCCCGAAGGACTGAAGAGTTTAGTAGTTTTGTAAACAAGATGCATACATAAGTTCAACATTGCAACTTGAAAAGAAATACAACATAAAAGTTTTATTAGGAGCATCCACAACTCTAAGTTTATCCCTGCAATTCATTTATAATACACCTCTTCGCATCCTGGGGAAAAATAAAACATAAGAAAATGGGTGAACACGAACCCTTAGTAAGGGTAAGCAATGCAACGAAAGATATCATAAACATAAACATTAGGCATGATGAATAACTAAAAACACATGTCTTTAAAAAATAAAATTGAACATAATATGACAGGATGATAAAACATAATCATGGGTATTACACTAGTCGAATAACCACATGAACTACCAATTACTAGTTTCATAATGAGGAAATGCATAATGCAGGACATCATAACCATATCGTTAAGGCCTCGTGCCAAGACCATAAATAACCATTTTGTCAAGGCCTCGTGCCAAGACCTAGTTTGTCTCATGAGACCTACCGATGCACCTAGGGGTTATAGCGGACCCCACCCGACACTAAGTCTAACGCATTCCTCATATGGATGAGGATAAAAATAAATAACATATTCATTCATATTGAAACTAACATATGAAATGTAAATAACATTCTCCAAACATGTATAAACACTAACCATTGAGAGTAAATTTGTGAATGGTTTTAAGATAGCTCATCTATAGTCAAACTAATCATAGACCATTCAATACAATATGTTAGATGATATCACAAAAGATTAGTCCCAATTATATATAAGATTAACAGAGTGTTGAAATAGACAAAATTACTCTTATAAAATCATTGAGTAATTCTTGAGATAAAAACTCCTTTACTTTGAAAAGAAGAGTTCTTTTGGAAAAATCTTTGTATAATAAATTGAGTGATTTTAGAAAGATAATGGTTGCTAAAAAAAGATTATAGAGTGCCTTTGAAAATAGATAAAATTTTGAGAAAATTCCTTGAATCGAGCTTGTATTTCGAGATTTTTTTTTGAAAGATTCTTTTAAAACATATAACTCCCCATAAATGAAGGTAAGATTCTCATTGGTGCACATATATAGAACATTTACACAGAATTTATGAGAAGTAAATATGAATGAATAAGAATTTAATTGTGGTAAGTAGATAATAAAAGTAACCCGAATGAAAATGGAGGTTCGGGTGGAAAACCCTTACCTTATGTCTGGATATGTTCCGCTCTTGAACTTAAGGTCCTGAAATATGAAATTAGACTTATTAATATCTTAATTCAGAACCTATTAGACATGTATTTGATTTAGTATAGTTTTATTAAGTTTATTTATGGTCCTTTTTATGGGTTAAGATACATTTTATTGATAAACTCTTGGATTAATTGGGTGGTTTTTGATCACAACGAACTGATTTTTATTTATAAATTAATATCATGTGTACAAAAGGATTCTAGAACCTTACATAAGTTATAATACATATATTATAGTCTGGTTTAACCATTAAAATGGTTTCATGACCAGAATTGAAGACGGTAATAGAAATTGAAAACCTGTTGTCTTTGAATGTGATAAATTAACACATCTCGGATGGTGTTTTAATTTCTAGTATTAAAGGAGGAAAAATGAGAGATCATGAAAAATTCTTCCTTTATCATAACAACCGTAGAATGATAAAATAGGATGACCGAACCCCCAAGGCGTACTCTCTAAAGGAGCTCTTGGGGTGCTTTTATAACAAATAATAAAGACCACACCGGACCACAAATCCGATGTGGGATGTAGATTCCAACACCCCCTCAAGCTAGGTGTACCTAGCTTGGACACATAAAGAAAAAATAAACCAAACCAATGAAGACAAAACAATCAACAGACTGCAAACACTCCCCCTCAAGCTGGACATACCCAGCTTGATGATAAAACAAGACGAAGCAAAATAAAAGATACTGCAAGGCTGATGCTCGCTCTCATGATCGCAACTCCCCCTCACGATGATGGATGGATGATGTCGCGGACGCAGCAGATGAACCACTCAGACCGGGCCGATTGACGGAGCGCCAGGAAATGCCGCACTAGTGGGGCCTGTCGATGAGACGCCGGGAAATCCATACTAGCACCGGGAAAGCCGCTATTGCGGGGCTGGTGACGGGAGGCCGGGATTCCGCAGAAGTGTTGCGGGATCTGGCGGCGACATAGGGCCCAGATCTCAACGGTCAAGGTGTTGTGCCACGATGGATGAAGTGGGAAGGTGTGCTGACAGACATGGGAGATCGATGTCGGGAGTTGTCGGGAGATGCTAGCGACGGGAGGCGGGGATTCCGCAGGTGGTGGCTGACATGGAGGGAGCAGCGGTTCACCAGATGAAGTGTCGAACGATGAGATTCGCCGGACTGGAATGGATGAAACCGGCCAGAGGGAGGGCTGCCTTGCAGAGCAGCACACTGGAGGGGGGGAGCCGAGCAGAATTGGAGGCCGGCTGCTGGAGGGGCCGACAGGGGTGGAGGCCGGCTGCTGGAACGATGCTGGCACGGGGGAAGAGTCGCGGGAGAGATGTGAGCCGCTGGACGTCGCAGGGCGGAACGAAGTCGCAGGAGGCGCAATGATTTGAGGTGAGCGCAGGGGGTCGCCTGGATGAGGGCGTCGGGAGGAGGAGCAACCGCCGGGAGGGAGCAACACAGGAGGGCTGTCGCGCGGGAGCGGTGCAGGAAGGCCGTCGTACGGGGAGGTTGGCTGGAGGGAGGGCTGCCTTGCAGAGCAGCACACTGGAGGGGGGGCGAGCAGAATCGGAGGCCGACTGTTGGAGGGGGCGACAGGGGTGGAGGCCGGCTGCTGGAACGATGCCGGCATAGGGGAAGAGCCGCGGGAGAGACGAGAGCCGCTAGACGTCACAGGGCGGAGCGAAGCCGCATGAGGCGCAACGATTTGAGGTGAGCGCAGGGGGTCGCCTGGATGAGGGCGCCGGGAGGAGGAGCAACCGCCGGGAGGGAGCAACACACGAGGGCTGTCGCGCGGGAGCGGTGCAGGAAGGGCGTCGCACGGGGAGGTCGGCCGGAGGGAGGGCTGCCTTGCAGAGCATCACACTGGAGGGGGGGGGGGGAGGGAGCCGAGCAGAATCGGAGGCCAGCTGTTGGAGGGGGCGACAGGGGTGGAGGCCGGCTGTTGGAACGATGCCAGCATAGGGGAAGAGCCGCGGGAGAGACGAGAGCCGCTGGACGTCGCAGGGCGGAGCGAAGCCGCAGGAGGCACAACGATTTGAGGTGAGCGCAAGGGGTCGCCTGGATGAGGGCGTCGGGAGGAGGAGCAACCGCCGGGAGGGAGCAACACATGAGGGCTGTCGCGCGGGAGCGGTGCAGGAAGGCCGTCACACGGGGAGGTCGGCCGGAGGGAGGGCTGCCTTGCAGAGCATCACACTGGAGGGGGGGAGGGAGCCGAGCAGAATCGGAGGCCGGCTGCTGGAACGATGCCGACATGGGGGAAGAGCCGCAGGAGAGACGGGAGCCGCTGGACGTCGCAGGGTGGAGTGAAGCCGCAGGAGGCGCAACGATTTGAGGTGAGCGCAGGGGGTTGCTTGGATGAGGGCGCCGGGAGGAGGAGCAACCGCCGGGGGGGAGCAACACAGGAGGGCTGCGCGGGAGCGGTGCAGGAAGGCCGTCGCACGAGGAGGTCGGCCGACGGGATTCTGCTGGAAGGCACGACTGATCGCGGGGCGAGGCGCGATCCATAAGGTGTCGCGGGAGGGTGACGAACGGCGCGTCTGGCAGCAGGGCCCCGGGATGTGCTGTGGGAGCCAGGAACTGCGTCTGGAAGAGGGGCCATCTGGGAAGGGCGCCTGGAGCCGTGATGAATAGCAGGAGGAGGGCGACGGGAGGTGCGACTCGCCAGACTGGAACTGGTAGGCGTCGCGACAGAGGGGCGACGCTGGGGAGATGCGGAGGGAGCTGCAGGAGCTGGCAGGATGTGATCCGGTAGTTGCGACGGGAAGCACAACGTAGGGCGGGTTCGACGCGCGCAGCGGGTAGGGGATGCTAGGGAAGGAGCTGAGGCGCGGACGACGAGAGTCCGCTTAGGGTCGCCGGAAGAGATGCGGAGGGATGCCGGTAGGGGGAGATCCGTCGGGAATGCCGAAGTAGAGAGGCTGCCTGGGATATTGGACGAGCGGCGCTCGAAAGGGATAACCGGCAGGGGTGGTGGCGGAGAAAACCTATGGCTCGCTGGCCATAGAGGCCGCCGCCCCCCAACCGAGAGAAATTATCAGGAACCCTAAACGAGATTAAAAAAATATATATATGGAGAGGTGAGGAGAGAGCAAACAAAAGAATGAAACTTGTAAAAGAAGTTGAAAGAAAAAAGAAGAGAGGTTCACCTCTTGAGTACTCATTGAGAATCTCCTTATGTAAAAATAAGAGAGGGTGGAAATAGAAGTGAACTGTGTATATTGAAGTAGTAGCAGATCACAATAGCAGAATAACAGCAGAAAACACAGCAGAAATATAGGAAAATACAGTAGGGAGGTAGAAGAGGGAGGAGGATAGAGAGAGTAGAACCCGAGGAAGACCACTTTCAAGAGCCTGGTAGAATCCTCCCAAGGATTGAGCCCCGCAGCAGCCAGCTGGAAAACCTTCAGGATCAATGCTGCCTTCCTGAACACAGCCCCCCTTTATTTAAAGGCTCACCCAGCCCCCTCTAACAAACTAACTGCTTTTAGGTGGTCCCCCTCCAGCCAAGAATATTCTTCTCTCTCCTCTAACCGCCCAACAACCTCCAGCCAACTATATTCTTCTCTCTCCTCTAACAGCCCAACTTCCTACAACACAACCAATAGTTAAAAGTCCAAACTGCCCTCCCCTCTGAACAACCCCTGACTAGTCCAAAACAATCCCCAGCCAGCCCATACTCCGAACATTCGCCCCTCTTTAAAAACCATCTTATCCCCAAGGTGGATCTTCAAACCATTGCTCAACCACTTTAGCACAAGGTGGGCAACCCCTTGTTGGAAAGTAAAGCCTCGGACTGTATGATCAGTGGACTGTTTTGCATTTAAATCTCCACTGTAGCTACTGGCAAATTCTTCCAAATTAACACGTTCAGCAGTACCGAGCAGCTCCAGGGATGCCTTTTCTAGAAATTTATGGGTAGCAGCCTGAATAGACTGTTTTGCTTGGCTGTGCATTGGGACAACAACTCTCGGTGGCGGCTTTGGTGGAGGCCTTAGCATCAATGCACCCTTTTCCACGATTAAGACACGACTCGGCCCTTTGCCACGATGAAGTGCCTTCCGATGCCATGATTCTTTTTCTCCTTTCCAGATCCCAGCATCCCATGTACCTCCAACCTCGCTCAGCCTTCGAGCCTCACAGACAACTTTTTGCGGGCGTTTCCTTAAGACAGAAGTCTGCTGCAGCTCACTGTCCTTACTTTGTTGGCCACTTTTTAGTATTCGGTCACAAATAAACCAAACACATGGAAGGCCCGGTTCAACTAATGGAGCTTCATGCCCCCGAATATGAACTCCAAACAGTTCCTCTCGTTACAATAACTCAGGCTGAGAACCAATATTTTTCTCTCCAGACCGAATGCTGGAAGCGTTATTTTTAAACACAGACACAGGTGAGTCTCGGTGCGCTTGTTCAAAAGCAGTTCGTGGAACTTGCTGAATTATTCTCTGCCAAACGGACGTAAACTGAAGCAATCCTCCAGAAAGTAGACCGAACACTCTATTCATCCCAACCAACTCTAAGTAAGTGACTGATGCCCTTTCAGTAGGCTTCAAAGCTGCTGTACTCCTAACAACCATGGATTCCAAAAAGCCAAGTTTTAAGTGAATAACACCAATTTTCTCAAGGACTTCTTTATTATGCCTTCCTGCTAACCGTAGAGCTTTGCCCATGCTATGTGAATGCGCTGCTTTTGCCACGAATGAAAACACTGCTTGGCCTCCTGCGGCAGGCACACCAAACCAGGAAAATGTAAATCTTAGTTGGGCCAAGCTGAGCCATCCAAGGTGTACCAGTTTCATGGCCGAAATTAGTAGAAAAAATAAGTACACTAGTTGACCCAATCACCCCACTGTACTCTTCAGCCAGCCGCGAGCTGAAGTCAAACACTCCCTTTCCTTTAGTACTTTCTAGGCTTGTATGGGAATCCAGATAATCTGCAGAACCCCCTAGTGAATTCTGCTGAGTGTGCTTTACAACACATGAAGCCACCACTTCCAAGTCTTCAAAATTGGTTATGACAAGCAGCTTATTAGAAAAAAGGTGAGACCCCTCACTCTCCAGTCTCCATAATATAATCTCTTCCACAGGAAGTTTCTTGGCTAGGATGAATGGAAATTCATGATTCAGCTGATCAAATTGAAATACCCGTTGGAGATCTTGTTCACCTAGATTTCGGTCTTGCTCAAAGAGTAAAACAGGTGGTGCAAGAGGGAAAAAACAAACATCTGAAAATTGCTCATAAGAACATTGTTGTGACTCCATCAAATCCTGTTGTATGTCCCAAATGTTTGTCACTTGAAAACCCACCAGAATTCCACATCCTTTATTTTGCAGGTGCTGAAATAGCTTATCAGAATTTAGCCATTCAACTCTAGCTCGAGTAAGACTATAGCTCACAGTTGCCATTTTGTTTTTCCAATCAATGGCTATAGGAACCTTTGCCCCCTCCATTTCAACAGTTCTTGGGACTTGATGAAGCTGTTTTCGGTGCGGTGGTTCTCGATTCTCCTTATCCTCTTTACGGGCTAAAACACTTTGCCCACAACCAACTTGAACATCAGTAATAACAGGTTCTAACTCTACCAGATTCAACAATATTTACCATAGCATTTAAAGGACTGTTTTCTTCCAAATCCATAGGTTCTTCTCCAACATCGACGAGACACACGTCTGCATTGGTCGTTTTGACTACTGCCATGCTCTGTTTGGAAAGAACACATGAACTCTCTTCTTCTGAAACTAGAGGTTCTGTTAAAGCATGAACATACAACTCCTCCTTAGTACACCTTTCCTGTTTATCCACATGAGAACTCAGAACTGGAATTACATGTTCAGGTCGTTTCTGAAAGGATTCAAGTTGCTCCTTTGCAAAGTCGCTACCAAAGGTACTTGCTGCGGCTTTGTCACCTCCCTTTCCATAACCTGAGCAATGAGACTCTTGCATATCCAGCTCTCGTGCTTCTGCTCGCAAGAACCTTTGCTGTTCTTTTAAAACTAATAGCAGTTCTTGTATCACGGCTGTCTGAGTTTGCATATATTGTACCTCTGTAGCAAATTCTGAATCCATCCTAAACTGCAGAAAAGCCTACACAGCTCTCGGCGTCCACTTTTCAACGTACTGGATCCCCCTCATCCTAACTTCACTACAGTGATGACGGTTCTGCAGCAGCGTTCGACTCCCTCTTCCCTAGCAGTGAATGATTCTATGGCGCGGCTATTCCCCAGCGATTCGTGTCTCATAGCAGGAAATAAACCAAAGAAAGAGGAAGAACCTGCGCTGCAACACACCGACGTTTCCTCTTCAACAGTGGCTTCTCTCTCTAGCGTCCAGCAAGCTCGGGTCGTCTTCCCTCGAGTGATCTCCCCAACAGAACGTTCGACCAGCAGCGTACGCGGCCTACACTGCACTCACACGGCTCCAGCAAAAAGTTCGACCAGCTCTTACAACGCCTTTCCTCCAGCGAACGTGTCTCCCACAACAGTTCACACAACAGTCTTCCCCAGCGTCAGCTGTCCCCAGTGATGTTCGACTCACTGTTGCGAACGATTTTCTCTAGCGGCGGAGGTGTTTCTCCAGCAGGCGAAAGTGGATCCCCGACAACGATCTCTCTCACGCGATTTCCTCAGCGAAGTCGCCAAATTGTTATGTAAAAATGGGAGAGGGTGGAAATAGAAGTGAACTGTGTATATTGAAGTAGTACAGATCACAATAGCAGAATAACTGCAGAAAACACAGCAGAATATAGGAAAATACAGTAGGGGGTAGAAGAGGGAGGAGGATAGAGAGAGTAGAACCCGAGGAAGATCACTTCCAAGAGCTTGGCAGAATCCTCCCAAGGATTGAGCCCCCCAGCTGGAAAACCTTCAGGATCAATGCTGCCTTCCTTAACACCCCCCCCTTTATTTAAAGGCCCACCCAGCCCCCTCTAACAAACTAACTGCTTTTAGGTGGTCCCCCTCCAACCAAGAATATTCTCCTCTCTTCTCTAACAGCCCAACAACCTCCAGCCAAGTATATTCTCCTCTCTCCTCTAACAGCCCAACTGCCTACAACACAACGAACAGTTAAAAGTCCAAACTGCCCTCCCCTCTTGCCAGCATACATTTGACAGCTCAAGTATGAACAACCCCTGACTAGTCTAAAACAATCCCCAGCCAGCCCATATTCCCAACAGTCCTAAGGCCTTTTTTAGCAGTAAGGAGTGTATTTGGCAGAACTTAGGCAAGACTCAAAGGTTTAGTGGTGTGAGATGAAGAGGGGGTGAGATGTGGTTTATATAGTGGAGAGGAGGTGAGTTTTCTTAATATTTTAATCATTAGTTTATTATTTTTTCCTAAGACAAGCAATAGTGATGACTCCATGACCAAAAATAGTAATAAGTGAATGTGAGTTGGAACGAAGTGTGCTTACCTCAACAGGACATCATCCATGACTCGATAAATCGTGTATTTAACATTTATCATAATTTATTGCATTTTACTATTCACCAAAAATTAAGTATTTCAGAAAAATCCCAAAAAACCTAACCATTTTTCGACGCGTAGAATCCAAAAATAAACTTCATTTTTCAAAAATAATTTTTTAAATATGAAAAATTTAATTTTTAATTAAAATAATCATTTAATCAAAAAATACCAACACTTAAAATATTAATCTTCATTTTCAAAGTGTCTAAATTTTATTTACACTTTTAAGGGTAAGGTTACCATTCATAAGGATCATATTACTATTTATAGGTGTAGGTTACTATTCATAAGGGTATGCTACTATTCATAAGGGTAAGTTACTATTCATTGAAAATTAACTTGATTCCATCAGATTCCAAATATCACCCTGATCGGAACCGTGTATGTTCGTTTTTCGAATTTCAAAACACGAGTGACAAATTTAAGTTTAATGGCTAGGTTATGAATATATTCTATAAATTACCAAGTGTTTCATAGAAATTCAGTGCTTCATGCAATATAGGCTATTTAATAAATTGAAAGTATTTAAGAGAAACATACCATAAAATGCTTGGGGTGTTATATTCTTCCCACCTTTGAAAATTTTGTCCTTGAAATTTTCATGTATAAAGCCCTTTAAGAAGATGTGGGTGGTTCTTCATAACATCCTCAAGTTCCCACGTTGATTTCTTCATTTTATGGTTTCTCCAAAGAACCTTTATTAGTCGAGTTGTCCGATTTCTCAATACCTGCTCCCTTGTGTCAAGAATCTCAATAGGCTCTTCACAGTATGACAAATCAAGTTTCGGATTTATTTATGAATAGGTGAGTACATGCATTGGGTCTTTGGGTCTGACATGTATTTCTTTAACGACATGTGGAACACATTATGAACTTTGGAGGGATTTGGTGGTATTGCTAAACGGTAAGGTACAACTCCAGTTCTTTCTTGAATTTCGAATGGTCCGATGTATCTGAGGCTCAATTTCTTTTTCTTACCAAACCTTAAGACACCCTTTCACGAAGATACTTTTAGAAAGACATGATCTCCTACTTGAAATTTCAAATTCTTTCTCTAGTTGTCAGCATAACTCTTTTGCCTACTTTGGACTTCTTTAATATGGGCCTGAATTTTCTTTACTTTTGATATTTGGGTGGTGGGTTGATGTAAGTGTGGTTAGGGGCTGTCCGTTTGAGGCAGGAGGGGGTGGGGCAGTGTTGTACTTTTCCTCTATTAGTTTGTTAGAGTGGTTGTTAGTAGGTTGTTAGCTAGCTGGATAGCTGGGTTATAAATTGGAGGGGTTGGTTGTAAGAGGATACGAATCATTTTAGCAATTGCTTGGCAGCAGGTTGCCGTTGGTCTCGGCTGGGCTCGTGGAAGGGTGGTCTCCTCCCGCGGGTTACTTCTCCTCTTTCCCCTCCTCTTTCCCTTTCTATTGTAGCTCCTCTCTTGTTCCTGTTCAGTAGTTAATATACAGATTCTTCGGTTGTTTTCTCTTTCTCTCCCTCTCAATTATTTTACATAACAATTTGGCGACTTCGCTGGGGAACTGTCGTGCGAGAGGACTGATCGCACGCTTGGAGAAAGGTGTAGCAGGAGAGAAGGATTGCTGTTGGAAAATCGTAGCAGCAAGAAGAAAAGAAGAAGAAGAAGAAGAAATCGACTCTGACGCAGTGGAGCTGAGAGGCGTCACAGGTGAGGTGGAACGTTGGGAATTGCTGTGCGAGAGGAACAATCGTGGAGGAGGATCGCATAAGGGGAGTGCACCGCAAATCTATTTTCTTTTTGTTGTTGGACAAGGACCGGAAGTCGATGCTGGGGAGAGCCACGCGAGAGGGAGGTTCGCTGCTGGAGGAGAATCGAACGCAACAGTAGGGCGTTCGTTTGCTAGAGGTAGAGCAGTACTGGTCATTGTTGAGGCCACGTGAGAAAGACGCCAGTGTTGGTAAGACCGACGCCGGTATTTGCTGTGTCCAGTGCACATAGTTTGGTTGACTCAGTCAGAGCAAGTCGATCGCAGCTGGAAAACACGGTCAACAGTAGAGCAAACGTTGTCTAGCTGGAGACGCATGCACGCTGGGGAAATCTCAAGCGTGAAAAAAAGAAAAGAAAAAAAGAATCGTGATCGTGGAGTACGACCTTCTGCGACCTTCTTTTTCACGTTTGCTCTACCTTAGGCGGAAGGTTCGTTGAGCTCTTATATGCGAACTAGAATGGAGCATTGGGTGACGACGATTGAATCGACAATGGATAGTATTCAAGTTGCTCTATCTTCGATACAAGAGAATATGGAGACGCTGTTGCGTGGGCAAAACGACAGCCAGCGAGTTGTTCTGGACGTCACGCGACAAACAGAGGAGCGTGTCATGCAACTTGAAACCAAACTGGAATGTCCTGAAGAGGAAAATTCCAACCTTATTCGGCTTGGAGAATCGACAAGAGCCGAGGAGGAGCAAATAAAGAAAATGGAGAGACTGGAATTGCTGGAGGAGTAGGTTTCAGATTCTGTTGAGCAGGTTAGGCAATCTCAGGAGCAGCTTGATCCTGGACTGCTTCCAGTAGCAGAAGATAAAGTGGCAATTGCAGATGTATGTCCTGTTGTTGCTGGAGAACCTATAGATCCGGAATAAAACGGTCTTGGAATTGCTATGGACGAGCATGATAGATTAGAGAGAAACTTGTTTGTCGAGAGTGTTTTGCTCATACATTCAGTCCACCAACATGGCTACATTCAGTGGAACATGATATATGAAGACGAAGTTGTTTGTAACCCTCTTGTTACTGGAGAATTGGATACACAAAATTTTGAGAGGTTCGTTGATAGATCGAGGAGGAGGCAACAAAGGAACCTTTTTCCATATTTATCTAATAGTAGATTGAGGAAAGAAGCGTGCAGTGGACAGCTGGATAAAGCTTCTCATTTTGCCTTGGGCAGTTTTTGTATGCTAGGAAGTTGGAGGGCTGGGGAAGTTGCAGCAGTTCAGGATGCGATTCCTGGGACCAGATTCAATTCAAATTACAAGCCGACCAAACAGTGGCAAAGTGCAGAAAAAGTTGCTGAAAACCCCTTGGGTTAGGGAGTGGCTTCAGCTTTGGGCTGAAAGTTTCTCCCATTTTTTGTGACGATGTTTACCTATATGAAGTTGAATCAATGATTATAACAGGTGGAGCTGCAGGGAAATCAAAGGTTTGGGCTGAAGAGGCTAAAGTTAATGCAAATGGTGAACCAGGCCAGACTGCTGAAATTCATTTTGACACTTTTAATGGCAGGTTGAGCAGCTCTCAACATGACAACACGATTGCAGTGGTCATGGTTGACAAAGTGTTTCATGCTCCTAAAGTAGATGCGAAAGAGGTTATTTTCTATGGCATGATCATCGACTCCAAAGTCCCTACATCTACTCCACTGTTGGTAAGTGATTTTTTCCATGAAAGTGTTGCCAATTCAGGAGCATATGGTATTGAAGAATACAAAGAGGAATTACTCTGGAAACACTATCCACCTACAATGGTTGCCCAAGTTTACCCATGTATGTTGCTAGCTTTCAATGAAGATACATTGAAGCTTAGGCCGCCACCGAGGCCACCACCGAGGCCACCACCGAGGCCACCACCAGCGGTACATTTTTTGCAGTGTTTTTCTGGTTGCACTACACGTTGGTTGTGGAAAGATATCTCGGACTGCAACTAATGCAGATGTTCAACCAACAGTTCATGTTGGGCAAGACGAGTCTCCCATTGTTGTGTTGATTTTTTAATACTTGTGGTTGTGGGAAATCTTCTTGGTTTGCATGGTTGGGCAACACCTGTTAGAGTTTGGACAGTGTTATGGTTGGTTTTGGAACAAAGGTCCGCTTATCATTCCTTTGTCCATCGGGGTGCAATAGAATTTTTTGGCAACAAGAATGCATATTTCTTGCAAAGTGCTGAACAGGGAAGTGAAGTAAGCAGTGTGATGCCAAGGGTTGCTACAACTGCGAGGCATCCAAAACAACCTAAAAAAGTGGGAGTTAATGCTTAGAGGTTGGCTGGAATTTGTGGAGAAAAGAAGTCTTATTGTGCTGTTGGAGACCGGATAAGAGAACAAGAACCACCACACCGGGAAGCGCTTCATCGTGGCAAATGGCCAAGCCGAGTATTAGAGATCCACCTTGAGGACAAGGTGGTTTTTAAGGGGGTGGAAATGTTAGGAGTTTGGGTGTGGGCTGATAAAGTTGGAAATAAGTGTGGTTATGGGCTGTCCGTTTGAGGCAGGAGGGGGTGTAACTTCCTAGGGGCAGTGTTGTACTTTTCCTTTATTAGTTTGTTAGAGTGGTTGTTAGTAAGTTGTTAGTTAGCTGGATAACTGAGTTATAAATTGGAGGGGTTGACTGTAAGAGGATACGAATCATTTTTGCAATTGCTTGGCAGCAGGTTACTGGTGGTCTCGGCTGGGCTCGTGGAAGGGTGGTCTCCTCTCGCGGGTTACTTCTCCTCTTTCCCCTCCTCTTTCCCCTCCTCTTTCCCTTTCTATTGTAACTCCTCTCTTACTCCTGTTCAACAGTTAATATACAGATTCTTCGGTTGTTTTCTCTTTCTCTCTCTCTCAATTATTTTACATAACACTTTTGCAGTTGTCTTTTCAATAAGTTCTGGGCCTATAAGTTTTCTTTCGCCAACTTCATCCCAACAAGTTGGAGTTCGACACCTCTTAACATATAATGCTTCATATGACGTCATTTGAATTTTAGAATGAAAATTATTATTGTAGGCAAATTCCACCAAAGACATGCACTGATCCCGCATACCTTGAAAGTCAAGAGAGCATGATCTCAACATGTCTTTCAGTGTTTGAATAGTCTTTTCAGACTATCCGTCGGTTTGGGGGTGATAAGCAGTACTCATATTAAGCTCAGTATCCAAAGCCTTCTGTAGACTTTTTCAGAATTTTGATGTAAATCAGGGATCTTGATCAGACACAATCGATAGAGGTGCATCATGAAGTCTTAGAACTTCATTAATATAAATTCTTGCCAGACGTTCAAGTGGTAAATCTTCTCTTATAGCAAGGAAATGTGCTGATTTTGTAAGACGGGCAACAATTACCCATATTGCATCATTCCTGTAAGAAAATCCATCGTAATGTCATCCCACTTCCACATAGAAATAGGTGGAGGTTGCATGACCCCTCTAGGATGTTGTCTCTCGGCCTTCACTTGTTGGCAAACTAGGCACCTTGACACAGTCAACAATTTCTTGCTTCATGTTATCGCACAAAAAATGTTCCTTCAGATCTCTATACATCTTGGTGCTACCAAGGTGTATGGAGAAATTTGAGCTATGAGAATCATTTAATAGTTCATTTTTTAGCTTAGGTACTGATGGAACGCATAATCTCCTTCCAAATTTCAGAATTCCATTCTCTCATACACGAAGTCTGCCAATCTTCCATCCTTAACAACTTCAATTTTCTTTTGTAGATTCTCATTATCAGATAGCTTTTTATCTTCTCTAGTAAAGATGGTTTTGCAATGATTTGAAAAAGGAAAGATGTTTCCCCTTAACAATTACCATATCCATCTTTAGGAGATCCATGAATATAGGATCTCTCTCAATCCTCATTTGGGTCAGAAGTCCATGATATTTTCTACTTAATGCATCTGCCACCTTATTTGCCTTTCCTGGGTGGTAGTGTGTTAGTACCGGGTGGAAGGATGGGGCGTGGCAGGTTTATTCAAGGAAGAGGGTTGCGGCAGAGAGGGAGCCAACTGGGGGCCACACTGGGGACCACGTGGCAGTAACAGATTCTGTTGAGGGATCCCCTGGGCTGAAACAGACTCCACATGGAGCTGAAATAGAATGTAACTGAAGGGGGAGGTGGGATCGTTGGGGGTAGTGGGGCCCAGTTAGTTATAACCGCTGGGGGAATAAAAGGGGCAAGGGAGAGAGGTATGGGGGTACTTTTGAGCTGGGAATTTGGGAGGAAAGTCTTTTCGGCCTGGGGCTTGGGCGGGTGAGCCAGGGGGCCTCCCATGGATACTCTATTTACTGTGTTTTCTCTCTCTCTCCTTCCACTCTAAGGGTGTAATTTCAGGTATGCTGCTCTAATTGCTACAATATAATTCCAGTTTCATTGTTTTATATCAAGGGGCTCTATCAATTTGGTCCGGCCTGCCAGATATCTATCCAAACTCCACTCTGTGGGGGGGGGGGGTCTAGGTGATGGAAACTCGGCTTCAAGCTCGCTTGGAAGGACTGGAGCAGAGGATGGAGAACATAGAAACTGGAACAAACCAGCGTATGGGCCGCTTAGAGTCATCAGTATTGGGATTCACCGAATCTGTGGGATCTCTTAAACAAGAAATTACTGGGTTGACAGCAGTTCACAGATCAATGTCGGATATACTGCGCCGGCTGGAGAAGCTGCCAAGGCAGGACGACGCATCGACTTCGGAGTTAACAACGCAACAAGAGCTGCCCTGTCGGAATCTCTTGATCAAACAACGTTGAAGGAGGAAGCACGAGGAGCGTTGGAAGTAGCCACCGAAGGGACGACTTCAATATTGGCAGCCCGACGGGTAGAGCTGCCAGTGTTCGATGGGCAAGTTCCCCGGAGATGGATCAATCGGGCGGAATTATACTTCCAAATTAATCAGACAACGGAGGACAACAAAATTCCCCTGTCCCAAGTGAGTATGGAAGGGGTGGCAATCCACTGGTTTACCATATTGGAGGAGGTATACCAGAACCTAACATGGAAGCAGTTTAAGGAGGAGCTGATGGAGCGCTTTAGTGGTTTAGAAATACAAAATCCTTACGAAGAATTGGCAGCAATCCGACAAAATAGGTCAGTGCAGGAATACATTGAATGTTTTGAGTTCCTCACAGCTTTGTTTCCCCGTCAGCTGGAACCTCAGTATATCAGATACTTCCTTCATGGATTGCGGGATGATGTTCGCAGCTGGGTCCTCATACACAACTCGAGAACTCGTTTGCAGGTAATGCGCCTGACACGACATGTGGAGCTAGCACTTTGCCGAGGAACGGGGCTCCGGGCCGAGCTGGAGGAACGCGCCCAAATGGGAGTGGGGGCTGACAGCCTTCCTATAGATCGGGACTCACCCAGCAAATGGGATTTTTGCCTACACAAGTACGCCGGGGAGGGGAGTTGACGGGAGGAGCTGGCAAAGAAATACAGCGAACCACCATGGCAGGAGGAAGGGGAGTTCGACAGTTGTCCAACCAGGAATGGGAGGACCGTAGAAAGAAGGGGCTGTGTTTCCGGTGCGAAAAACCATATAGTCCTATGCACAAATGTGCTGATGCCAAGATGAGGGTGCTGTTGTTGGGTGAAGAGGAAGAGAATTTTTAGCTTACACCTCCACTTGAGGAGGAGGAGGATCAGCTGGAAGCTGTGGCGGAAGCTCCAGAAGCTCCAAAGGCTGAATGCAAGGTGCTGGAATTTCAGAACTAGAGAATCTTGTGCAGTGACCTAGACCGCCAAGAAGAGCCCATCTCATCCATGAAAATAGAGGGCTGCATAAGGGGAATTCCCATCCTGATTTTGTTGGACAATGGGGATACTCACAATTTCATTAGCCCCGGGTTAGTCAGTATACTGGGGCTTACGGTCGAGGCCGCCAAGAAGATGGGCGTAAGGCTGGGCGATGGTCATACGACAGGAACCTTAGGGGTTTGCCAGAAGATCTTGCTCGTCCCAGGGGCTTTTGAGTGTTCCATTGAAGCCCATGTCTTGAAGATTGGAGGATTGGATCTAATCCTGGTAATCTCTTGGTTGAGAACTTTGGGAGAGGTCAACATAAATTGACAGTCGATGGTAATGAAGTTTTCAGTGGGAGGTCGGCCATTTACCCTCTCAGGTATCCGCCAAAATGACCAGACATCAGTCTCTCTAGATCGGTGGGCTCGGAAATCTGGACAGAATAGCGAACTGCGACAAATTGTTGGAGGTAACAAAAGCAACCTCGTGACACCCTTAACCGAGGCTCAAAACCTGGAATTAGAAAAGGTATTTCATCTCTTCCCGTTTGTTTTTTCGAAACCCCGAGGGCTGCCAGTGCAACGACATTGGGCTCATGCCATTAACCTGCTGCCCGGCCAGAAACCAATCTCAGTCAGGCCTTACCGGTACCCGTACCTTCACAAAAATGAAATAGAGAATCAGGTGCAAGAGCTGCCAAATCAAGGCGTCATTAGGCCAAGCTCCAGCGCATTCTCCAGCTCGGTGTTGCTTGTTAAAAAAAAAGACGGCTCATGGAGAATGTGTGCGGACTATAGGGCTTTAAATAAAGTAACGGTTCCAGACAAATTCCCCATACCAGTGGTTGAGGAATTACTCGATGAACTCCATGGAGCTACCTACTTCTCCAAGTTAGACCTCAAAGCGGGTTATCACCAAATTCGAATGCGGGAGTCCGATGTGGAGAACACAACGTTTTGGACACATAGTGGCCAATATGACTACTTAGTGATGCCCTTTGGTCTCATTAACGCTCCGTCCACATTCCAGGCTACTATGAATGATTTATTTCGATCTTTGCTCCGTCGGTTTGTTCTAATATTTTTTGATGATATTCTTGTATACAGTAGGGATTGGTCGACTCATTTGCATCACGTGGAAGTCGTGCTTCGCCGTCTACATGACCATCAATTCTTTGCTAACAAGAAAAAATGCCTTTTTGGCCAGCAGGAGGTGGAGTATTTGGGACACCTAATTTCTGCTTTAGGCGTGGCAATGGATCCCAGTAAAATACAGGTCATGCTGGACTGGCCTCCTCTAACCAGCGTAAAGGGTGTCTGCGGCTTCCTCGGTCTCACCGGGTATTATCGAAAATTCATTTGCGGGTATGGCATGGTGGCCCGACCTCTCACAGCATTAACCCGGAAGGATGGGTTCCAGTGGACTGCCGAAACTCAAGAAGCTTTCCAGCATTTGAAGAAACTAATGACTGAGGCACCGGTTCTGCCTCTACCAGATTTCTCTCAAGATTTTGAGCTCGAATGCGATGCTTCTGGCTGCGGGGTGGGAGCTGTCCTTATGCAGGCCAGACGACCAATATCATACTTCAGCAAGACTCTTTCCGACCAGAACCTCGCCAAATCAGTATATGAAAAGGAGATCATAGCCCTCGTTCTGGCCATCCAGCATTGACGACCATATTTGTTGGGAGGACCCTTCATTGTTTTTTCCGATCATCGGAGTCTTAAATTTCTACTACAGCAGCGCATTACCACCATTGATCAGCAAAACTGGATCGCCAAGTTAGGTTATCAGTTTGAGATTAAGTATAAACCGGATCGGGAAAATTCTGCTGCAGATGCTTTATCACGACGGGAGGAGCCTCCCTCCCAGCTTCAGCTGCTGCAGTCTCAGCCCATATGGACAGAAGGTCAGACTCTGACTGATGGTGTGTCTTCAAATCCCTATCTTGGCAGGGTGCTCCACGCATTACAGGAGGGTCATTCTACCTACCCAGGCTTTACACTGGCCCGGGGCGTGCTGTATTACCGGAATCGACTAGCTATCCCTGCCTCGTCCTCGTGGGTACCCAAGCTCCTGACAGAGTTTCATGCTTCCCCTCAAGGAGGCCACTTGGGTTTCTACAGAACTTACAGGAAGCTTGCAGCCAACCTCTATTGGGTCGGAATGAGAAAGGCGGTAAAGGAATTTTTCCAGCAGTGTACGATCTGCCAACGCTATAAGTATTCTACCTTAGCACCCGCGGGACTCCTACAACCCTTGGACATACCCACCACTGTGTGGACCGACATTTCCATTGATTTTATTACAGGGCTGCCCAAATCCAGGGGGTATGAGGTCATATTGGTGGTGGTTGACTGACTTACCAAATATGCTCACTTCTTGCTCCTTAAGCATCCTTACACTGCTTGTACTGTCGCTGAACTTTTTCTTCGGGAAATTGTTCGGCTGCATGGCGTACCAGCTTCCACCGTGAGTGATCGGGACCCCATTTTTCTGAGCAATTTCTGGACAGAATTGTTTCGCCTCCATGGTACTTCACTCAAGTTTAGCTCGACTTACCACCCGCAGACAAACGGTCAAACAGAAGTGGTAAATTGTTGCCTCGAGACCTACTTACGCTGCTTTGCAGGGGACCAACCTCGAATGTGGTCTTTCTGGGTTCCGTGGGCAAAGTGGAGTTACAACACTACCTGTCATGCCTCTATAGATTCTACTCCATTTGTGGCAGTGTATGGTCGCTCGCCTCTTATTTTGAGTTTCCTACCTGCTGTTGTCCGGGTAGCTGCAATCCGGGTAGCTGCAGTAGCCACAGCTGTGGAGGATCGCAATGAAGCTTTACACCAGCTTCGACAACATTTAGCCCGATCTCAGGACTACATGTAGTGCCAGGCGGATTGGCACCGTCACAACATTTCTTTTCAGGTGGGTGATCGGGTGTATTTAAAGCTCCGACCCCATCATCAGCAGACCGTCGCCCATCGGATCCACCAGATGTTGGCAGGCCGATTTTATGGCCCTTTTACCATTCTTAGCCAAGTTGGGCCGGTTGCTTACCATATGGATCTGCCTCCCTCAGCTAAAGTTCGTTCCGTTTTTCATGTATCACAATTAAAACCAGTGGTGGGAAATTCAGAGGTCCTCCCAACCCTACCACCAGGCCTCGAGGTGGACAGTTTCAATACTCTGGAAACCCAGGCTGTCCTTTCCAGCCATTTTCTCCTCCAGAATCGCATTGCCCAGCCACAATTCCTCATCTAGTGGGCTGGTCGTCCAGCAGAGGAGGCGACATGGGAGGACGAGTTTACCCTTCGAAATCAATTTCCTTCTTTCGGTCTTGAGGACAAGACTGATCTACAAGGGACAGGGAGTGTTAGAACTGGGTGGAAGGATGGGGCGTGGCAGGTTTATTCAAGGAAGAGGGCTGCGACAGAGAGGGAGCCCACTGGGGGCCACACTGGGGACCACGTGGCAGTAACAGATTCTTCTGAGGGATCCCCTGGGCTGAAACAGACTCCACACAGATCTGAAACAGAATGTAACTGAAGGGGGAGGTGGGATCGTGGGGGGTAGTGGGGCCCAGTCAGTTGTAACCGCTGTGGGAATAAAAGGGGCAGGGGAGAGAGGTATGAGGGTACTTTTGAGCTGGGAATTTGGGAGGAAAGTCTTTTCGGCCTGGGGCTTGGGCGGGTGATAGAGATAATATTTTCATAATTTTTCATATGTGTTTCAATGATTTAACCCCTTCCAATCAATTTGAGCTGATTTGTATCATTTTAGTATTTTGGTGGGATCGTGGGGGGTAGTGGGGCCCAGTCAGTTGTAACCGCTGTGGGAATAAAAGGGGCAGGGGAGAGAGATATGAGGGTACTTTTGAGCTGGGAATTTGGGAGGAAAGTCTTTTCGGCCTGGGGCTTGGGCGGGTGATAGAGATAATATTTTCATAATTTTTCATATGTGTTTCAATGATTTAACCCCTTCCAATCAATTTGAGCTGATTTGTATCGTTTTAGTATTTTGGTGAATTATGGACTTAATTGTGGAAATTGGTTAATTCTGAAAATTTAGCAGTTTTGTGGAGCTTCTGTATTTCGGGAATATATTTTATATTTTTGATCCAAATTGTATGATTCCTTTTTTGTGGGATTTCTATGCTCGTGGGCTTCATTTTATCCTTCTGGACCTAAAGCTCAATCCATCATTTGGAAGCTCAAATTCAGCTCACAAGTCAGGCCTCGAAAACTGTGTACAGAACTGCATAATTTTATTGTGGGGCCCATATCTCATTAATGGTCGAACCATTGGAGCTGAAATTTTACATGGAGCTAGAGAAAATCCAGAGGAACAACTTTCATTAAGATGAACGCGTCTGATTCTTTCATTTTCAAGGACATTAATGCGTTGGAAGTCGGTGTTTTGGAATACGAAGAGTCACCTGGACAGAATTAAATATCCGGAGTAGTGTGGACATATCTCCTTCATATGTGGACCAAGTTTGCGTTGAAACTTTCAACCAATGGTCCTTTTAAAATACCATAAGTATGCGCTGAAAGAGTATATTGCAAAAGCAAATATAAATAGGTTGCGCAAGGGTCTCCTTCAGCACCTCTTTCAAAATCATAGTATGCTTCAAAATCTTATGATCAGGTAAAATATTTGAAAATTCCTTGATAATATTTACCTTTTTTGAAAATATGAGAATATTTAGAAAATAAGATTTGATTAAATACAACCCATGATCCACAATGGTATCGAGGTATAACAGAGGTGTTTGATATCTCAAACAATTGCTTGCAAGTGAGTTGTTAGAAAATGTTTCAACGTCGTCTGGACATGACTTTGCAATAATTATTGCAAAGCAGTCATCAGGAAGAGATATGAATGTCATCAGTTACCGAAGGGGATGCTTCAGCCTTTGCAAGTGCCAGAGTGGAAATGAGAGAATGTATCCATGAACTTTGTGGTGTGACTACCAAAGACTTCTCGAGGCAACAATGCAATTTGAGTTATTGTTGATCGGCTGACAAAATCTGCAAATTTTCTTTCTATTCGAGATACAATGTCTTTGGATCAACTTTTTTGATTGTACCTCAAGGAGATTGTCAGGTTACATGGAGTTCCTCTTTCCATTGTATCTGATCAGGATCCCAGGTTTACTTCTAACTTTTGGAAGAGACCCCAGAAGTCGTTGGACACAGAGTTGAATTTCAGTACAGCTTTTCATCCTCAATCAGATGAGCAGTCAGAACGAACGATTCAGACTTTTGAGGATATGCTTCGAGCTGATTCAATTGACTACCAGGGAAGTTGGGATCAACATCTTTCTTTGGTTGAGTTTTCTTATAATAAATGTTTCATTCCATTATTCAGATGATACTTTTTGAGGCTTTGTATGAGAAGCGGTGTCAGACTTCAGCGTTTTGGGATGAAGTCGGTGAAAGGAAGTTGATGGGGCCAGAATTAGTAGAAGAAGTGACTGAGAAAATGAGGATGATCAGAAGTACATGAGGACAGCTCAGAGAAGGCAGAAAAGTTATGCAGATAACAGAAGGAAAGACTTCTCTTTCGAGGTAGGTGACCATGTTTTCCTTAAAATCTCTCTTTGGAAAAGTGTGATGCGTTTTGGTAAGAAAGGGAAACTAAGTCCATGGTTCATCGGTCCTTTTGAAATCTTTGATAAAGTTGGAGCAGTTGCATACTGCGTAGCTTTGCCTCCGAGCTTGTTTCAGGTACACAATGTTTTTCATGTTTCGATGTTGAGAAAGTATGTGCCAGATTCATCACATGCCTTGAGCCTAGAAGCAGTTCAGTTGGAAGAGAACCTTTCTTATGAAGAGAAACTTTCTTATGAAGAGAAACCAGTTCAGATTCTTGATCGAAGGGAACAAATATTGTGGAATAAGGTAATCCACCAGGTAAATGTTTTGTGGAGAAACCACATAGTTGAAGAAGCAACATGGGAGTCTGAAAATGCTTCTTCAACCATGTGGTTTTATCCACAAAATCTTTACCTGGTGGATTACCTTATTCCGCAATACCTTTTTCCTTCGATCAAAAATCTGAACTGGTTTCTTTTCATAAGAAAGGTTCTCTTCCAGCTGAACTGCTACTGGGCTCACGACATGTGATGAATCTAGCACATACCTTCTCAACGTCAAAACATAAAAAACATTGTGTACTTGAAACAAACTCGGAGGTAAAGTTACGCGGTATGCAACTATTCCCACGTTCTCCATGTTTTCAAAAGGACCAATGAATCGTGGACTTAGCTTTCATTTCTTACCAAAACGCATCACATTTTTCCGAGACATTTTAAGGAAAACATGGTCACCTACATCGAAAGAGAAGTCTTTCATTCTGTTATCTGCATAACTTTTCAGCCTGCTCTGAGCTGTCCTCATTTGCTGTTGGATCATCCTCACTTTCTCAGCCACTTCTTCTAGTAATTCTGACCCCATCAACTTTCTTTCGCCGACTTCATCCCAAAACGCTGGAGTCCGACACCGCTTCTCATACAAGGCCTCAAAAAATGTCATCTGAATTGAAAAGTGAAATCCATTTTTCAAAAATAATTTTCTAAATATTATTAATTTAATTTTTAAATAGGGTCATAGTTAATTCGAAAAATAACAATCTTGAAGTGCAATTAGTTTTATGTGACATTGAAAAATTAATTAAGATCCCATTATCATATTGCCTTAAGAAAATAAAATAATATTTTTATTTACTATTCATAAAGGGTCATATTACTATTCATATTACTATTCATAAGGGTATGTTACAATTCACGAAAAATCAAGTTTGTTCAGTCAGACTCCAAATGACTTACTGAACACAACTCTAGATGACCATTTTTCGAAATTCAAAACATAGAAAAGGCAAAGTTGTTATTAATGGTTAGATTATAAAATTACATTATAAATTTATTTTCCAAACCTTGGGGTGTTACGTTCTCCCCTCACAAAAATTGTCCTCGAAATTCACAGAATATTACCTAAAAAGATTCGGGTATGTCTTTAACATAAGCTACTCATGCTCCCATGTTGCTTCCTCCATCTTATGATTCCTCCATAGAACATTTACCAGACGAGTCGTTCGATTTCTCAATACTTGTTTTCTAGTATCAAGAATCTTGATAGGTTCTTCACAATAAGATAGATCGGGCTCAAGTTCCACTTCTTCATAAGTGAGTACATGTGTTGGGTTTGACATGTACTTTCTTAACATTGACACGTGGAACACATTGTGAACCTTGGAGAGACTTGGCGGCATTGCCAAACGGTAAGCTACGACTCCAATTCGGTCCAGAACTTCAAAAGGTCCGATGTACTTGGGACTTAATTTACCGAATCGTATAATACCCTTCCATGGAGATACTTTTAAGAAATCGTGATCACCTTCTTGAAATTCCAAATCCTTTGGTTATCAGCATAGCTCTTTTGCCTACTTTGAGCTATTTTGATATGGTTCTGGATAATCTTCACCTTTTTCATTGTTTCTTCAACAAGTTCTGGGCCCACGAGCTTTTTTCACCAACATCATCCCAGCAAGTTTGTGTATGACATCGCCTTACATATAATGCTTCATAGGGTGCCATCTGTATACTTGAATGAAAGCTATTGTTGTAGGAAAATTCTACGACAGGTAAATACTGATCCCATATGCTTTGAAAATCAAGTGAACAAGACCTCAACATGTTTTTCAATGTTTGAATAGTCTGTTCTGATTGTCCATCAGTTTGTGGGTGGTAGGCAGTGCTCAAACGAATATCAGTATCTAGGGCATTCTGAAAACTTTTCCAGAATCTTGAAGAACGAAAAGGGAGGGAGGGAGGGGGTAAGAATATTTATGATGGTTCTTCCATTCACATGATATAAATCCAGTATATAGATGTTACTGGAGTTCTCATGGTCATTTGGACAGATGAGGTGAGGAGAGGATAACAAAAGAAGATAAATTGAAATGAAATCAAATGAAAAAGAAGGGTGTTTTACCTCTTGAAATAACCTCCTTGAAAAACTCTTTAAGGGAAGGGGTTTTGGTCTTTTGGGAAGACCAGAAGTTTCTTGGACGTGGGGAGAGACTAGGGAAGGGTAATTCGGCAGAACTTTGAGGAGCTTCAAGGCTTAAAGGAGTGAATAGAAGATGGAGTGGTGAGAGGTTTTTATAGTGGAGAGGAGTAAATTTTGAATATTTAATTCATTTTTTTATTATTTCCCTCAAGTCAACCAATGGTGTGGTTTCATGTGACCCCTAATAGTAATAAGTGCATGTGAGTTCAAATCAAGTGTCCTTGCATCACTTGTGATGTCATAAATAGTGTATTTAACTGATAATTTGTATATACGGTATTTTATCGTATTTTACTATTCATCAAAAATTCAAGAATTTCAGAAAAATCCCAAAAATTCACCCCTACCATTTTTCGACGCGTAGAATTCAAAAGTGAAATCCATTTTTCAAAAATAATTTTCTAAATATTATTAATTTAATTTTTAAATAAGGTCACAGTTTATTCGATAAATAAAAAATTTGAAATGCAATTAGTTTTATGTGACATTGAAAAATTAATTAAGATCTCAGTATCATATTGTCTTAAGAAAATAAAATAATATTATTATTTACTATTTATAAGGGTCATATTACTATTCATAAGGGTATGTTACTATTCACCAAAAACCAAAATTGTTCTATTCGACTCCAAATGATTTACTGAACACAACTCTAAATGACCATTTTTCGAAATTCAAAACATAGAAGATGCAAAGTTGTGTTTAATGGTTAGATTATAAAATTTCATTCTATATTTATTTTCAAAACCTTGGGGTGTTACATTCTCCCCTCTTTACAAAAAATTTGTCTTTGAAATTCACAAAATATTACCTAAAAAGATTCGGGTATGTCTTTAACATAAGTTCTGCATGCTCCCATGTTGCTTCGTCCATCTTATGGTTCCTTCATAGAACCTTTACCAGACGAGTCGTCCGATTTCTCAATACTTATTCTCTAGTATCAAAAATCTTGATAGACTCTTCATATTAAGATAGATCGGACTCAAGTTCCACTTCTTCATAAGTGAGTACATGTGTTGGGCCTGCCATGTACTTTTTTAACATTGACACGTGGAACACATTGTGAACCTTGGAGAGACTTGGCGGCATTGCCAAACGGTAAACTACGACTTCAATTCGGTCCAGAAGTTCAAAAGGTCCGATGTACCTGAGACTTAATTTTCCCCTATTACCGAATGGTATAATACCCTTCCATGGAGATACCTTTGAGAAAATGTGATCTTCTTCTTGAAACTCCAAATCCTTCCTTCAGTTATCTGCATATCTCTTTTGCCTACTTTGAGCTATTTTGATATGGTTCCGGTTAATCTTCACCTTTTCCATTGTTTCTTCAACAAGTTCTGGGCCCATAAGCTTTCTTTCACCACCGTCATCCCAGCAAGTTGGTGTACGACATCGTCTCCCATATAATGCTTTATAGGGTGCCATCTGTATACTTAAATGGAAGCTATTGTTGTAGGAAAATTCGACGAGAGGTAAATACTGATCCCACATGCCTTGAAAATCAAGTGAACAAGACCTCAACATGTCTTTCAATGTTTGAATAGTCCGTTCTGATTGTCCATTAGTTTGTGGGTGGTAGGCAGTGCTCAAACGAAGATCAGTATCTCGAGCCTTCTGAAATTTTTTCCAGAATCTTGATGTAAAACGTGGATCACGATCAGAAACAATCGATAGGGGTACTCCATGAAGTCTCACAACATCATTAATATATAGTCTTGCTAAACGTTTAACTGGTAGATCTTCTCTTATAGTAAACAAAATGTGCTGACTTGGTAAGACGATCAACAATGACCTATATTGCATCGTTCCTTCTAGGAGTCTTTGATAGTTCCATGACAAAGTCCATCGTGATATTATCCCATTTCCACTCTGGTATGGGAAGTGGTTGCAATACTCCTCCAGGCCATTGCCTTCCAGCTTTCATTTGTTGACAAACCATACATCTTGACACAAAATCAACAATCTACCTCTTCATGCTGTCCCACCAAAAATGTTCCTTCAAATATCTATGAATCTTAGTGCTACTTGAGTGTATAGAGAAATTGGAACTATGAGCATCATCCAACAATTCTCTTTTTAGATCAGGTATATCGGGAACACAAAGTCTCTTCCCAATTTTCAAAATTCCATCTTTATATTTGAAGTCACTCAATCTCTAATCATTCACAGCTTTAATCTTCTTTTGAAACTCCTCATCATCAGCCTGAGAACTTTTTATCTTTTCTAGTAAAGATGGTTTGACAACCATTTGAAAAAGCATTGATGTTTGACCTTCCATGGTTATTCCCATATCCATCTTTACTAGATCTATTAAATTGGATCCCTTTCAACTCTTATCTTGTTCAAAACTCCATGGTCCTTTCTGCTCAAGGCATCTGCCACATTATTTGCCTTTCCTGTGTGGTAGTGTATCGTGCAATTATAATCCTTGAGTAGTTCAAGCCATCTTTTTTGCCTCATGTTGAGTTCTTTCTGTGAGAAAATATACTTCAAACTCTTATGATCAGTATAAATCTCACATTTTTCACCATAGAGATAATGTCTCCATATCTCTAAAGAAAAAATTACAACAGCTAACTCAAGATCATGAGTAGGATAGTTTTGCTCATTAATTTTTAGCGATCGTGATGCATAAGCAATAACCATATCATTTTGCATAAGGACACAATCAAGTCTTTTCTTTGATGCATCGCTGTATATTACAAATCCATCACTTTCAGATGGAAGAGTCAAAAGTGGAGCATTGACCAATCTTCTTTTCAATTCACTGAAGCATTCTGTACATTATTTTGTCCACACAAACTTAACTCTTTTACGTGTGAGCTTGGTTAGCGGGTTAGCCAGTCGGGCAAAATTCTGCACGAAACGCCGATAATAACCTGCTAAGCCAATAAAACTGTGTACCTCAGTTATGTTTGTTGGCGTGGGCCAATCTTGGATTGCCGTTGTCTTCAGAGGATCAACAAGGACGCCATCTTTAGAGACAATATGGCCAAGAAAAGAAATTTCCTGAGGCCAGAATTCACATTTGCTAAACTTCCCATATAATTCATGTCTTCTAAGAGTCTTTTGGATAATGCGCATGCGATTTTCAGGATCTTCATAACTTTTGGAGTATACCATGATATCATCAATAAATACCTCTACAAAATCATCGAGATATTCCTTGAAAACTCTGTTCATTAGATCCATGAAGACAGAGGGTGCATTAGTAATCCAAAATGCATCACTGTAAACTCGTAATGCTCGTACCTGGTTCAAAATGCTGTGGGTGAGAAAATGAATGTTCAAATAGAGGATGTACCTATTGTGAGAGAATATGTTGATGTATTTCCAGAAGATTTACCTGGACATCCTCCAGAACGCGAAATTGAGTTTTCCATTGATTTAATTCCTGGTTCAAGACCCATATCGAAGACCCCTTATAGAATGACCACTGTGGAATTAGTGGAACTAGAGAAACAACTAGAGAATTGAGTAATAATGGATTTATTCGCCCTAGTGTTTCTCCATGGGGAGCCCCTGTCCTTTTTGTTAAGAAGAAAGATGAATCTATGAGGTTATGTGTCGACTACTGCACCCTGTCTTCATGGATCTAATAAACAGAGTTTTCAAGGAATATCTCGATGATTTTATAGTGGTATTTATTGATAATATCTTGGTATACTCCAAAAGCTACGAAGATCATGGAAATCACTTGCGCATTATCCTGAAGACTCTTAAAAGACATGAATTATATGAGAAGTTTAGAAAGTGTGAATTCTGGCTTCAGGAGATTTCTTTTCTTGGCCATATTGTCTCTAAGGATGGAATCCCTAGTTGATCCTGCGAAGACAAAGGCAATCCGAGTTTGAGCCACACTGAGAAACATAACTGAGGTACGCAGTTTTATTGGCTTAGCAGGTTATTATCGGCGTTTCGTGCAGAATTTTGCCCGAATGGCTAACCCGCTAACCAAGCTCACACGTAAAAGAGTTAAGTTTGTGTGGACAAAAGAATGTACAAAATGCTTCAGTGAATTGAAAAGAAGATTGGTCAATGCTCCAATTTTGACTCTTCTATCTGGAAGTGTTGGATTTGTAATATACAGGGATGCATCAAAGAAAGGACTTGGTTGTGTCCTTATGAAAAATGATAGGGTTATTGCTTATGCATCACGACAGCATGACCGTATAACATAACAGGTCGAGGCTCACCGCCCGCCCTGTTTCTTTAGCACAAGCCAAGGGTAACTGCCAAGACCGTCGCACATGTTCGTCTCATGAGACTCTTGCTTTACCCAATGCATTGGAGCGCTCTATAATTTCGGGCGCACCCGTCACATCATTCTTGTTGCGCTATATAATTCCGGGCGCACCCGTCACATGTAAGTCCTATACATCCCTCACATATCTTGACATGGCCATTCATTCATAGGGTTTCATGCATTCTTAATTAAACCCCATTTTCACATACTTATTCATTCATGAGGACCATTTAGACATTAAGAACCTGATGACATGCATGCTAAAACTCCGTTCACATAACAAGTTACCTTGCATTTAAAAGCATGAGTTTCAAGAGAATGAACATATTACTTAACATTACATAACATCATAGTATCCAATTAAAACATAGTCGTTTACACCTGTAATGATAAATGGGTATTGAGGGTTTTTACCCAAAACTGTCTTATAAAAACTTTTTTATTAGCACTTTAAACAGACTTAAGTACACACTTATGGATACATGTATGCATTTGTAAAAACAAAAAAAATCAAGGAGTCCATGTTAACCATTTTCACAAAAATCCTCATTTATCCCGAGCAGTGATAAATGAAAGTTCTCAGTTTCACGAAAGAATTTGAAGTCCAACTAACCCATAAACCTCGTAATGATTTATAAAAATTGTAAACATGGTCTCTAAATTCATATTGAGGTATATACACATACGTGTATGTATATACCACAATAATATACATCATTCACTTGCACAATTTTTCCTATTCACCCATTTACTTAAAATATCCATTTTATAGTAGGAAAGAAAAAATCATGGGGTATAAACATTGAGAAAATACTGCTTATCATCCTATAATATGTGTGTTTGAAAGTATATATTTATATATCAAGTATATATAAATATATACATATTTATATAAAAACCGATTCTTGTAAAAGAGAAACCCAACCAAAATTATAACCGAATTCTTTCCTTGCTTGGAGAGGGGATGCAGTCAAGGTAAAAGAAACCGAAGGCAAAATGATATAGATGGTATACACACATATATATATATATAACGTATACATATGTTTAAATGAAAACCGAAGCTTTCATAAGCACAAAAATAAAGAACAGATCCTTACCTTGGCTTGGATAGGAGTAGAAAAAAAAAATAAAGAAAAAAGAAACGTAGTACGAGGGAATAAACATGGAGGTTTTCACCCATATATATATATATATACACTACCCGGGTAAGATTATATTTGTACTAAGACCAAAGTTTAAAACCACAACTTTAGAACTGGTTTGTCCCTTACCTGCTCGACGAGAAGGAGGAGGAGGAAGACCAGAGCTGTGTCGGCGTCGCCTGGAGGTCGGAGAGATCAGGAGAGCCGATCCTTCGGTCCTCGGTGCAACAGGGGGGTTAAAAAAAACGAAGAAGGAGAAGAGGAGGATTTCGGGGGAGGTGGGGTGTCGGTGTCAACTTGTGGAAAGGAGGAGACAATAGAGTCTACCTCACCGGCCTAGACGAAGAAGATGGCAGCCCTACACCAACTGGTCCTTGTAAACATGGTCTCTAAATTCATATTGAGGTATATACACATACGTGTATGTATATACCACAATAATATACATCATTCACTTGCACAATTTTTCCTATTCACCCATTTACTTAAAATATCCATTTTATAGTAGGAAAGAAAAAATCATGGGGTATAAACATTGAGAAAATACTGCTTATCATCCTATAATATGTGTGTTTGAAAGTATATATTTATATATCAAGTATATATAAATATATACATATTTATATAAAAACCGATTCTTGTAAAAGAGAAACCCAACCAAAATTATAACCGAATTCTTTCCTTGCTTGGAGAGGGGATGCAGTCAAGGTAAAAGAAACCGAAGGCAAAATGATATAGATGGTATACACACATATATATATATATAACGTATACATATGTTTAAATGAAAACCGAAGCTTTCATAAGCACAAAAATAAAGAACAGATCCTTACCTTGGCTTGGATAGGAGTAGAAAAAAAAATAAAGAAAAAAGAAACGTAGTACGAGGGAATAAACATGGAGGTTTTCACCCATATATATATATATATACACTACCCGGGTAAGATTATATTTGTACTAAGACCAAAGTTTAAAACCACAACTTTAGAACTGGTTTGTCCCTTACCTGCTCGACGAGAAGGAGGAGGAGGAAGACCAGAGCTGTGTCGGCGTCGCCTGGAGGTCGGAGAGATCAGGAGAGCCGATCCTTCGGTCCTCGGTGCAACAGGGGGGTTAAAAAAAACGAAGAAGGAGAAGAGGAGGATTTCGGGGGAGGTGGGGTGTCGGTGTCAACTTGTGGAAAGGAGGAGACAATAGAGTCTACCTCACCGGCCTAGACGAAGAAGATGGCAGCCCTACACCAACTGGTCCTTGCCTCCCCGCCTTAACATGGCCGTCGGGTCCTAGCCCACCAGGTACCACCAGTTGCCCCGCAGACACGTGGAGCCCACCCTAGGGTCCACCCACATGCCTGAATTGGTCATCTGACTAATAATAGTCCCCACAGGCCAACACATGTCCTTTCCAGTGTGCTTTGTCCTCACTCACACACACCCTGGGGAACTTCCCAGGAGGTCACCCATCCTAATCACTACTCCAGGCCAAGCACGCTTAACTTTGAAGTTCTAATCAGGTAGGCTCCCGAAAAGAAATGTGCACCTTGTTGACATGAGTCATATCATTTAGTCATTTAACCCTTTATCATTCTGGGGTGTTACAATCACCCCCCCCTTTAGGGCACAACGCCCTCGTTGTGGGCCCTACATCTCAACCCAGGCAGTGCACCGCACACTTAAGGCTGGGTTCCTCCTCTGATACCAACTGTAGCATCCCCCAAAACCGGGGTACTTAATGAGACATGATATACTTTACATTACATCATTACAAATTAAATATCATGTCTCATCACAACAGAAGATCGCGAGGCTCAGGTTTCTGGAAACCAGCTGCATCTGATTAACTTCATTAGTATCAACCGTGCCTGAAAAATTTTAAACAAAACGTAGGGTGCGCAAAAATGCCCAGTAAGGGGTTTTAAAACATTTTAAGAAATTCCTTTCTCAAGTCCTTTTGAAATGAATAAAAATACTTTGCTAAAACAAAACATTGTCATTTCTTAAAAACATGAAATTCCATCTTTGTTTGAAAACCACTTGCATAAAGAGGCACGTACTTAAAGTAAGCTTTAATGTGAACATGATCAGAGTGCACAATATAAACAATGCGTAAAATGAAAACAAGGTTACTTCAATTCTAGGTGAATTCTATGACTAAGCAGGAAAAACATGCATATCATGGTTCATGAGTAAAATGCAGTTCATCTATCAGTTTACCATATGAAAAGCAATTCTAGTTACATAGGGTACATTATCATGATCTTGGGAGCTTTCAACTAGGGGTTGTCCTGTTAGTTGAACAGACCCCTGTTTATCCTTTATCATTACATGTAGAGGGAATGTATAATCCTGGACTTTGTCATGACTTTTCATCATGACCGTATAACATACTTAACAGGTCGAGGCTCACCGCCCGCCCTGTTTCTTTATCACAAGCCAAGGCTAACTGCCAAGACCGTCACACATGTTCGTCTCATGAGACTCTTGTTTTACCCAATGCATTGGAGCGCTATATAATTCCGGGCGCACCCGTCACATCATTCTTGTTGCGCTATATAATTCCGGGCGCACCCGTCACATGTAAGTCCTATACATCCCTCACATATCTTGACATGGCCATTCATTCATAGGGTTTCATGCATTCTTAATTAAACCCCATTTTCACATACTTATTCATTCAGGAGAGCCGATCCTTCGGTCCTCGGTGCAACAGGGGGGTTAAAAAAAACGAAGGAGAAGAGGAGGACTTCGGGGGAGGTGGGGTGTCGGTGTCAACTTGTGGAAAGGAGGAGACAATAGAGTCTACCTCACCGGCCTAGACGAAGAAGATGGCATCCCTACACCAACTGGTCCGGCGTCGCGAGATAGGAGAAGAAGCCGCGACGCGAGGTGGAAGAAAACAGAGAAAAAAAAAGGATGGACGGCAGGGATGTCACGCTGGTTGATCGGACGACTGAGGAGTGGTGCGGAATTAAACGAGATTGACGGCCGCGATCAGGGGGAGGATGATCGGACGGCCCAAGTGAAGCGGCCCCTAAAAAACGAGGTCTTCCCCCCCCCCCTTTTCCACGTTTTTTTTTGAAAGAAAAAAATTCTTCTATTTTTTTATATACCTATTATAAACTTTATTATTGTTTATACTTCAATTATTTATAAACTTTATTATTTTAAGCATGGTCAAGATTCGTTGTTGATCAATTATATGTGGTTATTATTATTTAAACTTCAATTATTTAACCGTTTTCTTTAAGAAGGTGGGGACATTGAATAACTATATCATTAAATATGTATTGAAGTAGAAATTACACGACATAAGAAACCATAATTTTTGACATTATTTCCAGAAATGATAAAAATTAACCTATAAACATCTTTATTTATATGCATATATGTTAATGTATACATATATAAATATATTCCAAGAGATTGCACATATTTATCCAGACTTAAAATAAAATAAAACCCCACAAGATTTCAATAAAACAATGCTTTGCTTGTTTAAGTTGTATAAAACATTTATATTTAAGTAGAAAGACAGTATTTATTCCCACCATTTTGAAATATGTATATATATGTATAAAAATATATTCTTTTTCATATAACAAAATTCAACTACCTTATTATTATTTATTTATATATTTATATAGATATATATTTTTACATCAAATATCGTGCTTAATCTTTTTGAACATGCCAGGGAAATTTAACTCACAGCTCAACGGTTATCATTGGAAACTAAAAAATTAAAAAAAACAACAAAACAGGGGAGATCCAACGGCTATATTTATAACCGTTGGTGCTTAACGGTCAGATTGTGGTGCCTATAAAAGGGTCTAATCTCGGGGTGTACCTTACTCCAAGTAACCGAAGAAGATAAAGGAAGATGGTTCGTGTGATCCCCTCGGTGTTGAGCACGGTCGCGGTGGCTTCAGCAATCCTTATGTTCCTTATGATAGATGCTCGAAATCCCTACCACATTCTCGGGCTCCTAGTAGTTCTAAGCAGTCTTCCCATCGTTGTAATTGGGTTCTTGGTTGTGATCTTTGGTTAGTGATGTTTTGATCATGGGGAGTTGTAATCGTCAAGGTGTTTCTTAATAAAGGAGTATTTCATTCATGCTTGTTGCTACGAGTTTTCATTTATTTTCATTTTCTTTTTATAGAAAGATGGTCCAATTAAAGGGAAACATATCATTACCCGAAACAAGAATTCTCGGGTCGTTACATCATCTCCCCCTTCAAAGAATTGCATCCTCGCAATTCTATTCATAAAAAGACAAGAAAAAGACCTCGGTTGCACAACATTACCAAAACTGAAGGCCTGGCTCGGTTAACGGAACCCCTAAACTGGTACACAGCTCCGCTGTTTCCCTGACCCAGATACATTTTGAGCAATAAGACTTCTCCTGCTCATGGGCACTACACACAGGCTTCCACAGGGAGGCCCGTGCAATAAACAGCTTTGAGATGTCCGAGCGGACGAATCCCCTAGTAACCCTTCGAACTTCATCACGCTCGAGGTAGTCGAGGGGAACGACGCGAATGAGAAGACTGACGTTCAGGATCTGGAACATGTAGGCGGCTCTGAGGTTGCCGTCCTGGGCTGCTATGAGAAAGCAAGCTCTGGCGGAGAAGTTCCGTGCCATAGAGAAACACTGAAAGAGCCCTTCATGGTATCTCCCCCTTCGCCTATGGTAGGGGAGCTGGGTGGTGGCAAGGAGGTGAATCACATGTTCATTCTCCTGACATGCGTGGAGAATTTCCGGACTGTTCGCTATGTCCAGAAGACGTTGACAGGACCCTCGTAGGTGGAGAAAAGAGGGAAAGTCCACCATACAAGTTCTGATCAAGATAACCTCTACTAACTTTTCAGGTAGAGACGAGAGGTTCATCTGACCTGCCATCTGGAAGAAAAGGTATATAAGAGAGGTCACTTAACAACACTATGAAGAAAGGGATCATAAAATTTTTAATTAAGAAGTTTACACATTAAAGTCTGAGTTTTCCAGACGGACACCACAAAGAGAGGCGAAACTCTCTAACTCCACAAACCATACAAAGATGAACATACAAGACTAAACTCATGGGAACATTTATATCGCCTCTTGAGTTTAGCGTGAGGGGTGTGGAGTTGGGAAACGTCGGTGTACACTTCTTGCCTAAGAGACACACGAGTGGACTCATTCTCCAACGCTCCGAAGTCCATTAACTGGCCCCAGAAGCCATAGTGCAGGACCTGGCACAGATAAGCCGCTCGGAGGTCTCCGGCAGCAGCAGCTTCTTGGAAAGGGTTATCTAGCATTGTGCCAAACTCCTCGCTCGTAGTAAACACTCGGAAGAGTCCTTCGTGTTACCTTCCTCGACGTGCATACGAGGGAAAATGTCACTATGGACTTTGTCATGAGCCTCCCGAAAACGTCAAGAGGAAATAATGTGATATGGGTTGTGGTTGACCGACTCACCGAGACTGCCCATTTTATCGCTATTCGGGAAGACCTCTCACTTGAACAACTTGCAAGGATATATGTGAAGGAAGTAGTGAGGTTGCACGGTGTTCCACTCTCGATTGTCTCTGACCGTGATCCATGGTTCACTTCTAAATTTTGGAGGAGCCTTCAACATGCTTTGAGTACTGAATTAAACTTCAGCACGACCTATCACCCCCAAACTGATGGCTAGTCTGAAAGGACTATTCAGACACTTGAAGATATGCTAAGATCATGCTCTCTTGAATTCAAAGGTGGATGGGATCAGCACCTTCCATTGGTTGAGTTCTCATACAACAATAGCTTCCACTCGAGTATTCAGATGGCTCCGTATGAAGCTCTTTATGGGAAGCGATGTAGAACTCCAACCTGTTGGGATGAAGTTGGAGAACGAAAACTACTTGGTCCCGATCTTGTTCAAGAGATGACAGAGAAGGTTCAAGTCATCCAGAAACATATCAAATCTGCTCAAAGTCGGCAAAAGAGCTATGCTGACAATCGTCGGAGGGACTTGGAGTTTGACGTTGGAGATAAAGTCTTCCTTCGAATATCTCCATGGAAGAGAGTCATGCGATTCGGGAAGAAAGGTAAGATAAGCCCAAGGTACATTGGCCCCTTTTGAGATCCTTGATCGTATAGGAGTCGTGGCCTATCGTCTGGCACTTCCACCGAATATGGCTCAAGTTCATGACGTGTTTCACGTATCACTACTGAGGAAGTACATTCCAGACCCCTCACATGTACTAAACTCAGAGGTGGTACAGTTGGAAGATGATCTCTCATATGAGGAGCAGCCGGTAAAAATTCTGGACCGAAGTGATAAGGTTCTACGCAACAAGACAACCCGCCTTGTCAAAGTGTTGTGGAGGAACCAAAGGTTTGAGGAAGCAACTTGGGAACCGGAAGAGGCAATGAAGGAGAAGTACCCTCACCTGTTTGTGTAAAGTGAAATTTCGGGGGCGAAATTTCTTAAGGGGGGAAGAATGTAACGACCCAAAGTTTTTCAATAGAAAAGTTCCCTTCTTATATCTATGTCATAAAAACACAAAATAATGAACTACTAAGTGATAAGTGACCTTTAAACGTAATTTTGTCACCCCTATGTTTGGAATTTTAAAAATCCAACATACACGGTTGTGTTCAAGATAGTTTTTGGAGTCTAATGAAACAAAATAATTTTTGGTGAATAGTAACCTACCCTTAAGAATAGTAACCTTCCCTTATGAATAGTAACTTACCCTTATGAATAGTAAATAAGAGTAACATTACCTATGAATAATAAAATAAAATTTAGACATCATAGAAAGTGATAATTTGACCTTAGTAAACGTTTTTGGTATTTTATAAGTCATAAATAATTAATTATAATTAGTTAATTAATTTAAAAGAATATTTATTTTCCTGAAATATATTCATAAATTATTGAATCAATGTCTAGTAGTTTTTAGATAATTTTATAAGACCCTAAGTAATTTTTGAAAGAATTGCAAAATCAGTTTTAACCTTAAAAACTGTTTTTTTAAAGTAAATTATGATTTTAATTAAATATTAAATTAATAATATTTTGAAAATTATTTTTGAAAAATGGACATCATTTTTGGATTCTACACGTCGAAAAATGGTTGGGGTAAAATTTTGGGATTTTTCTGAGATACTTGAATCTTTGATGAATAGTGGAATTCGATAATTCACAATAAAAGCTAAATAATGTATTAATTGAGTCATTGCTGATGTTCTGCTTATGTAAGCCCACTTGGTTCGGGATTAAATTATAAAATTACTATTATTGGTCATCCAAGACTCGCTATTCCTTGTCTTTGGTGGAATTAATAAACTAATCAATTTAATATTAAGGAAACCTCTCTCCCCTCCACTATAAAAGCCACCCTTCACTCCCTCTTTTCCTCACACCTCTCAAGCTCCAAGCCTTCTCTAAATTCTGCCCAAACACCTTCCCTAGCTCATCCCCCACGTCCAAAATCTGCTGGTCTCATCAAAAGACCAAGCCTAGCTTCCTTAAAGAGGAACTCAAGAGGAGGATTCTAAAGGTAATTTCTCTCTCTCTTCTCCTTTAATTTCCTTTCAAGTTCAAGATCCTTTCTTGATCTCTCCCTACCCTTCTTAATCCAAATTGTTCTGTAAATCCAGTATTATATATATACTGTAATGTTATGATTCTAATGTTATATCACCCCACACCCTTTCCCCTTTCCTTTTATTTTATTAAAGAAACGTTGTTCATGTGTTGATAATTTATCACCTTCAAAAACAACATGCTCTCTTCTTTCATTTATATCTTAAATCTGGTCATGATACCATTTTTATGGTTGAACCAGAATTTTTTATATCTATTATGTTCTATTTTAAGTTCTGTAAATAACCTATGGCCTTATTACTAAGTTAAATGTTAAAACAAGATCGTTGTGATCCAAAAACCGCTAAAATTAACCCAAATAACCATCATTAAATTTTTTTATCTAATGATTCGTCCACATGGATCTAATATAACTCATTATAAAATCATTCAAGCTTCTGTAATATCATTAATTACATGTAATATCAGTTCTGGATGTTTACCCATGATCAACCCAAACATCAAATTAAGAATACAAGTGGACCGCTCAAGAAAACCATGAAAACGAACATCCCCGAACAATGTTTTTAAACTCTATAAGTCATCCAAAGGAACATAATATGAAATAATGAAACCATAATGAACCCTATTAATGTATAAAAGGTTCTAGAATTTCTAATTAATGAATATAATGTCATTATACAGGACATTAAAGAGAAGGAGGCATTCGAGTACGAGGTAAGTGGAAATCTCGAACCCAATTTTCTTCCTTCGGGTTCTCCCTCTTACACTCCATTTTTGATATGGTTACTCCTAAAAGGTCTTTTGTTCATCATTTACTTTACTTTTCTGGGATATACATGTTTGTCACTGGTTTTTATGTCCATCAAAATGTTTTCCAAAAGAACTCTTCTTTCAAGATCTCACATTTTGCCTCTCATTCAAGGTTGATGGTTCTTATATCAAGTATGTTGTTCCCTCTTTTTTTTGGGAACCCAAAGCTTATGAATGTGTTATTATGAGATGAAACCCATTCCTTTCCATGGGTTATTTATGTACATGTTTGATATGTGTTCTATGTGGCAAGCATGATAATGATTATGTTATGATGTGACGGGTGCGCCCGAAATTATATAGCGCAATATAAATGTTTAAATGTGACGGGTGCGCCCGGAATTATATAGCGCTCCAATGTATTGGGTAAAGTGATGAAAACCAGTGGAAAACATGTATATCCCTGAAAAGTAAAGTAAATGATGAACAAAAGACCTTTTAGGAGTAACCATATCAAAAATGGAGTGTAAGAGGGGGAACCCGAAGGAAGAAAATTGGGTTCGAGATTTCCCCTTACCTCGTACTCGAATGCCCCCTTCTCTTTAATGTCCTGTATAATGACATTATATTCATTAATTAGAAATTCCAGAACCTTTTATACATTAATAGGGTTCATTATGGTTTCATTATTTCATATTATGTTCCTTTGGATGACTTATAGAGTTTAAAAACATTGTTTGGGGATGTTCGTTTTCATGGTTTTCTTGAGCGGTCCACTTGTATTCTTAATTTGATGTTTGGGTTGATCATGGGTAAACATCCAGAACTGATATTACATGTAATTAATGATATTACAGAAGCTTGAATGATTTTATAATGAGTTATATTAGATCCATGTGGACGAATCATTAGATAATAATTAAATGAAGATTATTTGGGCTAATTTGAGCGGTTTTTGGATCACAACCAACTCATTTTAACTTTTCACTTAGTAGTATGGCCATAGGTTATTTCCAGAACTTAAAATAGAACATAATACATATAAAACATTCTGGTTCAACCATAAAAATGGTTTCATGACCAGATTGAAGGTATAAATGGAAGAAGAGAGCATGCTGTTTTTGAAGGTGATAAATTATCACCACATTAACAACGTTCTCTTTATTAAAATAAAAGAAAGGTAGAAAGGGTGTGGGGTGATATAACATTAGAATCATAACATTACAGTATATATATAATACTGGATTTACAGAACAATTTGGATTAAGAAGGGTAGAGAGAGATCAAGAAAGGATCTTGAACTTGAAAGGAAATTAAAGGAGAAGAGAGGGAGAAATTACCTTTAGAATCTTCCTCTTGAGTTCCTCTTTAAGGAAGCTAGGCTTGGTCTTTTGATGAGACCATCAGATTTTGGACGTGGGGGATGAGCTAGGGAAGGTGTTTGGGCAGAATTTAGAAAAGGCTTGGAGCTTGAGAGGTGTGAGAAAAAGAGGGAGTGAAGGGTGGCTTTTATAGTGGAGGGGAGAGAGGTTTCCTTAATATTAAATTGATTAGTTTATTAATTCCACCAAAGACAGGGAATAGCAAGTCTTGGATGACCAATAATAGTAATTTTATAATGTAATCCCGAACCAAGTGGGCTTACATAAGCAGAACATCAGCAATGACTCAATTAATACATTATTTAGCTTTTATTGTGAATTATCGGATTCCACTATTCATCAAAGATTCAAGTATCTCAGAAAAATCCCAAAATTTTACCCCAACCATTTTTCGACGTGTAGAATCCAAAAATGATGTCCATTTTTCAAAAATAATTTTCTAAATATTATTAATTTAATATTTAATTAAAATCATAATTTACTTTAAAAAAAACAGTTTTTAAAGTTAAAACTGATTTTGCAATTCTTTCAAAAATTACTTAGGGTCTTATAAAATTATCTAAAAACTACTAGACATTGATTCAATAATTTATGAATATATTTCAGGAAAATAAATATTCTTTTAAATTAATTAACTAATTATAATTAATTATTTATGACTTATAAAATACCAAAAACGTTTACTAAGGTCAAATTATCACTTTCTATGATGTCTAAATTTTATTTTATTATTCATAGGTAATGTTACTCTTATTTACTATTCATAAGGGTAAGTTACTATTCATAAGGGCAGGTTACTATTCATAAGGGTAGGTTACTATTCACCAAAAATTATTTTTGTTTCATTAGACTCCAAAAACTATCTTGAACACAACCGTGTATGTTGGATTTTTAAAATTCCAAACATAGGGGTGACAAAATTACGTTTAAAGGTCACTTATCACTTAGTAGTTCATTATTTTGTGTTTTTATGACATAGATATAAGAAGGGAATTTTCTATTGAAAAACTTTGGGTCGTTACATTCTTCCCCCCTTAAGAAATTTCGCCCCCGAAATTTCACTTTACACAAACAGGTGAGGGTACTTCTCCTTCATTGCCTATTCCGGTTCCCAAGTTGCTTCCTCAAACCTTTGGTTCCTCCACAACACTTTGACAAGGCGGGTTGTCTTGTTGCGTAGAACCTTATCACTTCGGTCCAGAATTTTTACCGGCTGCTCCTCATATGAGAGATCATCTTCCAACTGTACCACCTCTGAGTTTAGTACATGTGAGGGGTCTGGAATGTACTTCCTCAGTAGTGATACGTGAAACACGTCATGAACTTGAGCCATATTCGGTGGAAGTGTCAGACGATAGGCCACGAATCCTATACGATCAAGGATCTCAAAGGGGCCAATATACCTTGGGCTTAGCTTCCCTTTCTTCCCGAATCGCATGACTCTCTTCCATGGAGATATTCGAAGGAAGACTTTATCTCCAACGTCAAACTCCAAGTCCCTCCGACGATTGTCAGCATAGCTCTTTTGCCGACTTTGAGCAGATTTGATATGTTTCTGGATGACTTGAACCTTCTCTGTCATCTCTTGAACAAGATCGGGACCAAGTAGTTTTCGTTCTCCAACTTCATCCCAACAGGTTGGAGTTCTACATCGCTTCCCATAAAGAGCTTCATACGGAGCCATCTGAATACTCGAGTGGAAGCTATTGTTGTATGAGAACTCAACCAATGGAAGGTGCTGATCCCATCCACCTTTGAATTCAAGAGAGCATGATCTTAGCATATCTTCAAGTGTCTGAATAGTCCTTTCAGACTAGCCATCAGTTTGGGGGTGATAGGTCGTGCTGAAGTTTAATTCAGTACTCAAAGCATGTTGAAGGCTCCTCCAAAATTTAGAAGTGAACCTTGGATCACGGTCAGAGACAATCGAGAGTGGAACACCGTGCAACCTCACTACTTCCTTCACATATATCCTTGCAAGTTGTTCAAGTGAGAGGTCTTCCCGAATAGCGATAAAATGGGCAGTCTTGGTGAGTCGGTCAACCACAACCCATATCACATTATTTCCTCTTGACGTTTTCGGGAGGCCCATGACAAAGTCCATAGTGACATTTTCCCTCGTATGCACGTCGAGGAAGGTAACACGAAGGACTCTTCCGAGTGTTTACTACGAGCGAGGAGTTTGGCACAATGCTAGATAACCCTTTCCAAGAAGCTGCTGCTGCCGGAGACCTCCGAGCGGCTTATCTGTGCCAGGTCCTGCACTATGGCTTCTGGGGCCAGTTAATGGACTTCGGAGCGTTGGAGAATGAGTCCACTCGTGTGTCTCTTAGGCAAGAAGTGTACACCGACGTTTCCCAACTCCACACCCCTCACGCTAAACTCAAGAGGCGATATAAATGTTCCCATGAGTTTAGTCCTGTATGTTCATCTTGTGTATGGTTTGTGGAGTTAGAGAGTTTCGCCTCTCTTTGTGGTGTCCGTCTGGAAAACTCAGACTTTAATGTGTAAACTTTTTAATTAAAAAGTTTATGATCCCTTTCTTCTTAGTGTTGTTAAGTGACCTCTCTTGTATACCTTTTCTTCCAGATGGCAGGTCAGATGAACCTCTCGTCTCTACCTGAGGAGTTAGTAGAGGTTATCTTGATCAGAACTTGTATGATGGACTTTCCCTCTTTTCTCCACCTACCAGGGTCCTGTCAACGTCTTCTGGACATAGCGAACAGTCCAGAAATTCTCCGCGCATGTCAGGAGAATGAACATGTGATTCACCTCCTTGCCACCACCCAGCTCCCCTACTATAGGCGAAGGGGGAGATACCATGAAGGGCTCTTTCAGTGTTTCTCTATGGCACGAAACTTCTCCGCCAGAGCTTGCTTTCTCATAGTAGCCCAGGACGGCAACCTCAGAGCCGCCTACATGTTCCAGATCCTGAACGTCAGCCTTCTCATTCGCGTCGTTCCCCTCGACTACCTCGAGCGTGATGAAGTTCGAAGGGTTACTAGGGGATTCGTCCGCTCGGACATCTCAGAGCTGTTTATTGCACGGGCCTCCCTGTGGAAGCCTGTGTGTAGTGCCCATGAGCAGGAGTACAAGTCTTATTGCTTAAAATGTATCTGGGTCAGGGAAACAGCGGAGCTGTGTACCAGTTTAGGGGTTCCGTTAACCGAGCCAGGCCTTCAGTTTTGACAATGTTGTGCAACCGAGGTCCTTTTCTTGTCTTTTTATGAATAGAATTGCGAGGACGCAATTCTTTGAAGGGGGAAATGATGTAACGACCCGAGAATTCTTGTTTCGGGTAATGATATGTTTCCCTTTAATTGGACCATCTTTCTATAAAAAGAAAATGAAAATAAATGAAAACCCGTAGCAACAATCATGAATGAAATACTCCTTTATTAAGAAACACCTTGACGATTACAACTCCCCATGATCAAAACATCACTAACCAAAGATCACAACCAAGAACCCAATTACAACGATGGGAAGACTGCTTAGAACTACTAGGAGCCCGAGAATGCGGTAGGGATTTCGAGCATCTATCATAAGGAACATAAGGATTGCTGAAGCCACCGCGACCGTGCTCAACACCAAGGGGATCACACGAACCATCTTCCTTTATCTTCTTCGGTCACTTGGAGTAAGGTACACCCCGAGGTTAGACCCTTTTATAGGCACCCCAATCCGACCGTTAAGCACCAACGGTTATAAATATAGCCGTTGGATCTCCCCTGTTTTGTTGTTTTTTTGAATTTTTTAGTTTCTAATGATAACCGTTGAGCTGTGAGTTAAATTTCCCCGGCAGGTTCAAAAAGATTAAGCACGATATTTGATGTAAAAATATATATCTATATAAATATATAAATAAATAATAATAAGGTAGTTGAATTTTGTTATATGAAAAAGAATATATTTTTATACATATATATACATATTTCAAAATGATGGGAATAAATACTGTATTTCCACTTAAATATAAATGTTTTATACAACTTAAACAAGCAAAGCTTTGTTTTATTGAAATCTTGTGGGGTTTTATTTTATTTTAAGTCTGGATAAATATGTGCAATCTCTTGGAATATATTTATATATGTATACATGAACATATATGCATATAAATAAAGATGTTTATAGGTTAATTTTTATCATTTTTGGAAATAATGTCAAAAATTATGGTTTCTTGTGTCGTGTAATTTCTACTTCAATACATATTTAATGATATAGTTATTCAATGTCCCCACCTTCTTAAAAAAACGGTTAAATAATTGAAGTTTAAATAATAATAACCACATATAATTGATCAACAACGAATCTTGACCATGCTTAAAATAATAAAGTTTATAAATAATTGAAGTATAAACAATAATAAAGTTTATAATAGGTATATAAAAAAATAGAAGAATTTTTTTCTTTCAAAAAAAAACGTGGAAAAGGGGGGGGGGAGACCTCGTTTTTTAGGGGCCGCTTCACCTGGGCCGTACGATCATCCTCCCCCTGATTGCGGCCGTCAATCTCGTTTAATTCTGCACCACTCCTCAGCCGTCCGATCAACCAGTGTGACATCCCTGACGTCCATCCTTTTTTTTCTCTATTTTCTTCCACCTCGCACCGCGGCTTCTTCTCCTATCTCGCGACGCCGGACCAGTTGGTGTAGGGCTGCCATCTTCTTCGTCTAGGCCGGTGAGGTAGACTCTATTGTCTCCTCCTTTCCACAAGTTGACATCGACACACCACCTCCCCCGAAGTCCTCCTCTTCTCCTTCGTTTTTTTTACCCCCTGTTGCACCGAGGACTGAAGGATCGGCTCTCCTGATCTCTCCGACCTCCAGGCGACGCCGACACAGCTCCGGTCTTCCTCCTCCTTCTCGTCGAGCAGGTAAGGGACAAACTAGTTCTAAAGTTGTGGTTTTAAACTTTGGTCTTAGTACAAATATAATCTTACCCGGGTAGTGTATATATATATATATGGGTGAAAACCTCCATGTTTATTCCCTCGTACTACGTTTCTTTTTTCTTTATTTTTTTTTCTACTCCTATCCAAGCCAAGGTAAGGATCTGTTCTTTATTTTTGTGCTTATGAAAGCTTCGGTTTTCATTTAAACATATGTATACGTTATATATATATATGTGTGTGTGTATACCATCTATATCATTTTGCCTTCGGTTTCTTTTACCTTGACTCCATCCCCTCTCCAAGCAAGGAAAGAATTCGGTTATAATTTTGGTTGGGTTTCTCTTTTACAAGAATCGGTTTTTATATAAATATGTATATATTTATATATACTTGATATATAAATATATACTTTCAAACACACATATTATAGGATGATAAGCAGTATTTTCTCAATGTTTATACCCCATGATTTTTTCTTTCCTACTATAAAATGGATATTTTAAGTAAATGGGTGAATAGGTAAAATTGTGCAAGTGAATGATGTATATTATTGTGGTATATACATACACGTATGTGTATATACCTCAATATGAATTTAGAGACCATGTTTACAATTTTTATAAAGCATTACGAGGTTTATGGGTTAGTTGGACTTCAAATTCTTTCGTGAAACTGAGAACTTTCATTTATCACTGCTCGGGATAAATGAGGATTTTTGTGAAAATGGTTAACATGGACTCCTTGATTTTTTTTGTTTTTACAAATGCATACATGTATCCATAAGTGTGTACTTAAGTCTGTTTAAAGTGCTAATAAAAAAGTTTTTATAAGACAGTTTTGGGTAAAAACCCTCAATACCTATAGGTGTAAACGACTATGTTTTAATTGGATACTATGATGTTATGTAATGTTAAGTAATATGTTCATTCTCTTGAAACCCATGCTTTTAAATGCAAGGTAACTTGTTATGTGAACGGAGTTTTAGCATGCATGTCATCAGGTTCTTAATGTCTAAATTGTCCTCATGAATGAATAAGTATGTGAAAATGGGGTTTAATTAAGAATGCATGAAACCCTATGAATGAATGGTCATGTCAAGATATGTGAGGGATGTATAGGACTTACATGTGACGGGTGTGCCCGGAATTATATAGCGCAACAAGAATGATGTGACGGGTGCGCCCGGAATTATATAGCGCTCCAATGCATTGGGTAAAACAAGAGTCTCATGAGACGAACATGTGCGACGGTCTTGGCTGTTAGCCTTGGTTTGTGCTAAAGAAACAGGGCGGGCGGTGAGCCTCGACCTGTTAAGTATGTTATACGGTCATGATGAAAAGTCATGACAAAGTCCAGGATTATACATTCCCTCTACATGTAATGATAAAGGATAACCAGGGGTCTGTTCAACTAACAGGACAACCCCTAGTTGAAAGCTCCCAAGATCATGATAATGTACCCTATGTAACTAGAATTGCTTTTCATATGGTAAACTGATAGATGAACTGCATTTTACTCATGAACCATGATATGCATGTTTTTCCTGCTTAGCCATAGAATTCACCTAGAATTGAAGTAACCTTGTTTTCATTTTACGCATTGTTTATATTGTGCACTCTGATCATGTTCACATTAAAGCTTACTTTAAGTACGTGCCTCTTTATGCAAGTGGTTTTCAAACAAAGATGGAATTTCATGTTTTCAAGAAATGACAATGTTTTGTTTTAGCAAAGTATTTTTATTCATTTCAAAAGGACTTGAGAAAGGAATTTCTTAAAATGTTTTAAAACCCCTTACTGGGCATTTTTGCTCACCCTACGTTTTGTTTAAAATTTTTCAGGAACGGTTGATACTAATGAAGTTAATCAGATGCAGCTGGTTTTCCAGAATCCTGAGCCTCGCGATATTCTGTTGTGATGAGAGGGGATGCAGTCAAGGTAAAAGAAACCGAAGGCAAAATGATATAGATGGTATACACACACACACACACACACACACACATATATATATATATATAACGTATACATATGTTTAAATGAAAACCGAAACTTTCATAAGCACAAAAATAAAGAACAGATCCTTACCTTGGCTTGGATAGGAGTAGAAAAAAAAATAAAGAATAAAGAAACGTAGTACGAGGGAATAAACATGGAGGTTTTCACCCATATATATATATATACACTACCCGGGTAAGATTATATTTGTACTAAGTCCAAAGCTTAAAACCACAACTTTGGAACTGGTTTGTCCCTTACCTGCTCGACGAGAAGGAGGAGGAGGAAGACCAGAGCTGTGTCGGCGTCGCCTGGAGGTCGGAGAGATCAGGAGAGCCGATCCTTCGGTCCTCGGTGCAACAAGGGGGTTAAAAAAAAACGAAGGAGGAGAAGAGGAGGACTTCGGGGGAGGTGGGGTGTCGGTGTTAACTTGTGGAAAGGAGGAGACAATAGAGTCTACCTCACCGGCCTAGACGAAGAAGATGGCAGCCCTACACCAACTGGTCCGGCGTCGCGAGATAGGAGAAGAAGCCGCGGCGCGAGGTGGAAGAAAACAAAGAAAAAAAAGGATGGACGACAGGGATGTCACGCTGGTTGATCCGACGGCTGAGGAGTGGTGCGGAATTAAACGAGATTGACGGCCGCGATCAGGGGGAGGATGATCGGACGGCCCAGGTGAAGCGGCCCCTAAAAAACGAGGTCTTCCCCCCCCCCTTTTCCACGTTTTTTTTTGAAAGAAAAAAATTCTTCTATTTTTTTATATACCTATTATAAACTTTATTATTGTTTATACTTCAATTATTTATAAACTTTATTATTTTAAGCATGGTCAAGATTCGTTGTTGATCAATTATATGTGGTTATTATTATTTAAACTTCAATTATTTAACCGTTTTTTTTAAGAAGGTGGGGACATTGAATAACTATATCATTAAATATGTATTGAAGTAGAAATTACACGACACAAGAAACCATAATTTTTGACATTATTTCCAAAAATGATAAAAATTAACCTATAAACATCTTTATTTATATGCATATATGTTCATGTATACATATATAAATATATTCCAAGAGATTGCACATATTTATCCAGACTTAAAATAAAATAAAACCCCACAAGATTTCAATAAAACAAAGCTTTGCTTGTTTAAGTTGTATAAAACATTTATATTTAAGTGGAAATACAGTATTTATTCCCACCATTTTGAAATATGTATATATATGTATAAAAATATATTCTTTTTCATATAACAAAATTCAACTACCTTATTATTATTTATTTATATATTTATATAGATATATATTTTTACATCAAATATCGTGCTTAATCTTTTTGAACCTGCCGGGGAAATTTAACTCACAGCTCAACGGTTATCATTAGAAACTAAAAAATTCAAAAAAACAACAAAACATGGGAGATCCAACGGCTATATTTATAACCGTTGGTGCTTAACGGTCGGATTGGGGTGCCTATAAAAGGGTCTAATCTCGGGGTGTACCTTACTCCAAGTGACCGAAGAAGATAAAGGAAGATGGTTCGTGTGATCCCCTTGGTGTTGAGCACGGTCGCGGTGGCTTCAGCAATCCTTATGTTCCTTATGATGGATGCTCGAAATCCCTACCGCATTCTCGGGCTCCTAGTAGTTCTAAGCAGTCTTTCCATCGTTGTAATTGGGTTCTTGGTTGGGATCTTTGGTTAGTGATGTTTTGATCGTGGGGAGTTGTAATCGTCAAGGTGTTTCTTAATAAAGGAGTATTTCATTCATGCTTGTTGCTACGGGTTTTCATTTATTTTCATTTTCTTTTTATAGAAAGATGGTCCAATTAAAGGGAAACATATCATTACCCGAAATAAGAATTCTCGGGTCGTTACATCATCTCCCCCTTCAAAGAATTGCGTCCTCGCAATTCTATTCATAAAAAGATAAGAAAAAGACCTCGGTTGCACAACATTACCAAAACTGAAGGCCTGACTCGGTTAACGGAACCCCTAAACTGGTACACAGCTCCGCTGTTTCCCTGACCCAGATACATTTTGAGCAATAAGACTTGTACTCCTGCTCATGGGCACTACACACAGGCTTCCACAGGGAGGCCCGTGCAATAAACAGCTCTGAGATGTCCGAGCGGACGAATCCCCTAGTAACCCTTCGAACTTCATCACGCTCGAGGTAGTCGAGGGGAACGACGCGATTGAGAAGGCTGACGTTCAGGATCTGGAACATGTAGGCGGCTCTGAGGTGGCCGTCCTGAGCTGCTATGAGAAAGCAAGCTCTGGCGGAGAAGTTCCGTGCCATAGAGAAACACTGAAAAAGCCCTTCATGGTATCTCCCCCTTCGCCTATAGTAGGGGAGCTGGGTGGTGGCAAGGAGGTGAATCACATGTTCATTCTCCTGACATGCACGGAGAATTTTCGGACTATTCGCTATGTCCAGAAGACGTTGACAGGACCCTCGTAAGTGGAGAAAAGAGAGAAAGTCCACCATACAAGTTCTGATCAAGATATTCTCTACTAACTCGTCAGGTAGAGACGAGAGGTTCATCTGACCTGCCATCTGGAAGAAAAGGTATACAAGAGAGGTCACTTAACAACACTAAGAAGAAAGGGATCATAAACTTTTTAATTAAGAAGTTTACACATTAAAGTCTGAGTTTTCCAGACGGACACCACAAAGAGAGGCGAAACTCTCTAACTCCACAAACCATACACATGAAGAACATACAGGACTAAACTCATGGGAACATTTATATCGCCTCTTGAGTTTAGCGTGATGGGTGTGCAGTTGGGAAACGTCGGTGTACACTTCTTGCCTAAGAGACACACGAGTGGACTAAAAGCCCAGTAAGAGGATAGATAAGAACAATATAGCATGGGGTGAGCATAATCATGACATAGGAAGAAGATCTTGAACATGAGAGGAGAATAAACAATAAACTTGAAATGTAGCAAAGCATAAAAATGAAACATCATGTCTTAGTGGTTAACTACCACACATAATTGTGAACAAAGCTAGCATCATGTTCACGCATAATTTCACATTTACTCATGAGATTCATCACTTTACCCAATGCATTGGAGCGCTATATAATTCCGGGCGCACCCGTCACATTTAAACATTCATATTGCGCTATATAATTCCGGGCACACCCGTCACATCATAACATTATAATTATCATGCTTGCCACATAGAACACATATCAAACATGTACATAAATAACCCATGGAAAGGAATGGGTTTCATCTCATAATAACACATTCATAAGCTTTGGGTTCCCAAAAGAAAGAGGGAACAAGATACTTGATATAAGAACCATCAACCTTGAATGAGAGGCAAAATGTGAGATCTTGAAAGAAGAGTTCTTTTGGAAAACATTTTGAGGGACATAAAAACTAGTGACAAACATGTATATCCCAGAAAAGTAAAGGAAATGATGAACAAAAGATCTTTGAGGAGTAACCATATCAAAAATGGAGTGAAAGAGGGAGAACCCAAAGGAAGAAAATTGGGTTCGAGATTTCCCCTTACCTTGTACTCGAATGCCTCCTTCTCTTTAATGTCCTGTATAATGACATTATATTCATTAATTAGAAATTCCAGAACCTTTTATACATTAATAGGGTTCATTATGGTTTCATTATTTCATATTATGTTCCTTTGGATGACTTATAGAGTTTAAAAACATTGTTCGGGGATGTTCGTTTTAATGGTTTTCTTGAGCGGTCCACTTGTATTCTTAATTTGATGTTTGGGTTGATCATGGGTAAACATCCAGAACTGATATTACATGTAATTAATGATATTACAGAAGCTTGAATGATTTTATAATGAGTTATATTAGATCCATGTGGACGAATCATTAGATAAAAAAATTTAATGATGGTTATTTGGGTTAATTTTAGCGGTTTTTGGATCACAACGATCTTGTTTTAACATTTAACTTAGTAATAAGGCCATAGGTTATTTACAGAACTTAAAATAGAACATAATAGATATAAAAAATTCTGGTTCAACCATAAAAATGGTATCATGACCAGATTTAAGATATAAATGAAAGAAGAGAGCATGTTGTTTTTGAAGGTGATAAATTATCACCACATGAACAACGTTTCTTTAATAAAATAAAAGGAAGGGGGAAAGAGTGTGGGGTGATATAACATTAGAATCATAACATTACAGTATATATATAATACTGGATTTACAGAACAATTTGGATTAAGAAGGGTAGGGAGAGATCAAGAAAGGATCTTGAACTTGAAAGGAAATTAAAGGAGAAGAGAGAGAGAAATTACCTTTAGAATCCTTCTCTTGAGTTCCTCTTTAAGGAAGCTAGGCTTGGTCTTTTGATGAGACCAGCAAATTTTGGACGTGGGGGGTGAGCTAGGGAAGGTGTTTGTGCAGAATTTAGAGAAGACTTGGAGCTTGAGAGGTGTGAGGAAAATAGGGAGTGAAGGGTGGCTTTTATAGTGGAGGGGAGAGGGGTTTCCTTAATATTAAATTGATTAGTTTATTAATTCCACCAAAGACAAGGAATAGTGAGTCTTGGATGACCAATAATAGTAATTTTATAATGTAATCCCGAACCAAGTGGGCTTACATCAGCAGAACATCAGCAATGACTCAATTAATACATTATTTAGCTTTTATTGTGAATTATCGGATTCCACTATTCATCAAAAATTCAAGTATCTCAGAAAAGTCCCAAAATTTTACCCCAACCATTTTTCGACGTGTAGAATCCAAAAATGAAGTCCATTTTTCAAAAATAATTTTCTAAATATTATTAATTTAATATTTATGTAAAATAATAATTTACTTAAAAAAAACAGTTTTTAAAATTAAAACTGATTTTGCAGTTCTTTCAAAAATTACTTAGGGTCTTATAAAATTATCTAAAAACTAATAGACATTGATTCAATAATTTATGAATATATTTCAGGAAAATAAATATTCTTTTAAATTAATTAATTAATTATAATTAATTATTTATGACTTATAAAATACCAAAAACGTTTACTAAGGTCAAATTATCACTTTCTAAGATGTCTAAATTTTATTTTATTATTCAGATGTAATGTTACTCTTATTTACTATTCATAAGGGTAGGTTACTATTCATAATGGTAGGTTACTATTCATAAGGGTAGGTTACTATTCACCAAAAATTATTTTTGTTTCATTAGATTCCAAAAACTATCTTGAACACAACCGTATATGTTGGATTTTTAAAATTCCAAACATAGGGGTGACAAAATTATGTTTCAAGGTCACTTATCACTTAGTAGTTCATTATTTTGTGTTTTTATGACATAGATATAGGAAGGAAATTTTCCATTGAAAAACTTTGGGTCGTTACAATTGCACGATACACTCACTCAGGAAAGGCGAATAAGGTGACAGATGCATTAAGCAGGAAAGATCATGGACTTGTGACTTAAATGAGGATTGAAAGAGATCCTATGTTCATGGATCTACTGATGATGAATACGGGAATTGTTAAGGAAGGGGAAACATCTTTCCTCTTTCAAATGATTGCTAAACTATCTTTACTAGAGAAGATAAAAATTTCTCAGTCTGATGATGAGAATCTGCACAAGAAAATTAATGCAGTTAATGATGAGAGACTGGCCGACTTCGTGTATGAAGGTGTTCTGAAGTTTGGGAAGATGTTATGCGTTCTATTAGTACCTGAGCAAAAAAGGGAACTATTAGACGATGCTTATAGCTCAAATTTCTCTATACACCCTGGTAGCACAAAGATGTTCAGAGATCTAAAAGAACATTTTTTGTGGGAAAACATGAAGAGAGATTTCTGATTACGTGTCAAGATGTTTTGTTTGTCAACAGGTGAAAGCGGGAAAACAACATCATGGCGGAGTCATGCAATCGCTTCCTATACCTATGTGGAAATGAGATAATATCACGATGGACTTTGTCATGGGACTACCAAAGACTCCTAAAAGGAACGATACAATATGAGTTATTGTTGATCGTCTTACCAAGTCAACACATTTTCTTGCTATAAGAGAAGTTCTACCATTTGAACGTCTAGCAAGACTATATATTAATGAAGTTGTGAGACTTTATGGAGTACCCCAATCGATTGTTTCTGATCGTGATTCACGTTTTACATCAACATTCTGGAAAAATTTTCAGAAGGCTCTAGATACTGATCTTCGTTTGAGCACTGCCTACCACCCACAAACTGATGGGCAATCAGAACAGACTATTCAAACATTGGAAAACATGATGAGCTTTTGTTCACTTGATTTTCACGGCATGTGGGATCGGTACTTACCTTTCATAGAATTTTTCTTTAACAATAACTTCCATTCAAGTATACAGATGACACCCTATGAAGCATTATATGGGAGGAGATGTCGTACACCAACTTGCTGGGATGATGTGGGTGAAAGAAAGCTCGTGGGCCCAGAACTTGTTGAAGAAATAATGGAAAATGTGAAAATTATCCAGAACCATATCAAAATAGCTCAAAGTAGGCAAAGAGCTATGCTGATAACCGAAGTATTTGGAATTTCAAGAAGGTGATCATGTTTTCTTAAAGGTATCTCCATGGAAAGGTATTATACGATTCGGTAAGAAAAGAAAATTAAGTCTCAGGTACATCGGAACTTTTGAAATTTTGGACCGAATTGGAGCCGTAGCTTACCGTTTGGCAATGCCGCCAAGTCTCTACAAGGTTCACAATGTGTTTCACGTGTCAATGTTAAGAAAGTACATGCCAGACCCAACACATGTACTCACTTATGAAGAAGTGAAACTTTAGCCCGATTTATCTTACTGTGAAGAGCCTATCAAGATTCTTGATACTAGAGAACAAGTATTGAGAAATCGGACGACTCGTCTGGTAAATGTTCTATGGAGGAAGCATAAGATGGAGGATGCAACATGGGAGCCTGAACAGCTTTTGTTAAAGACATACCCGAATCTTTTTAGGTAATATTCTGTGAATTTCGAGGACAATATTTTTGTAAGGAGGGGAGAATGTAACACCCCAAGGTTTTGAAAATGAATATAGAATGTAATTTTATAATCTAACCATTAAACACAACTTTGCATCTTCTATGTTTTGAATTTTGATAAATGGTCATCTCGAGTTGTGTTCAGTAAGTCATTTGGAGTCGGATAGAACAAACTTGATTTTTGGTTAATAGTAACATACCCTTATGAATAGTAATATGAATATTAATACGACCCTTATGAATTGTAAATAATAATATTATTTTATTTTCTTAAGGCAATATGATACTGAGATCTTAATTAATTTTTCAATGTCACATAAAACTAATTGCATTTCAAGATTGTTATTTTTCGAATAAACTACGACCTTATTTAAAAATTAAATTAATAATATTTAGAAAATTATTTTTGAGAAATGGATTTAACTTTTGAATTCTACACGTCGAAAAATGGTAGGGGTGAATTTTTGGGATTTTTCTGAAATTTTTGAATTTTTGATGAATAATGAAATACGATAAAATACCGTATATATAAATTATTAGTTAAATACACTATTTATGACATCAAAAGTGATGCAAGACCACTTGGTTTGAACTCACATGCACTTATTACTATTAGGGGTGTAATAAAACCACACTACTGGTTGTTTTGAGAGAAATAATAAAATAATGAATTAAATATTCAAAATTTACCTCTCTTCTCCATTATAAAAACCCATCATCACTCCCTCCTCTCTTCACTCCTCTAGACCTTGAAGCTCTTCAAAGTTCTGCCCAATTACCCTTCCCTAGTCTCCCCCTACGTCCAAGATGCTTCTAGTCTTCCCAAAAGATCAAAACCCCTTCCTTTAAAGGAGTTTTTCAAGGAGGTTATTTCAAGAGGTAAAACACCCTTCTTTTTCGTTTGGTTTTATTTCAATTTATCTTCTTTTGATATCCTCTCCTCACCTCATCTGTCCAAATGACCAAGACAACTCCAGTAACATCTATATACTGGATTTATATCATGTGAATGGAAGAACCATCATAAATATTCTTACTCCCTCACTTTTTAGACATGTATTTAGTTTACCCGAATCTTTTTAGGTAATATTTTGTGAATTTCGAGGATGAAATTTTTGTAAGTGGGGGAGAATGTAACACCCCAAGGTTTTGAAAATAAATATAGAATGCAATTTTATAATCTAGCCATTAAACACGACTTTGCCTCTTTTATGATTTGAATTTCGAAAAATGGTCATCTAGAGTTGCGTTCAGTAAGTCATTTGGAGTCTGATAGAAAAAACTTGATTTTTGGTGAATACTAACATACCCTTATTAATAGTAATGACCCTTATGAATAGTAAATAATGATATTATTTTATTTTGTTAAGGTAATAAGATGATGAGATCTTAATTAATTTTTCAATGTCACATAAAACTAATTATACCTCTAAGATTGTTATTTTTCGAATTAACTAACTTTATTTAAAAATTAAATTAATAATATTTAGAAAATGGATTTCACTTTTGAATTCTAGACGTCGAAAAATGGTAGGGGTGAATTTTTGGGATTTTTTTGAAATTCTTGAATTTTTTATGAATAGTGAAATACGGTAAAATACCGTATATACAAATTATGAGTTAAATACACTATTTATGACATCACAAGTGATACAAGACCATTTGGTTCGAACTCACATGCACTTATTACTATTAGGGGTTAAATTTTTTGTGTGATGAGTTCTGTTTATATTATGTCTTATTATGTGTATTTACAGTATATATACATACTCCATCCACTCTATTAAGTCTCTCTTCAATTGTATGATATTTATAAGGGGCTTTTATTTAAAAAATCCAAAGGGAAAGGAAGAGAATAAAATAAAAACAAGTGGAGGATATGGACATACCTTGATACCATCAATCATTTAACATGACTTCCTCTGATACCAACTATAAGGAACCGGCCTTATTACATACATAATCTTGATTTAGTCAAGAAAACACTTCCTTTTACATTGAGGATCTTTTCAAGTTTAAAGTTTTAGAGAATTAGGACAATACATACATAACATTACACATTATTATCGAGTGGATACCATAAAAACAGTTTCCATTTTTTGCAAAATATAAATCATTAAAACTTAAAACAAAACTCCTTGACAATTCTTCAACATTTAACATAGCTTCCTTCCTTGTCTTACACATCCATTGACTTGTGAAAAACATTTAAAAACTTGGGATGAGCACAAAAGCTCAGTAAGGGTTGAAAAAGAAGGAAAGAGCACATTAGTCCATGAATACTCGTGGCGTATGAAAACATTTTTAAAAGACATGCTGGTCACTCATATGTACTTACTTTGTGTAACATGAGATTTACACAAGATCTACACAAACATGAGAACATAAGCCATTCTTGGCTACCATATAAGTTGTAACCCTCACAACTACCTTACTTTGTGTAACAATCGCAGTTACACTTGGAGTAACCATATGACCAACCTCCAACTTACTCATATCCAATGCATTGGAGGGAGATATAGGTCCCACCCTTTGTCATAAATAATTCTCAAGAACCAAAACATAATCGTACAACATGAATAATTACATAAAAACATTGCTTTGCAATTTTGTAAAACCGAATTTAGAAAGAGGTTTTTTAAAGAAAAGCCCCTTATGAATATCATACAATTAAAGAGAGACTTAATAGAGTGGATGAAGTATGTATATATACTATAAATACACATAATAAAACATAATATAAACAGAACCCTTCACACAAACAAAGTAGAAGGTTAACTCAAAGAATGGAAATCGGGTTAAGAATTCCCTTACTTCAGGCGTGTCTTACTTCAAAATTTTTTAAACTTCGTGTATAATGGTTAAAAGAGTGTTATTAGTAGTTTATATAAAAATTTTCATGTTTATAACATCTTATATTATCATTTCATAACATTATTTCACCCATTAATTGTTAGTTTTTTGCTCCTTGCACTGTTTTTGGGTGAGTTCTTAACATGATTTCCATTATTGGTTCATGGTGGATGTTTTTGTCGATTGGAAGTGAAATTCCAGAATTGGAATGGAAAGGTATTTACATATTTTTAGTACCATAATTTATACCATTTATCATTTTGATGTTTAATATGAGGATGACTCATAAGTTAAAACATTAATGATGTTCATTTAGATCATTTTAGTGGTTTTTTGATAATAACAACCTCATTTTGTCTTATAAATTAGAACCATGAGTACAAAAGAATTACAGAACCATGGGTGAATCATAAAACATTTATTATAACCTGGTTCAACCATATTAATGGTTTCATGACCAGACTTGAAAGAATTAATGAAAATTGAAATCACATCGTCCACGATGTCGGTAATTCGACACATCACGGACAAAGTTTTTAATTCTTTGAATAAGTGGGCGAGGAGAAGAACAATGATGATGAATTTTCCATGAACATGAGAATAACAAGAATATAAATGATTCTGGAGATTTCATGCCTCTTGGATAAGAAGAGATGAAGAAAGAATGAGAAAGGAACTCAAAATAAAAGAATAATTGAGTAATCTCTTAGAAAAATTCGGCAGCCTAACGGCTCTACAACACGGTTTTAGAAAATATTAAAAATAGAGGGGACAAGGGTCAACCATCCACAAATGAATCATAATATAGAGTAGATCAATAATAACAAGGAAATAAGAGCATGGTATGGAAAGTTGAATGTTATACCACATAAAAGAGAACCTGAATAGAAAAAGATGAAAATTGAGATTTTTCTTACCTTGTAGAGTAATCCTTAGAACTTGAAGGTTGGGACCTTGGGGGATTGAGGAAACCTTGGGAGGACTACTATGAAGGTAAGGAGGCTAGAGATTCGTTGGGGGAATTGAGAATGAAGTTAGTGAAGGAATGGATTGGTATTTATAGTAAAAGTAAGAGAATATTTTAATAATATTCAAGGGACACCTCATGGGTGGTATTTGCAAAACCATGGGCTTGCCCATGGTATTTTCCCATGATATAAGCCACTTGGGACAACTTACATCTTATTTAACTCTACACAAGTCGACCAGATTTATGACATCATTATTAAATCATTAATGATGTCATTAACACACCGAAACTAAAAACCGTATTGTTTACTATTCACTGAAAATCAACTGTTTCAGAAAAATTTCCAAAATTCACCCTAACCATTTGTCGACGTGTAGATTTCAAAAATAAAGGTTATTTTTTGAAAATAATTTTCTAAATATTATTAATTTAAATTTTAAATAAAATCATACTTAAAAAATTAACAATTCTAATTCTATAACTACTTCTATATCATGATGAAAAATTAACCAAGATGTTATTATCTTAAAGCTTTAAGATAGGAGTGTGAAAGTTATGTTTTAAAGGCGAGTTAAAAATATCTACTTATGCATTTCTATTTTTTTTAGAAAAAATTGGGGTGTTACATTATCTCTACCTTCTTGAAATTGCGTCCTCGCAATTTTATTTACTTATTAAACAACTGAGGATACGTTTCTCTCATAGCATTTTCAGACTCTCATGTTACTTCTTCAACCATGTGGTTTTCTCCTCAAAACTCTTACCTGGTGGATTACCTTATTCCGCAATACCTGTTCCCTTCGATCAAGAATCTGAACTGGTTTCTCTTCATAAGAAAGGTTCTCTTCTAGCTGAACTGCTTCTGGGCTCAAGACATGTGATGAATCTGACACATACTTTCTCAACATCGAAACATGAAAAACATTGTGTACCTGAAACAAGCTTGGAGGCAAAGCTACGTGGTATACAACTGTTCCAACTTTCTCCAAGACTTCAAAAATGACCGATGAACCGTGGACTTAAGTTCCCTTTCTTACCGAAACACATCACATTTTTCCAAAGAGTGATTTTATGGAAAACATGGTCACTTACCTCGAAAGAGAAGTCTTTCCTTCTGTTATCTGCATAACTTTTCTGCCTGTTCTTAGCTGTCCTCATATGCTGCTGGATTATCCTCACTTTCTGAGCCACTTCTTCTACAAATTCTGGCCCCATTAACTTTCTTTCACCGACTTCATCCCAAAACGCTGGAGTCCGACACCGCTTCCTATACAAGGCCTCAAAAGGTGCTATCTGTATACTGGAATGAAAACTGTTATTATAAGTGTAGAATGAGAAAATAGGAGACCCGAACCCCCAGGGTGTACTCTCTAAAGGAGCCCTTGGAGTTAATTTATAATGAATATTAAAGACCACACCGGAACTCAAGTCCGATGTGGGATGCAGACTCGAACACTCCCCTTCAAGCTAGGTACACCTAGCTTGGACACATAATGAAAAGAAAGCAACAAAACAGACGCTAACACTCCCCCTCAAGCTGGACATGCCCTGCTTGATGACCAATTCAAGACAAAAATAGGCGAAATGGAAATAAGAAAGTCGTTGTTGATGCTGCTCCCCCTGAAGATGGTAATGTGATGCCGCTGAAAATTAAAGGATGGGTCATCGCCGGAAAAGTGCAGGGCCGGACAACAGAGCGTCGGGAAATCCACACTGGCGGGTCGGTCGTCAGAGCGTCGGGAAAATCCGCACTACGGGCAGGTCGTCAGAGCGCCCAGAAATCCGTAATTTCGGGCCGATTGTCAGAGCGCTGAGAAATCCGCTCGGGAGGGCCGGTCGTCAAAGTGCCGAGGAATCCGCAATGGCGGTGACGATCATCAAAGTGTCGAGGAATCCGCAATGGAGGAGGCCAACGATTGAGGCGGGAATGCCGCACGAGGTCGGTACGGAAGGAGCTGCCAAGAGGATGATCCGCTGGGAAGATGCCCGGTGATGCCGAAGAGGCAAGGAATCTGCAGGAGGTGGCCTGGTAGAGGAGCATCCATGGGGGACAGGATCCGTCGCTATAGGAGATGGAGGAGGTCGGCCGGGGGCGCCGGAAGCAGCGGCTGGAAGGGGAGTGCTGGATGGGGAACGGCTGGCCGGCGTGCGCAACGAGGAGGGCCAGAATCGGACAGTACCGGGAGGGTAGGCCTCGGGCAGAGGTGGGAGGTGGAAGTTCTTCTCGCCGGGAGATGCGGGAGCGAGCCGGCAGTTGCGGGTTCTGGAAAGACCGTCGGGGAATGCGAGAGAAGTTGAGGAAGCAGGCCGCGACGGAGGGTCGCGCTCGGGAGGAGCCGCGACGGAGGGTCGCTCCTGGGTTGACGGGGCCGGTGCGCGCAACCGGGAGTCGCGCCGGCGCTGCAAATCCGTCGCGCAGGAACGGTGCAGGAGGCCGACGTCGTAGGGCAGGGGGGAGAACCGCCAGGATCGCGACGGGAGGAGGGCCGCCGGGGAAAGCCACAGGCAGCCAGTCGGGAATGGTGCCGGGTACTGGAGCCGCGGCGGGGTGAAAGCCGCAGGGATGGCTGGAGCCGTTGCGATGGAAGGCTGCCTGGGTAACGGCACACGCACAGAAGGAAGGCACAGGAGGGCCGCCGGGAAGATCTGCCGAGAGCCGCGCAAGGGTCGGGATGCGTCGTGACTGGATGCGCGACGGGCGGTGCGACGGGATGCGCCACGACGGGATGCGCCACGACGGGATGCGCCGGGTCGGGAGGGAAGACGGGAGGAGGCGCTGCGGGATCTGGCGGCGAAGAGCGCGCCAGCGCCGGGACTGCCTAGGCGAGGCGGAAGCGCTGTTGGCGTCGCGCACAGGCGGGTGGATGAGGCCGGCCCTGGCATCGGGATGCCGCAGCAGGAGGCGGGACGTCGCGCAAGGAGGAATATCCGCCGGGAGGGAGGGCTGTCAGGAGGGAGGGCCGCCGGGGCAGCCTGGGAATCGAGCCCGGAGGGGCGACGGCTGAAGGAAAAAAAAACGTAGCCCTATATGAGGGGACCCGACTGTCTCCTGCTTTCCACAGAGTCGGCACCGACTCCGCCTCGAATACCCTCCATGCAAAGTTGAGTCTCTGTTTTTCTTTTTTTTAAAACCTCGGTTTGCACCGAAGGCCGGAGAGTTTGCATCCGAGCTTCTTTGATCTCTCCGACCACCGGACCGGCCTCGTCATTGCTTCGTCTACTCCTTCCCTCCGAACTTGTAAGGGGATAGATCTTGCCTTGTTTTTTTAAGCTTCGGTATGTTTGCTTATACATAGGTTTATATATATATAAATTTATACGCATGCATGGTTTTTAGAACCGATCTTGTCAGGTTCTGTGTGGAATCCCAAAACCGGGGTAAGGGTACTCGGAGGACCTATTTTATTTGGGTTCGGGTATTTGCATATGCACTTTGTGTATATATATATACATTTACATACATATATGTATAAAATGATATATGCAAATATACAAACCTTTTCTCAATGTTTATAACCCTGGTTTTATTTCGCCTATGAAAAAAAAATGGAGTTTTCGGGTAATTGCATGAACATTTAAATCATGCAAGTATATGGAGCATAGAGATGTATATGTACATGTAATTATATAGATGTATATGTACATCAATGTGCATAAGGGATGAACCTGATTATTTTGTTTTGTCATTTGTTAAAATTTTATTTACTCAAAAAGATTATTATTTCAAGAAAAGTACCCAAAACTATTTGTATACATGTTTATATATATGATGAATTTTAAGGGTTAGTTTGATGTCAAAATAATTATTTCAATTGAAAATTTTCATTTATCACCATTCTTGATAAATCAGGATTTTGTTTTGTGAAAATGGGTAGTATGAATTCCTTAAACTTTTACAAGTGTATACATGTATTCATATATATGTACTCATGTTTATGGATCGACCTTGTTGTATGCAAGACTGATTTTATGTCAATAATGGTTTTATGGAAATTATGTTCACATTTTTCTTTTATGTAAAAGAACTCCAGATGTTTTTACCAAACATTAATTTTGTTTAAGTTATAACGTGAGAAATATTATTGAGTATGGTTTAATTTGGTAAACCCATGCAAATGTGTATACGCACCTAAATTTATATATATATAGGTATATATATAACCTTATATCAATATGTTGTCTTCAAATACAAGTTCTTCTTATGATGTTTGCAAACTTTTCAAAGGAAATGTCATGCTATTTAAAGTACAAATGAGTTTTTACACAACTATATATATATTCATGCAGTTTGCTTACATATATACATGACTTCCCAAGATGGACCTAATTGCACACTTTGTATCCCTAACTGTATCTATATTCACACAGTTTTAATTAAACAACCACAATACCCATTTATCAGCATGTGTATTCGTTATGAACGGTCTTGTTTTAACTTGATATTATGATGCTTTGGAATATTAAAGTGTTTATGTTCATTTCCTTAAAACCCTTGTTTTCAATTGTTAAGATAATTTCTTATGTGTACGGATTTTTAGTATGCATGTCTTAGTTTTATTAATGATTGAACTGTCTTCAAGTTATGAATATGTATATGATAAGGAGGTTTGATTAAGAATGTATGAATGAAACCCTATGAATGAAATCCATGTCAAGATATGTGAGGGATGTATTGGACTTAAATTTGACGGGTGCGCCCAGAATTATATAGCGCAATATGAATGATGTGACTGGTGCGCCCGGAATTATACAGCGCTCCAATGCATTGGGTAAAGTATGAGTCTAATGAGACGTTATGTGCGACGGTCTTGGCAGTTAGCCTTGGCTTGTGCTACCATGAAAACGGGATTGGTGGTTAGCCTTGACCCGTTAAGTATGTTTTACGGTCTTGACGCAAGGTCTTGACAAAGTCCGACATTATACATTCCCTCTGCATGTGATGATATATGGTCAACCAGGGGTTAGTTCAACTAACAGGACAACCCCTAGTTGAAAATTCCCATAACTATGAAAATGTAATTACGTGATAAGAACTGTATTTCACGTGGTCAGTTGTTATAAGAACTGTATATGCTTATGAATCATGTTATGAATGTTTTCCCTGCTTACTCACAGATTTTTTTAGAACTAAAGTAATCTTGGTTGTAAATTATGCATTATCTATGTGTTGCGCTCTCTGATCATGTTTACTTTAAAGTTAATTTTAAGTACGTACTTCTTCTCTCTGCAAGTTGTTTTTTCAAAAATGTTGGATTTCATGTTTTAAGAAAAATAATGCTTTGTTTTTAGCGACGTGTTTTATTCTCTTCAAAAAGGACTGCTTTGAGAAAGAGTTTTCTTAAAACGTTTTTTAAAACCCCTTACTGGGCATATTTGCTCACCCTACGTTTTTGTTTTAAATTTTTCAGGCATGGTTTGTACTAATGAAGTTTATCAGAAGCAGCTGATTTCCCAGAATCCTGAGCCTCACGATCTTCTGTAGTAATGGGACATGATATCTAATTTGTAAATGATGTAATGAAATGTTAGTATATCATGTCTCATAGGCACCCTGGGATCGGGGTCGCTACAGTTGGTATTAGAGGATGAGTTCAGGCAATTCTGGAAAACCAGGTGGTATGAATGTATCACTATGATTGATTAAGTAAAAATGTTATAACTTTCAGATGGCTGATGAAAATGTACCTACCGACCTACTATCACTTTCCACTGAGGCTCTAGAGAACATTGTATCTCTAGCTAGCCGTGAGAATTTTCTAAATTACGCCTGAATTCGCATGACATGTAAGCACCTGTATGACGTGTCAAACTCGCCTAGGGTGCTTAGTCTTCACCAGGGATTGGGGATGAATTATCTACTAATGATGATGACCCAATTTCTCTCTTATGCACGTTGGGGAAAGTACCACGAGAGACTCTTTCGAGTGTTCACGACTGACGACGAATTTGGCACGATGCTTGATAACCCCTTCCAAGAAGCTGCTGCTGCCGGAGACCTCCGAGCGGCTTACCTATGCCAGATTTTGCACTACGGCTTCTGGGGCCAGTTAATAGACCTTGGAGTGTTGGAAGATGAGTCCAACCGATTGTCTCTTAGGCAAGAGGTGTATACTGATGTTTCCCAACTCCATATCCCTCACGCTAAACTCAGGAGACGTCATAGATGTTCCCATGAGTTTAGTCCTGTCTGTTCAGCCTGCGTGTGGTTTGAAGAGTTAGAGAGTTTTTCCACTCTTTGCGGTGTACGTTTAGTAAACTCAGACTTTGTTATGTTAACTTTTGCATAAATGAAAGTTTCATATTTTCTTTCCTGCCTCTACCTTATCAGTGCTGTTAAGTGTTTCATTTCGAATGTTTTTTTCAGATGGCTGGTCAAATGAACATCTCATCACTATCCGATGAGTTAGTAGAGGTTATCATGATCAGGACATGCACGGTGGATTATCCATCCTTTCTCCACCTGCGAGGGTCTTGCCAGCGTCTGCTCGATTTAGCAAACGGTCCTGAGATTCTTCGTTTGTGTCAAAAGGATGATCGTGTTTTTCACCTCATTGCCACTGCTCAACTCCCCTGCTATAGGCGAAGAGGAAGGTACTATGAAGACTTATTCCATTGTTTTACACTGGCACAGAACTTCTCTGCCAGGGCGTGTTTCCTCGTAGTTTCTCAGGATGTCCACCTTAGTGCAGCCTATATGTTTCAGGTCTTGAATTTCAGTCTCCTCAATCGCATCATTCCCCTCGACTACCTCGAGCATGATGTGGCCCGGAGAGTTATCAGGGAGTTTATCTACTCAGACGTTTCCGAGATTTTCACCGCACGAGCCTCCATTTGGAAGCCCATGTGCAGTAGGCACGAGCAGGAGTTCAAGACGTACTGTTCAAAGTGCATTTGGGCTAAGGAAACGAAAGAACTATGCGCCAAATTTGGTATTCCGTTAACCGAGCCGGATCCACTGTTTCGGTAATGTTGTACGTGTGGGGTTTCAGTTTTCTTTTTATGAATAGAATTGCGAGGGCGCAATTCTTTGAAGGGGGAAGTAATGTTACGACCCGAGAAACCGTGTTTTGAGTAATGACAAGTTTGTTTTACAATTCCATCCGTTAAGTGAACAAACAATCATCTTATAAGATAATAATAATAATAAAATAGAAAAGCTCGGAAACGTCTGAGTAGATAAACTCCCTGGTAACTCTCCGGGCCACATCACACTCGAGGTAATCGAGGGAAATGATGCGATTGAGGAGACTGAAATTCAAGACGTGGAACATATAGGCTGCACTAAGGTGGTCATCCTGAGCAACTACGAGGAAGCACGCCCTAACAGAGAAGTTTTGTGCCAGTGTAAAACACTAGAATAGGTCTTCATAGTACCTTCCCCTTCGCCTATAGCAGGGGAGTTGAGCAGTGACAATGAGGTGAAAAAAAACACGATCATCCTCTTGACACAAACGAAGAATCTCATGACCGTTTGCTAGATCGAGTAGACGCTGGCAAGACCCTCGCAGGTGGAGAAAGGATGAATAATCCACCGTGCATGTCCTGATCATGATAACCTCTACTAACTCATCGGGTAGTGATGAGATGTTCGTTTGACCAGCCATCTGAAAAAAACATTCGAAAGGAAACTCTTAACAACACTGATAAGGTAGAGGCAGAAAGGAAACATGAAACTTTTATTTATGCAGAAGTTTACATAACAAAATCTGAGTTTACTAAACGTACACCACAAAGAGTGGAAAAACTTCCTAACTCTTCAAACCATATGCAGGCTGAACAGACAGGACTAAACTCATGGGAACATCTATGACGCATCCTGAGTTTAGCGTGAGGGGTATGAAGTTAGGAAACATCATTATACACCTTTTGCCTAAGAGACAATCGAGTGGACTCATCTTCCAACACTCCAAGGTCCATTAACTGGCCCCAGAAGCCGTAGTGCAAAATCTGGCATAGGTAAGCCGCTCGGAGGTCTCCGGCAGCAGCAGCTTCTTGGAAGGGGTTATCAAGCATCGTGCCAAATTCTTCGCCAGTCGTGAATACTCGAAAGAGTCCCTCGTGGTACTTTCCCCGACGTGCACAAGAGGGACATTGAGTCATCATCATTAAAAGATAATTCATCCTCAATCCCTGGTGAAGATTAAGCACCCTAGGCGAGTTTGACACGTCATACAGGTGCTTACATGTCATGCGAATTCGGACGTAATTTAGAAAATTCTCACGGCTATCTAGAGATACAATGTTCTCTAGAGCCTCAGTGGGAAGTGACAATAGGTCGGTAGGTACATTTTCATCAGCCATCTGAAAGTTATAACATTTTTACTTAGTCAATCATAGTGATACATTCATACCACCTGGTTTTCCAGAGTTGCCTGAACCCATCCTCTGATACCAACTGTAGCAATCCCGATCCCAGGGTGCCTATGAGACATGATATACTAACATTTCATTACATCATTTACAAATTAGATATCATGTCCCATTACTACAGAAGATCGCGAGGCTCAGGATTCTGGGAAAACATTCATAACATGATTCATGAGCATATACAGTTCTTATAACAACTGACCACGTGAAATACAGTTCTTATCACGTAATTACATTTTCATAGTCATGGGAATTTTCAACTAGGGGTTGTCCTGTTAGTTGAACTAACCCCTGGTTGACCATATATCATCACATGCAGAGGGAATGTATAATGCCGGACTTTGTCAAGACCTTGCGTCAAGACCGTAAAACATACTTAACGGGTCAATGCTAACCGCCAATCCCGTTTCCATGGTAGCACAAGCCAAGGCTAACTGCCAAGACCGTCGCACATAACGTCTCATGAGACTCATACTTTACCCAATGCATTGGAGTGCTGTATAATTCCGGGCGCACTCGTCACATCATTCATATTGCGTTATATAATTCCGGGCGCACCCGTCACATTTAAGTCTAATACAATCCCTCACATATCTTGACATGGTATTTCATTCATAGGGTTTCATTCATACATTCTTAATCAAACCCCCTTTTCACATACATATTCATAACTTGAAGACAGTTCAATCATTAATAAAACTAAGATATGCATGCTAAAAATCCGTACACATAAGAAATTATCTTAACAATTGAAAAGTAGGGTTTTAAGGAAATGAACATAAACACTTTAACATTCCAAAACATCATAATACCAAGTTAAAACAATGTCGTTCATAACGAATACACATGCTGTTAAATGGGTATTGTGGTTGTTTAATTAAAACTGTGTGAATATAGATACAGTTAGGGATACAAAGTGTGCAATTAGGTCCATCTTGGAAAGTCATGTATATATGTAAACAAACTGCATGAATATATATATAGTTGTGTAAAAACTCATTTGTACTTTAAATAGCATGACATTTCCTTTGAAAAGTTTGCAAACATCATAAGAAGAACTTGTATTTGAAGACAACATATTGATATAAGGTTATATATATACCTATATATATATAAATTTAGGTGCGTATACACATTTGCATGGGTTTACCAAATTAAACCATACTCAATAATACTTCTCACGTTATACCTTAAACAAAATTAATGTTTGGTAAAAAATCTGGAGTTCTTTTACATAAAAGAAAAATGTGAACATAATTTCCATAAAACCATTATTGACATAAAATCAGTCTTGCATACAACAAGGTCGATCCATAAACATGAGTAAATATATATGAATACATGTATCCACTTGTAAAAGTTTAAGGAATTCATACTATCCCTTTTTCACAAAACAAAATCCTGATTTATCAAGAATGGTGATAAATGAAAATTTTCAATTGAAATAATTATTTTGACATCAAACTAACCCTTAAACTTCATCATACATATAAACATGTATACAAATAGTTTTGGGTACTTTTCTTGAAATAATAATCTTTTTGAGTAAATAAAATTTTAACAAATGACAAAACAAAAGAATCAAGTTCATCGCAGTTACACTTGGAGTAACCATACGGCTGACCTCCAACTTACTCATACACAATGCATTGGAGGGAAATATAGGTCCCACCCTTTATCATAAACAATGCCCAAGAACCAAAGCATAATCATACAACATGAATAATTCCATAAAAACCTTGCTTTGGAATTTCGTATAACCGAATTTTAAAAAGAGGATTTTTAAAGAAAAGCCCATTATAAATATCATATAATTAAAGAGACTTAATAGAGTGGATGATGTATGTATATATACTGTAAATACACATAATAAAACTTAATATAAACATAACCCATCACACAAACAATTTAAATTGCACATAAATATTGAAGTAGAAGGTTAACCCAAAGAATGAAAATCGGGTTAAGAATTCCCTTACAGACATCATATACCAACTGTAAGGACCCGACCCCAGTTGCCCGGAGTCGGTGCCTTATTTGATTACATTGGCTTACAAACAAGGAATAAATATCCCGAAGGACCAAGTAGTTTAGTATTATTGGAAACAAGATACATAAATAAGTTCAACTTTATATCAAGAAATGAAATACAACACTAATTTATTCCATTAGAAACATCCATGCCTCCTAGATTATGCTTGCAAGTTATTTATAATTTACTTTTTCATATCCTGGGAAAAATGAAACATAAGAAAGGGGTGAGCTCAAATGCTCAGTAAGAGTAAGCAATACAGCGGAAGATAGAATAAACATAAGACATGGTGCATAATTGAAAATACATGCCCTTAACAGTAAACTTGAACACATTATGGCAGGAATATGAGCTGAGAAAATAATGCCATAATAAAACATAATCATGGATATTCTACTAGTCGAATAACCACATGAACTTTCAATTACTAGCTTCATAATGAGGGAAGTGCATATGCTGGACATTCTGAAACATTTTGTTAAGGTCTCGACCAAGACGTCTAATGATTAAGGCCTCAGCCAAAATCCATATAACACATAGGGAAAGGTCTCAGCCAATTCCACGTCTATTTGTCTAATGAGACCTACCGATGCATCAAGGGGCTATAGCGGGCCCCATCCGTCACATAATAAGTCCAATGCATTTCTCATATGAGCGGGGATAAACATAAACAACATATACATTCATATCGAAACTATCATATGGAATGTAACTATATTTCCCCAATTATGAAACATAAAACACTAACCATTCCGAGTAATATGGTGAATGGTTTTAGGATAGATCATCCACAATAGAGTTAGTCATAAACCATTAAATCAAATATGGTGGATGACTTCATAAATGATTAAACCCAATAATATCATGGAATCAACAAGAGTGTTGAATTAGATGAAAACACTCTTATAAAATCATTAAGTAATTCTGGAGATAAATACTCTTTTATTTTGAAAAGAAGAGTTCTTTTGGGAAAAATCTTTGTATAAAACCAGAAGTGAAGTAAGATAGTATTTTCATAATAAAATTAGTGATTTTATAAAGATAATGGTTTCCAAAAATAGATTATAGAGTGTCTTTGAAAATACGTAAAAATTTGAGTAATTCCCTTGAATCAGGCTCGTATTTTTGAAACAATTTTGAAAGTTCCTTTTAAAACGTGTAACTATCCATAAAATAAGGAAGGATTCTGTTTTGTAAACATATATATGATACTCATACAGAATATATGAGTAGTACATAACAATACATTAGAATTTCATAGAGGTAATCAGACAATGAAAGTATCCCGAATGAAAATGGAAGTTCGGGTGGAAAAACCCTTAACTCCAAACATGTTCCGCTCTTGAAGTTAAGCTCCTAGAATATGAAATTATACTTATTAATAACTTATTTAAGAACCTATTAGACATGTATTTAGTTTATCATAATTTTGTTTCGTTCATTTATACACTTATTGCTAAGTTATTATATTGAATTTCGTTGTTCTGGGGTATTCGTTTGCTTTATTTTCTTAATCGGTTCACTTGTTTTTAATGGAGTTCATGTGGAATGACTATAAATCTCCAGGATTGGAATTATATATTATTTATGTTCATAAAGAATTGGTAGTGGTCATTTCTATCATTTGGTTACATGGAATGAGGATGAATCATTAGATGACAACTACTTCGATTATTCAGCGGTATTTGGATTATTATTAACTAGTTTTGTCATATAACTTAATTATATGTACATATTATGATTCTTGAATATTAATATTGTTATAATACATATATTATAGCCTAGTTCAACCATAAATATGGTTTCATGACCAGTAATGAAGAAGAAATTGAAAAATGAAACTTCGTCGTCCACGAAGGCTATAAATTGGAACCTAATGGACGTTGATTTCGTTTACAAAAATAAAAGGGGGGGAGTAAGAGTATTTATGATGGTTCTTCCATTAACATGATATAATTCCAGTATATAGATCATACTGGAGTTATCATGATCATTTGGAAAGAGGGGGTGAGCAGAGGATAGCAAAAGAAGATAAATTGAAATGAAACCAAATGAAAATGAAGGGTGCTTTATCTCTTGAAATAACCTCCTTAAGAAACCTCTTAAGGGAAGGGGTTTTTGTCTTTTGGCAAGACCAGAAGCTTCTTGGACGTGGGGAGAGATTATGGAAGGGTAATTGGGCAGAACTTTGAGGAGCGTCAAGTCTTAGAGGAGTGAAAAGAATAGGGAGTGGTGGGGGGTTTTTATAGTGGAGGAGAGGAGTAAAATTTTGAATATTTAATTCATTATTTTATTATTTCCTTCAAGACAACCAATAATGTTCTTTCATTTGACTCCTAATAGTAAGAAGTGCATTTGAGTTCGAACCAAGTGGCCTTGCATCACTTGTGATGTCATGAATAGTGTATTTAACTGATAATTTGTATATACGGTATTTTATTGTATTTCACTATTCATAAAAAAATTCAAGAATTTCATAAAAATCCCAAAAATTCACCCCTACCATTTTTCGATGTGTAGAATTCAAGAGTGAAATCCATTTTTCATAAATAATTTTTTAAATATTATTAATTTAATTTTTAAATAAAGTCATAGTTAATTCGAAAAAATAACAATCTTAAAGTGCAATTAATTTTATTTCTCATTGAAAAACTAATTAAGATCTCATTATCTTATTGCCTTAGGAAAATAAAATAATAATATTATTTACTATTCATAAGGGTCATATTACTATTCATATTACTATTCATAAGAGTATGTTACTATTTACAAAAAATCAAGTTTGTTCTATCAGACTTCAAATGACAAACTGAATACAACTCTAGATAACCATTTTTCGAAATTCAATACATAGAAGTGGAAAATTTATATTTAATTGCTAGGTTTTGACTATCTCCTAAATAACCTAGTGTTGTTTCAAAGGAGCACAGTGATGTATAAAATGTATTTAATAGTAGCATATCATAAAATGTTTGGGGTGTTACATTTTTCCCTTTTTCAAAAAATTGCATCCTCGCAATTCATTTTATAACCACAAAAGAAAGCTCCCTGATGTTCTTACCACATCTCCCATCGTAGAGGATCCTCAGGTGCGTTCCACGGAAAAACCCAAATTGATTCTCAACTCCTCTAGTTCTCTGACCCAGACACAGCTCGAAATGAAGGGGTTGAACTCTTGAATCGAACACTCGGGCTTCCAAAGGGAGGCTCGAATGGTGCAAAGTTTGGAAATGTCTGAATGGATTAACACAAAAAGAACTCGTCGAACTATGTCTCGACTGAGGACATCTAAGTCGTAGACATTGTTGTACATGCTAAAACTCAGGAGTTGGTACATGTAGGCCGCTCAAAGGTTTTCCTTGTATCTATTCCTTGGGGTCAGTGCCTTATTTGATTACGTTGGCATACATACAAGGAATACGAATCCCGAAAGACCAAATAATTTAGTATTATTAGAAACAAGATACATAACTAAGTTCAACATTACATATAGAAAAGAAAAACAACATTAATTTATTCCACTAGAGTCATCATGTCTCCTAGATTATGTTTGCAAGTCATTCATAAATTACTTCTTCATGTTCTGAGAAAATGAAACATAAGAAAGGGGTGAGCTCAAACGCTCAATAAGAGTAAGCAATACACTGGAAGATAATATAAACATTAGACGTGCATAATTCATAATCTGATCTATTCCAACTTTAAAAGCATATTTATAAACCTAAGTACATCATGAATCATTGGAATTTAAAAGAAACTCATATAACCATAACATTAGATACCCCTTCCTGGTATAACATGCCATTTGCTTACTTAATTATTCTTTATGCCTTCACTACCATTATCATAGAAGATCATTAGACAAGGGTTATTTTATTTGTCAAACAATCCCTTGGTTGATCATTTACTATTACATAATGAGGGAATGTATAATGTCGGACTTTGTCAAGGCCTTGCGCCAAGACCGTACGGGTAGAAACCCAACATAATTGTGGTCTACTACCACACATAGTTGTGAACAAAGATAGTATCACGTTCACACATCATTTCACTTAACTCATGAGACTTCATCACTTTACCCAATGCATTGATTCACTTTAATTTAATTATGCATTGAGTGCAAATGAACTAGATTTGTTAGTGTTCCAGATTTAACAATGACGTGCAGGAATTAAAATAACACACCCCTACACTTGTAGTAAAAATTAGTTCACATAAAATGACGGGTTATCACATGAAATAACAACACTTGCATTAATCTTTTAGAAACGTGACTCTTTTTTTAAAACCATGTCTACATGCTTTGACATTGGGATCCTCATTTAATCCAAGCAAGGTGAAAAAGATTAAATCATAAACTATAAATGATCCAAAGCATTTCTTTTGACAATTGGGAAAATACAAAGTGTGGGTTATTTCTTAGAGAAATGTTCATGCATAAAAGAAATAATTAAACATATGTACTTATGCATGAATGTATATTTATACGAACATGAAAACTATCATACCACTTGCTTAAGAATTAAAGTTTGAAATACAAGTATGTATTTATGTGGATTTGCAAATCATCGGAAAAACCACATATATATATATATATATATATATACTTATATATGTACACAAGGTGTCTGCTTGAAATCTTTCATAACCCAAACGAGACTAAATAGATTCTTGCAACCGCTATATTCCTCATAATCATGTTTTAAACCAATAAGGATAGTTTTTGTGAAAGTTCAGTTGTTACCAAACTTATATATAGATATACATATATATATAGATATACACACACACACACACACACATATATATATACATATATAAATATATATATATTTGTACATATATATATTTATACTTTAACACATAACCACAAGTACATGAATTATATGTAAGGGTACAAAAAATAAACGTGATAGATTAGAACCCTTGCGTGTTGTTTCATGTATCGAAAAGAAAACAATTCTTGAAAACAAAAGATCACTCATCAAAGTTCATAAACCCGAAATAGTTTATATGAAGAAACCATATAAGATTTTGAAATTTCAAAATAGGTTGGGACAAACTTATATAATCCGTGAAACGTTGAAATGGACAAGAATGATTTTTCATCTTTGAAGCATAAACTCTTTTCATGTTTTATACACTCAAAATATGTTTTGATAATCCATGTGAATTAAGGTTTAGAATAAACTGAATATATTTATATATATATATAGAGAGAGAGAGAGATCCATATATACGTAAGAATATAGGAGTTTTACAAAAAGAAAACTTAGCAAAAAAAAATTATCCCTTACCTGACTTCGGGTGTGCAAAAAGGATGGGTAGGGAATGTTTTGTTTGTTGAGGAGAGGAAGGACGGGTAACCACGGGTGCAACCAAGTTTTACATAAGCCCTCTATATATATATATATATATATATATTGACTAAAACAACACCGATCCAACATTTTACTTAAAAGGAGAACCCAAAATAAATCGGTGATTATAATACATACACATATATAAAGTTTGTGGAAAACTAAAACCGAAACCAATGAAAATAAACTGAAACAAATAAAATAAAAATAAAGGGGATTGGGGAGGATCTTACGGGTAGAAGTCAAGGCCGCAAGACTAAAACAATGGGGGATACTCGAGGGAGAAGAAAATAAAGAATAAGAAGAAAGAATAACCAGTAGGTGGCCACTGGTTTGAGCGGGATGAAGAGGACGACGCGGAAGAGAAAATTGGGGAAGAAACGGACGGTTCGGATTATGTGAGATCTGATTGGACGGTCGGGATGAATACGTGTTTTTTTTTTAAAAAAATGGACGACCTCGATCAAATCTGAGATAGATCGGATGGCCCAGATCAACGCGATGATTTTAAAAAAACTCTGATGGTCACGATTAGATCCATGTTGGATCAGACGACACATAAAAATGCGGAGATAAGTCGCGGCTGCTGGGGTTCGAGCGCCGGATCGAAATCGACGGCTCGGATCGCACGTGGCGAGATCAGACGGCGTAGATTCAATCCTAGTTGAAAATCGCCGTCCCACAACGAATTGGTGAGGCGCGCGCAACTTCATTATAAGCCTGAGGCTCCGATGCTAACTCAGAAATCACAGCACACACACAAGGGAGCCTTACACACGGGTTCCCGCCCCTCGCAGGCCTCTGCCTACCTATGCCTCGCCGCGGCCTTGCGCCCGCGGTGGCGCGCTCAAGCGCTCCTGCTCCCGTGCGCCCTTCGGGGAACATATGTCCATGCTCGGGCCGACCTTGGCTTGAGCTGAGGGCTAGGCTCAACCACGTAGTGTGAGCTGCCTCCCTCGGCTCAGCTATAAAGGGTTGGCCCTAGCAGGCCTATAGGACCCGACGACCATGTTTAAGGGGGGGTGTCAGTGCTGTCACCGGGACCCAGTTGTCGCATTTGGTATCAGAGGTGGTACCCAGCCTTAAGTGCAGCGCACTGCCTGGGTTGAGATATAGGGCCCACAACGAGGACGTTGTGCTCTAAAGTGGGGGTGGATGTAACACCCCCAGATGATAAAGGGTTAATTGACTAAATGATATGACTTTTGTCAACAAGGTGCACTTTTCTTTTCAGGAGCCAACCTGATTAGAACTCCACAGTTGAGCATGTTTGGCCTGGAGTAGTGATTAGGATGAGTGACTTTCTGGGAAGTTTCCCAGAGTGTGTGTGAGTGAGGACAAAACACACTGGAAATGACATGTGTTGGCCTGTGGGGACTTTCATTAGTCAGATGATCCGTTCAAGCATGTGGGTGGGCCGCAGGGTGGGGACAACGTGTCTACGGGGCAATTGGTGGTACCTAGTGGGTTAGAACCCGACGACCTTGTTTAAGGTGTTGCGAAATCGCCGGGAGACACAAGGACAGAAAACGAGAAAACAAAAGAAGGAAAAGCAACAATGAACACGGCGATTTACGTGGTTCGGGAAAAATCTCTACGTCCACGGGAGAGGCAGAATTTCACTATGATTCGGGAGCACAAAATTACAGAGGATTTCCAACATGAAACCCTAGCCCGAAATGGGCTATAAAACAAATGGAGAAGACGATCACTATTCGAAAAGTCCTCCATCATTCTGCCTCTCATCCTCCGTTCATCAGTGGAGACCAACAGAGGCACAGCAGTGCGTCAACTTCTGTATCACCATAGGCTTTGTCAACATGTTTGCCGGATTTTTGGTTCCACAGATCTTCTGCAAGGTCAGCAACCCATCCTGTATCAAACCTCTGATGAAATGGTACTTCAACTGAATGTGCTTCGTCCGGGCATGAGACACTGGGTTCTTGGCAAGATGTATAACACTTTGACTGTCACAGTGCAATACATTCTCCTCTCGCTTTCTTCCCAATTCATCCAAGAAGTTCTTCAGCCAAACCATCTCTTTCCCAGCTTCTGTTACAGCAATGTATTCTGCCTCTGTGGTGGATAAAACCACCACCTTCTGCAATTGTGATATCCAACTTACCGCAGTTCCTACACAGGTAAAAACATAACCCGTGGTACTCCTCCTGCTGTCGACATCGCCTCCAAGGTCAGCATCCACATACACCTGCAATGAAGTTCCTTTCCCAAAGCACAAAGATACCTCCTTGCTGCCCTTCAAATACCTCAGTATCCACTTCACAACTTCCCAATGTTGCTTTCCAGGGTTAGCCATATACCTGCTCACAACTCCCACTGCATGAGCAATGTTAGGTCGAGTACAGACCATGGCATACATCAGGCTTCCAACAGCTGATGCGTATGGAAACTTTTGCCATGTACTCCACCTCTTCTATCGTCTTCGGTGATTGCTCCTTTGATAGTTTGAAGTGGCTCTCCATGGGAATAGAGACTGCCTTTGCTTCCAGCATGCTGAATCTCCTCAGAACCTTCCCAATGTAATCAGTCTGTGACAACATTAATGTTCCAGCTGTGCGGTCTCTCTTGATCTTCATTCCCAGAATCTTGTCAGTTTCTCCAAGATCCTTCATTTCAAACTCCTCAGCCAACTACCCTTTCAACTCATTAATCCTCTGCATACATGATCCTGCAATGAGCATGTCATCCACATAAAGAAGCAATATAATATATTCATCACCGAAAGACTTGATGTAGCAACATTGATCCATGACACATCGTTTATATTCATTTTTAGACATAAATGAATCAAACTTCTTGTTCCACTGCCTCGGTGCCTGCTTCAGTCCATATAGGCTCTTCTGGAGTTTGCACACCAGGTCTTCCTTTTCAGACACTACATATCCCTCTGGCTGCTGCATGTAGATTTCCTCCTCCAGATCTCCATGAAGGAAAGCAGTCTTGACATCAAGCTGCTCAAGATGCAAGTCTTCTGACGCCACAATGCTGAGAACCACCCGAATGGTGGTAAGCTTCACTACAGGTGAGAAGATTTCAGTGAAATCTACTCCCTCCTTCTGTTGAAAGCCTTTCACCACCAACCTTGCCTTGAACCTCCTCTTGCCATCATGTTCTTCCTTGACCCAGTAGACCCACTTATTCTGCAATTCTTTCTTTCCTCTTGGCAGAGGTGTCAGCTCCCAAGTGTTATTCTCATGCAATGAGGAAATTTCCTCCTTCATAGCCAGCTCCCACTTGCTCGACTCCTTCAGCTGCATTGCTTTTTCAAAGCATTCTGGTTCTCCACCGTCAGTCAATAACAGATAATGCAATGATGGTGAATACCTCTGCACGGGCCTTCTCACCCTTGATGATCTCCTCAACTCCACTGGAGTAATAGGTTCCACAGGTTCGGATTTCTCAAGTTCAGACACACCTTCAAGCTCCACTTGCTTTTTGCATTCTGATTCAATGTTCCCATTTTCATCTTCAACTACATGGCGATCTTTGTACATGACACCTTCATTGAATACCACATTTTGGCTCCTGATGACCATCCTGTTGAGATCATCCCAAAAGCGATACCCAAACTCCTCACCACCATAGCCAATAAAGAAACATTTTTTGGACTTGGCATCAAACTTGTCCATTGCATTAGCATCAACATGAACATATGCTAAACTGCCAAAGACTCGTAAATGTGAGAGTTTTACCTCCTTACCAGACCAGAGTTCCTCGGGTAGACATTCCCCCATTGGCACAGAGGGACTCCTGTTTATGAGATATGCTGCCATATTCACTGCATCATCCCAAAAGGTCTTGGGTAACCCCGAATGCAGCCTCATGCTCCTGGCACGTTCATTCAGTGTCCTATTCATCCTTTCTGCCACACCGTTCTGTTGTGGTGTTCCTGGGATTGTCTTCTCCCACCGAATTCCATTTTCAGAACAGAATTCCCTAAACTCTTGACTGCCATATTCTCCACCATTGTCAGACATCAAACATTTCAGCTTTGCTCCTGACTCGTTCTCCACCATGACTTTCCACTTCTGAAATATCTTAAACACATAAGATTTGTTCTTCAGAAAGTAAACACATACCTTCCTCGTTGAGTCATCGATGAATGTCACATAATATTGTGACCCTCCGAGAGATGGTACTGGTGCAGGCCCCCAAACATCTGTATGCACCAGGTCCAGCTTTCCGGCCTTCGGTGTTCTGCCTCCTTTTGCAAAGGACACCTTCTTCTGCTTTCCAAAGATGCAATCTTCACAAAATCCTACTTCCATCGACTTCAGGTCTGGTAGCAATCCTTTTGTTTCCAGCACTTTCATCCCCTTTTCACTCATGTGGCCGAGTCTGTAGTGCCACAGTTGAGAACCTCCGACAGCTTCGAGTGATGCAGCCATGTCCATGCACGTTTCTGTCATATTGTACAGGGTACCATTCTTTGCTCCCCGAGCTATGACCATAGCTCCTCGGGTGATCTTCCATTCACCACCAGTGAACGTGGTACTCAACCCTGCATCATCAAGCTGTCCCACAGAAATGAGATTTCTTCTTAAACCAGGGATATACCTCACGTTTTCCAGAACCAGCAAACTCCCACTGTTGGTCTTGATCCGTGCATCTCCTTTCCCCACAATCTGCAAGGGCTCGTCATCAGCAAGATGTACCTTGCCAAAATTTCCAGAAACAAAATTGTTCAGGAAACCCTTTGCCTTGTCTTTGCTCTTTCCTCTTGATTTCGACCGTCCTCTACGATTGTCCCGCTGTGGGTACCTTCCTCTTCCTTAAACGTTCAAAGCAGAACCAGAGAATCTGCCTGATTCTCTTCTTTGAACATCCTCACTAAGGATCAGGTCCCTTATATCTTTCAGAGCCATTTTCGTATTCCCCGAAGTGCTGCTCACAGCTGTTACAGTTGCTTCCCAACTTTCAGGTAACGAAGATAATAAAACCAGAGCACATACCTCATCACCAAGGTCAATGTCCACCGATGACAACTGACTTATGATGGTATTGAACTCGTTGATATGATCTGCAACAGCTCTCCCTTCAACCATTTTCAGGTTGAACAATCGCCGTATCAAATGCACCTTGTTAGCCGCAGAAGGCTTCTCGTACATATTTGTGAGGGCTTTCATCAAGTCCACCGTCGTCTTCTCCTCTCTGATGTTGAACGCCACGTTTTTGGCCAACGTCAGGCGCACAACACCAAGTACCTGTCGATCCAGTAGCTCTCATTCTGACTTCTCCATTTCCGCTGGCTTCACACCCAGAAGCGGCAAGTTCATCTTTTTCTGATAAAGATAATCCTCGATCTGCATCCTCCAGAAACTGAAATCAGTTCCATCGAAGCGATCGATATTCACTTTGCCTTCATCCAGAGCCATCGTTGGAGAATTCCGAACTCACCCTCTGATACCAGTTGTTGCCAAATCGCCGGGAGACACAACGACAGAAAACGAGAAAACGAAAGAAGGAAAAGCAACAATGAACACGGCGATTTACGTGGTTCGGGAAAAATCCCTACGTCCACGGGAGAGGCAGAATTTCACTATGATTCGGGAGCACAAAATTACAGAGGATTTCCAACATGAAACCCTAGCCCGAAATGGGCTATAAAACAAATGGAGAAGACGATCACTATTCGAAAAGTGGTCCGCGTCGCTACAGTGAACGGCGGTTGGCTTTGTCAAAAGCGCTATCATCGGGACCTAGTTGTTACATTGGTTCATATCAAGGGTCGACTGCCACAGCTGGATTTGGTGTGACCAAGAGACAAAGGTTGAAGAAATTCAAAATAAAAAGGATTTCAGGTTGGGGAGTCCACTTAGCAGATCAAGGAGCTGCGAGTTAATGCAGTTGGCATTTGGAATGCCTACCTAAAACCTTTCAAGTTGTTTGACCAACCCTAGTTAGGGTAATGAGAAGGGGTATATGGATCCTTGCCACTAGAATATTCAGGCAACAAAATATTCCAAAGTCAATGGTGAGGGTTATTGGATTTCGATAAAATAGTGGGAGATTAATAAGTATTAATTTATTTATTTGTCTCAGTTTTATCACGATAAAGTACTAAAACTTTGGTCATCTTAATTTATAGAAACGATAAGAAAATGACTTCAAACATATTATTGTGCACCATACTTGAGAAGGAAAACCTTCTCACCGGCACCAATTTTCATGAGTGGCAGAGGCGTTTACGCGTCATCCTTCACCACGAGAGGAAATTGTATGTGCTGGAGGAGCCTATTCTAGTTGTGCCATGAAAAGAGGCCAGTGATAAGGAAATATCTCTCTATATGAAACGTTTGGATGATGCCACAGATGTCCAGTGTTTCATGCTATCAACCATATCTAATGAACAAGCAACATGAAAACATGGATGCGTATAACATGATGTCCCATCTTAAGGATCTTTATCAAGAAAAGGGGAGACAAGAGAGATCTCCAACGCTTTGTTCACAACTAAGTTTGGAGAGTTTGCGCCAGCTGAGCCTCATGTAGTCAAGCTTATTGGCTGCATTGAACGCCTGAACATCTTAGGGATTAAGTTCTCGGATGAGTTGCGTACAAATTTCATCCTATCATCACTGCCCAAGACCTTTTCTAGCTTTATTGTCAACTACAACATGAGCAACAATGAGAAGAGTCTATCGGAACTTCTGACCATAATTCGCTAGGTAGATAAGGACATGAGGCGTGACAAACTCACAGTTCTTATGGTGAATAAGAAAAGGAAGGACAAGGTAAATGGACCAAGGATTTATAAACAGTCTAAATGTGCGTTTGTTATCGAGTGTAATCTTTCCATTTCTACACATTGGGTATTATATACATCATGTGGGGCTCACATGTGTATTCAAATGCAGGAACCAAGTAGATTTAGAAAAATTGTTAGAGGAGAGGTAAATCTTCGAGCTGCCAATGGCGCGAGGCTGGCTGCGTTGGCCATTGGCGATTACCATCTCTCATTGCCAACTGTGATGCTTTTAGTTTTATATAACTGTTATTCTGTGCCTAGTGTTACTAAGAGCATGATTTCTGTATAATGTTTGGATATGGATGAATTTATTTTCAACTTTGGAAATAAGGGTTGTTTCTTTTATAAGAACAACATACGTTATGGTATGACACATTTAAATAACGGTTTGTATGTATTAAATTATGAAAACCTAGTGTTGACAATCGATAACGAAACAAACTCGCATGACTCATAAAACACCCAATTGTGGCATCACCGTCTTGGTCATGTAAAAGAAAAGCGCTTAACAAAGCACTGCCATGATGGTTATTTAGACTCTATTGAGCTAAAACCACTTGATAGATGTCACGCTTGTTTACAAGGTAAAATGACCAAGCCGCCTTTCGGTGGACAGGGTGAAAGAGCCACAAAGATTCTAAGATTGGTGCACACAGATGTGTGTTGACCATTTCTAGTAGAAGCTAGAGGTGGATATTTTTACTTCATTACTTTTACTGATGATTTGAGTAGATATGACTATATCTACTTAATGAGGTATAAGTCAGAGTCCTTGGAGAAATTTAATGAATTCAAGAATGAAGTAGAGAATCAGCTTGGTAAGAAGATAAAGAAGCTTCGATTGGATCGAGGTAGAGAATATCTGAAGCAGGAGTTCATCGACCTTTTATGGGAGTATGAAATTCTATCTTAATTCACTCCTTATACACCACAGTGGAATGGTTATACATCACAGTGGAATGGTGTTAGTGAAAGGAGGAACCGTACATTGTTGGACATGACGAGGTCGATGATGAATCATGCTGATCTTCCATTATCTTTTTGGGGATATGCATTACAAACTACAACATACACATTAAACTGTGTACCAACTAAGGCGGAAAATGGAATTCCCTTCGAATTATAGAATGGAAAGAAACTCATTTTGTCGCACACACGTGTATGGGGATACGAGGCGTTTGTTAAGGCATTCTCAGGAAACAAATTAGCACCCCGGGGCATGAGTTGTATCTTTATAGGATATCCCAAGAAGACAAAAGGATATTACCGATATAACCCTTCAAACAAGAAAGTGATTGTCGCCAGACAAGACGTCTTTCTTGAGAGGGAGCACATCCTCAAAAAGGATAATGGGAGAAAAATTGACTTCGACGAAGTTGATGCTACCGGAGTTGGTACAGGAACAAGTTCCCCAGGTTCTCATGGAAGAGGTTTCAGAAAAACAAGTATTGCGTAGAAGCTCAAGAGAGGTAAGGGAACCAGAGAGATTTGGTTTCCTAGTCACCGAGGATGGTGAATCATTATTGTTGAACAATGATGAAACTCTCTCCTAAAAGGAATCAGAAGAGAGCTCAGAAGCTGCAAAATAGCTAGAAGCTATGAATTTTGAGATGGATTCCATGTATTAGAACCAAGTCTGGGTTCTCGTCAATGAGCCAATTGATGTAAAAGCCTGTTGGATGCAAATGAGTACTCAAGAGAAAGCTGGACATGGAAGATCAAGTTAACACCTATAAAGCATGTCTAGTGGCTAAAGGATTTAGGCAGCGTCAAAGAATTAACTATGATGAAACCTTCTCGCCAGTTGCCATGTTTAAATCTATAAGAATCATACTTGTGTTAGGAATATAGAGGACTGCCAGGTGTGGGTTGTACTTGGGATATTATGCTGGCAGCAGTTGCTAGCTGTTGACAACTGTTATTGGCTGGGTTGTTTGTTAGTGGGTAAAGGGCTGGTGACAGCTGGAAATAGGCAGTTAGAGTTAGTTTGTTAGGGGGCAATATTGTATTTTGTAATAACATTGCCAGTTGTGGCAGTGGGCTGGAGGGCTATTAAAATGGCAGCAGGGGGTTGGGTTGGGGCACGAATTGATATCTGGGAGTTTTCCACAGCAGGCTGCTGTGTGGGCTGGTGCGTTGGGACGTTCCAAAAGGAATCAGTGGAGTGGTCTTCCACAGGTTCCTCACTCTCTTCTCCTATATCTTTCTCTCCCATTTCTGTTGTATTTCTGCTGTATTTCTGCTGTATTTCTGCTGCATATATACTGTGGGCTTAGCAATATAATTTTGTTTCACTTCTCGTTCTCTCCCTCTCATTTTTTACATAACAATTTGGCGACTCCGCTGGGGAAAATCGCTTGAGGGAAGTCGCTGCTAAGAAGGAAAAGAAAGCACAACTGCAGTTGCAAGTACGCTGGAAGTGCCGGACGACTGCAGAAGAAACTTCTTGATCGTCGCTGGAGGAGAGGCGTCGCAGGAGCTGTTAAAAAAAAATCCTGCTCGAGCTGCTTATGAGAGTGTTCGTTCAGTTCGAGGATTTTTTGGCGCAAACCAGTACTAACAAACGGAGCTGGAAAATCGGGGGGAACATTCGCTGCTGAAGTGGTTTTGTGAACAGATTGAGGTGGACGATCTCTACAGTGAATTCGTTTTGACCGTGGAGTGCGTCCGACGTTATTTCGATACATCAATGTGGTGCGTTTTGTAGGGGAAGAGAGGAGCGTTGCTGGAGCAGAACTAAACGCAGCGGAAGAGCGTTCGTTCGCTGGAAGAAGTTCGGTTACTGTTGGAGACACGGACGCCGCTGAAGTTCATTGTAGAAGAAATGATCGTTGCCAGAGTGATTGAGTGAGAAAACGGAGGACGTTCCCGACTGGGAGATCGTTTTACCGTGGAAAACGTTCGACGCTGCCGCTGTAGACAGACGAGAAAGGACCAAAAAAAAGAGAAAAAAAAAGAACCGTGGAAAGCGTTGTGGCACTGTAGTCGGGACGAAAATTAAAAAAAAGGAAGGAAAAAAAAGAATTCAGTTGGCACAATATTTCTCTTTCCGCCACATGTGAACAGTTGTGATGCCAGAATCAAAGTAGAGAATATTTTCGGTTAGAACTGATCGGGAGCATCAGGAGAGAGAAGGGAGGTGGTCCTACCTTCGGTTACCAAGGGAAGATTCTTTCTGCAAGCTGGGCGACATGGAAGTGGACTTCCAGGGGAAAAGGTTAAGAAGGCAAGATGCAGGAGTTTGAAATTTTTTTCGAAGCTTTTGCTTGGAGACAGGCTGTGATTGATAGGCGACAACGAGAGTTTGAGATTTTACTAGATCAGATGAAGGCTTCCGCTGGATATACAAGTCGACAGGAGGATTCTAGACAAACAAGGCGACCGATGGAGGAGCCTGCGACAATGAAGGTGCATGATCTATTTGAATCGAGTACCAGTGTGGAAAAACGGGAAAATAATGCTGACTGGCAGCAGCCTTCGCAGTTACGGAAAGATGGACTCAAAAGGCAGACGCACGAGAAAACTCGAGAGTTCGCTGAACTCTCTGTTCAGCAAGGTACAGAAGAAGAATCCAGTCCTACTCTCTTCGATAAGGAAGTATGCGTCTCTCCTCATAGTTCAAGGAGTGTGGAAAGTAGTGAGGAGAGGGACGTCTCTGCTCTGGGAGTATGATACGAGGTAAGGGCAAGGAGCAATTCCTACAACACAAGAAAAGGATGCACACCAGACAAGCCCCACAAAGTTGTTGAACACTCACTAGAGTCCTAACAAGCTCGACAAGCAGGAAATTCAGAGGCTGGGGTTGTTAATCTTATGCAAGTAGCTATTCTGGGAGAGTTTGCTGCTATTGGAGCTACAGCTAATCGGCCTGCGGAAGTAGAATTAGCAGAAAATGGAAACCTCGACACTAATCCTAGTTTGAATAATGAAGAACGTGGCAAGGCGGATGATAGTTTTTCTTATGAGGGCGTTTTGAACCCAGGAAACATCGACTTTATTAGGGACTTACAGACTATCTCTTGGTCAGTCGGGTTTCCAGTTATCACAGGAAACGAACCCATTGTTTTGGAAGGTATCAATGTTGTTTATAAAGAGGCTGCTTTTGCCTACGATGGTAAGAACATAAAAGATCATTTGTTTCAATAGCTGCAGAATCTTGGACTTCGAGTTCTAATTTGTTTTCCGACGACAAAGACTCTGGACATTTTGCAGAATTCAATGGAGTTCAGGAAATATTCTTTTGTGTGTCAAGATGGTTTAGTCCAAACAGCGGAACGTTCTGCTGCTATTAAAAGCTTCAGACAACATTTGTCCGATGATCAATCCATCTTGCTTAAAACATTTAATGATGCAGATGTGTTTTCAAATATTGAGGTGGCTGATATAGTTGTTTTCTATGGGCAAGTTTGGGTTCCTCAGGTGGTCAAACAGGCTCTCCGACATGCATACCGATTTGACCAGATGAATCACATAATTCCAATCAACCTCGTTTTCAACGATGGGCTGTGTCAGTGGGTGGTGTCCCTGCGTGAGGGACAAGCAGTGGAGTCGGAGTTGTGTGAGGAATGTGTGACTACAGGAGCTCTAGAAGACATCCGTCGAGTAACCAAGATGCCATACAAGGCAGAGGTAGGGTTGTTTTTTACTAGCCTATTAGAGGAAACTCAATATACTTTCAAATCAGAGTTTTGTTCAAGTAGGTTTGTTTCTGCTTGTGAGTTGGATTGTTTTGGTGCTATTGTGGCAATAGTGCTGAATGAAACTGTTTGTTGTGCTTTGGTAACATATGGAGGTTGTCATGTTTTTCTGAAGAAGGGCTGGAAGTTCAGGAGCCAAATATGGTACTGTTATAGTCTCCTTAAGGGAGTGGAGGTTGATGTCGTGGCCAAAGATATTGTTGAACGTGTTGGTTTGGGCAGTAGGCGAGCTACTGTTGTTGACTGCCGAAGTATAGGTTACTTGGATAGCCCACAACTTGTCTATGATGTGGACTTATTGGAGAACTTCCAGGTTGACTGCTTAAAGGCGCCTAACAACTTCATAAAAAGTTCCTATAAAGATTTGGTGGTTTATGGAGGGCGTGCAGTTGCAAAAGTTTTTTGTGCAGTCAAAAGGGGGTTAGGGAGCTTTCTGCCATTGCTGATGTCGCTCTTTTTTGGGTCAATCTCTATCCAACCCAGGAAACGTTTCTTGAACTCTTTGCTGGCTCGGAAGAGGGCGTACCGGTTTTACTGATTTCAACTAACAGGACTCTCAAAAGAACTGAAGTCGAGAGGGAAGCCCTCAAGGGAACTAAGGGGGTGACCAAGTTCGTAGTAGTGCTGAATGATCTTCTTCCCCAAGAAGAGTTGTTGCAGAAGACCAGCTGGCATTCATCGGGTTTGATGTTGAGGCCTCCACCAAAGCCGCCACCAGGAGCCATTGTCTCAATGCACAGCCGAGCAATGCTTTGGTTGTTCCACCTTGGGGACAAGGTGGTTTTTAGGTGGGAGGTAATTGTTAGGAATATAGAGGACTGCCAGGTGTGGGTTGTACTTGGGATATTGTGCTGCCAGCAGTTGCCAGCTGTTGGCAGCTGTTATTGGCTGGGTTGTTTGTTAGTGGGTAAAGGGCTGGTGACAGCTGGAAATAGGCTGTTAGAGTTTGTTAGTTTGTTAGGGGGCAATATTGTATTTTGTAATAACATTGCCAGTTGTGGCAGTGGGCTGGAGGGCTATTAAAATGGCAGCAGGGGGTTGGGATGGGGCACGAATTGATATCTGGGTGTTTTCCACAGCAGGCTGCTGTGTGGGCTGGTGCGTTGGGACGTTCCAGATGGAATCAGTGGAGTGGTCTTCCACAAGTTCCTCACTCTCTTCTCCTATATCTTTCTCTCTCATTTCTGCTGTATTTCTGCTGCATATATACTGTGGGCTTAGCAATATAATTCTGTTTCACTTCCCATTCTCTCCCTGTCATTTTTTACATAACAACTTGCCATAGCAACTTACCATTATTACGAAATTTGAAAAATGGATTGTCAAAACAACATTTGTTAACGGGAACCTTCAGGAAGATGTCTATATGACATAATCAGAAGGGTTTGTGACACCAGGTGAAGCCAAACGGGTTTGCAAGTTGCAGAAATCCATTTATGGATTAAAGCAAGTATCCTGGTCATGGAACATTCGATTTGATGAAGCCATAAAAGAATTTGATTTCATTAAGAATGAATGTGATCAATGTGTTTAGAATCGATTTAATGGGAATGCGGTTGTTATCCTAGTAGTATATGTTGACGACATATTATTTATTGGAAACGATATACCAGTCGTACAGTCAGTTAAAGACTGATTGAACAAGTGTTTCTTCATGAAGGACTTCGGTGAGGCAGCCTACATTCTAGGGATCAAGATCATTCGTTATAGATCCAAGAGGTTTCTTGGACAAATCAGGGTACATACATTGACCGGATACTAAAGAGATTTAGTATGGAACAATCCAAGAGGGGATTGGTTCCACTGTCACATGACCTACATTTTTCTAAGAGAATGTGTCCTCAGACATAATAGGAGAAAGATCGGATGAGTAAGATCCCATATGCTTCGGCTATAAGATCCATCATGTGTGTCATGTTATGTACCAGGCTTGATGTTGCCTATGCACTGAGCATGGTTGACAGATATAAAGCAGATCCAGGAGAACAACATTGGACTGCTGTTAAGACTATCCTTAAGTATATGGGAAGAACTAAGGATATGTTCCTAGTGTATGGAGGAGATGATGAGCTTGTCATTAGAGGGTATGCTGATATTGGTTTTCAGACAGATCAGAACGATTTGAAATCACAATCAAGATATGTTTTATGTTTCAACGGAGGAGTTGTGAGCTGGAAGAGTTCAAAACAGCCAATTGTCTCCAATTCTACAGCGGAGTTCGAATATATAGCGGCTTCTGATGCAGCCTAGGAAGTCGTCTTGATTCAGAACTTTGTCCAGGAGCTTGATGTGGTGTCCAACAGTAAAGATCCTATCACATCGTATTGTGATAATACTGTAGCGAAGAACCAAGGTCACATCAACAGACGAAGTACATTCTCTGAAAGTACCATCTCTTGAGGGATTTCTATCAAAGGGGTGAAGTTTCAGTGAACAGAGTGTCCACAAAAGAGAACTTGGCAGACCCCATGTCTAAAGGCTTATCTCAGTAGAATCATAAATATCATGTGAGAGCTAACGGGTTAAAGGTTGTTAGCAGTTGACTTTAGTTCATGTGGGAGTCTGTTGGAGTTGGTGGCATAAAATCAACTACTTTGTACTTTATGATAAACTTGTATTCATGGATTTGAATATTAATAAATATATTATCGCATCTTGATAATTATTCTATGTGACAATGCATGTGATAATGGATAACTGTTGCACTAAAGGGTCATAGCGGATCCCTACTATGATGAGAACCCGGAAGTGCCATGACACTATTTCTGAATACATGTTCTATGGTCGGTTGATGTTATTTGAGGGACACAAATAATACAGGCCATTAAGGGTGTTGACTCATAAAACTTTTAGGCACATTCTCATGGTGTGCGCCTTTAGTAGTATCCAGAAGGATATTATGATTAAGAGACCCGCTAGTAGGAAATCCACATTTCACAGTGTCATTGGATGTTCCTATCTGCGTACATGTGTATTGGTCCTTAGACTTTAAAATTATTATTAATGAGTATTACAACTTGTGCACTTAGATGTATTGATGAAAACTGTGACGACACAGTGTTCATAGCGAGATAGGATATGTTGGGTGCGTCACGAGTAATACTACATTAATAGATAGTGCGAGAAAGGATTTGTCCCTTCTGTTTTATAACGGAAGTTGATATCTCAGACCCTTTGATGGAATTGATATAGCCTAAATAAATCCATGACCATGGTGAGGAATGAGAAAGTTAAATTTCAGGAAGTCAATGAAAGAATAATCGAGATATCAAGACGAAAGGATTATATTACACGGTAAGCGTTCATAGGAGGTGACACGTCATTGCGGTGTTAACTTCTTTTTCTATAGGTGCCTTGGCGTGCTGTTAGACGCTAACCTTGGATTTTAGGCAGACTCCACCTAATGCCGCTGAGAAAGAGACCTAGAGAGTCACACATTAAGTGTCCAAGTATCCCAGTTAAATATTCATTTAACAAGTTGAATAAAGATTATTCATGATTATGGTTTAATAATTATTCAAGGATGCGTGATTGCATTTATTTCGACACTAGTTATTTGAGAGAATATATTGTGGGTGAAATAATATATTTATTAGCGAGTAATGCAGTGATATTTATTTAAGAAATAAAGTCATTATTCAATGTCTAATAAATGTGGAGGAAATAAAGAAAATGGAAAAATAAAAGTACACGCCGTTTAGTTTTTCTGGGGATTTGTGAGAAATAATACTATTTATTTAATTAAATAATATTAGTTGTAATTCGTTGGGCACATGTCACTGTTATTATTAAACATGGGGTCTTATAAAGAATTAAATAAAATGAATAAATGCTTTCGGATTATTAATTCATTTTAATTATTCGTAGTAATAAAATCTCAATTACATTATTCTCATTAGACCTAGCCATTCTTTGTGGTTGTGCACAATGGATCTGAAGAAAGCTCTCAAGCCAAAGAGAAATTATTTTCTTCAAGAACGCTCGCAAGTTACGAGAGAGATTCTCTTCCACCGGATCAAAGAGAGTGCTTTGGAAACTGCACTCAAGGCGATCGTAGGTGGAAATCGCAAGCGAAGGCTCTTCCGCGCTAGCACCCGGAGATCCCTTTAGCCACGTTCAGAGATACGTGGATTACGTGTGGATCACCGCTAGATGAAGCCTACACTTGGTTTCTACGACGCAACAGAGGATCAAATTGAATCGTGACCGGAAATATCAACGGAGAGAGAATTCTATCGAGGTAATTCTCGTCTTTTAATTAAATTAATTATAACCAACATATGATGATCCTCTCTATGGTTTCGAGACTTCTCTCTTTCTTTTTTCGTTCTTCGTTCTATTCCGAAGATCCAACGTTTTATTATCGTGACGAATCTCGGATTGATCGTTGTTAACGGTAAAATTAAAGTTGGGTACACCCATCTACGCGCTTCCGCTGCGCCCGGAACCTACACCTACCACCATTTAAGATGAGATGTTCATCTTGGTATTCAGAAGATGTACAAGGTGTTGAGAACACAATTTTGGTGGAAATTCATGGAGAGAAAGGTGGCAGAGTTTGTCTCAAAATGCCTCATCTGTCAGCAGGTTAAGGCAAAGCTCCAACAACCAGCTGATATGTTGCATTCTTTACTTATTTCTGTGTGGAAATGAGAGCAAATAGCTATGGATTTTGTGACAAGTCTGTCAAAAACGGTTTAAAAACACAATGCCATATGGGTGATTGTGAATCGTCTCACGAAGTCAGTCCACTTCATCCCTATTCATGAATCCAATATGGTGGAAGATTTTTTCAAACTCTACATTTGGGAAATTGTAAAGATGCATGGGGTTCTAGTTTTGATGGTGTCCAATCGGGATCCCAGATTTACATCTTGATTTTGAAAATTCTTATAGCAAGTCCTTAGAACCCAATTGACTATGTGTCCAACTTATCATCCTACATATGGACAATCCAAGAGGATGATCTGGACATTGGAAGACATGCTTAGGGTTTGTGAGATGGATTTTAGAGGCTCATGGAAAGAGCACACACCATTAGTGGAGTTCTCATACAATAACAGTTATTAGACCTCGATACATATGAGTCCTTTTGTTGGGTGAAAACAAGTGAGACCTCACTTATCAGACCTACATGAGACAATGGGGAAGATTTAGATGATCAAAAAGAAAATGGCAATGGCTCGGAGTCCTCAGAAATCTTATGCAGATAATCGTCGATGATTGTTATCGTCTGAGGTAGCTGGTCATGTTTTCTTGAGAATGTGTACAAGACTTGGACATTGTCGTTTTGGTAAGCAAGACAAGTTGTCTCCTCAGTATATCATCCCTTTTGAGATACTTAAACGTGTAGGTGATGTGGCTTATCGATTGGCTTTACCACCAATGTTCAGTTCGGTGCATAATGTGTTTCATGACCATGTGATTAAATGAGACCATGTTGATCTTGAACCAGATGCTATGTTGATTCATGTGCTGATACAGATTTTGGATAGGCAAGAGAAACTCTTGCGTGAGAAAACATCAGATTAGTACGAGTTTTGTGGCAACATGGTGAGATTCAGGAAGAGAATGAGAGCATGAAAAGAAAATGTTAGAACAATGACCCGACCTCTATCAGAACAACGACGGTTTTATACTTTCCGAGGATGGAAAGATCAATGGTGGGAGAATGTAGCACCCCCGATTTCAAGTACTTTACCATTGTTTTATGAATTTTTGAGCTTATATAATGTTTGGGTTAAGTTTCTGGAGGTCCGGGGAGGTGTTGACATGTTTTGGAGGTGTTTCTGGAAGTACACGGTTTGTGTTTTCCAAATTATGAGAAATGGTTTAAAGACTTTGTTTTATTGCTTTCTATAACAGTTTTATCCGTTTTCTTTAAAAAAATTATATAAATGTGTTAACCGGTTCTTGTCCTAGTGGCGTGAGTTGGGAAGTCAATAGGGAAAACCTACTAAGTTTATACTCATCTAAGGGAGGGAGAGGACACACTTGAAATTTATTAACAGATTAAAATATAATAGAATCATTCTCAAGCCAAATGCATTCAAATGGACATGAATTCAAAGACAAAGTGGCTAGGGTTGAAATAACATTAGCCAATGAAATTTAGACAGGTTTTGATTTCATTTTAAATCCTATCTTTTTTATTAATCTCTGTTAATTATTTTTGACTTTAACTGCGGTAACTATTTTGAACATAAAGGGTTAAGATTGTTATCATAAATGGATATGTGACTCATAAATATAACTGAAAAATTCATGAAACATTATAACTTACTCAAATTATATTACTTTCAATATTTCTAAAATCGTTTATTTTATTTTTCTATTAATTGAATAAATAATGTATTACAATTGCCTAAACATTTAATGTAATTATTTAATCACTAAAAATTAGAAATAAATCACCATAATGATGATATTTTCATTATGCACAAAATGACCATTAAGATTCATTCACAACTTGCTTTTTTCTTTATGTGAACATATATGAGATAAGAGTGACATTTTGTAATTTTCTTTGCTTTAAATATTATATAGGTCATTTTTGTGTACAAATGTCTCTTAAACAATTAAATTTCGAGTCTAAAGTGATAAGGGCCGAATTCTCTTCATCCAATAGGAATTTTGATGAAAAATCGTGTCCTGTTTTAACCTAGATCAATCTGATTTACCCTTTACAGAGGTGATAACTTTTACCATGATTATTATTCATAATGCTTAAAGATAAGTGACCTATTTAACAAATTTGTACCTCTTGATTTCAAAATTCGGAATCCATTTTATCAAATTCAATACTTATAAGTGACAAAAATTAATTTTAAAATAAGTGCGAAAAATGCGATTAATACTGCTTTTAGAAAAATACAGTTTTTAAGCATAAAACTAGATTCATTCTTATCCGATGTATAGTAAAAATA